>CM061749.1:339379844-339979844 GCA_030979885.1 Lolium multiflorum
GGGGGCTAGGACTAGGAGTGAGTACCCGCGTCACATTCTTCCTACGCGGCCGCCCTGTGGGAGCGACAGGAGGGGGGCTAGGAGGGGGGTAGTAGCTCGGCCCCGCCTCGAAGTCCCTACACCTACCAAGTCCTTGAGCTTCTTTTTAAGACCGCCACCCCTTTTTTTGGCGGCATGCTTCAATCACCTGCAAACACAAATGAAGAGAGTGGTTTATTAGTACGCAATATTGTAAAGAGATAAATATTAGTGAAAGCAACATAAATATAAGTAGATGAACATTAATGAAAGCAACAAATAATGCAAAAGGATGAACATTAATTAATTAGTGGAAGCAACAAATAGCTACCATAGAGTTCTCTCAAACATAGCACGGAGTTCTTACAAATAACCTAGCTAGACAATCTCTATTACACGGAGTTATTACAAATAGGCTAGCCTCACAATTACTACTACATAGATCAGTAGCCTGTGTCGCCATCCGTGATTGGACCGCGTGTCTCCTCATCGTCATCAGGCTCGGCGAACCAATAATCATCAATGAAACCTGGAGGTGGTCCATCTGCATCGAGGTCAATCCCTGCTTTGAACGCCTCGAGCAAATCAGGAGCTTCCGGTGGCACATCCTCGCCTTCATCTTCCTCCTCCTCGCTCAGATAATCCCCCGTCTTCTTGTTCATCAAGCCACGCACCATAAATATCGATAGTCGGTGTTTCTGGACAGAAATGGCCGGGAGCCCTTCTTCCTAATAAAACTCGACATTTCTTTGCTGAGGGGTCTACGCTGCGGTAATCGTCCTTGTTTGGTGGGGGCCTATTGCGTGGAAGGCACCGTCATCACAACATCCCATCCATGCAGACGTTTTGTCGGGTTTTTGCACGCGTACGGGAGATAGAATACTTGAAAGGCCTGGGTTAGCCAAAATGTACACATCCTCTCCCTTATAAATAGAGTTTCTTTCAACTTCGACCAACCCAATTTCAGGATCCCGTCTCACCCGACGTGGGTCAAACCAATGGCATTTGAAGACGACGGGATTTAGCCCTTTGTGAAACCCGTAATTCAGCTCGTATATACCCTCGACTCTTCCATAGTAATGGAGCCCATCATCACCTTGACATACCACCCCGCTATTTAATGTCTTCGCGTTTGGCCGGCTTGTTGTGTATTTATGGGTCTGGAAGCGATACCCGTTCACGTCATAGGAGTTGAACGTGTCGACGGAATGGTCAAAGCCCCTAGCAATTTTTCTTAGCTCTCACTTCATCTCTTTGTCAGCTCTTGCCTACAAGTTTAGCACAAGAAGTTTAGAACGAGAAATGACCGATAATTAAATGTCGGAGGTGCAAGCAAATTTGGATAGAATAGTACCAAATTACAAAACCAGCTACTGAAACCGAAACCGCCGCCCTTATCGAAAATTTGCTTGGATTCTTCCGGGGTAGGCTCCCTGTGGGTATTCTTCCAATGTATAGCCTTGAATTTCCTATACCGATGAAAAGAGGAAGAGTTAGCCACGAACATACGAGTGAATGTTTGCGAATAATTAAATGGTTCGCACTTACTCGATGTACGGCTTCACTTCGACCATGGTGTTTAAGACATACGAGTGGATCAAGGTCCGCTGTGTAGGTCCGTTCTGTACGGCTTCGAGCCACTTGACTTGCCACCAAGCCCCACGAAGATGCTAAGCTTGGGTACTTCTTCATTGTTGGCGGCATTGTAACGGAGGACCGGGTTGTGCTTTGTGGGAATGTTGGGATCATAGTGCTTAGTGGTGAAGTTTGCCACCTCCACGTTCAGGACTGCCTCGGCTATGGATGCTTCGATCTTGCATTTATTGCCAGTCATTTGACGAAGCTTTTGTGTTTCTCTCTCGGGACCAAACTGCCAACGGCCCCAATTCGGGCCCCCCTTTAAGCACTCCTCCGCGAGGTGCAGGATCATGTGTTGCATCGGATTAAAAAACCCTGGAGGAAAGATCTTCTCCAGATCGCAAAGCAACACGGGTGCCTCTTCATCCAGCTTCTCAATCACTTTAGTGTCTAACTCCCTAGCACAAATCTGGCGGAAGAAAAAACTCAACCTCGCTAGCACTCGCCAAGTCTTCTCAGGGACATAGCCTCGAATCATCACCGGCATTATCCGCTCAAGCCATATGTGGTAGTCATGACTCTTCAGTCCTTGTACTCGCAGCGTTTCAATGTTCAGGCCCCTCATCCAGTTGGCTGCGAACCCATCAGGGAAAAACAAGGAGTCCTTCATCCATTGGAAGACCTCCCTTTTTTGGGCCTTTGTGAGGCAGAACGGAGCGTGTGGCTTAGTCCAAGTTTTTTTGGCACCATTAGGTGGCTGCATGTTCAACTCCGGCCTATCACACCACATTTCTTGATCAATTCGAGCCTTTATGTTATCCTTCGTCTTCTCAGTGTCCACAATCGTGCTCCAAATGGCTTCACTGATATTCTTCTCGGTGTGCATTACATCAATGTTATGCGGGAGCTCGAGAAACTCAAAGTAAGGGAGCTTCCATAAGCACGGCTTGTGAGTCCATTGGTGTGTCTCCCCATATCCTAAGAAACCATTCCCATCAGGGCTAGGCTGAAGAGCATCTAACTCGGCCTTGATTTCCGTTCCGGTCTTCGGAATTGGCTTCGGGCCACGGACAACACGGCCTTTCTTGAAACTCTTTACATCACTCCTGTATGCATGCCTCCGCTCAAGGAACTGTCGAGCTTCATCAAAGCATGAATACTTGCCTCCCTTGTTTAGCCAGAAGAAAGTCACTGCCTGCACTGTGGGCAAGGCCACTTCCCATGTGTACACCACCCGCAGAACAAAGCACGTGCTGGCAGGTCATGCAGGGACGTGTGGTACCACACATACATATCGAAGTACTCCTTCTTTGATGCGTCATATGTTCGGATCCCGCGACCTTCCCAGCCACGAACCAAGTCATCCACCAGCGGTTCCAGGTACACATTCATGTTCTTGCCCGGGTATTTGGGCCCTGGGATTATCATCGACACAAACATGTTCTCTGATCTCATGCAGACGCCAGGGGGGAGGTTCATGGGAATAACAAACACTGGCCAACAACTGTATACTGCAGCCGACATACCATATGGATTGAACCCATCGGTTGATATCGCAACTGCTACGCTCCTCGGGTCACCTGCTTTCAGTGGAAATTTCTTCACAAAGTTCTTCCATGCAGTACCATCCGACGGATGTATCATCTTGTCGGTGTATCTGTTTCCTTCCACGGCCCACCTCATCTGCTGGGCAGTATCCTCGGTCATGAAGAGCCGCTGGATCCTCGGTAGAACTGGAAGATAGCGGAGGATATTCTTGGCAACCGTGGTCTGCCTCTTCTGACCATCACCATTGCGGTCTACCTCAAAGTACCTAGAGGAATTGCATTTGATGCAATAATTTGTGTCAGCGTGCTCCTCTCTGAATAGCATGCATCCCTTTGGACAAGCGTGTATCTGCTGAGATGACATCTTAAGGTCACTGAGCAATTTGGTCGAATAGTAGAAGTTTTGCGGCAAGAGGTGCCCTTTCGGCAGAAGGCTGCCTACGATGACCAGAAGTTCATCGAACCCATCTCTGCACAAGTTCCTATGGCACTTCAAGGCCATAAGGCGAGCGATGGCATCTAGTTGGGTAACCTCTGTATTTTCATGTAGGGGTTTCTGCGAAGCAAACAGAGCCTCATAATACTCCTTTGTGTTTTCCTCCGGGTCCTCACTTGTCTCCGCATCCCTAGGTGTCTCCACCTCTACATGAGGGCTTTCAGGCACATTACCATTAGCCAAGTTTTCTAAGCACCTATCAAAACCAGTGTCATATTCCCCCCTAGGTTGAATCTGCCGCACCTCCTTCCTAGCACGTTTCTTTGCCTTTTCTCCATGGTAAGTCCAAATCCTGTAGGACGGTGTGAACCCAAACTTGATCAGGTGCATACTCATAGTTTCCTTGTCCTGTGCCTTTCGGTTAGCGCACTTACTACAAGGGCACCAAACACTTATAGGTCTGCTAGGGATGGCAAACGCCCTATCCACAAACTGCTCGGTCTTTTCTCCCCATTCATCAGTATAGTTCCACTGACTGATTCTGCCATCGTACATCCAGCCACGATTATCCATCCTCTAATCAGCAACAAAACAGACGAACATAGCATTTATATATCAAATAGGAAATAAATGCATCATATATTTATTTATTTTACGCGTGCATCAACCCTAAACTCTACTAGGTGGGCTCCTAGCAGCCGCGATCCGTAGTTCTCCCAGCTCTACCCCGATCCGAGACAGAATTTCGGCAGCACCTCCCCGCTGCTCTCCCGATACACGTCTCGGCAAAAAGCCGAGGGGTGTGCATCCGGAGAACAACGGGGAGGCGCTACCGAAATCCTGTCTCGGATCGGGGTAGAGCTGGGAGAACGTACCCAACTACGCATCCGCCGGCTGTCCCGATAAATGCCGTAAGAGTTACGGTTCATAATATGCGAGACCACTAATGCATATTTATCCGCGTAACCCTTACGGTCGGGAAGAGACGCCTAGGTATCGCGACAGACTTGGTGATCTAGACATAAAGAAAAAACCTAGGTACAAGAGAGGCGAACGGATTCTCACCCTCGAAGCGTGACCGACAGCCGGCGAAGAAGACCAACGACCCTCTGAGAGAATCGTCGAAGAAGATCCGAAACGCCCCGTCAAACACCGCCCCTCGTGTCCACCTCGAAGCATCGCCTGCATAACAAAAAAAAACCAATTAGGGGCTATTAATAATTACCATGTATGCGCGTATATAGAGTATATGGAGCAGTAGAAAGCCAATGTTACTTTTGCTGCTTTGTGAATGAGGTAATGCAATGTTACATCTAAGAAGAGGACAGCGAGGGCTCGGAGCATTTGTCGACGCTCTGCTATGCACCAACTGCTTATATTTTACAAGACTTTGAACCATTTTTGATCCGTGGCAGAACTTTCAGTCACTTGCTCGCCGTATGTGCATACCGGGATGCCAGTAAAGCTAGCTAGGCCGTCATCTCTACATGGATAATTTATCCGTTCCTTATCTTCTACCTCCCCTCCTCAAACAACTCCATGGAAAAGCTTTCAAGTCTTCGGGTCTGCCCGTGGCCGCCATGCTCCTACACACCTCTGCCAGCTTCCATCCACTCCACACTCACATGCTCAGCTCAGCTACCTCAACTTGCTTGTCTTCTCCCAACCCATCTCCATCTCAATAAGCCAGCTCGTGTGCCTTCCGCCCCATTTGTGCCGCTCCCAATGCCGACGACCATGTCGCCGTCCTGCGCCTGACCCTGACCTGACACGCCTCGCGCGCGCGCAGACAAAGAACCCTCCCGCCGCCGCCATGGGCGCCTTCCTCCCCCTCCTGCTGCTCGCCGTCGCGGCCAATGCCGGCCTGCTGGCCACGCCGTCGCAAGCCCTGACCCAGGACGGCCTCCACCTGCTCGACGCCAAGCGCGCGCTCACCGTGCCCGACGGCACGCTCACCGACTGGAACCCGACCGCCGCCACGCCCTGCGCCTGGACGGGCGTCACCTGCGACGCCGCCGGCGCCGTCACCGCGCTCTCCCTCGCTAACACCAACCTCGCCGGCCCGTTCCCCGCGTCGCTCGCCGCATCCCGCGCCTCGCGTCCCTCGACCTCAGCGCCAACTGCTGCCCGAGGCCGCCGTCGCCGGCTGCAAGGCGCTGACCCGTGCTCGACCTGTCCGTCAACTCCTTCGTCGGCCCGCTCCCCGCCGCGCTAGCCGGCCACCGGCCCCGTCGTGGTGTTGGGGAACGCAAGTTGTAGCTGGCGGCGACATGACACAGGGGGCTATAACGGCGCGCCGCGCTTTGACAGTAGGTCATGGCGCGCGGTATGGTCGTCTTGGCGCCTCGGGAGGAGCAGCAGAGGCAGCGGCGGCGGCGTGGTCGAGGTGGCGGCGCGGCGTGTGGGGAGGTCGGCGTGTGGGGAGGTCGATGCGGATGCGTGGAGGATGGGGAGAAACTTTCTGGCTCAGGACGTCCCGACCGCGCCTTATCCGCATTCTTTGCCGTGCGGCCTTCTTTGCCGTGCGGCAAAGAACCTTGCCGTGCGGCGAAGCTTTGCCGTGCGCAGCAGTGCCTTTGCCGTGCGGCAGTTTTTGCCGTGCGTCGCACGGCAAAGATTTTTTTTTTTTTTACCACTTCTATAACACTAAGAATTTTAATTGTAAATTATCAATAACATTAAGTTTTATTTGTAAATTATATTAAACTTGTTTTTCAAAATGTGTATTATTTAATACTATATGTTTCATGTTTTTCAAGAAATGTGTGATTAACCATAACCCTAACCCTAACCCTAAATCCTAACCCATTGATCTAGCCACATTAATCATAACCCTAACCCTAAATCATATAACCCTAAATCATATAACCCTAAATCATAACCCTAACCCTAAACCCTAACCCTAAATCCTAACACACCCAAAAGAATGAAAAGTTACATTGGTGCACCCCGCGGAGAAATCTAGGGGGGCGGGGCACACGTTCCGCTGTTTTGGGGGGAGGAGGGGGATAACGACCGCCGGAGCACCGGAACCCCACCAAACCTTGCATGTGGACCTATGATATGTGTCAAAGTGTGATGCTAGGTGTAATGGTGCAAAAGTAGCTCCCCTAAACCCTAGACCCTAAACTGGGGAGGCTTCGAGCCCTAAACCCCTCTAAATCCCTAAACCACGACACCGGAGTGCAGAACCATGCATCATAAACCCTAACCCTAACCCTAAACCCTAAACCTATACCTAACCATAAATACTTACCCTTTAACCTAAACCCTAGCCCTAGCCCCTAAACCCTAGCCCTAACCCTACACCTAACCCTAACCAGTAGATCAGGCACACCCTCGATCGTGTGATAATGGCTCTAGCTGCGGGTATATGTGCCAAAGGGTCCCAATCTTTGGTTCTCCATGTGTATATGTACCTAAACAAACCTAAAAGAATGAAAAGTTACATTGGTGCACTCGCAGAAATCTAGGGGGGTAGACCAGGGGCACACGTTCGCTGTTTTGGGGGAGGAGGGGGAGAACGACCGCCGGAGCACCGGAACCCCACCAAACCTTGCATGTGGGCCTATGCTATGTGTCAAAGTGTGGTGCAAGGTGTAATGGTGCAAAAGTAGCTCCCCTAAACCCTAAACCCTAAACTGGGGAGGCTTCGAGCCCTAAACCCCTCTAAATCCCTAAACCACGACGCCGGAGCTGCAGAACCATGCATCATAAACCCTAACCCTAACCCTAAACCCTAAACCTATACCTAACCATAAATACTTACCTTTAAACTAAACCCTAGCCCTACCCCCTAAACCCTAGCCCTAACCCTACACCTAACCCTAACCAGTAGATCAGGCACACCGTCGATCGTGTGATAATGGCTCGAGCTGCGGGTGTATGTGCCAAAGGGTCCCAATCTTTGGTTCTCCATGTGTATATGTACTAAACAAACCTAAAAGAATGAAAAGTTACATTGGTGCACCCTCGCGCGGAGAAATCTAGGGGGGTAGACCCGCCGGGGCACGCCGGAGCACCGGAACCCCACCAAATCTTGCATGTGGGCCTATGCTATGTGTCAAAGTGTGGTGCAAGGTGTAATGGTGCAAAAGTAGCTCCCTAAACCCTAAACCCTAAACTGGGGAGGCTTCGAGCCCTAAACCCCTCTAAATCCCTAAACCACGACGCCGGAGCTGCAGAACCATGCATCATAAACCCTAAACCCTAAACCTAAACCCTAAACCTATACCTAACCATAAATACTTACCCTTTAAACTAAACCCTAGCCCTACCCCCTAAACCCTAGCCCTAACCCTACACCTAACCCTAACCAGTAGATCAGGCACACCGTCGATCGTGTGATAATGGCTCGAGCTGCGGGTGTATGTGCCAAAGGGTCCCAATCTTTGGTTCTCCATGTGTATATGTACTAAACAAACATAAAAGAATGAAAAGTTACATTGGTGCACCCTCGCGCTGAGAAATCTAGGGGGTAGACCGGGGCACACGTTCACTGTTTTGGGGAGGAGGGGGATAACGACCGCCGGAGCACCGGAACCCCACCAAATCTTGCATGTGGGCCATGCTATGTGTCAAAGTGTGGTGCAAGGTGTAATGGTGCAAAAGTAGCTCCCCTAAACCCTAAACCCTAAACTGGGGAGGCTTCGAGCCCTAAACCCCTCTAAATCCCTAAACCACGACGCCGGAGCTGCAGAACCATGCATCATAAACCCTAACCCTAACCCTAAACCCTAAACCTATACCTAACCATAAATACTTACCCTTTAACCTAAACCCTAGCCCTAGCCCCTAAACCCTAGCCCTAACCCTACACCTAACCCTAACCAGTAGATCAGGCACACCGCCGATCGTGTGATAATGGCTCTAGTTGCGGGTATATGTGCCAAAGGGTCCCAATCTTGGTTCTCCATGTGTATATGTACTAAGCAAACCTAAAAGAATGAAAAGTTACATTGGTGCACGCGGAGAAATCTAGGGGGTAGACCGCCGGGGCACACGTTCCGCCGTTTTGGGGGAGGAGGGGGAGAACGACCGCCGGAGCACCGGAACCCCACCAAACCTTGCATGTGGGCCTATGCTATGTGTCAAAGTGTGGTGCAAGGTGTAATGGTGCAAAAGTAGCTCCCCTAAACCCTAAACCCTAAACTGGGGAGGCTTCGAGCACTAAACCCCTCTAAAACCCTAAACCACGACGCCGGAGCTGCAGAACCATGCATCATAACCCTAACCCTAACCCTAAACCCTAAACCTATACCTAACAATAAATACTTACCCTTTAACCTAAACCCTAGCCCTAGCCCCTAAACCCTAGCCCTAACCCTACACCTAACCCTAACCAGTAGATCAGGCACACCGTCGATCGTGTGATAATGGCTCTAGCTGCGGGTATATGTGCCAAAGGGTCCCAATCTTGGTTCTCCATGTGTATATGTACTAAACAAACCTAAAGGAATGAAAAGTTACATTGGTGCACCCTCGCGGAGAAATCTAGGGGGTAGACGCCGGGGCACACGTTCCGCTGTTTTGGGGGAGGGGGGAGAACGACCGCCGGAGCACCGGAACCCCACCAAATCTTGCATGTGGGCCTATGCTATGTGTCAAAGTGTGGTGCAAGGTGTAATGGTGCAAAAGTAGCTCCCCTAAACCCTAAACTGGGGAGGCTTCGAGCCCTAAACCCCTCTAAATCCCTAAACCACGACGCCGGAGCTGCAGAACCATGCATCATAAACCCTAACCCTAACCCTAAACCCTAAACCTATACCTAACCATAAATACTTACCTTTAAACTAAACCCTAGCCCTACCCCTAAACCCTAGCCCTAACCCTACACCTAACCCTAACCAGTAGATCCGGCTCACCGTCGATCGTGTGATAATGGCTCGAGCTGCGGGTGTATGTGCCAAAGGGTCCCAATCTTTGGTTCTCCATGTGTATATGTACTAAAAAAACCTAAAAGAATGAAAAGTTACATTGGTGCACCCTCGCGCGGAGAAATCTAGGGGGGTAGACCCGCCGGGGAACCCGTTTCGCTGTTTTGGGGAGGAGGGGGAGAACGACCGCCGGAACACCGGAACCCCACCAAATCTTGCATGTGGGCCTATGCTATGTGTCAAAGTGTGGTGCAAGGTGTAATGGTGCAAAAGTAGCTCCCCTAAACCCTAAACCCTAAACTGGGGAGGCTTCGAGCCCTAAACCCCTCTAAATCCCTAAACCACGACGCCGGAGCTGCAGAACCATGCATCATAAACCCTAAACCCTAAACCTAAACCCTAAACCTATACCTAACCATAAATACTTACCCTTTAAACTAAACCCTAGCCCTACCCCCTAAACCCTAGCCCTAACCCTACACCTAACCCTAACCAGTAGATCAGGCACACCGTCGATCGTGTGATAATGGCTCGAGCTGCGGGTGTATGTGCCAAAGGGTCCCAATCTTTGGTTCTCCATGTGTATATGTACTAAACAAACCTAAAAGAATGAAAAGTTACATTGGTGCACCCTCGCGCGGAGAAATCTAGGTAGACCCGGTTACGTTCCGCTGTTTGGGGGGAGGAGGGGGATAACGACCGCCGGAGCACCGGAACCCCACCAAATCTTGCATGTGGGCCTATGCTATGTGTCAAAGTGTGGTGCAAGGTGTAATGGTGCAAAAGTAGCTCCCCTAAACCCTAAACCCTAAACTGGGGAGGCTTCGAGCCCTAAACCCCTCTAAATCCCTAAACCACGACGCCGGAGCTGCAGAACCATGCATCATAAACCCTAACCCTAACCCTAAACCCTAAACCTATACCTAACCATAAATACTTACCTTTAAACTAAACCCTAGCCCTACCCCCTAAACCCTAGCCCTAACCCTACACCTAACCCTAACCAGTAGATCCGGCTCACCGTCGATCGTGTGATAATGGCTCGAGCTGCGGGTGTATGTGCCAAAGGGTCCCAATCTTGGTTCTCCATGTGTATATGTACTAAACAAACCTAAAGGAATGAAAAGTTACATTGGTGCACCCTCGCGCGGAGAAATCTAGGGGGGTAGACGCCGGGGAACACGTTCCGCTGAGGAGGGGAGAACGACCGCCGGAGCACCGGATCCCCACCAAACCTTGCATGTGGGCCTATGCTATGTGTCAAAGTGTGGTGCAAGGTGTAATGGTGCAAAAGTAGCTCCCCTAAACCCTAAACCCTAAACTGGGGAGGCTTCGAGCCCTAAACCCCTCTAAATCCCTAAACCACGACGCCGGAGCAGAACCATGCATCATAAACCCTAACCCTAACCCTAAACCCTAAACCTATACCTAACCATAAATACTTACCTTTAAACTAAACCCTAGCCCTACCCCTAAACCCTAGCCCTAACCCTACACCTAACCCTAACCAGTAGATCCGGCACACCGTCGATCGTGTGATAATGGCTCGAGCTGCGGGTGTATGTGCCAAAGGGTCCCAATCTTGGTTCTCCATGTGTATATGTACTAAACAAACCTAAAGGAATGAAAAGTTACATTGGTGCACCTCGCGCAGAAATCTAGGGGGTAGACCCGCCGGGGAACCTGCTACTGTTGGGGGGAGAGGGGGAGAACGACCGCCGGAGCACCGGAACCCCACCAAACCTTGCATGTGGGCCTATGCTATTGTCAAAGTGTGGTGCAAGGTGTAATGGTGCAAAAGTAGCTCCTAAACCCTAAACCCTAAACTGGGGAGGCTTCGAGCCCTAAACCCTCTAAATCCCTAAACCACGACGCCGGAGCTGCAGAACCATGCATCATAAACCCTAACCCTAACCCTAAACCCTAAACCTATACCTAACCATAAATACTACCTTAAACTAAACCCTAGCCCTACCCCTAAACCCTAGCCCTAACCCTACACTTAACCCTAACCGAGATCCGGCTCACCGTCGATCGTGTGATAATGGCTCGAGCTGCGGGTGTATGCCAAAGGGTCCCAATCTGGTTCTCCATGTGTATATGTACTAAACAAACCTAAAAGAATGAAAAGTTACATTGGTGCACCCTCGCGCGGAGAAATCTAGGGGGTAGACCCGCCGGGCACACGTTCCGCTGTTTTGGGGGGAGGAGGGGGAGAACGACCGCCGGAACACCGGAACCCCACCAAATCTTGCATGTGGGCCTATGCTATGTGTCAAAGTGTGGTGCAAGGTGTAATGGTGCAAAAGTAGCTCCCCTAAACCCTAAACCCTAAACTGGGGAGGCTTCGAGCCCTAAACCCCTCTAAATCCCTAAACCACGACGATGGCCGAACCATGCATCATAAACCCTAACCCTAACCCTAAACCCTAAACCTATACCTAACCATAAATACTTACCTTTAAACTAAACCCTAGCCCTACCCCTAAACCCTAGCCCTAACCCTACACCTAACCCTAACCAGTAGATCAGGCACACCGTCGATCGTGTGATAATGGCTCGAGCTGCGGGTGTATGTGCCAAAGGGTCCCAATCTTGGTTCTCCATGTGTATATGTACTAAACAAACCTAAAGGAATGAAAAGTTACATTGGTGCACCCTCGCGCGGAGAAATCTAGGGGGTAGACCCCGGGGCACACGTTCCGCTTTGGAGGAGGGGGAGAACGACCGCCGGAGCACCGGAACCCCACCAAACCTTGCATGTGGGCCTATGCTATGTGTCAAAGTGTGGTGCAAGGTAATGGTGCAAAAGTAGCTCCCCTAAACCCTAAACCCTAAACTGGGGAGGCTTCGAGCCCTAAACCCCTCTAAATCCCTAAACCACGACGCCGGAGCTGCAGAACCATGCATCATAAACCCTAACCCTAACCCTAAACCCTAAACCTATACCTAACCATAAATACTTACCTTTAAACTAAACCCTAGCCCTACCCCCTAAACCCTAGCTCCTAACCCTACACCTAACCCTAACCAGTAGATCCGGCTCACCGTCGATCGTGTGATAATGGCTCGAGCTGCGGGTGTATGTGCCAAAGGGTCCCAATCTTGGTTCTCCATGTGTATATGTCCTAAACAAACCTAAAATAATGAAAAGTACATTGGTGCACCGCGCGGAGAAATCTAGGGGGTAGACCGCCGGGGCACACGTTTTTGGGGGGAGGAGGGGGAGAACGACCGCCGAGCACCGGAACCCCACCAAATCTTGCATGTCGACCTATGATATGTGTCAAAGTGTGGTGCAAGGTCTAATGGTGCAAAAGTAGCTCCCCGGTGTGACCTTCCTCACATTTGGGCGATAACACTTAGCAGATTTTCCGAAGCGCGTATTAATTGCTCCGAAACCCTGATATATGTGGGGGATGAACATGGAGAGTAATTTTGTATTGCACATTGTCTTAAGTAACACTAATAAATATTCATCAAAAAGTGAAACTAATAAAAAAATAAATATAAGTATGAGATGAAATAAAATAGAAAGAAAAACAAATAAAATGAAGTACAGCACACGGCAAAGAAGGAGTGCACGGCAAAGGCTCCTTTGCCGTGCATTTTATCTGGCCTCACGGCAAAGAGAAGCCCACGGCAACGTCCCAGTCCTTTGCCGAGCATAGTTTCTTTGCCGTGCGGCCTTATTTTGCCTTTGCCGTCATGATTTCTTTGCCGTGCGCTTTGAGGTGACTTTGCCGTGCGAGGACGTTGCCGTGCGGCACGCGTGAGGTTGCCGCAGCATCATTGCCGTGCGCCAATTATCTTTGCCGTGAACATTTTCTTTGCCGTGCGTGTCTTGCGTCGCACGGCAAAGAAATCTTTGCCGTGCGGTAGCTCACGGCAATGATTTGCTCGCACGGCCCCCATTTTCCGTAGTGATTGGCCCTAGATTACAGCAAAGAACTCAACCAGCCACCACCACGACAACCTAAAATAGCAAAATCGGCTCCATGATACTCACCAGAGCCCCTGTGCGTGGCGGCGACGCTCCGCGCCATTGTCACTCCGTGTCCTGGTCGAGGTCGATGAAGACGCGCCCTGCTCCTCGGAGATGCGCTTCCATTCGGCGGCCTTGTCCGCGCGCCGCTCGAACGCTCGGCGCCGACCACCGTGGCGAGGTTGCGCTCCTCGACGGTTGATGGGAGCGAGCCCCGCTCGTGCCGAGCTGCGGGAGGAGGTTCAGCTGCGCGTCGTCAAGGTAGTCCCCGAGCGCGAATCGCGCCGCGGGAGCCGCGGCACGCGGCTGCGCCCTCTATCTTCACCACCAACCGAAGAGCTGGCGGGACTTCACAACGACGACGCCGCGGAAGGGGAGAAGGCGCGGCGGTAGTGGGCGGACTCCCGGATGGCGAAGGCGGGCGGCGCCGCGACGCCGTGGTTGCGGTAGCGGTAGCTACCGCAGATGCGCGCCACGTCCGACTTGCCCTTCTCCACCTCCGTCTTCTCGCCGGCGAAGGAGCGGTGGCTCCCACCGCGCTGGTGGAGCGTCCGTGCGGCCTACCGGGCCGCGCCCGTGCCCTGCCACCATCGTCGCCGGTGGGAGGTGGGGACGCTCGATCTACACGCGGCCGATCGATTGCTCGCCGGTGGGGCGCGGATATTTTTGGTTTGCTGCGGCTAGATCCATTTTCCAGGCCAGACCACTGATGCGAGGTCTGGTCTGGCCCAAAAATGGCCAAACCCCCTATTGACCACCATCGCGTTTCCAGACCAATATGGAGATTTGCTAGAGATGCTCTAAACGTAGCAATCAAATGGACTGGGGTGTTTACATGGAAAGTTGCTCTTTTGAACCGAAGAGCCTTACTCTGGGACTTTGGGAAACGAAAAAATAAAAGTGAAGATAATTTACCAAATGCATACAACACATGATGCTGCTAGAAAAACGAACATCACAGAAACTAACTTATAATTGGATGGTTACGAGAGCAGTAACACCCCAACTAACTAGAGTTTAAAACTCAAATTTGACACATTGATGTCTCATTGGATCAATTTCTTGGGGGTGAACGTATGTAGGTGTGTGAGCGTCTAAGTCTGTACACCACGTGGATTACTCCGCCATGAAACCCAACCTGTCATGGTGCACCAAGCTAATTGTTCAAAAAAATAGTACCTAACTATTTATTACTATACGTATTATTTTTGAACTTTTATTTTTCTTTCCTAAAGAAAGATCTTGCGGTCTAAATCGAACCTATTCCTCGGCATGTTATTGCTAAAGTGAAACACTTTGATCAAGTTATAAAGTGACCCGAAGAAAGCAGCGGTCAACACAATAGACCTCACTTTTATCATGTGTTGAGTAGAACAAAATTACTGTACTACTGAATATTACTGGCATATACTGTATCGCTCGCATCTGCTGTTTTGCTTTTTTTTGTTGGTTGATCGCTGTATCAACTTTAGCTGATCCGTGAGCTGTAATAAGTAGTGTGATGTCGATACTCTAAATAAAGTAATAAAGTAGCCATATGCATTAAAAGAGGCTGGAATATCCACCATTTCGAAAAAGAACTGAGTATTACTAATGCACTAAGTAAATCCTAAAAAATGAAAATGTGTGCATGCAGCTCAGCATTGACACGACAGCAGCCCACGTATTGCGTGGATCCATTCATAGATTTCGGTAAAGCTCATATAGTCATATATATATATCGTGTCTCTATATTAAACAGCACGCGTACGTGCACATGGAATGATTCAATTAAGTAGAATCCGATCCCGATTGTTTTTTTATGTCTTGGGCAACTAACTAATACTCTCAGGTAGGTGGTGTGGTACTGTGGTAGGTCAGGCGAATCATGTATGCTTGATCTCGATGTCGTTGCAACCACGCACACGTACGTATATAGATTGTGGCCTTTGACCTGGACCTGCTCTAGCTCTACCCATGCTAATTTGTTAGTGGGAAAGGAAAGATCTCCAAAATCTTATACCATTTATCATCCAGAAGACATCAAAAATCTACAATCAAGCTAGCTAGCTATCTCGCCTTTTTGAATCTTTATTAGTTAGAGGTTTTTAATTAGCGCATCATTTCTCTGTCTTTGATCCCGTGACTCGCTAGTTGTTCCTGCATATAGCATGCGTATAACGCTGGAGTACGAATAATGCCTACGTATATTCAGACCCTAGAAGCCTACTGTCTGACGTGACATCTAACGCATGCTTGATACAGCTACCCTCCATCGTGTCTCCTCCTCCTAGGGCGATCGGGGGACAAACCCTAGCCCCCCAGTGCCGCCACCTCCTCCTGGCGTCACCATAGAGGCGGCCGCCGGAAAACCCCGCTCGCCACTGGTGAAGGGGATGGCAGGGCCTGGTGTCTCGTGGCCATGGTGTGGCTGGGCAGGGCAGCACTCCTCTTGCATTTGCTGTTGTACCGATGGCACGGTGCCTCTCCAACAGCCTTTTAGGGACAGCGGTCTTGTCAAGGAAAGTCGACGGATCTGTGACACATGAACCTCGGAGCAACGGCTCCGGTCAAGTTGGCTACGGTGTCCCCTCCGCCAGGGGTGTATGGTGAGGATGATGCTCCCTCCAGCACCGACAGTGCTAGAAAGGGAGAATCGTAGCCCTTCGGGGTCTACGGATCAGATGATGGTGCAACAGCGACCCCGTAGCTAGTGGTGATCTAGTCCATGCAGAGTTCACAGAGGCATGGCTTCTGGTGAAATCCGCACCCGGGCTATTTTGCATCATTGGCTTGTTTTCCCTTTTCGGGTCATCGATTTTTGAATAGGTGCTGGGTGGAAGTATCCTAAGGTGGAGTTGTGTGGTTTCTATCGTGTCAAATATGGCGAGTCTCGCCGGTGTCGCGCAGCAGGGCCTCGACAGTGAACACGCTGGGTGGCGGTGTTGTTTAGCTCCGTGGCAACATCGACGAAAGGATTGGCGAAGATTTTGCGGATAACATAGGTCGATGGTACGACGGTGGTGGCTCACGTGTATCCAGCACGCGCACGCGTGCTAAGATTCTGCTGGTCCGGATTCACCATAGGATGACTCGGTGATTCCTCGAGTCTAGTTGATGGGGTGTTCTTGGGAGTGTAAGGCATACGACCATGGTAGCATGATCTCTCCGATTGTCGGATTTGTGTGTGATATATGTTTTTGCTAGATCTTTGTTGAATAAATTTATTCTAAAAGTTTCGATGCAGAGGCCAGAGGCCTAATCGTAATTTTAAAAAAACAGAGAAAAATATGGTGCTTCATAACTTACCTAGTTTTATTTGGTATATGAAAAATGCTTTGAGGTTACCTACAATCAGGAAAGTGTCACAATTTTTTTGCTTGATCGATGCTATTACAGGAAGTGGGCAAGCAACCTAGACACGAAAGCTATAACGTCCAGCTCTTCTATCTTGGGTTTTTGAAAAATACAAAAGAATGTTATAGGACCCGATAAACTAGTAAGAGATAGTATAAATTGAAATATTTTTGTAAAGAATACAAAATGCAGAGTACATCTTTATTTGATCAAGATAAAGGCTTGCCTAAATGAGCGTTTATATCATCAGAAAATTAGATGAACGAACTAGCTTTAGCTGCTATTATATCTAGCTGTAGATCCTACAATCTTCCCCCTCCGAAGATTCTTCATGGCACATCGCAGATATAAACAGATTTGTAATTTGGGTGTATGTCTTAATGCAGATGAACTGTACCTGCAAGAAAAGATAACTAAGTTTATGAGGATGCAAAAAGATGGATTAAGTGCCTGGTTAGCTAGCAATGCATCCATATCCATTTGTGTGATGAACAATCGATATATGTGTATACGCTCCAGCTCAGAGGGTCAGAAAACAAACCTTGCGTTTCAGCCGGCTGCCTAGCTGGGTGTTGGGGAGAAAGCCAGGGCAACAAGCAGAAGCAGCATCAGCACGGGGATCCAGACGAACAGCGCCGGAGGAGAAGGGGGAAGCGGCGGCAGGATGAGAGGGTAGCAGAGGAGGACGGCGACCAGTGCAACGAGTAGCAGCACCGTCGCGGAGTCCATTGATGTCACTGGCCCTCCCCGTCCCTCACTCTTTTAACTCCCTCTCCATCAGCTGGAAGCACATGAAGCTAGCATATATCCACGGCTTGGCTTGTGGTGCAGTTGCACTTACATATATCTGGGGAAGATCCAAGGTTTACTATATGTAGGACCATGGTACATCCATGATACAACTGACTATATTTAGTAGTATAAAATATTGGCCACCCACCCTGTCGTATTCGGGACCGATCGATCCTAGTGCTATAATGACCTATGCTCATTGGATAATCTTGTACAACCAGAGATAATCTCTGGGAAAAATCTTTTCACGATTTGATAACATCATAAAGATCAGTGGAAGTATGAGAAATGATCAAATTAAGATAATGTGGTCAGGTCAAGCCTTGTCCAAGACCTAAAACTTTCTTAGGCTCTTGTAGACACTTCTCCTAGATCTAGAGCTTTATAGAAGCATGATGCTTTTGCTAATTTGCAGATCCACCAAGTTACCTGGTATATATACTATACCATGGGAAGAGAGTTGCTACTTGTTTGAGCTGGCCAACGTGGCTGCACTGTGGAGCTTAATTAAGGTCATGCTTGTTCTGGATTTGTATCCAGATTCAGGTCACCTCAGCTGTTAGCCTCTAGTGCCAGCAGAATACACTAATTAAGCAGTGTTAATTAATTACCCTCAACTTGTTAGATTTTAAATAAAATGGCATCGATCCATGCATCTCAAATCAACTGAAACGCTGGCAGGTTTGTGTCCTGTGGTGTCGTTTCCCTAATAGACCTCTACTACTATGCTAACATAGGGTGCAATGCACCTGGTTGAAATGCCGGTGTTTAATACAACACCAAGACAACAATAACATCGAAGCCTTTTCTCCAAGTTAAGATGGGTAGGCTGAATATGAAACCCATAAAAAACATAAAGAAGCCAAAAGTAAGGAGAGAGAACAAACATAACAAAATGAAGAACGAGTAAACTAAGATTTCAGCAAAAGGATCGCCCAATTTCCATGCAGTTCTATCAAGTGCCAAATAGGTAAATTCCAATCCCTCAAGTTCTGTTTTATCGCCTCCGTCCATATCAACTTTTGTTGTCCTCTGCCACTTATATTATTTTCCGTACTCTTTAGACCATTGCCGCCGATCGTCGGCTCAGTTCTGCATCGGTATCCTCCACGGTTTCTCTATTTCTAACTTGACATTCTGCCTCCTCCAATGCACCCCTGCGGAGAAATCCTAGCCTAGGACCTAATATCCTATACTGTTCCTCCATCGATGTGTCGACCTTGTGCCCCACCCCACGCACCCATACAGAGAAACTCTAACCTAGCACCACTAGGAAACCAACTATATGTGGGTTTGCTACCAGTGGAGCACTATAATAGTGTTGTTCCGCTACTACTACCTCCATCCCAAGACTTAAGGCCTATATTTTTTCAGAAAGTCAAACTATGTTAAGTTTGACTAAGGTTTTATCAAAAATCATTAACATGGAAAGTACAAAATCAAAATCATTAGATAGATAATAAAATATATTTTCATATGGTACCTACAAAATATCATATTTGTTCATAAATTTTTCTAAAAGTTTGGTCAAACTTTACTTTGTTGACTTTATAAAAAAATAGGCCTTAAGCCTTGGGATGGAGGTAGTATGTACAAGTGGTTGATAACCCACAAGTATAGGGGATCGCAACAGTCTTCGAGGGAAGTAAAACCCAAATTTATTGATTCGACACAAGGGGAGGTAAAGAATACTTATAAGCCTTAACAACTGAGGTCAGTTTAGCTGCACCTGGAAAAGCACTAGTAACATGGGTGATGTGAAAGCAGGAGTAATATGAGAGCAGTAATAACAGTAACACAGCAGCAGTAGCAGTAATATGAGAGCAATGACACCAGAAAATAGTTGATACTACTTCCAATGTCATGTAGAACGAGTATATGATGATGAAAGATGGACCGGGGTTCCCAGCTATCTACACTAGTGGCAACTCTCCAATAACAAGTGTTGGGTGAACAAATTACAGTTGGGCAATTGATAGGATTGAAATAGCATTAAGACAGAATATCAAGATCATTAATCATGTAGGCATGTTTTCCATATATAGTCGTACGTGCTCGCAATGAGAAACTTGCACAACATCTTTTGTCCTACCAGCCGGTGGCAGCCGGGCCTCAAGGGAATCTACTAGATATTAAGGTACTCCTTTTAATAGAGTACCGGAGCAAAGCATTAACACTTGGTGAAAACATGTGATCCTCACATCACCGCCATCCCCTCCGGTTGTCCTGATTTCTTTGGTTCCGGACAGTGACATGTGCATACAACTTGTAGATACAATCTAAGCAATAAGTATAGAGCTCAAATCTAAGATCATGCCACTCGGGCCCTAGTGACAAGCATTAAGCATAACAAGATTGCAGCAACAATAACTTCACAAACTTTGTAGATAGACAATCATAACGTAACAATCCATCGGATCCCGACAAACACAACACCGATTACATCAGATGAATCTCAATCATGTAAGGCAGCTCATGAGATTGTATTGAAGTACATGGGGGAGAGAATACCAACTAGCTACAGCTAGAACCCGTAGTCCATGGGGGAACTACTCACGAGCATGATGGAGGCGGTGGCGTTGATGGAGATGGCCCGGGCACTTCCCCGTCCCGGGTGCCGGAACAGAGACTTCGTCCCCGAATTGGAGTTTCGCGATGGTGGTGGCGC
This sequence comes from Lolium multiflorum, assembly GCA_030979885.1. NCBI lineage: Eukaryota > Viridiplantae > Streptophyta > Magnoliopsida > Poales > Poaceae > Lolium > Lolium multiflorum. The sequence goes on from CM061749.1 coordinate 339,400,081, forward strand.
CCCTGGAGTCTGGAGTTTCACAATTGGTACTGCGTTTTTAGGTCGAAAGGGCTTAAATAGGCGAAGAGGCGGCGCAGGAGGGGCGACAGGGTGGCCCCACACCAGGCCGGCGCGCCAGGTGTGGCCCGCGCGGCCTGTGTGGTGGGCCCCTGGCCTCCTCCAACTCTCCTTCTGTTCTGGATGCTTCCGGGAAAAATAGGATGTTTGGCGTTGATTTCGTCCAATTCCGAGAATATTGCCAACAGCCTTTCGGAACCAAAAACAGCAGAAAACAGGAACTGGCACCGTGGCATCTTGTTAATAGGTTAGTTCCGGAAAACGCATAAAAACATTATAAAGTGCAAGCAAAACATGTAAGTATTGTCATAAAACAAGCATGGAACATCGAAATTATGGATACGTTGGAGACGTATCAGCATCCCTGCTTAGTTCCTACTCTGAGTAGGTAAACGATAAAAAGAATAATTTCTGTAGTGACATGCTACTTACATAACCTTGATCATACTATTACAAAGCACATGAGATGAATGAAGTGACTCAAGGCAATAATCTATAGTTGCTAACAAATAGATAACATATAGCAAAACTTTTCATGAAGAGTACTTTCAAGACAAGTATCAAAAGTCTTGCACAAGAGTTAACTCATAAAGCAATATTCAAAGTAAAGGCATCGAAGCAACACAAAGGAAGATATAAGTTTCAGCAGTTGCTTTCAACTTTCAACATGCATATCTCATGGATAATTGTCAACATAAAGTAATATGATGAATGCAAATAAGCAAGTATGTAAGAATCAATGCACAGTTGACACAAGTGTTTGCTTCTAAGATGGAAGGAAGTAGGTAAACTGACTCAACATAAAAGTAAAAGAAAGGCCCTTCGCAGAGGGAAGCAGGGATTAAATCATGTGCTAGAGCTTTTTAAGTTTTGAAATCATATAGAGAGCATAAAAGTAAAGTTTTGGGAGGTGTTTGTTGTTGTCAACGAATGGTAGTGGGCACTCTAACCCCCTTGCCAGACAAACCTTCAAAGAGCGGCTCCCATTTTATTTTTATTTTTGTGTGGCACTCCTTCCAACCTTTCTTTCACAAACCATGGCTAACCGAATCCTCGGGTGCCTGCCAACAATCTCATACCATGAAGGAGTGCCTTTTTATTTTAGTTTTATTATGATGACACTCCTCCCAACCTTTGCTTACACAAGCCATGGCTAACCGAATCCTTCGGGTGCCATCCAACAATCACATACCATGGAGGAGTGTCTATTTTTGTTAATTAATTTGGGACTGGGAATCCCATTGCCAGCTCTTTTTGCAAAGTTATTGGATAAGCGGATGAAGCCACTAGTCCATTGGTGAAAGTTGCCCAACAAGATTGAAAGATAAACACCACATACTTCCTCATGAGCTATTAAACATTGACACAAATCAGAGGTGATAAATTTTGAATTGTTTAAAGGTAGCACTCAAGCAATTTACTTTGGAATGGCAGAGAAATACCATGTAGTAGGTAGGTATGGTGGACACAAATGGCATAGTGATTGGCTTAAGGTTTTGGATGCACGAGAAGCATTCCCTCTCAGTACAAGGCTTTGGGTTAGCAAGGTTATTTGAAGCAAACACAAGTATGAACCGGTACAGCAAAACTTACATAAGAACATATTGCAAGCATTATAATACTCTACACTGTCTTCCTTGTTGCTCAAACACTTTTACCAGAAAATATCTAGACCTAAGAGAGACCAATCATGCAAACCAATTTCAACAAGCTCTACAGTAGTTCTCCACTAATAGGTTTAAACTACATGAAAAAACTTAATCATGATCTACTTGAGAGCTCAAAACAATTGCCAAGTGTCAAATTATTCAAGACAATATGAGGCATTTTCTGTTTCCAACCAAATAACCATAAGTGATGTAGCTTCCAACTTTTATCATTGAACATTAAAAGTAAAGCGAAGAACAAGTGTTCATATGAAAAAGCGGAGCGTGTCTCTCTCCCAAACAAGGATTGCTAGGATCCGATCTTATTCAAACAAAAACAAAAACAAACAGACGCTCCAAGCAAAGTACATAAGATGTGACCGAATAAAAATATAGTTTCAAGAGAAGAAACTGATAATTTGTCGATGAAGAAGGGGATGCCTTGGGCATCCCCAAGCTTAGATGCTTGAGTCTTTTGAATATGCAGGGATGAACCACGGGCATCCCCAAGCTTAGACTCTTCACTCTTCTTGATCATAGTATATCATCCTCTCTCTTGACCCTTGAAAACTTCCTCCACACCAAACTCAAACAAACTCATTAGAGGGTTAGTGCATAATCAAAAACTCACATGTTCAGAGGTGACACAATCATTCTTAACACTTCTGGACATTGCTCAAAGCTACTGGAAGGTAATGGAACAAAGAAATCCACCCAACACAGCGAAAGAAGCAATGCGAAATAAAAGGCAGAATCTGTCAAAACAGAACAGTCCGTAAAGACGAATTTTAAAGAGGCACCAGACTTGCTCAAATGAAAATGCTCAAATTGAATGAAAGTTGCGTACATATCTGAGGATCACTCCCGTAAATTGGCATAATTTTATGAGTTACCTACAGAGAATTAGGCCCAGATTCGTGACAGCAAGAAATCTGTTTCTGCGCAGTAATCCAAATCTAGTATGAACCTTACTATCAAAGACTTTACTTGGCACAACAATGCGATAAAAATAAGATAAGGAGATGTTGCTACAGTAGTAACAACTTCCAAGACACAAATATAAAATAGAGGTACTGTAGCAAAATAAATACATGGATTATCTCCCAAGAAGTTCTTTCTTTATAGCCATTAAGATGGGCTCAGCAGTTTTAATGATGCACTCGCAAGAAATAAGAGTTGAAGCAAAAGAGAGTATCAAAAAGCAAATTCAAAACACATTTAAGTCTAACCCACTTCCTATGCATAGGAATCTTGTACACAAATAAATTCATGAAGAACAAAGTGACAAGCATAAGAAGATAAAACAAGAGTAACTTCAAAATTTTCAGCATATAGAGAGGTGTTTTAGTACCATGCAAATTTCTACAACCATATTTTCCTCTCTCATAATAATTTTCAGTAGCTTCATGAACAAACTCAACAATATAACTATCACATATAGCATGTTTCTCATGATCCATAAACACATAATTTTTATCAAGCTCAAAAATAGTGCGATTAAAACTTTCAAACACACTTTTATCAATAATATAACAAGATGGTTGATCAATCTCAAGAGATATGGGACTCATAGATAATGTCAAGACCTCTCCAATCCCATTTTCATTAGTAGTACAATTAATATTATCAAGTAACATAGGACCATCATCAAGAGCTTTATCATAAACATTTGCTACGCAAAATTCTTTAGTACCATGCATTTCGACATCAGGCACAAACAAAGCATTATCATAAGATTTATCAAAGTAGCATGGATTATCATAAATAACAGTAGCATAATTATTCTCACAAGTTTTACTCATAGGGAATATTTCAAGAGAATCCACAGGAACATAACATTCAACCTCTTTCGGTAAGCATGGAGGACAATCAAATAGTGTAAGAGATAAAGAGTTACTCTCATTAGAAGGTTGGCATGGGTAGCTAATCCATTCTTCCTCCTTTTGTTCATCACTTTCCTCTTCTTTTTCATCCAATGAGCTTTCAATTCATCAAATTTCCTCCTCTTTTTCATCCAATGAGCTTTCAGGTTCATCAATTTCTTCTTCCACTGGTTCCTGCAAATTGTGAGTGCATTCTTGTGCATTAATGAGTCTCTCTTTATAATCAATGATATAAGGATTATCAATGTAACTTTCATTGCAAAAATTAAGGATAGAAGAGACATAATCTTTAAGGTCCTTACAAACAACACAAGTTTCATAATTTTTAACCATGAAGGATTCTATCTCGAGGCTCCCATAAATATGACAAATTGTTCTACCTCTTCAAACCCAAAATGAATATAGCTATTCCGATTATAGTTCTTAATTAAAAATTCCTCACTAAAGCCACATTGAAATTTAAGATGTTTAGTGTCCTGTTGAGAGCAACAGTTTATATCATGGCGTTTAAGCAAGATTTTAGCAATTGTATTCAATTTTTCTATCACAGCACTCATCACTTTACCAGTTCTTGATTCTCTATAATTATTATAATATTCTATAAGCTCCAAGTAGGTTGTTGGTTCTCCCATAACAGCAGTTTTTAATTTTTAAGTTTTTCAAATTTTTATGGATTTTTTGGTATATGAGAAAAGTAAAACAAGACAAAAAGAAACTAAGCAAAAGTAAACTAAGCAAAATAATACCAGACAGAAATAAACTAAGAACAAATAAACTAGACAAAAGTGAACTAAGCAAAACAAAATAAGAAAAAATAAAAACAGAGAGAGAGGTAGAGTGTACTCCCCAGGTGAACTTATGAGTAGAGCTATGCCTCCCCGGCAACGGCGCCAGAAAATAGTCTTGATAACTGATACGTCTCCGACGTATCGATAATTTCTTATGTTCCATGCCACATTATTGATGATTTCTACATGTTATATGCACACTTTATGTCATATTTATGCGTTTTCCAGAACTAACCTATTGACGAGATGCCGAAGGGCCAGTTCTCGTTTTCTGCTGTTTTTGGTTCCGAAATCCTAGTAAGGAAATATTCTACCGGACGAAATCAAGACCCAGATCCTATTTTTTCACGAAGCTTTCTAGAACACCCGGAAGGGAGGGGGCCAAGGCCCACGGCACCATGCAGTGGCGCGGCGGCCGCCCACCACCCTATGGTGTCGTCACCCTTTCGACCTTCTGACGCCGCCTCTTCGCCTATATAAAGGTGAAGGAGATATGCCCTAGAGGCAATAATAAAGTGGTTATTATTTATATCTTTATGTTTATGATAAATGTTTATATATCATGCTATAATTGTATTAACCGAAACATTAGTACATGTGTGATATGTAGACAACAAGAAGTCCCTAGTATGCCTCTTAAACTAGCTTGTTGATTAATGGATGATTAGTTTCATAATCATGAACATTGGATGTTATTAATAACAAGGTTATATCATTATATGAATGATGTAATGGACACACCCAATTAAGCGTAGCATAAGATCTCGTCATTAAGTTATTTGCTATAAGCTTTCGATACATAGTTACCTAGTCCTTATGACCATGAGATCATGTAAATCACTTATACCGAAAGGTACTTTGATTACATCAAACGCCACTGCGTAAATGGGTGGTTATAAAGGTGGGATTAAGTATCCGGAAGTATGAGTTGAGGCATATGGATCAACAGTGGGATTTGTCCATCCCGATGACGGATAGATATACTCTGGGCCCTCTCGGTGGAATGTCGTCTAATGTCTTGCAAGCATATGAATAAGTTCATAAGAGACCACATACCACGGTACGAGTAAAGAGTACTTGTCAGGAGACGAGGTTGAACAAGGTATAGAGTGATACCGAAGATCAAACCTCGGACAAGTAAAATATCGCGTGACAAAGGGAATTGGTATCGTATGTGAATGGTTCATTCGATCACTAAAGTCATCGTTGAATATGTGGGAGCCATTATGGATTCCAGATCCCGCTATTGGTTATTGGTCGGAGTGAGTACTCAACCATGTCCGCATAGTTCGCGAACCGTAGGGTGACACACTTAAAGTTGGATGTTGAAATGGTAGAACTTGAATATGGAATGGAGTTCGAATATTTGTTCGGAGTCCCGGATGAGATCCCAACATCACGAGGAGTTCGGAATGGTCCGGAGAATAAGATTCATATATAGGATGTCATTTTATGTGAATAAAATTGACGCGGAAGGTTCTATGGAAGGTTCTAGAAGGTTCTAGAAAAGTCCGGAAGAAACCACCAGGAAGGTGGAGTCCACATGGGACTCCACCTCCATGGCCGGCCAGCCCTAGTGGGGGAGGAGTCCCAAGTGGACTCCCCTTAGGGGGCCGGCCACCCCCATATGGGAGGTGGAACTCCCACCTCTAGTGGGAGTCCTAGCTGGGCTAGGTTTCCCCACCATATGGAAGGTTTTTTGTTCGGGTCTTATTCGAAGACTTGGAGACCAACCCTTGGGGATCCACCTATATAATGAGGGGCCAAGGGGAGGGGGCCGGCCAACCCCAAGACCACAAGTTGGCCGCCCCCCTTGAGTGGCCGGCCACCCCCTCCCAAACCCTAGCCGCCCCCTCTCCTCCATAACTCCCGCGTAGCTTTAGCAAAGCTCCGCCGGACTTCTCCATCACCACCGACACCACGCCGTCGTGCTGTCGGATTCAAGAGGAGCTACTACTTCCGCTGCCCGCTGGAACGGGGAGGTGGACGTCGTCTTCATCAACAACCGAACGTGTGACCGAGTACGGAGGTGCTGCCCGTTCGTGGCGCCGGAACCGATCGTGATCAAGATCTTCTACGCGCTAGCGGCAAGTGAACGTCTACCGCAGCAACAAGAGCCTTATCTTGTAGGCTTTGGAATCTCTTCAAGGGTGAGACTCGATAATCCCCTCGTTGCTATCGTCTTCTAGATTGCATCTTGGCTTGGATTTCGTGTTCGCAGGAAAATTTTTGTTTTCTATGCAACGTTATCCTACAGTGGTATCAGAGCTGTGTCTATGCATAGATGGTTGCACGAGTAGAACACAATGGTTTTGTGGGCGTTGATGCTCTTGTTATCTTTAGTTTGAGTACTTTGCATCTTTGTGGCATAGTGGGATGAAGCGGCCCGGACTAACTTTACATGACCGCGTTCATGAGACTTGTTCCTCGTTCGACATGCAACTAGTATTGCATAAGAGGCTTTGCGGGTGTCTGTCTCTCCTACTATAGTGAAGATTCAACTTACTCTTCTATTGACAACACTAGTATCACCGTTGTGGTTCGTAGGTAGATTAGATCTTACTCGAAAACCCTAAACCACGTAAAATATGCAAACCAAATTAGAGACGTCTAACTTGTTTTTTGCAGGGTTTGGTGATGTGATATGGCCATGATATGATGATGAATATGTATGAGATGATCGTTATTGTATTGTGGCAACCGGCAGGAGCCTTATGGTTGTCTTTAAATTTCATGTTGAGTAGTATTTCAAAGTAGTTGTAATAGTTGCTACATGAGGTGAACAACCATGAAGACGGCGCCATGAACCTTGACGCTACGCCGACGATGATGGAGATCATGTTGATGATGGAGATCATGTCCGTGCTTTGGAGATGAAGATCGAAAGCGCAAAGACAAAAGGGCCATATCATATCACATATGAACTGCATGTGATGTTAATCCTTTATGCATCTTATTTTGCTTAGATCACGACGGTAGCATTATAAGATGATCCCTCACATTAATATCAAGATAATAAAGTGTTCTCCCCACGTATGCACCGTTGCTACCTTTTAAGCATCTCGTGATGATCGGATGTGATAGACTCAACGTTCACATACAACGGGTGTAAGCCATGTTGCACACGCGGAATACTTGGGTTTGCTTGACAAGCCTAGCATGTACAGACATGGCCTCGGGACAACGGAAACCGAAAGGTTGAACACGAGTCATATGGATGATATGATCAACATGTTGATGTTCACCATTGAAGCTACATCATCTCACGTGATGATCGGTTTTGGTGTAGTGGATTTGGATCGTGTACCACTTAACAACTATGAGGGATGTTGTATTAAGTGGGAGTTCATTAGTAATTAGATTAAAACATGAACTAATTATCATAAACTTAGTCTGAGTAGTATTTTGAATTAATTTTGTAGTTTTGGCATCCGTTTACTACTATGCGCTAGTCTTGTTATTGAGATATAAAAAATCTGACAAGAAACTTTACGGACTGGTACCGTATTGTTAAAGAATCAAGAATTGATTAAGTCCTATTGCAAACTTTTAGTAAACCTCACATTGTTGATTCAAAGAGCTATGGTTTCAATTAGTACCCAAAGTTATCTTGTCTCCGTGAAACTTGAAGTTCAAATCTGTTTGAAAAGTAAGGAGCTGAAAATTTAGTTTTCAGAAATAATCAAGGTATGAGATATATGTGATATCTAAGACCTTATTGCAAGATGATAGAATATAAATTTGGTGAGACTACATAAACTCATAAGTTTTATGGGAATGTATGAAGGTTGAAGACGCCAGGCGTCACAATCCTCCAACTATTGGGGCACTAATAATATTCGCATATCCATGAAGTTATCATCCTTAGTATGCACCGTTGCTAAGACTCGTCGTTCGAAGCATCACGTGATGATCGGGTGTGATAGATTCTACGTGTGCATACAACGGGTGCAAGCCAGATTTGCACATGCGAATACTAAGGTTAAACTTTATGAGCCTAGCATGTACAGACATGGTCTCAAAAAGTTGTCATGAATTGATGGATAAAATATGAGTGAAATTGTTCATCATATTACAAAGTTACTAATAAGTGAAATCTAGAACACTTGTCATATGATGATCAACTTCAAAGTAAGAACCTCAAGGTTATTGGTATTTGACCAACAAACCTAGAAGTTATTGATGTTAAAGTGTTTTTCTGAATAATGAGGAAAGCTAAAAGAGAAACTGCAAAAGATATTTTGGCAAAAAGAAAGAAAAGACTAGAAAGTCTAGCTCAGGTGTATATAAATGATATACATGTTATGGTTGTATTCCTAGTTAGGTCACACAATGAAATTCTTGGGTATTTGTACCATATTGGTTGGTATGAAGTGTCATACAAAACAACGCAATACAAGAATACAATGGCCTAAGTGACTGACAAGGAATATGATAAGAATGCACGTCTAGAACAAAAATAAAGTGTTATTATGTTCATCGTTGGCATTCTATCTAGCCCTTAGAATTTATAATAAAGAACTTAATAATTGTTATTTTGCTCTGGTCAAATGAAAACAATGAGTTGTTCAAATTATGACATTACTCCATGTACGATGGATAAGTTATTATAAATCTTAATGGTGAAACACACATACATAACACTGACGTTAAAATGCCATAAGGCAAATGATTTGAATTCCACTTATTTGTGGAACCGCCATTTAGGTCATGTTAGAAAGGAACGCATGAAGGAACTCCATGCAAATGGATTTTGGAGTCATTTGATTTTTGAATCATTTGGCGCTTGCAAATCTTTTCTAAAGGGAATGATATAAATACCGTTCATAGGCCAAAAGTTGAACGGGCAACTAACTTAGTGGAAAAATACATGAGGATGTATGTGGTTCACTGGGCATAGTTGTGCGGGAGATTCTTCTACTTCATGAAAACTTTCAACAATGAATTGAGTATATATATGTGGATATATTCAATAAGGAAGAAGTTTGAAACATTTGAATGGATTCAAATAAATTTCAGCATGAAATAGAAATCATCGTAATAGAAAAGTCAAATATCTATGATTGGATCATGGTGGAAATATTTGAATTACGAGTTTTAGCGAACATCTAAGAGAGTTATGAAATTGTTCAACAACTCACATTTCTTGGAGTATCATAATGATGATATAGTATTCAAGATATGTATCCAAACCTTGTTGGATTAATGATGAGATAAAAATATTATGATGCCATTATATTTTTGTGGATTATGCTTTAGTGACTACCGCTTTTACACTAAATAGAGCATCATCATGATCCGTTGAAATGACACCATACAAGTTATGGCATGGGTAGAAACCTAATAGTCTTTTCTTAAATTTTGGTATGCATAGCATAAGTAAATAAGTTTACAACCAAAATCGGATGAATGTCTTTGTTGGTTATCCCAGAAATTTGATTGGGAATTCTTCCCACGAGACAAAGACAAAAGTGTTTGTCAATGTTTCTTATTTCCGAGAAAATGTTTCTAGTGAAGTATTTGAGTGGGAGGACAATATAATTTGATAAGGTTTATGAACCTGAGCATAATGATCAGAGTAGCGTAGCATCGGAATTGGTTTCGGAAGCGGCCACAACGATCATGGCTCCCATGACTACAAAGTGTTTTAGTCATGGAGATCGAAGTACATATTGAACCTTGTAGGTATGGTTTACTTTGTGATCAAATAAATGATTTGTGGACAAAGGATTGATTTTGAACAATGGTAAACCAACTACAAACAAAGAAGTTATGATGGGCCTCGACTCCGTTAAAATGGCCATGCGCCATGAAATCCATAATAGATGAATACTTTTTGAAAGTAAATGGATCTATAGACTTGGATGAAATATCCTTGAAGAAGCTCGACTTGTCGAAAAATTGTTTACGACAAAGTTCAAAGAGTTGACTACGATAAGATTAGATCTTCCGTAGAAATGCTTATAGTCTATATGGATTATTCTAGTAGGATGGCAAAATACATTACTTATCAGAAGTATGTATTAAAGGTGTATACAAGATACAACCAAGAGTTTTGCTGGTCCGTGGAATATTAGATAGGTATACAAACTTCAATTTGATGAAGTGAGTATCGCGGAGTTTGAATCTTCACCAGATGAAATAGTCAAAGAGTTTTTGATTTCATCAGAGACGATGAAGAGGCTTGTATTTGCAAGAAATTAAGTGGGAGCGCTAAGACATATTTATAATACTTTATGTAGGTGACATATAGTTGGTTATAAATAATGTAATTATATACTTGATTAAAAAGGTTTCATTGAGAAATTAACTTCAATGAAAAGATATGGACTGAAACAAATTTAGTGTCAAGATCTATGAAGATAGATTGAAACACAAAATAAGTTTAAGTCAAAGTACATAGAATGGATATTGAAATAGTTCAATATAGAAATATTAAAAAGATGTTCTTGTCATGTGAAGTTTTAACAAGACTTGAGTGTATCTGACACTCAATGAGTAAAATCACATGAGTGATTATAGATCACGAATAATATGTACACAATCAGATATCCTATGCTCTAAAAATGTTATGAGCATGATTCATGTGATGATCACTGAAAAACAGTAAGAATATTCTTGAGTACTTAAGAAGAACCAAGTATATATATATAGTTTTATATGGAGAAATGACAAAACAAATCGCTGTAAGGTGTTGCACCGATACTAATTTTGTCACATATGAAAATAAAATTTCAAATCTCAAATTAGACTAAGTGTTGTTTAAAAGGTAGCACAATGAGCTAGAAGTTGTCTATGCTAGATTTAGAAGAGTTCTAAATATTATGACGGATTCTACAAAAGAAGGCAGAGTATGTCATTGTTTTGACAATGACAAAGGATGTTAAGTCAAGAAGTTCTTTGAGAACTTGGTGTAGTTCCGATAGTGTCAGAACTTTGAAGCTATATTGTGTGTGACAATATTAGTGACATATTTCAGACGCGGAATTAAGGTTCCACCAGAAGACCAAACATATTTAATGCCGACTCATTTGGAAATGAGTGATGCGTTGAGACGCAAATGAATTACAAAATACATACGTTTCTGAGTGTCAGATCCGTTGACTAAAACCTCTCCCGTGAGCAAAACATGATAAAGCACCGGAAGGCCAAGGTGTTATATCTTTACAAATGTAAACTAGATTATTGACTCTAGTGCAAGTGGGAGACTGATATGCCCTAGAGGCAATAATAAAGTGGTTATTATTTATATCTTTATGTTTATGATAAATGTTTATATATCATGCTATAATTGTATTAACCGAAACATTAGTACATGTGTGATATGTAGACAACAAGAAGTCCCTAGTATGCCTCTTAAACTAGCTTGTTGATTAATGGATGATTAGTTTCATAATCATGAACATTGGATGTTATTAATAACAAGGTTATATCATTATATGAATGATGTAATGGACACACCCAATTAAGCGTAGCATAAGATCTCGTCATTAAGTTATTTGCTATAAGCTTTCGATACATAGTTACCTAGTCCTTATGACCATGAGATCATGTAAATCACTTATACCGAAAGGTACTTTGATTACATCAAACGCCACTGCGTAAATGGGTGGTTATAAAGGTGGGATTAAGTATCCGGAAAGTATGAGTTGAGGCATATGGATCAACAAGTGGGATTTGTCCATCCCGATGACGGATAGATATACTCTGGGCCCTCTCGGTGGAATGTCGTCTAATGTCTTGCAAGCATATGAATAAGTTCATAAGAGACCACATACCACGGTACGAGTAAAGAGTACTTGTCGAGACGAGGTTGAACAAGGTATAGAGTGATACCGAAGATCAAACCTCGGACAAGTAAAATATCGCGTGACAAAGGGAATTGGTATCGTATGTGAATGGTTCATTCGATCACTAAAGTCATCGTTGAATATGTGGGAGCCATTATGGATCTCCAGATCCCGCTATTGGTTATTGGTCGGAGTGAGTACTCAACCATGTCCGCATAGTTCGCGAACCGTAGGGTGACACACTTAAAGTTGGATGTTGAAATGGTAGAACTTGAATATGGAATGGAGTTCGAATATTTGTTCGGAGTCCGGATGAGATCCCAGACATCACGAGGAGTTCCGGAATGGTCCGGAGAATAAGATTCATATATAGGATGTCATTTTATGTGAATAAAATTGACGCGGAAGGTTCTATGGAAGGTTCTAGAAGGTTCTAGAAAAGTTCGGAAGAAACCACCAAGGAAGGTGGAGTCCACATGGGACTCCACCTCCATGGCCCAGCCCTAGTGGGGGAGGAGTCCCAAGTGGACTCCCCCTTAGGGGGCCGGCCACCCCCCCATATGGGAGGTGGAACTCCCACCTCTAGTGGGAGTCCTAGCTGGGCTAGGTTTCCCCACCATATGGAAGGTTTTTTGTTCGGGTCTTATTCGAAGACTTGGAGACCAACCCTTGGGGATCCACCTATATAATGAGGGCCAAGGGGAGGCCGGCCAACCCCAAGACCACAAGTTGGCCGCCCCCTTGAGTGGCCGGCCACCCCTCCCAAACCCTAGCCGCCCCCTCTCCTCCATAACTCCCGCGTAGCTTTAGCAAAGCTCCGCCGGACTTCTCCATCACCACCGACACCACGCCGTCGTGTCGGATTCAAGAGGAGCTACTACTTCCGCTGCCCGCTGAACGGGAGGTGGACGTCGTCTTCATCAACAACCGAACGTGTGACCGAGTACGGAGGTGCTGCCTTCGTGGCGCCGGAACCGATCGTGATCAAGATCTTCTACGCGCTTTTGCAAGCGGCAAGTGAACGTCTACCGCAGCAACAAGAGCCTTATCTTGTAGGCTTTGGAATCTCTTCAAGGGTGAGACTCGATAATCCCCTCGTTGCTATCGTCTTCTAGATTGCATCTTGGCTTGGATTTCGTGTTCGCGGTAGGAAAATTTTTGTTTTCTATGCAACGTTATCCTACAAAAGGTCCCAGACCTAAAACCTCGAGACGGAAAAACCACGGTACGAGAAACCTTCCAGAGCCGCCGCCATCGCGAAGCCAAGATCTGGGGGACAGGAGTCTCTGTTCCGGCACGCCGCCGGGACGGGGAAGTGCCCCGGAAGGCTTCTCCATCGACACCACCGCCATCTCCATCAACGCTGTGTCTCCCATGAGGAGGGAGTAGTTCTCCATCGAGGCTCGGGCTGTACCGGTAGCTATGTGGTTAATCTCTCTCCTATGTACTTCAATACAATGATCTCATGAGCTGCTTTACATGATTGAGATCCATATGATGAGCTTTGTATCGCTACTAGTTGTGTGCTACTCATGTGATGTTATTAAAGTAGTCTATTCCTCCTGCATGGTGTAAAGGTGACTAGTGTGTGCACCGTGTGGTTCTTGTCGTAGGCTATGATCATGATCTCTTGTAGATTGTGGAGTTAATTATCATTATGATAGTATTGATGTGATCTATTCCTCCTTCATAGTGTAATGTGGACAGTGTGTGCACTATGTTAGTTCTTGGTTTATTTTGCAATGATCTATTATGCTCTAAGGTTATTTAAATATGAACATTGAATTGTGGAGCTTGTTAACTCCGGCATTGAGGGTTCGTGTAATCCTACGCAATGTGTTCATCATCCAACAAAAGAGTGTATGTAGCACATATGAGAAAGAGTTATTTATTATGCGATCAATGTTGAGAGTGTCCACTAGTGAAAGTATGATCCCTAGGCCTTGTTCCTAAATACTGCTATCGCTGCTTGTTTACTTTTTTACTATACTTCACTGCCTATATTACCACCATCACACACGCGCCAGTTGTGGACAGCAAGCTATTTTCTGGTGCCGTTACTACGCTATATTCATACCACCTGTATTTCACTATCTCTTCGCCGAACTAGTGCACCTATTAGGTGTGTTGGGGACACAAGAGACTTCTTGCTTTGTGGTTGCAGGGTTGCATTAGAGGGATATCTTTGACCTCTTCCTCCCTGAGTTCGATAAACCTTGGGTGATCCACTTAAGGGAAACTTGCTGCTGTTCTACAAACCTCTGCTCTTGGAGGCCCAACACTGTCTACAAGAATAGAAGCACCCGTAGACATCAAGCTATTTTCTGGCGCCGTTGCGGGGAGGAAAGGTAAAAGGTACTCACACTCCGGATCTCGGCTACTAAGCTATTTTCTCCGTTGTAAGTAGTCGAAGCTATTTCCTTTAGATCCTGCAATTGCATCTTTTTGTTTCTTGTTTACACTAGTTTGGCATAATGGACAACAATGAGCTTCTTATTCTATTTCCTGATTTAAGACATGGATGGTTTGATGCGGAAATTAAAAACCTATGGAACATATTAGTATGAACGCTTTGAACACCATTGTTGCTAATGATATGGAAAATTCTAAGCTTGGGGAAGCTGGCTTTGATGAGCATGATATTTTTAGTCCCCCAAGCATTGAGGAGAAAATTTACTTTGATGATACTTTGCCTCCTATTTATGATGATTATAATGATAGTAGTCTTTTGGTACCACCTGTTCTGGAGGATAAATTTGATTATGATTACAATATTCCTCCTATACTTGATGGTGAGAATAATAATGATAGCTACTTTGTTGAATTTGCTCCCACTACAACTAATAAAATTGATTATGCCTATGTGGAGAGTAATAATTTTATGCATGAGACTCATGATAAGAATGCTTTATGTGATACTTATATTGTTGAGTTTGTTCATGATGTCTCTGAAAATTATTATGAGAGAGGAAAATATGGTTGTAGAAATTTTCATGTTACTAAAATGCCTCTCTATGTGCTGAAATTTTTGAAGCTACACTTGTTCTATCTTCCTATGCTTGTTACTTTGCTCCTCATGAACTTGTTTATTTACAAGATTCCTATGCATAGGAAGCATGTTAGGCTTAAATTTGTTTTGAATTTGCTTCTTGATGCTCTCTTTTGCTTCAACTACTATTTCTTGCGAGTGCATCATTAAAACTGATGAGCCCATCTTAATGGCTATAAAGAAAGAACTTCTTGTGAGATAACCCATGTGTTATTTTGCTACAGTACTTCTTTTATATTTGTGTCTTGGAAGTTGTTTACTACTGTATCAACCTCTCCTTATCTTAGTTTTGTGTTTTGTTGTGCCAAGTAAAGTCTTTGATAGTAAAGTGAATACTAGATTTGGATTACTGCGCAGAAACAGATTTCTTTGCTGTCACGAATCTGGGCCTAATTCTCTGTAGGTAACTCAGAAAATTATGCCAATTTACGTGAGTGATCCTCAGATATGTACGCAACTTTCATTCAATTTGAGCTTTTTCATCTGAGCAAGTCTGGTGCCATTTTAAAATTCGTCTTTACGGACTGTTCTGTTTTGACAGATTCTGCCTTTTATTTCGCATTGCCTCTTTCGCTATGTTGGATGGATTTCTTTGTTTCATTAATGTCCAGTAGCTTTGAGCAATGTCCAGAAGTGTTAAGAATGATTGTGTCACCTCTGAACATGTGAGTTTTTGATTATGCACTAACCCTCTAATGAGTTTGTTTCGAGTTTGGTGTGAAGGAAGTTTTCAAGGGTCAAGAGAGGAGGATGATATACTATGATCAAGGAGAGTGAAAGCTCTAAGCTTGGGGATGCCCCGGTGGTTCACCCCTGCATATTTCAAGAAGACTCAAGCGTCTAAGCTTGGGGATGCCAAGGCATCCCCTTCTTCATCGACAACATTATCAGGTTCCTCCCCTGAAACTATATTTTTACTTGGAGCGTCTGTGTGCTTTTATTTTTGTTTTTGTTTGAATAAATGCTTGTGTGGGAGAGAGACACGCTCCGCTGGTTCGTATGAACACAGGTGTTCTTAGCTTTTAATGTTCATGGCGAAGGTTGAAACTGCTTCGTTAATTGTTATATGGTTGGAAACGGGAAATGCTACATGTAGTAATTGATAAAATGTCTTGAATAATTTGATACTTGGCAATTGTTGTGCTCATGTTTAAGCTCTTGCATCATATACTTGCTAAATTTGGTTTGCATAATTGGTCTCTCTAAGGTCTAGATAATTTCTAGTATTGAGTTTTGAACAACAAGGAAGACGGTGTAGAGTCTTATAATGTTTACAATATGTCTTTTATGTGAGTTTTGCTGCACCGGTTCATCCTTGTGTTTGTTTCAAATAGCCTTGCTAGCCTAAGCCTTGTATCGAGAGGGAATACTTCTCATGCATCCAAAATCCTTGAGCCAACCACTATGCCATTTGTGTCCACCATACCTACCTACTACATGGTATTTCTCGCCATTCCAAAGTAAATTGCTTGAGTGCTACCTTTAAATTTCCATCATTCGCCTTTGCAATATATAGCTCATGGGACAAAATAGCCTTAAAAACTATTGTGGTATTGAATATGTACTTATGCACTTTATCTCTTATTAAGTTGCTTGTTGTGCGATAACCATGTTCCTGGGGACGTCATCAACTACTCTTTGTTGAAAATCATGTGAGTTGCTATGCATGTTCGTCTTGTCTGAAGTAAGGGCGATCTACCACTTTATGGTTAGAGCGTGCATATTGTTAGAGAAGAGCATTGGGCCGCTAACTAAAGCCATGATCCATGGTGGAAGTTTCAGTTTTGGACATATATCCTCAATCTCATATGAGAAAATTAATTGTTGCCACACGCTTATGCATAAAAGAGGAGTCCATTATCTGTTGTCTATGTTGTCCCGGTATGGATGTCTAAGTTGAGAATAATCAATAGCGAGAAATCCAATGCGAGCTTTCTCCTTAGACCTTTGTACAGCGGCATAGAGGTACCCCTTTGTGACACTTGGTTAAAACATGTGCATTGCGATAACCGGTAGTCCAAACTAATTAGGACAAGGTGCGGGCACTATTAGTATACTATGCATGAGGCTTGCAACTTGTAAGATATAATTTACATAACTCATATGCTTTATTACTACCGTTGACAAAATTGTTTCATGTTTTCAAAACCAAAGCTCTAGCACAAATATAGCAATCAATGCTTTCCTCTTTGAAGGACCTTTCTTTTACTTTTATGTTGAGTCAGTTCACCTATCTCTCTCCACCTCAAGAAGCAAACACTTGTGTGAACTGTGCATTGATTCCTACATACTTGCATATTGCACTTGTTATATTCTCTATGTTGACAATTATCCATGAGATATACATGTTACAAGTTGAAAGCAACCGCTGAAACTTAATCTTCCATTGTGTTGCTTCAATGTCTTTACTTTAAATTATTGCTTTATGAGTTAACTCTTATGCAAGACTTATTGATGCCTGTCTTGAAAGTGCTATTCATGAAAAGTCATTGCTTTATGATTCAGTTGTTTACTCATGTCATTACCATTGTTTTGATCGCTGCATTCATTACATATGTTTACAATATGATCAAGTTTATGATGGCATGTCACTCCAGAAATTATCTTTGTTATCGTTTACCTGCTCGGGACGAGCAGAACTAAGCTTGGGGATGCTGATACGTCTCGACGTATCGATAATTTCTTATGTTCCATGCCACATTATTGATGATTTCTACATGTTATATGCACACTTTATGTCATAATTATGCGTTTCCGGAACTAACCTATTGACGAGATGCCGAAGGGCCGCCTGTTCTTGTTTTTGTTTCAGAAATCCTAGTAAGGAAATATTCTCGGAATCGGACGAAATCAAGACCCAGCATCCTATTTTTCCACGAAGCTTCCAAAACACCCGGAAGGACCAGAGGGGGGCCACAGGCCCACCAGACCATAGGCCGGCGCGGCCTGGGTGTGGCCCGCGCCACCCTATGGTGTCGTCTCCCCTTCGACCTTCTGACGCCGCCTCTTCACCTATATAAAGGTCCCAGACCTAAAACCTCGAGACGGAAAAGCCACGGTACGAGAAACCTTCCAGAGCCGCCGCCATCGCGAAGCCAAGATCTGGGGGGTCTCTGTTCCGGCACGCCGCCGGGACGGGGAAGTGCCCCGGAAGGCTTCTCCATCGACACCACCGCCATCTCCATCAACGCTGCTGTCTCCCATGAGGAGGGAGTAGTTCTCCATCGAGGCTCGGGGCTGTACCGGTAGCTATGTGGTTAATCTCTCTCCTATGTACTTCAATACAATGATCTCATGAGCTGCTTTACATGATTGAGATCCATATGATGAGCTTTGTATCGCTACTAGTTGTGTGCTACTCATGTGATGTTATTAAAGTAGTCTATTCCTCCTGCATGGTGTAAAGGTGACTAGTGTGTGCACCGTGTGGTTCTTGTCGTAGGCTATGATCATGATCTCTTGTAGATTGTGGAGTTAATTATCATTATGATAGTATTGATGTGATCTATTCCTCCTTCATAGTGTAATGTGGACAGTGTGTGCACTATGTTAGTTCTTGGTTTATTTTGCAATGATCTATTATGCTCTAAGGTTATTTAAATATGAACATTGAATTGTGGAGCTTGTTAACTCCGGCATTGAGGGTTCGTGTAATCCTACGCAATGTGTTCATCATCCAACAAAAGAGTGTATGTAGCACATATGAGAAAGAGTTATTTATTATGCGATCAATGTTGAGAGTGTCCACTAGTGAAAGTATGATCCCTAGGCCGTGTTCCTAAATACTGCTATCACTGCTTGTTTACTGTTTTACTATGTTTCTACTGCCTGCAATATTACCACCATCAACTACACGCGCCAGTTGTGGACAGCAAGCTATTTTCTGGTGCCGTTGCTACTGCTTATTTATACCACCTGTATTTCACTATCTCTTCGCCGAACTAGTGCACCTATTAGGTGTGTTGGGGACACAAGAGACTTCTTGCTTTGTGGTTGCAGGGTTGCATGAGAGGGATATCTTGACCTCTTCCTCCCTGAGTTCGATAAACCTTGGGTGATCCACTTAAGGGAAACTTGCTGCTGTTCTACAAACCTCTGCTCTTGGAGGCCCAACACTGTCTACAAGAATAGAAGCACCCATAGACATCAATAACCCACAAGTATAGGGGATCGCAACAGTCTTCGAGGGAAGTAAAACCCAAATTTATTGATTCGACACAAGGGGAGGTAAAGAATACTTATAAGCCTTAACAACTGAGTTGTCGTTCAACCTGAAAAGCACTAGTAACAGGGGTGATGTGAAAGCAAGAGTAATATGAGAGCAGTAGTAACAGTAACACAGCAGCAGTAGCAGTAATATGAGAGCAATGACACCAGAAAATAGTTGATACTACTTCCAATGTCATGTAGAACGAGTATATGATGATGAAAGATGGACCGGGGTTCCCAGCTATCTACACTAGTGGCAACTCTCCAATAACAAGTGTTGGGTGAACAAATTACAGTTGGGCAATTGATAGGATTGAAATAGCATTAAGACAGAATATCAAGATCATTAATCATGTAGGCATGTTTTCCATATATAGTCGTACGTGCTCGCAATGAGAAACTTGCACAACATCTTTTGTCCTACCAGCCGGTAGCAGCCGGGCCTCAAGGGAATCTACTGGATATTAAGGTACTGTTATCACCGGAATTTGACCAAGTCAGAGGTGGGCCGCGATCAAGATGAAGTTGAAGAATTTATATATTGAAGAGTTATGTAAATCGGCCTTTTATATCAAGTTTGGGCTAGTTGGCCTTTGTATCTGTAACATAGTAGGATACGTGTCGATGTAGTTAGAGTTGGGCCCGTGCCCATGGGATTATTCCCACGTTAGAAAGTCCCCTGGACTATAAATATGTATCTAGGGTTTATGGAATAAACAACAACCAACGTTCACCCAACAAATCAATCTCGCGCATCGCCAACTCCTTCAACTCGAGGGTTTCTACCGGTAAGACATGCTGCCTAGATCGCATCTTGCGATCTAGGCAGCACAAGCTCCACGTTGTTCATGCGTTGCTCGTACTGAAGCCTTTTTGATGGTGAGCAACGTAGTTATCATAGATGTGTTAGGTTAGCATAGTTCTTCGTATCATATGCTTGCGTAGTGCAACCCCTAGCATGCCGCCCTTACACCTATCTTAGGTGTAGGGGCGGCACCCCGCTTGATCATAGTATAGTAGATTCGATCCGTTACGGTTGCTCCTTGATTCTTCAAGGATTAGTTTAATATCTGCAATAGTTAGGCCTTATAAGGGGCTGGAGGATCCAGCGGCACGCAGGGTGTCGTTCGCAAACCCTAGACAGGATGTTCCGAGGATCAACCTCGTGTTGGTTTTTAGGCCTTGTCTAGGGTCGGCTTACGATCACCGTGCGTGGCCGCGAGGCCCAATCCTGAGTAGGATGTTCCGATTATGCGGTGAAACCCCAAATCGTCGTAGATCTTATCAGCTTTACCTTGATCAAGCAGGACCACCATATATTCGTGCACCTCGTACGAATCATGGGTGGATCGGCTCCCATGAGCCGATTCACAGATAACCTGAGAGCCGATCGAGGCTCGTATTTAATGTTTACGTGTATGCCATGCAGGAAACTAAGCGAGGCATCTTCATCACCTTCCTGACCGGTATAGGTCAGGTGGCACGCCCTTGCATTCAGCATCGGACGTGTGACCAGAAAGCTTTGCGGGCCGTCGCTCGGAGGGACCAGGGCCAACCGAAGCCCTAAGTTGTTCCCGGCTCTACTGTGTTGCCCGTCGCTGCTCGCCGGTGGGTTTCGACCGCAACACATTCTGGCACACCCGGTGGGACAAGCTTCTACATCAACCACATCGCCATCTACATCTGAGATGGCGGACGGCACGCCAGTCACGTACGAGGATCTGACCGAGGAGCTCAAGAAGAAGCATGACGAGATCAAAGTCATCCTCGAAGCCGACCTCATCGGCTCTTTCCACAGGACCTGTTCCCATGGCATCAGATGGAAAGGGTTCTCGCCTAACGGTGCACTAGATGGGATAGACTCTCCTGCTCGGAGGAGCGCACAGGTCCCTGCGGCAGGAGATCAACTACTTGGTGGGGCACTGCTACACCGCCACTCGAGAACCTGGTAAACACGTTGGAGCGTGTCGCTCTTCGCGTGATCCAGGAGATCATGAGGCACCAATACTCGCCGTCAGGACCAGCTCTCGGGACACATCAAGGGGAGTTGCCACTCCAGTCCCGTCCACCGCTGCCATTCGCATGGGCAGCACCAGAGGTGCCGACTTCACCGGCATTCGTCGTATACAAGATCGGCGGCGACCCTACCGACTGCCAGTTCTTGCAGGAGGCACCCAAGGAGATCCCTCACGGGTACATGTGCACGTATGTGCCGGATTGCGGTAACTTGGCTCTCATGAACCAGGCCGCGACATCGGGCCTCTGGGAAGACAGGAGGAACGTCGCAACGAGCTTGAGAAGCGACGTGGCTCACAAGATATGCCACCCCGACGAACCCCAGAGCACAGCTCCCAGTTGGCTCGGAATCGAAAGCTGGCATGGCTGGTACGCCCACCGGCGAATCTTCGAGTTCTACTCCCAGCCAGCACCGTGGATCAGATCAGTGCGATCCTGAAGGACCAGTTCGGCATGGTGCCGAAACGAAGGACGATCGGCTATTCCAAGCCGTATCCCGACGACTACGAATTGGTCCCACTACCACCTAAGTATCGGCTCCCTGATTTCTCCAAATTCAGCGGGACGGACGGCTCCAGCTCCATCGAGCACGTAAGCCGATACTTGGCACAGCTTGGAACGGCGTCAGTGTCGGATCCACTACGCGTGAGGTACTTCTCACAGTCCCTCACGGGATCGGCTCGGGTGGTACACCTCGTTGCCACCGAACTCGATCCGACTTGGAAGCTTGGAAGAACAGTTCCACATGCAGATCATTCAGACGCTGCCGAGTCTGGCTTGGCCGATCTAGCACAAGTACGTCAGAAGCGTGGAGAAACCGTGGCAGAATACATCCAGCGCTTCAGGAATCTGAGGAACCGATGTTATTCGGTTCATGTGACTGAAAAGGAAGCAGTCGAGTTGGCAGTAGCAGGCCTGGCAACACCAATCAAGGACATTGCCTCCCAAGCAGATTATCCCTCATTGGCGCACATGGTTCAGAAGCTGTCAGCATATGAACAGCG
The DNA here is from genome assembly GCA_030979885.1 of Lolium multiflorum. NCBI lineage: Eukaryota > Viridiplantae > Streptophyta > Magnoliopsida > Poales > Poaceae > Lolium > Lolium multiflorum. Next base: position 339,422,523 of record CM061749.1, read on the forward strand.
CCACCCGGACCTGTACCAGGATAAATTCAAGCGTGCAGTAGTCCTGGTCGATGCAGAGGAAAACGCAGTGTCCGGGAGATCAAGAGGTAGCAGTGGCCGAATGGGCTCGGGGGGCAACCCCGTGTCTTGCAAATGGGTAAAGCCACCAGGCCCGCCCCGGGGGTTTGATTTTGACGTGACCAAGACTGAACAAATTTTCGACCTGCTGCTCAAGGAGAAGCAGTTGAAGATACCTGAAGGTCTCAAATTCCCCACGGCACAGGAGCTGAACGGAAAGCCATACTGCAAATGGCATAACTCGCTCTCGCATGCCACCAACGACTGCAGGGTGTGGCGTCAACAGATCCAAATGGCGATAGAACAAGGACGGCTGATTTTCAACCAGTACGCCATGAAGGTCGACACTCACCCCTTCCCGCTGTCAACATGGTGGGATGCACTTACCCTGAAGATTGCCAGCCAGGACCCTCGCTCAGCATTAACATGGTAGGGCCTGGAACCCACTCTGGCAAAGATGGAGATGAGGGCAGCTGCTCTCATAGCAAGGACACAGAGGAAGCCGCTCCACGCGATCGGCTCCGTCATGATGGCAAGCGCTACGTCACCGAGGGAGAAGTGAAGAACATAAGATATCAACGACCCCTCTCTGACCACCTCCTCAACAAGTACGTCAATCAGTACGACCAACACCGACGGTCCCACTATGATGATGAAGAAGATCGTCTGGCTAGAGAAGCCAGAAGATATCGTCGGCATGATCGCGATGAGGAGGAGCACGAGCGCCGCGCCATGGGAAAATCAAGGGAGCAAAACGACAACGACAGGCACTGGGACTGCCCTTTCTTCGTACACTGGGATTCAGGAATGAGCCGATTACCCACAATCGGCAATTGCCGGCAACCAGAAGAAGGAGGGGCAGCCAACGTGTCTGTGTTCAAGCGCCTAGGGCCTCTCCCGCCACAAAGCAAACGCGTTGAGTCACCTCGTTGGGCAGATCTCGAGGATTCAGAAGACGAGGGAGAAGATGAAGAAGACAGGTACCACCGTCCAAGGTGGTGCCCTGATGGACTCAGCCGTTCCCAGAAACGCAGGGTTCAACGATTGCGCGGCCTGGAAGAGGCCGAAAGGGTGTACTTGCATACGCTGAGGAAGGCGCGACCTGACCTGGCTACGAAAGTTCAGCGAACCCTGGATGAAGAGGGTCGTCCACGAAAAATGGAGTGGCGTCCCAAGCAAAGGAAAGCCGACGGCGAAGCATCGGCTGGTACAAACATGGTGTTCATCCTCCCTTCGGAGTTCAGTGCTCCAGGATTGGACGAGGCACCTGTGGCACAACTGGACTGCGGCCCACGGCCGGTTATCTTTGAGAAACCACGAGAGAAGAGCTACAGACACCTGAAGGCCTTGTACTTGCGAGGTTATATCGACGGGAGGCCTGTCAATAAGATGTTGGTGGACACCGGAGCGGCAGTCAACATCATGCCATACTCCATGCTACGTCGGTTGGGACGCTCTAGTTCAGATCTGATCAAAACCAATGTGACACTGAGTGATTTCAACGGCCAAGCATCCGACGCACAAGGTGTTCTGAATGTGGATCTAACCGTGGGGAGGAAAACCGTCCCTACGACGTTCTTTATCGTCGACAGCAAAAGTACCTACGCTGTCCTATTGGGGAGAGATTGGATTCACGCCAACTATTGCATTCCGTCCACGATGCACCAATGCCTAATACAGTGGGATGGAGATGAAGTAGAAGTCGTCCACGCAGATGATTCATCGAGATTTCAACAGCTGGCATGGACGTTTGGGAGACATCAGGCCAAGAGCCACTCTCAGGCATCAAGTTGGACGACTGCGAGCGCATCGACGTGACAAAGAACGGGGTTAGGCTGGTTTTATCCACCGGCTTGACCGTGTAACAAAGCAAACGTCGATGGACGAACGGGGCAGGGCAGATCCTTGTGATCGGCCCCAAAAGTTTATGGAGGAACATTACAAAACCTTCATCGAGCAAGCAACATGGAGGCCGATTCCGGCAATCGGCCAAAATCATCCTCATCTTCCATTCTGCTTGGGTTCAACATTTGATCCAACAAGGAATACCTGAAGAGCCGATACCATCAATTCTCTTGACAGAATCGGCTCGGGGGGGCATCCAGGTGGATAAAACACGAGGATATGAAGAAGGAGTATCGTTCGAACGCCCAGCAACCTAAGATATCCTTTGATGATGGGTGGTGAAGCGTGGGGGCCGATGCATGAATCGGCCGGAAAAAATTCAAAATTTTTTTAAGCACAGCCGATGCAGCAGAACATCGTCTTCAGGTTAAGGATGCATAGCCATCGTCCTCAGGAGGCATGGAGCAGGGAGTGGGCCACGAAGAAAGACTCGATGGACCAATGCCAATGCCAAGAGCAGCATGGACGTGCAGATCAGGTTAGGGATGGATGGCCTCGGATACACCAAAAGAAAAGAGCCGATCTGACTTGCGAGGACAAAGAAGCGGACTGAAGAAGCTCGGGGGGCAGCTCACCCTGAAAGTTCTCTGCTCTGAAGAGCCGATTTTGTTGGGAATCGGCTGGCTCTACACTGTGACATGGGGTCAATGGCGGCACGTTTGGCTGTTTCGCCACCTTTCTCGCCTTGACTGAGGCTTGGGGGGCAGCTTGCCACGAAAGGTCCTTTGCTATAAGGAGCCGATTTTGTTGGAATCGACTGACTCCATATCTCAACTTTTGAGGGATAGGTGCTGTGGAAAGAGTGAAGCAGGAGCCTGTCCCGCGGAGGTAACATCTTCAGCATCTGGGTTGAGTTAGCAATGGATAACCTTACGCTCAGTGACTACGGATTGGGCCTGTTCGGTTGGAAGTTTGAGATCCAAATTTGAGCAAGGTTTGTAGGTTATCAGTGCGTTACCATTGGCTTACTAAGCGGGGATCCAGCTAACAATCGGACGAATCAGTACGATAAAGATGTCGGCCAGATCTAGTTAAGGGAGATTCTTCATTAATATTGGGATCTCTTACAATAAAGAGCTGACCGCTCAAGGAAGAACAAAAGTAGAGTCGATTGCTCAAGGGACTGCTGATCCTAAATAGCTACTCCTCGCTAGCATCATCGTCGACGCCGCCATCGGCGCTACTGCCGGAGAGGTCCTCGCCACTGCTGCCCCAGTCGGCAGCTGGAGTTTCCTCCTCCTCCTCGTCATCGTCATCATCTTCGCTATCCGCCCAACTGCGGAAACGCTTCGTCGGTGGGTACCCAGCAGAAGAGGAGGAATCGTCTTCCTCCTCCTCCTCCTCTTCTCCTTCCTCGTCATCATCGTCGTCTTCGCCGTCCGCCCACATGCGGGAGCGCTTCTTCGGCGGGAGCCTGGTGGAGCGGGAGGCTTTGGTTTTCTTTACTTCTCCTTCTATCTTCTCCTTGTCAGAGGGGATGGGGTCCGCTCCGGAGTGGAGGCCCTCTTTCTTGTTCTTCGGCGACGATTGGAGGGAGTGGCCTGAAACAGAGGAGGAAGAAGAAGACATGGTTGCCGGGGAGGAGGGTTTTTGGGGCACTGGTGGACAGAGCAGAGCAAGGGGATGGAGTGGTGAACCGTTTGGCGCAGATGAATAAAGGAAGTGTAGTTGAAATTTAATGCCAGGACGGTTCTCGAGGAGGTTTTTTGCTGAAATTGTCAAATCAGTTCAGAGGAGCTTAAGAGGCGAGGCGTGATGATGAAAGATTCTACGGCAGTTCCTGCTCTGCCATGACATGACCCGACGAAAGGAAAGCATAATGATTTTGGAATTATCATTACCAAAACCAGGGGGGCATGTGTTATCACCGGAATTTGACCAAGTCAGAGGTGGGCCGCGATCAAGATGAAGTTGAAGAATTTATATATTGAAGAGTTATGTAAATCGGCCTTTTATATCAAGTTTGGGCTAGTTGGCCTTTGTATCTGTAACATAGTAGGATACGTGTCGATGTAGTTAGAGTTGGGCCCGTGCCCAGATGGGATTATTCCCACGTTAGAAAGTCCCCTGGACTATAAATATGTATCTAGGGTTTATGGAATAAACAACAACCAACGTTCACCCAACAAATCAATCTCGGCGCATCGCCAACTCCTTCAACTCGAGGGTTTCTACCCGACATGCTGCCTAGATCGCATCTTGCGATCTAGGCAGCAAGCTCCACGTTGTTCATGCGTTGCTCGTACTGAAGCCTTTTGATGGCGAGCAACGTAGTTATCATAGATGTGTTAGGGTTAGCATAGTTCTTCGTATCATATGCTTGCGTAGTGCAACCCCTAGCATCTAGCCGCCCTTACACCTATCTTAGGTGTAGGGGCGGCACCCCGCTTGATCATAGTATAGTAGATTCGATCCGTTACGGTTGCTCCTTGATTCTTCAAGGATTAGTTTAATATCTGCAATAGTTAGGCCTTATAAGGGGCTGGAGGATCCAGCGGCACAGGGTGTCGTTCGCAAACCCTAGACAGGATGTTCCGAGGATCAACCTCGTGTTGGTTTTTAGGCCTTGTCTAGGGTCGGCTTACGATCACCGTGCGTGGCCGCAAGGCCCAATCCTGAGTAGGATGTTCCGATTATGCGGTGAAAACCCCAAATCGTCGTAGATCTTATCAGCTTTACCTTGATCAAGCAGGACCACCATGTGTTCGTGCACCTCGTACGAATCATGGGTGGATCGGCTCCCATGAGCCGATTCACAGGATAACCTGAGAGCCGATCGAGGCTCGTATTTAATGTTTACGTGTATGCCATGCAGGAAACTAAGCGAGGCATCTTCATCACCTTCCTGACCAGGTATAGGTCAGGTGGCACGCCCTAGCATTCAGCATCGGACGTGTGACCAGAAGCTTTGCGGGCCGTCGCTCGGAGGGACCAGGGCCAACCGAAGCCCTAAGTTGTTCCCGGCTCTACCGTGTTGCCCGTCGCTGCTCGCCGGTGGTTTCGACCCAAGGTACTCCTTTAATAGAGTACCGGAGCAAAGCATTAACACTTGGTGAAAACATGTGATCCTCACATCACCGCCATCCCCTCCGGTTGTCCCGATTTCTGTCACTTCCTTTGGTTCCGGACATGACATGTGCATACAACTTGTAGATACAATCTAAGCAATAAGTATAGAGCTCAAATCTAAGATCATGCCACTCGGGCCCTAGTGACAAGCATTAAGCATAACAAGATTGCAGCAACAATAACTTCACAAACTTTGTAGATAGACAATCATAACGTAACAATCCATCGGATCCCGACAAACACAACACCGATTACATCAGATGAATCTCAATCATGTAAGGCAGCTCATGAGATCATTGTATTGAAGTACATGGGGGAGAGAATACCAACTAGCTACAGCTAGAACCCGTAGTCCATGGGGGAACTACTCACGGAGCATGCTGGAGGCGGTGGCGTTGATGGAGATGGCTTCCGGGGCACTTCCCCTCCCCGGTGGTGCCGGAACAGAGACTTGTCCCCGAATTGGAGTTTCGATGGTGGCGGCGCCCGGAGTCTCGAGTTTCGTCAATTGGTACTGCGTTTTTAGGTCGAAAGGGCTTAAATAGGCGAAGAGGCGGCGCAGAGGGCGACAGGGTGGCCCCACACCAGGCCGGCGCGGCCGGTGTGGCCGCGCGGCCCACCCGTGTGGTGGCCCCCGGCCCTCCTCCGACTCTCCTTCGTGTTCTGGATGCTTCCGGGAAAAATAGGATGTTTGGCGTTGATTTCGTCCAATTCCGAGAATATTGCCGAACAGCCTTTCTGGAACCAAAACAAGAAAATAGGAACTGTGGCATCATGTTAATAGGTTAGTTCGGAAAACGCATAAAAACATTATAAAGTGCAAGCAAAACATGTAAGTATTGTCATAAAACAAGCATGGAACATCAGAAATTATGGATACATTGGAGACGTATCAGTGGTGCACAGGGTGCACATAGCAGTGGCTTACCACTATAAATAATGTGCCACTGGTAGTAAATGATCACGTTAGAGCATCTCTAGCAGAAACGCCAATCCCAAACCCCATATGCACTGATGCAGGCCACCCCAAACCCCAGTTGGAGCATAGGTTGTGGTGCGGCAGAGGTACATTGTACCAGGGCACCACTATTATAGTGCACCATTGGTAGCAAACCTACATATAGTTCTTTTCCTAGTAGTGCAACCACAAGCGTGGCAGGGGGATTCCTTTGTCTAGTGTAGCTAGGTCGGAGAAAGGTCGGAGCTGCTCGCGCGAGAGACCTTAGATTAGCACGGAGTTAGTTTTTCTATATGACATCATTAAAATTCATAAAGCTGTTGGAGATATGCCCAAGAGGCAATAATAAAAGTGGTTATTATATATCTTTATGTTTATGATAAATGTTTATATACCATGCTATAATTGTATTAACCGAAACATTGATACATGTGTGATATGTAAACAACAATGAGTCCCTAGTAAGCCTCTTAACTAGCTTGTTGATTAATAGATGATTAGTTTCATAATCATGAACATTGGATGTTATTAATAACAAGATTATATAATTATATGAATGATGTAATGGACACACCCAATTAAGCGTAGCATAAGATCACGTCATTAAGTTATTTGCTATTCGATACATAGTTACCTAGTCCTTTCAACCATGAGATCATGTAAATCACTTATACCGGAAAGGTACTTTGATTACATCAAACGCCATTGCGTAAATGGGTGGTTATAAAGGTGGGATTAAGTATCCGGAAAGTATGAGTTGAGGCATATGGATCAAAGTGGGATTTGTCCATCCCGATGACGGATAGATATACTGGGCCCTCTCGGTGGAATGTCGTCTAATGTCTTGCAAGCATATGAATAAGTTCATAAGAGACCACATACCATGGTAGGAGTAAAGAGTACTTGTCGAGACGAGGTTGAACAAGGTATAGAGTGATACCGATGATCAAACCTCGGACAAGTAAAATATCGCGTGACAAAGGGAATTGGTATCGTATGTGAATGGTTCATTCGATCACTAAAGTCATCGTTGAATGTGTGGGAGCCATTATGGATCTCCAGATCCCGCTATTGGTTATTGGTCGGAGATAGTTCTCACCCATGTCCACATAGTTCACGAACCGTAGGGTGACACACTTAATGTTTGATGTTGTAATAGTAGAACTTGAATATGGAATGGAGTTCGAAGTATTGTTCGAAGTCTCGGATGGGATCCCGGACATCACGAGGAGTTCCGGAATGGTCCGTAGAATAAAATTCATATATAGGAAGTCATTTTATAAGTTTGAAAATGATCCGGTGCATTTATGGAAGGTTCTAGAAGGTTCTAGAAAAGTCCGGAAGAAATCACTTTGGAAGGCGGAGTCCCGGAGGGACTCCACCACCCATGGCCGGCCAACCCTAGAGGGGGGAGTCCAAGGTGGACTCCACCTAAGGGGGCCGGCCACCCCCCTCATATAAGGGTGGGAATCCCACTTGAGTGGGAGTCCCACCTTGGGTAGGTTTCCCTACAACATGGAAGGTTTTGGTTGGGGTCTTATTCGAAGACTTGTAGTCCAACACTTGGGGGTTCCACCTATATAATGAGGGGCCAAGGGGAGGGGGCCGGCCACCACAAAGCCACAAGCTGGCCGCACCCCATAGAGGCCGGCCACCCCCTCTCCCCAAACCCTAGCCGCCCCCTCTCCCTCCCGCAACGCTTAGCGAAGCTCCTCCGGAGATCTCCATCGCCACCGCCACCACGCCGTCGTGCTGCCGGATTCAAGGAGGAGCTACTACTTCCGCTGCCCGCTGGAACGGGGAGGTGGACGTCGTCTTCATCAACACCGAACGTGTGACCGAGTACGGAGTCGCTGCCCGATTGTAGCACCGTCAAGATCTTCTACGCGCTTTTGAAAGCGGCAAGTGATCGTCTACCGTAGCAACAAGAGCCTCATCTTGTAGGCTTTGGAAATCTTCAAGGGTGAGTCTCGATCATCTCCTCGTTGCTCCCATCTTCTAGATTGCATCTTGGCTTGGATTGCGTTCTCGCGGTAGGAAATTTTTGTTTTCTATGCAACGTATCCCTACAGTGGTATCAGAGCCGTGTCTATGCATAGATGGTTGCACGAGTAGAACACAATGGTTTTGTGGGCTTTGATGCTTATGTTTTCTTTAGTTTGAGTACTTTGCATCTTTGTGGCATAGTGGGATGAAGCGGCGGGCTAACTTTACATGACCGCGTTCATGAGATTTGCTCCACGCTCGACATGCAACTTGTATTGCATAAGTGGCTTTGCGGGTGTCTGTCTCTCCTACTATAGTGAAGATTCAATTTACTCTTCTATTGACAACACTAGTATCACCGTTGTGGTTCATGTTCGTAGGTAGATTAGATCTTACTCGAAACCCTAAACCACGTAAAATATGCAAACCAAATTAGAAACGTCTAACTTGTTTTTGCAGGGTTTGGTGATGTGATATGGCCATAATGTGATGATGAATATGTATGAGATGATCATTATTGTATTGTGGCAACCGGCAGGAGCCTTATGGTTGTCTTTAAATTTCATGTTGAGTAGTATTTCAAAGAAGTTGTAATAGTTGCTACATGGGAGAACAATCATGAAGACGGCGCCATTGACCTTGACGCTACGCCGACGATGATAGAGATCATGCCCATTGATGATGGAGATCATGTCCGTGCTTTGGAGATGAAGATCAAAGGCGCAAAGACAAAAGGGCCATATCATATCACATATGAACTGCATGTGATGTTAATCCTTTTATGCATCTTATTTTGCTTAGATCGCGACGGTAGCATTATAAGATGATCCCTCTCACTAAAATATCAAGATAATAAAGTGTTCATCCTTAGTAGCACCGTTGCCAAGACTTTTCGTTTCGAAGCATCTCGTGATGATTGGGTGTGATAGAATCAACAAGTGCATACAACGGGTGCAAGCCAGTTTTGCACATGCGGATACTAAGGTGGCCTTGACGGGCCTAGCATGTATAGACATGGTCTCGGAACACGTGATACCGAAAGGTAGAGCATGAATCATATGATTGATATGATGAACACTTTGAGTGTTCGCCATTGAAATTACATCTTGTGTCGTGATGATCGGACTTGATGTAGTGGATTTGGTTCGTGTGATCACTAAGACAATGCGAGGGATATTGTTTTGAGTGGGAGTTCACCTAGATTTTTAATTTTGTTGAATTAAAATTTGAACTCAATTTGTCATAAATATTAGTCTAAACTATTGCAAATATATGTTGTAGATATGGCGTGCCCAATCAATTTTAACCGGTTCCTAGAGAAAGAAAAGCTTAAGAGCAACGGTAGCAACTTCACCGACTGGTTCCGTCATGTGAGGATCTTCCTCGCTGGCGGAAATCTGCAATATGTGCTTGATGCACCGCTAGGTGACCCTCCCCAGAAACTGAAACCGATGAAGTAAAGAATGTTTACGAGACTCGGAAAACTCGGTACTCTCAAGTTCAGTGTGCCATCCTATGCAGTCTGGAAGCCGGTCTTCAAAAACGTTTTGAGCACCACGATCCTCATGAGTTGGTCAATGAGCTGAAAGCTATCTTTGAAACTCATGGCCGTGGAATGCTATGAAGCATCGAAACACTTCTTCAGCTGCATGATGGAAGAAGGCAGCTCCGTTAGTGAGCACATGCTCATCATGATCGGGCATGCGAAGAAACTTAGTGATCTGGGAATAGTGATTCCTAACAGACTGGGGATTAATCGTGTCCTTCAATCACTACCACCTAGTTACAAGAACTTTGTGATGAACTACAATATGCAGAACATGAACAAAGAGTTACCTGAACTCTTCGCCATGCTGAAATCTGCTGAGATTGAGATCAAGAAAGAGCACCAAGTGTTGATGGTCAACAAGACCACCAGGTTTCAAGAAACAGGGCAAGTCTAAGGGAAAATTCAAGAAGGGTGGCAAGAAAGCTGCCACGCCTCCTATGAAACCTAAGACCGGCCCTAAGCCTGATGCTGTTACTGCAAGGAGAAGGGACACTGGAAGCGTAATTGCTCCAAGTATTTGGCGGATCTGAAGAGCGGCCTTGTCAAGAAGAAGAAAGAAGGTATATCTGATATACATGTTATAGATGTTTATCTTATTGGTTCTCGTACTAGTACCTAGGTATTTGATACTGGTTCGGTTGCTCATATTTGTAACTCGAAACAGGAACTAAAGAATAAACGAAGACTACAAGGATGAAGTGACGATGCGCGTTGGAAATGGATCCAAAGTCGATGTGATCGCTGTCGGCACACTTCCTCTACATCTACCTTCGGGATTAGTTTTAAACCTCAATAATTGTTATTTCGTACCCGTGTTGAGCATGAACATTATATCTGGATCTTGTTTAATGCAAGACGGTTATTCATTCAAGTCTGAGAATAATGGTTGTTCTATTTTTATGAATAATATCTTTTATGGTCGAGCACCTGAAAAGAATGGTTTATTTCTGTTAGATCTCGATAGTAGTGATACACATATTCATAACATTGATGCTAAGCGAATTAAATTGAATGATAATTCCACTTATATGTGGCACTGTCGTCTTGGTCATATTGGAGTGAAATGCATGAAGAAACTCCATACCGATGGATTACTTGAATCACTTGACTTTGAGTCACTTGATAGATGCGAAGCATGTCTAATGGGAAAATGACTAAGACTCCATTCTCTGGTATTATGGAGTGAGCTACAGACTTATTGGAAATCATACATACTGATGTGTGCGGACCAATGAGTGTAGCCTCGCGCGGTGGTTATCGTTATGTTCTAACCTTCACAGATGATCTGAGTAGATATGGGTATATCTATTTCATGAAACATAAATGCGAAACTTTCGAGGAATTGCAAAGTGAAGCAGAAAATCAACGTAACAAGAAGATTAAATTTCTACGATCTGATCGTGGAGGTGAATATCTGAGTTATGAGTTTGGCATGCATTTAAAGAAATGCGGAATACTTTCACAATTGACACCGCCGGGAACACCACAACGAAACGTGTCCGAACGTCGTAATCGAACTCTCTTAGATATGGTTCGTTCTATGATGTCTCTTACTGATTTGCCGTTATCATTTTGGAGTTATGCATTAGAGACAGCCGCATTCACTTTAAATAGAGCACCATTAAAATCCATTGAAACGACACCGTATGAATTATGGTTTAATAAAAAACCTAAGCTGGCGTTCCTTAAAGTTTGGTGTTGCGAAGCCTGTGTAAAAAAGTTACAACCGGACAAGCTAGAACCCAAAGCGGAGAAATGCATCTTCATAGGATACCCTAAGGAAACTATAGGGTACACTTTCTATCACAGATCCGAAGGCAAAATCTTTGTTGCTAAGAACGGAACCTTTCTTGAGAAAGAATTTCTCACTAAAGAAGTGACTGGAAGAAAAGTAGATCTTAATGAGATTGATGAATCTTCACTCGTTGATCAGAGTAGCGCAGTATCGGAAGTTGTTCCTGTGCCGCCTACACCGACACCAGAGGAAGCTAATGATAATGATCATGAAACTTCAAACGAGATAGCTACTGAAGCAGATCGACAAGGGAACATGCCACTCCTGATTGGTATGATCCTTGTCTAAATGTCATGATTGTGGACAACAATGATGAAGATCCTGCGACGTATGAAGAAGCGATGATGAGCCCAGATTCCAACAAATGGCAAGAAGCCATGAAATCCGAAATGGGATCCATGTATGATAACAAAGTGTGGACTTTGGTAGATTTACCTGATAGCCGCAAGGCTGTCGAGAATAAATGGATCTTCAAAAGAAAAACAGATGCTGATGGTAATATTACTGTCTATAAAGCTCGACTTGTCACAAAGGGTTTCCGACAAATTCAAGGAGTTGACTACGATGAGACTTTCTCACCTGTAGCGAAGCTAAAGTCTGTGAGGATTTTGTTAGCAATAGCTGCATTTTTCGATTATGAGATTTGGCAGATGGATGTCAAAACGGCGTTCCTTAATGGAGACATTGAGGAAGAGTTGTATATGGTACAACCCAAAGGTTTTGTCGATCCTAAAAATGCTGACAAAGTATGCAAACTTCAGCATTCAATTTATGGACTGAAGCAAGCATCGAGAAGTTGGAACCGACGCTTTGATAAGGTGATCAAAGACTTCGGGTTTATACAGTGTCATGGAGAGGCCTGTATTTACAAGAAAGTGAGTGGGAGCTCTGTAGCATTCCTGATATTATATGTAGATGACATATTATTGATTGGGAATGATATAGAACTATTAAGAAGTGTAAAAGGTTATTTGAATAATAGTTTTTCAATGAAAGACCTTGGTGAAGCATCGTATATATTAGGCATCAAGATTTATAGAGATAGATCAAGACGTCTAATAGGGCTGTCACAAAGTACATACCTCGACAAGATTCTAAAGATGTTTAGAATGGATGAAAGTAAGAAAGGTTTCTTACCTATGTTACCAGGCAAGGTCTTGAGTAAGACTCAAGGTCCGGCTACGGCAGAAAGAGAAAGGATGAATCAGATCCCCTATGCCTCGGCAGTAGGCTCTATTATGTATGCCATGCTATGTACTAGACCGGATATAGCACATGCTGTTAATTTGACTAAAGATATCAAAGTGATCCAGAATGGAACACTGGACAGCGGTCAAGAATATCCTGAAGTACTTGAAAAGAACTAAGGATATGTTTCTTTGTTATGGAGGTGACCAAGAGCTTGTTGTAACCAGTTACACCGATGCAAGTTGGAACACCGATCCCGATGACTCTAAGTCACAATCTAGGTACGTGTTTATATTGAATGGTGCTGCAAGCTGGGCAAGCTCGAAGCAGTGCACGGTGGCGAAGTCTTCAAAGAATCGGAGTACATAGCGGCTTCAGAGGCTTCATCGAAGCGGTATGGATGAAGAGGTTCATTATAGAGCTCGGTGTGGTTCCTAGTGCATTGGACCCACTAGTCATCTATTGTGACAACATGGGTGCCATCGCCAATGCACAAGAACCAAGGTCACACAAGAGGCTGAAGCATATCAAGCTACGTTATCATTCGATTCGTGAGTACATCGAAGATGGAGAAGTAAAGATTTGCAAAGTACACACTGATCTGAATGTAGCAGATCCATTGACTAAAGCTCTCCCTAGGGCAAAGCATGACCAACACCAGAATGCCATGGGTGTTAGGTACCTTACAATGTAATCCAGATTATTGACTCTAGTGCAAGTGGGAGACTATTGAAGATATGCTCAAGAGGCAATAATAAAAGTGGTTATTATATATCTTTATGTTTATGATAAATGTTTATATACCATGCTATAATTGTATTAACCGAAACATTGATACATGTGTGATATGTAAACAACAATGAGTCCCTAGTAAGCCTCTTAACTAGCTTGTTGATTAATAGATGATTAGTTTCATAATCATGAACATTGGATGTTATTAATAACAAGATTATATCATTATATGAATGATGTAATGGACACACCCAATTAAGCGTAGCATAAGATCACGCCATTAAGTTATTTGCTATAAGCTTTCGATACATAGTTACCTAGTCCTTTCGACCATGAGATCATGTAAATCACTTATACCGGAAAGGTACTTTGATTACATCAAACGCCACTGCGTAAATGGGTGGTTATAAAGGTGGGATTAAGTATCCGAAAGTATGAGTTGAGGCATATGGATCAAGTGGGATTTGTCCATCCCGATGACGGATAGATATACTGGGCCCTCTCGGTGGAATGTCGTCTAATGTCTTGCAAGCATATGAATAAGTTCATAAGAGACCACATAACACGGTACGAGTAAAGAGTACTTGTCAGGAGACGAGGTTGAACAAGGTATAGAGTGATACCGATGATCAAACCTCAGAAAAGTAAAATATCGCGTGACAAAGGGAATTGGTATCGTATGTGAATGGTTTATTCGATCACTAAAGTCATCGTTGAATGTGTGGGAGCCATTATGGATCTCCAGATCCCGCTATTGGTTATTGGTCAGAGAGAGTTCTCACCCATATCCACATAGTTCACGAACCGTAGGGTGACACACTTAAGGTTTGATGTTGTAATAGTAGAACTTGAATATGGAATGGAGTTCAAGTATTGTTCGAAGTCTCGGATGGGATCCCGGACATCACGAGGAGTTCCGGAATGATCCAGAGAATAAGATTCATATATAGGAAGTCATTTTGTAAGTTTGAAAATGATCCGGTGCATTTATGGAAGGTTCTAGAAGGTTCTAGAAAAGTCCGGAAGAAATCACTTTGGAAGGCGGAGTCCCGGAGGGACTCCACCACCCACGGCCGGCCAACCCTAGAGGGGGGAGTCCAAGGTGGACTCCACCTAAGGGGGCCGGCCACCCCCCTCATGGAAGGGTGGGAATCCCACTTGGGTGGGAGTCCCACCTTGGGTAGGTTTCCCTACAACATGGAAGGTTTTGGTTGGGGTCTTATTCGAAGACTTGTAGTCCAACACTTGGGGTTCCACCTATATAATGAGGGGCCAAGGGAGGGGGCCGGCCACCACAAAGCCACAAGCTGGCCGCACCCCATAGAGGCCGGCCATCCCCTCTCCCCAAACCCTAGCCGCCCCACTCCTCCCCCTCTCCCGCAACGCTTAGCGAAGCTCCGCCGGAGATCTCCATCGCCACCGCCACCACGCCATCGTGCTGCCGGATTCAAGGAGGAGCTACTACTTCCGCTGCCCGCTGGAACGGGGAGGTGGACATCGTCTTCATCAACACCGAACGTGTGACCGAGTACGGAGGTGCTGCCCGATTGTAGCACCGTCAAGATCTTCTACGCGCTTTCGAAAGCGGCAACTGATCGTCTACCGCAGCAACAAGAGCCTCATCTTGTAGGCTTTGGAAATCTTCAAGGGTGAGTCTCGATCATCTCCTCGTTGCTCCCATCTTCTAGATTGCATCTTGGCTTGGATTGCGTTCTCGCGGTAGGAAATTTTTTGTTTTCTATGCAACGTATCCCTACAAAAGCCACTGTTTATTAGGGGTAAATAGTGGGAATCCACTGCAATTTTTGTTAACTAATAAGGTGAAAGTGTGCCGGTGGGAACTATCTGTGGGTTTTCTACCACTGGAAAAATCCCACTGTTTTTTTAGGGATAAACAGTGGGAAAATCCCACTACAATTTTTATATATTAATAACGCCAATGTAAAACCGCTAAATAGTCCAGAAGCCGTTTTTTCAAAAAAAAAAACAGAGAAGAAATACCTCGAAATAGCCACACTTTAGCAACATCGTAGCTAATTTGTGGACCAAAGAACAAAGTTGGGCTATGAGTTATTGATTTGAAAATTCAAAATGATTTTATCTTGATGAAATTTCTCGACAATTTTTTATAGCAATAAAGGTCTTACTTGGGTCCAACTTGTCTGGGAATTTGTTAGGATTCAACCTTTACCCAAACAAAATTTAATGACTGCTCATTTTGGTGGAAAGTTTTCTTCTTCTTGTTTTGAGGCATAAAAATGGAGGCGTGCCATCTTAAAAATGGAGCCTTAGTCTTATGTTGACATGATAAGTCAGGATCTCAAACTGGATTATCCTAACTTAGCTTCACATGTCAAGGATATCTCCATGAAGAAGGTTATACATTTTGGGTCACTTCTAGACTTGTTTTGACCTACCCATGTATGTTGCTTCTTATAAGGAATTTCAGGAGTTTGAGGAGATAGTTAATATTCCTTCTGCCTTCCTGATGGGGCTGCTCATGATAATTTGACATAGTCTCTTGTGGCAATGGTCTTTATACTGTCCAAGAGATATGTTTTATTCATGAATATAAAACATCCTGCTCAACCAGCTGTTACCTTTGCCTCGCTTTTGAAATCATGTTCGTGGAGATATGACGTAGTCACATGTTATGAACCCTGTCTAAGGATTATGATGTTCTGACTTCCAACTTTGGTTGTAAGGTATTCCGAACAAATATGAGAATGTATAATTTCTAGTGGTTCACGAAACTTCTCAGCTATGGAAAAGGTGGCATAGTCATCTTCCCCATAATGCTTGCTTCACACACTCGCAAATGCCAGAAAGAGGATTTTGAACACTTGTTGCTTCCACTAATATTACATACTAGTTATTTATGTTGAGTAATCATGATATCCATACTATCAGCATCTAATTAATAAAGGGTGTATAGTTCGATTGATGCAGAGGCCGGGTTAACCCATTTTGAAAAAATCAGCATTCTGTTCATCAGTGTTTTGACTTTCCCATCTCTAGACAGTACTCGAAACCAATTGATACCAATCTTTTAGAATAAATTAAAAAAATTCCCCAATCCCCATATCAAGCAAGTAGACCATGCCTCTACGAACGATTAAATTTCTTCCAATAGGGAGTTCAAGAATATACCGCACAATTCCTAGTATGTTGGCCCTAGCTAGCAGTGTATCACCAGCCCACCATAGTTCAAAAATTAGGTTTGAAACTTTGTTGTCTCACAAAAAGGTGGAATATTTTTCACTGAGAGGTGACGTTCCGTCGATGGCGAGATGTTCATGGTGACTTTTCGTCAATCTTAAGATCCGCCGGATCAGTTTTATTGGATTCAGTCTCTCCCTTTATAGACAGGGGCGGACCTATGTGTAGCTGAGTGGGGGCATAGGCCCCCACTCAAGTTTTTCAAATCCTCTTGATTTTGATCATATTTGGATGAAAACAATTCAAATTATGTGAATTTACACTATATATGCTCCCAGTCACATGATTCGCCCCCGCTCAGAATTGTTTCCGGGTCCGCCACTATTTATAGAGGTAGGACGTGCCGTTGTAGTGGTAAATGTATGTATGTATTAGTGAGTGTTTGCGTTATGTCTGAGAAAAAAGAAACCAACATGACGTGTTGGCGTCGGACGGTCGGTGTTGGGGAATCAAGAAGAGGATCCCACATGTAGTCATTCTGCTTGATAGGTAGATGAGTTTGCCGAACCTCGTGAAATCTTAGAATCGTGATTGTGCTGTAATTATTTGGTATTCTGTAGCTCGACTATACAACATTAAATAAGAAGAAAAATGACAACGCACGTTAATTTGTTAGCTGCCGGTCGTGTGTCGTGACCAAATCGACAAATAGACGGAACCAACTGAGAACCCAATGCAACCCTCACATAGACAGGTCATATATACAGGTTGCATGCAGCTTGATCGTTCATTCTACAGCTTATTAATTCTGAAGGGGACAACTTTATAGTTCGCAACGAAATGAAACAACGAAGCAGCCTTGTATTCAACCGTCGTCGACATAACCATACCTTTAACCTTATTAGACTCATCTATATAGTTAAGCTTCTGTATCTGTCAATTATACGTACGCACTAGCCCCTAGCTTAATCTCGTTAGGAAAATAATTAAACCAGAGAGTGCATCATCGAGATATATGCATGGCTGGATTGACGGGGATGAAAGTATGGACGGTGGTGGCATGCGTCGTGGTGGGCGTCCTCGGCCTCCTCACGGTCATCTTGGGCATTGCCGGCACGGCCTCAGCCTCACAGGTAAAACTCTCACGCATGTGCTCGACGTGATGCTTTGTTTGCATATTTAGTCAGTTCGATTATTACTGTTAACTTTGTATGTATACTTGTGGTATGCAGTCATTGGTCCTGAACGAGCATAAAGTGTCATGCGAGGCCTCCTCGGACGCGGTGGTCTGCCGAGAGTCGTCATGCGAGTACCAGGCCTCGCCGGCGGTGGGCTGCGGCATCGTGGCGGCGCTCCTGGCACTGACGACGCAGATCGTGGCCACGGCCGCCACGGGCTGCTGCGGCTGCTGCCGTTCTTGGGGTATCCCCAGCGAGGCCAAGCGCATCGTCGCCCTTGTCCTGTCCACCTTCTCATGGTAGCTATACATGCAATGATCCCTCAAACAAACAAAAAAGTTGGAAGTCTGCAGATCTGACATGCCTCGTACAAAACTCGCAGGATCATTTCCATCACGGTGGTGATACTGTTCATGGTGGGCGCGATCGTCATCGGTACGGGCGGAGATGAACCGACTGACAGCAGCGGCAGATGTGTACCGTCAGGCACAGGAGAGTTTGCGTCGGCAACGATCTTGTTCATCATAACGGTGATTTTTCAGATCGGCTCGTACATCCTGTTGGAGGCGACGACAGTCTCCAAGAAGCAGGGCACGGAGGAGTCGGGGATTGCTACAGGGCAACCGGCGGAGCCTCTGGAGAATGCTGACAAGAAGGCAGCGGTTGTATGTGGCCCTCCACCTTCGGCGCCTGATGCGGCGTCCAAAGTCAATGTTGACCCTCCCGCTCCTTCGGCGCCTGCTGCGTCGACAGAAGTGAACGTTGACTCTCCTGTTCATTCGGTGCCTCCCATGTCGCCCAAAGCCAGTGCTGACTCCACAAGCCAAGTTTGAAGCTCATATATATTATCATTTGCAAGCCAGATTATCTTGCACACCTTT
The DNA here is from genome assembly GCA_030979885.1 of Lolium multiflorum. Classification (NCBI taxonomy): domain Eukaryota; kingdom Viridiplantae; phylum Streptophyta; class Magnoliopsida; order Poales; family Poaceae; genus Lolium; species Lolium multiflorum. Next base: position 339,440,980 of record CM061749.1, read on the forward strand.
ATTTTTTGATTACATTTCCTTGGCTGCCTTTATATTTTACATAATGAAAGACTAACTATGCATCTCATATGTCGAAGTTAATAATTTCAACATTTCCAATAATAGTTCATTATGACATGGAATTTATCACTTAAAGGTAAAACCTTCGCACCAATTTCTAACCCAATATAGCCTAATTAATGGTAGCATGTTGCAAACGCACTTATTGTGGTGGTCGCCGTGAAAAGGAAAACATAACAAATTTGATAATACTCCCTCTATGGGAATTAGTGAAATTTTAGTTTTTGTCCCAAGCCCAATGATTTTAATCTTGACCACTTTATGTAAAAATATTTAACAATTTCCATCATAAATATTATGAAATTACATTTGAAGATGAACCTAGTGGTACTAATCTGGTATTATAAATATTACTCCATCATACCCATAATCACCGAGAGGTGTTTACTTCAATTTACTTCAAATTTAAACTAAATCTCCAACACTTATTATGGATTGGCAGAAGTACTCCTTTTCTTTAAATTTTTATCAAACATAATAAGAGAAAAATTAAATGAAGACGAGAGGGACTACAAAAGAGAATAAAAAAATCATTGTTGCAGCAAGTTAACAAACTCACTAGAAGAGCTTTCTCAAAGAGGTCAGTAGGCAATTTCTACGAAAAGGGCGCTAGAGCGAAATCTCTAGCCACACCCCACACCCTCCCCCTAAAAAACAGTTTTTTTTGTGCCGGCAAAGGTTGTTTCTTCGTCCGGCTGAACCCAACCCACGGGGAAACGGGTGTGCCGGCAAAATGGGCGCAATGGCTAGTGATGACTCGGGCCAAGTTGCCAGTTACATAGATGCGTCTTCCGCTTTCCTCGATGCCATAGTGGCAGAAGCGTCGCTGTAATTGCGCGCCACGCGCGCCCTCCTAGAGATTCTTTTGATTTCCCACGTCTTCCCGCCTCGTCTTATTGTCATTTCTATTTCTCTATATCTAGGCCTCCCACGGGTTGCGCGCCGCATAAACCCTATAAAGTTTACACCCACAGGCCACAACGACGTAGGAACCCTAGCAACCTCAACTCCATGGTCACTAGGTACGAGGGAGACAGTACGGTGGTCAAGGCCTTCACACACCGCATGCTCCATGACTGGGAGGCGTGCCTGCTCTACCAGCTGGGGTACATGGCCCCACCTGATATGTACTGCCCCACCGACGGCTGGAGGTTGAGCATAGGTGGGATCCTTATCCCGCGAACTGCGCAAGGATCCAAGCAATCAGCGGCGATCCAGCAAGAGTGGGAAACTACTAGGAAATAGGCTATAGGATCAGGGTTACCACCGGCGCACCAAGAAATGTGCATGCCGGTGGTATTTGCCGCCGGCGCACCTACTTTACAGACTGCCGGTGGTGCCAAAATACTGTCGGCGCACCAAACAAACTGTGCGCTGAGGATAAGGTGTAGGGGTTCGTAGCACAGGAAACAAAAATTTCCTACTATAAGAACGAATACCACCAAGATCCTATCTATGAAAAGGCGATGATCTAATCTACTAGATCTATGCAACGAGATAGATGAGAGACGTACGCTCGAAGATCCAAAGTGTTAACGAGATCAGATCTCGTGGATGATGTAGTCGTATTCTTGCCGAACTCAAGTTCGAGATGAAGTCCTTCCAGTGATGCAAGCGGGCATCACTTTTGTACTCGATCACACGTACGATGCCGATGAAAATGTCCTCTCGCTGTTCCAGCAGGCAAGGGATGTAGTACATCCTTATCGGAATGCCAGCAACACGACGGCGTGGTGGTGGTCGCGGAGAAGAATTCCTGTAGGGCTTCGCCAAGCCGACGCAGGAGTAAGGACTGAGAGAGGATGGCGGATAGGGTTTCTTAAGGAAGGGAGTTCGGGAAGCACCCTTGCCCCTCCCCTAGGGGTGGGTGCATCCATGGGCTGCCTTGGCCCCTACTTTACCACCTTGGGCTGGCCGATAAAGATAGGAAACTTATCCCTTAAGTTTGGGAAACTTGTCCCTCAAATTTGGCTAGTTGGGCCTTTTAGGGCATGGTGCGCCTAGCCCATTAAGGCCAGGCAGCACCCCTTCGCCCCGTGTGGCCCCTCCCGGGGTGGTGGGACCAACGGTGGCCCACCAGAACCTTCTAAAAGCCCCGGTTAAAATACCGATATTTTTTCCGAATGTCGGAAGATGACTTCCCTTATATGAATCTTATTCTACGGACCATTCCGATCCCCCTCGTGATGTCCTGGATCCCATATGAAACTCCGAACAACATTCGGTCTTCATATCATATTCCATATCTACTTAAACAACATCGAACCTTAAGTGTCACCCTACGGTTCACGAACTATGGAGACATGATCGAGACACCTCTCTGACCAATAAACAATAGCGGGACCTAGAGATCCATAATGGCTCCTCCATATTCAACGATGATTTTGTGATCAAAAGAACAATGAGCAATAGTTACTAATTCCCTTTATCGCACAATATTTTACTTATCTAAGATTTGATCGTTGGTATCTCTATACCTAATTCAATCTCGTTACTGATAAGTACTCTTTACTCGTTATGTGATATACCATCCCTTGTGAACTAATCACATGCTTGCAAGTTAATTGAACACCATTTCACCGAGAGGGCCCGGAGTATATCTATCCATCATTTGGATGGACAGATCTCACTCTTGATCCATGCGCTTCAACTCTCACGTTCAGAGTACCCAATGCCACCTTTTATAACAATCTAGTTACGAAGTGGTGTTTGATGTCGTCAAAGTATTCTTTCGGTGTAAGTGATTAATATGATCTCATGGTCGAAGGTTTTAAGTTACTATATACTTCAGAGCTACAGCAAAATAAATTTAATGACTTGATCTGATTTCTATGCTTACTATGGCTGTGTGTCCATCATATTATTCTCCTTATTATACGATCTTGTTATTAACGACATTGAATGTTCATGATCAGGAAACATTGATCATCAATCAACAAGCTAGTTAAAAAAGAGGCTTACTATGGACTCTGGTTTGTTTACAAAACACACATATATTAATGTTTCTAATTAATACAATTATAGCATGGAATATAAAGTTTTATCACAAACACAAAGATATGATAATAACTACTAATTTATTATTGCCTCTCGGGCATATCTCCAACATAAGGGTAGGCTAGGTTCGGGCTAGGAAAAAAATGGCACCTCAACTTACCGACGGCGCACCACCGTATTGGTTGGTACGCCGGCAGTAGGCGGAGATGCCATTTTTCCTCCACACCCGCCCTAGGATCGCCTTTTTCAGTTTTCGAAAAAATAAAAGAAAATGATCAAAATTTCCAAAAATAAAATCCTTCGAGATGCCAATGTGTTATGTGATCTAGTTTTAGAGAAAATTTTAAAACATGAATTTTTGTATCTTATGCAAAGTGACGTCATGTTTTGGAAAAAGAGGATTTCTAGTTGCATAAGACCTCTGATGAAAAAAAATTCTGTATCAAAATGTTTCTACGCAAAATTTTACCTCCGATATAAACCTCCTACGGTTGTTTAGACAATTTTTGGATCCATCAAATTCAAAACAGAAATAGGAATTTTTCAGCTTTTAGATTTTGATGAAAAATAAAAAATTACCCCCGGCGCACCACCATATTATTGGTGTGCTGGCGGTAACCTTTGCTATATATGCGAGACCATCCCGCCGGCCTCTTCCTTCCTTCTCACTTTCTCTCCTCCTCCTCTTCCCCTTCTCCTTCTCCTCTTTCCCTTCTCCTCCTCCTCCTCCTCCTCATCCCCTCCTCTTTCTCTTCTCCTCCTCCTCCTCCTCCTCCTCAACCCGCACCTCCTCAACCCGGTGACCTCCAACTGGTGAGTACCTCCCCAAGCTGGTGAACTTCCTCCGGTGACCACCTCCTCAACCTAATCGGGACCTCCCTCCGGTGACCACCTCCTCAACCTCTTCGGTGACTGATACGTCTCCGACGTATCGATAATTTCTTATGTTCCATGCTACTTTATTGATGATACCTACATGTTTTATGCACATTATATGTCATATTTATGCATTTTCTGGAACTAACCTATTAACAAGATGCCGAAGAGCCAGTTGCTTGTTTTCTGCTGTTTTTGGTTTCAGAAATCCTAGTAAGGAAATATTCTCGGAATTGGACGAAATCTTCGCCCAGGGTCCTATTTTTGCACGGAGCTTCCAAGACCGAAGAGGGAAGGAAGTGGGGCCACGAGGCGCCGACACCATAGGGCGGCGCGGCCCAGGCCCCCCCGCGCCGACCTAGGGTGTGGGGCCCTCGTGTGGCCCCCACGTTGCCCTTCCGCCTACTTAAAGCCTCCGTCGCGAAAACCCCAGTACCGAGAGCCACGATACGGAAAACCTTCCAGAGACGCCGCCGCGCCGCGAATCCCATCTCGGGGGATTCAGGAGATCGCCTCCGGCACCCTGCCGGAGAGGGGATTCATCTCCGGAGGACTCTTCATCGCCATGATCGCCTCCGGAGTGATGAGTGAGTAGTTCACCCCTGGACCATGGGTCCATAGCAGTAGCTAGATGGTCGTCTTCTCCTTGTTGTGCTTCATTGTTCGATCTTGTGAGCTGCCTAACATGATCAAGATCATCTATCTGTAATACTATATGTTGTGTTTGTCGGGATCCGATGGATAGAGAATACTATATTATGGTGATTATCAATCTATTGTTTATGTGTTGTTTATGATCTTGCATGCTCTCCGTTATTAGTAGAGGCTCTGGCCAAGTTTGTACTCTTAACTCCAAGAGGGAGTATTTATGCTCGATAGTGGGTTCATGCCTTCATTGACACCTGGGACAGTGACAGAAAGTTCTAAGGTTGTGATGTGCTGTTGCCACTAGGGATAAAACATTGATTCTATGTCTAAGGATGTAGTTGTCGATTACATTACGCACCATACTTAATGCAATTGTCTGTTGCTTAGCAACTTAATACTGAATGGGGTTCGGATGATAACCTGAAGGTGGACTTTTTAGTCATAGATGCGGTTGGATGGCGGTCTATGTACTTTGTCGTAATGCCCAATTAAATCTCACTATATTTATCATATCATGTATATGCATTGTTATGCCCTTCTCTATTTGTCAATTGCCCGACTGTAATTTGTTCACCCAACATGCTTTTATCTTATGGGAGAGACACCTCTAGTGAACTGTGGACCCCGGTCCTATTCTTTACATAGCATACAATCTACTGCAATTGTGTTTTACTGTTTTCTTGCAAACATCTTCCACTCGATACGTTTAATCCTTTGTTACAGCAAGCCGGTGAGATTGACAACCTCACTGTTTCGTTGGGGCAAAGTACTTTGGTTTTGTTGTGCAGATTCCACGTTGGCGCCGGAATCTGTTGTTGCGCCGCATCACATTTCGCCACCATCAACCTTCAACGTGCTTCTTGGCTCCTACTGGTTCGATTAAACCTTGGTTTCTTTCGAGGGAAAACTTGCTACTGTGCGCATCATACCTTCCTCTTGGGGTTCCCAACGAACGTGTGAGTTACACGCCATCAAGCTCTTTTTCGGCGCCGTTGCCGGGGAAAAGAAAAGTTACACCACAAAGATTTCTATCTCCCACGTCAACTGCACGCCAGCAGCTCTTTTTGGCGCTGTGGGAGATCAAGACACGCTGCAAGGGAGTCTCCACTTCTCAATCTCTTTACTTTATTTTTGTCTTGCTTTATTTTATTTACTACTTTGTTTGCTGCACCTAAACAAAACACAAAAAATTAGTTTCTAGTTTTACTTTATTTACTGTCTTGCTCTCTATATCAAAAACACAAAAAAATTAGTTACTTGTCTCTACTTTGTTTGCCTAGTTTACTTCTTGCTTATTGCATCATGTTTCCTTTTAATTTTACCACAAAAGACATACCGGTAGGACGTGGGTCCATAGTTGAGAGAAATAATATAGAAGAATTTTTCAATCATGTTAGTATTACTGAAGATTTCGAAGATAGACACGTGGTAGAACTTGCACCTACCTATGAAATTGCTGCTGCTGCTGCTTTAGTTCGCATGTTGGAAACTAAATTTGTTAATCTCAATCCTATAATCCAACACATGTTTCTTACACTCGGTGATATGGAAGAAGGGGAAAAGAAAGATTTTGTTCTAGAAACTCTTCTTAGAGAATTTGGGGGATTAGCAAGAGAGGCTAGAAAGGTCTTTGCTAAATTTAATATGCTAGGTTCTCATACTAATTTTGTTGGTCTCTTTGAAAAAATGGACATGGATAGAATAAGGTACACTAATAACATTAATGATGGTGGGGAAATCAAAGCACCAATACCATGTAAACTCCTAGCTATGAATGATGCACTAGAAAATAACTATGCTTGGCTTGTTCCTGAAAATTTGTTCGATGAGAGTAGCAAGCCCAAGACTAATGAAAAGGGAGACGCTAAAACTTATGTATCCAATATACTATGCTTGGTTGAGAAAACTCCCAATACCCCTGGTTATGATGGTGATGCTTCTACTCTCGATGTTACTTGATTTGCACTTTCTGCGCCTAGCTGAAAGGCGTTAAAGAAAAGCGCATATGGGAGACAACCCATGTTTTTACTACAGCAATTTTTTGTTTTGTTGAGTCTTGGAAGTTGTTTACTACTGTAGCAACCTCTCCTTATCATGTTTTTGTGCCAAGTAAAGTTTCTATGTCAAAGTTGATGTTATATTTGGGATCGCTGCGCAGAAACATCATTGCTGTCTGTCACGAATCTGGGCACAGTTCTCTGTAGAAAATTCTAAAAAATCTGCCAATTTACGAGCGTGATCCTCAGATATGTACGCAACTTTCATTAGTTTTGAGTTTTTCCATTTGAGCAAGTCTGGTGCCAGCTTTAAATTCGTCTTTACGGACTGTTCTGTTTTTGACAGATTCTGCCTTTTATTTCGCATTGCCTCTTTTGCTATGTTGGATTTATTTCTTTGATCCATTAATGTCCAGTAGCTTTATGCAATGTCCAGAAGTGTAAAGAATGATTGTGCCACCTCTGAAATGTGAATTATTAATTGTGCACTAACCCTCTAATGAGTTTGCTTGAAGTTTGGTGTGAAGGAAGTTTTCAAGGGTCAAGAGAGGAGAATGATATACTATGATCAAGAGGAGTGAAAGCTCTAAGCTTGGGGATGCCCCGTGGTTCATCCCTGCATATTTTAAGAAGACTCAAGCGTCTAAGCTTGGGGATGCCCAAGACATCCCTTCTTCATCGACAACATCATCAGGTTCCTCCCTGAAACTATATTTTTATTCAATCACATCTTGTGTTCTTTACTTGGAGCGTCGGTTTGTTTTTGTTTTTGTTTTTGTTTGAATAAAATGGATCCTAGCATTCACTTTGTGGGAGAGAGACACGCTCCGCTGTTGCATATGGACAAATATGTCCTTAGGCTTTACTCATAATGTTCAAGGCGAAGTTTCTTCTTCGTTAAATTGTTATATGATTGGAATTGGAAAATGCTACATGTAGTAATTCTAAAATGTCTTGGATAATGTGATACTTGGCAATTGTTGTGCTCATGTTTAAGCTCTTGCATCATATACTTTGCACTCATTAATGAAGAAATACATAGAGCTTGCTAAAATCTGATTTGCATATTTGGTCTCTCTAAGGTCTAGATAATATCTAGTATTGAGTTTTGAACAACAAGGAAGACGGTGTAGAGTCTTATAATGTTTACAATATGTCTTTTATGTGAGTTTTGCTGCACCGTTTCATCCTTGAGTTTGCTTCAAAAAATCTTGCTAGCCTAAACCTTGTATCGAGAGGGAATACTTCTCATGCATCCAAAATCCTTGAGCCAACTACTATGCCATTTGTGTCCACCAAACCTACCTACTACATGGTATTTCTCCGCCATTCCGAAGTAAATTGCTTGAGTGCTACCTTTAAAATTCCATCATTCACCTTTGCAATATATAGCTCATGGGACAAAATAGCCTTAAAAACTATCTAGTATTGAATATGTACTTATGCACTTTATCTTTTATTAAGTTGCTTGTTGTGCGATAACCATGCTTTTAGGGAACGCCATCAACTATTGTTGAATATCATGTGAGTTGCTATGCATGTCCGTCTTGTCTGAAGGATCTATCATTTTAGTGGTTGGAGCATGCAAAATTGTTAGAGAAGAACATTGGGCCGCTAACTAAAGCCATGAATCATGGTTGAAGTTTCAGTTTTGGACATATATCCTCAATCTCATATGAGAATAATAATCATTGCTACATGCTTATGCATTTAAGAGGAGTCCATTATCTGTTGTCCATGTTGTCCCGGTATGGATGTCTAAGTTGAGAATAATCAAAAGCGAGAAATCCAAAATACGAGCTTTCTCCTTAGACCTTTGTACAGGCGGCATGGAGGTACCCCTTTGGGACACTTGGTTGAAACATGGCATGCAAAGATCCGGTAGTCCAAGCTAAGTAGGACAAGGTGCGGACACTATTAGTATACTATGCATGAGGCTTGCAACTTGTAAGATATAATTTACATAACTCATATGCTTTATTACTACCGTTGACAAAATTGTTTCATGTTTTCAAAATAAAAGCTCTAGCACAAATACAGCAATCGATGCTTTCCTCTTTGAAGGACCATTCTTTTACCTTTATTGTTGAGTCAGTTTACCTATCTCCTTCCACCTTAAGAAGCAAACACTTGTGTGAACTGTGCATTGATTCCTACATACTTGCATATTGCACTTGTTATATTACTTTATGTTGACAATATCCATGAGATATACATGTTATAAGTTGAAAGCAACCGCTGAAACTTAATCTTCCTTTGTGTTGCTTCAATACCTTTACTTTGATTTATTGCTTTATGAGTTAACTCTTATGCAAGACTTATTGATGCTTGTCTTGAAGTACTATTCATGAAAAGTCTTTGCTATATGATTCACTTGTTTACTCATGTCATTATCTTTGTTTTGATCGCTGCATTCATTACATATGTTTACAAATAGTATGATCAAGATTATGATGGCATGTCACTTCAGAAATTATCTTTGTTATCGTTTTACCTGCTCGGGACGAGCAGAACTAAGCTTGGGGATGCTGATACGTCTCCGACGTATCGATAATTTCTTATGTTCCATGCTACTTTATTGATGATACCTACATGTTTTATGCACATTATATGTCATATTTATGCATTTTCTGGAACTAACCTATTAACAAGATGCCGAAGAGCCAGTTGCTGTTTTCTGCTGTTTTTTGTTTCAGGAATCCTAGTAAGGAAATATTCTCGGAATTGGACGAAATCTTCGCCCAGGGTCCTATTTTGCACGGAGCTTCCAGAAGACCGAAGAGGAAGGAAGTGGGGCCACGAGGCGCCGACACCATAGGGCGGCGCGGCCGGGCCCTGGCCGCGCCGACCTAGGGTGTGAGGCCCTCGTGTGGCCCCCACGTTGCCCTTCCGCCTACTTAAAGCCTCCGTCGCGAAACCCGTACGAGAGCCACGATACGGAAAACCTTCCAGAGACGCGCCGCCGCGAATCCCATCTCGGGGGATTCGGGAGATCGCCTCCGCACCCTGCCGGAGAGGGGATTCATCTCCGGAGGACTCTTCATCGCCATGATCGCCTCCGGATGAGTGAGTAGTTCACCCCTGGACCATGGGTCCATAGCAGCTAGATGGTCGTCTTCTCCTTGTTGTGCTTCATTGTTGGATCTTGTGAGCTGCCTAACATGATCAAGATCATCTATCGTAATACTATATGTTGTGTTTGTCGGGATCCGATGGATAGAGAATACTATGTTATGGTGATTATCAATCTATTGTTTATGTGTTGTTTATGATCTTGCATGCTCTCCGTTATTAGTAGAGGCTCTGGCCAAGTTTGTACTCTTAACTCCAAGAGGGAGTATTTATGCTCGATAGTGGGTTCATGCCTTCATTGACACCTGGGACAGAAAGTTCTAAGGTTATGATGTGTTGTTGCCACTAGGGATAAAACATTGATTCTATGTCTAAGGATGTAGTTGTCGATTACATTACGCACCATACTTAATGCAATTGTCTGTTGCTTAGCAACTTAATACTGAATGGGGTTCGGATGATAACCTGAAGGTGGACTTTTTAGGCATAGATGCGTTGGATGGCGGTCTATGTACTTTGTCGTAATGCCCAATTAAATCTCACTATATTTATCATATCATGTATATGCATTGTTATGCCCTTCTCTATTTGTCAATTGCCCGACTGTAATTTGTTCACCCAACATGCTTTTATCTTATGGGAGAGACACCTCTAGTGAACTGTGGACCCCGGTCCTATTCTTTACATAGCATACAATCTACTGCAATTGTGTTTTACTCTTTTCTTGCAAACATCTTCCACTCGATACGTTTAATCCTTTGTTACAGCAAGCCGGTGAGATTGACAACCTCACTGTTTCGTTGGAGCAAAGTACTTTGGTTTTGTTGTGCAGATTCCACGTTGGCGCCGGAATCCCTGTTGTTGCGCCGCATCACATTTCGCCACCATCAACCTTCAACGTGCTTCTTGGCTCCTACTGATTCGATTAAATCTTGGTTTCTTTCTGAGGGAAAACTTGCTACTGTGCGCATCATACCTTCCTCTTGGGGTTCCCAACGAACGTGTGAGTTACACGCCATCAGTGACCCACCTCCTCAACCCTTGCTGGCCCCGTGAAGAACGTGAAAAACACATCACCGACGTGAAAAACATATCTATATCTAGATTTAGATTCATCTTATTTGAATTTTGAAAAATATACCACTGACGCACTAGTCGAGTTACTGCCGGTGGACCAGGAGGTGCGCCGGCGATAAGTAGAATTACTACCGGCGGACCAGGAGGTGCGCCTGCGGTAACGCACTACCACCGGCCTGTTCTCACGGCTATTGGTTCCTCCATTAGGCGTCAATTAGGATTTTCGACAACATAACCAAACTCTATAGGCTCATCGGTGAAATTTAGGAGAGCTTCGTACCCACGAGGCCATGACTAGAAAACTGGCTGGCCCATTATCTAAGGCAACACAATGCTTTGGTCGATTTTAGGATAAACGAAAATGTATATGCCGAAAACCATCTTTTCACAAATTTGGACTAGGTTCCTAAACAGAACCAAAAATGCAACCGATAAACACATTCATTTACCACTGTCTATTTTTGAAATGGAGGATGAAACCCATGGCCTCTGTGTTGAAAATATGTACATAGCATTTATTTAAAAAATTTCCAACAAAATCTTATCAAAAGCATATGTCAGAAAATCAGAAGGCACCATTCAACACCTAAAGACCCGACACTGGCTTTGTGCTCTAAAAACAGAAACAACTCCCCAGCAGCTAAATACCATGGTCATCACCGAGTTACCCTATGGCGGAAACAAGAGCACTCATCCGGTCTAGCAGACCTTAGCGAGCACCTCATGCATTCGCTTTAGAAGCCATAAACATCTAGTCCATTTTCATGACAGAGATCCGCATAAGTTTTGCCAAGCCTATCGTCGACACCACCATGGTACCATACAACGCCTCCTCCCTACACGAGTCCATAACATAATGTATGCCGCCTAGTCCTGGCTGCACCACGCCGCCGAGACTCGTCATCATCAACACGGTTGATGCACACAAATCCACCACTTGCTACCACCAACAAATCGCTCCTCCAAAAACTATGCCCCCAAGAGGTAAGACAACACCGAAAGCGCAGCCATCGTATAATCTGGGATATCCAGATCTAGGGTTTCTCCTGGAGCAGGTAGAGTGAGTAGATACGGGCTGCAATGGCTATGCCTCAGCAAGGTAACGGCGCGTGAAAGCTACCATCGCCCGCCGTGACCTGAGTCGTACTCGGTTCTCAATGGTATACGCGCGCCTCTTCCACTCGCTGTCGAGACCATCCTACCGCCCCTCTCCGGAGGAGGAGGTAGCCACTACCGCCATGTTGGGGCTAGAGCCCTCAGCATCCTTAAACTTCATGGTGAAGCTCAAGAGCACCATCTCGACGTCGGAGTAGGGAGGAAGCAGCTTTTGAAATGAGGCCCGACCGAGCCCAATTGGGCCTAGTTCAAACTCGGCTTCCAACCATAACCTCGCCGCCCACCTCCACTAGATGGGCCATTCTAGCCACCGTTGCAGTGCTACCTAGCCGTGGCTGGTCCTAGCGGTTTCCGCCACGTCGAATCAGGCCACAACCGAGGAGCAGAACCGCCGCCACCACGCTTCTCGAGCTTTTCCGGGTAGCGCCCCCGATGTTGGCTATGTGGGAGATCAGCTCTACGAGGAGAGTGAGGTTAGGGAACTGTTAGGTCAGGGTCCTTTCCCTCATTTAGCATTGTCTAATATAAATTTACAAAGAAAGAAGACAAAATCATGTATAAGTCCAGATCGAAGAGAGAGCCAAGGAGGAGATGTGCCATGCACAGCTTGGTTTATGTAGGTTCAAAATGTATAGTACGAATCACAAAAAGAAAGTTGACGGACATTGATCATTATTTCTAGCTCAGCTCTCTCACATACATTTTGTTGTTGTTGTGGGTGGACAATGATCATAGGCAAGCAAATTCTTGTTCAAATACTTTTTTCCCCAGGAAACGCAAAAGACTTGCGTGTCATTTTCATCAAGATTGGGGGAGCATATGTACATGAGTTTTAAGAAATGCAAAATAAAACCGCCTAGAAGTAAAAAAAGCTTTAGTTCAAACCAAAGTACACATCATCTAGTTGCATGGGCAGCTAGCTGCTGGGTTAATCTTGTCACTGCCAGGCAGGGTTTTTTTCTCGGCCAGAATTTTCGAAATATCGGCGGAAACCAAAAATACCGCTACCCACCGAGAAATGATGATACCGGCAAAAAAATTCGGATACGTTTGAATATAACTTACTGTATTAAGTGAAATAGGCAACGTAAGTTAGATTATCCATAAAACAAAGTGTGGCGTGGTGGTTTCGTATTGTCTGGGGTTCGTCAGGTTGGGAGATTGAGTACTCAGCCATGCGCAATGGTATCTTTTTATCTAGTTAATCTGAGTTTTACGTAAATTTTTTGGAAACGAGGCGTAGCTGCAATTCGAGCACAGTAAGTTAATGCTAGATATTTATTTGTTTGATGCCAAAAAAATTGAATTCAAAATTTGTTTGAAAAATCTCGGACGAGAAAAACCTGAAATTTCCTAGATTTCGCGGTTACCGTATTTTCCGGTGCCCTCCAGTAAAAATTTGTTACTGAGAAAAAAAAACCTTGCTGCCAGGCCCGATGCATGCATCTGGATGGTGCACCAGCTAATTGTGTGCCAACATGGTTGATAGATCAAGGCACACCAAGTGGCCTGGGTTTTGGTGAGCTTTCAGACAGAAGCAACTAGGCAGGAAACAAACAAGTTCTAGTTGAGAGTTTGCTTGGAGAATTCTCAACAAACCTAGGACGGTATCCCTGTTTTGGCTTGGGGTGCGCGCACAGTTTTACGGATTTGGACTGTCCAATTAAAATGGTTGAACGGACGAAACAGAACATATCCTTACACATACATATATACATTTCTCTCCATAAATGTACACACGCACACTCTAATCTTTATGAGCACTGTTGAGATATGTAGTTTAGGAGACTGATTATATTCGGGTCCTACGTTTGACGAAGTCACCACATACGTCTTGCAATGGACAGAAATATCGCCTTTTATCGGAAAAAATTTCTATCTTTTTATGAGCCAAAAAAGTGTTAAACTTGTGATTTGATTCCCGGTAGGCTAGGTACCACCTTCTTCCTAACCATCCAACCATAAGTGGACTGTCATTCACACTAGAGCTAAGTATAATGAATGAAAAGAGAATAACTTGCATGCGAAATAACCCACACATTTAGACCTGCTCCATCGACTCATCTAGCAAGTAGTATTTCATTGATCATCGGTCTGCACTGGTACTTCAGTTCGTCCACCACACCCCGGTGTTCATTGTGCAAGAGCAGTAACATGCCTGCATATGCAAAAATTTGCATATACAATCTGCACTTGCTCGAACCATATTTTATGGAAGAATTAACACGGATAATCAACAATGGGATCCGATGCACAAGCTAGTAACTAGGTCGCGAAAGCTTACACAGCTCGATTAGCTGATCAAGGGCTTACTTGTGGTACACTGCACGGTATGAATCGGTCTCCTGGGTCATCTCCCCGGCTTCGATCGCCTGGCCGCGTGCACGCATTGTCGGATGGCTGGGATCGATCCACGGACGGTCGCACGCGCGCTCAGGACGAACGTCGCGACTGGGGAGGAAGACGAGCGACAACAGCGCTAACAAGAGCGCCACAGGGACGAACAGCAGCAGTAACGGTGGCGGCGGCAGAGGAGGCAGCAGCAACGGAAGCAGCAGAAGTGCCACCGCCGCCGCTGCCACGAGAAGCATCGTCGTCGCCACGCTCCCTTCCATATCGATCTCAAGCTAGCACGCTCTCTGTATCTCTGGCTTTATCTAGCTAAATACTTATGTTCTTGCTGAGTGTCACGACATGGGAGTATGTACACGCCCACACAAAGCTTTCTTCGGTGGTCTTCCTTCCTCACTGGCTAGCAATGACACCCCGAAGATGGTGTACAACAGACGGATGGAAGAGCTGAACCGTGCACACAAATGCCCTCGGAACAATGAATTGTCTAGCCTGCCTGCGTACACAGTCGCATACCATGCCTAGCAGGAATGTTCAATGCACCTAGGCAAACTCCAAAGACTTTCTATAATGCATTGCAACTTGGTACAACGTTGCTCCAAAAGTTCACATATAGAATATCTAAAATAAAAGTGTTTTCACTTTCTTATACACTAGTCTGATTAAGTGCTCCGAGAATGCTTATCCAAATAATGATACGAGACATTTTACATAGTACTAGTGTTGCCACTAATTAACATGTTCGCTTCCACTCTTAGACACTCGTAATCTTAGCTATTAACATATACCTCTGCCACATACAAATATACGTTGCCCACTTTGCTTACAACAAGTGTTGCCTCTAATTAACCTGTTCGCTTCCACTCTTAGCCACTCCTAATCCTAGCTAATACAAATATATGTTGCTCACTTCACATTACTAGAAGTACTAGCTAGTACTGTTGCCACTAGTTAACTTGTTTGCTTCCACTCTTAGACACTCTTAATCCTAGCTATAATACCTCAGCTGCCCCCATAATTACAAGTGCTGCTTTTAGTTCCCGAAATTAATTTTGCTTTGGCGAAAAACTGTTAACAAATATATGGATTAGGTGTATATATAAAATTGATATCGTTGCGATCCAAGTAAAACTAAAAGTTTAAATAAGAGAGTGAGCTGTTATAACCTAGCGATTTTCCCCAAGTGGCAAATATAGAATGAGGAGTGACGTGCATGAGCCAGATTCGCTTCACCTGACCGACCAGGTGCAGGTGTTCAGTAGCTAGCGCTGCAAGTGGTGTTGCTTTTTCAACCTCTTTTAAACATTGCTGCACCTGAGGGCCTCCATTCAGGGCACTTGATTTCTGACCGTCGGATCAGGTGACGCACTTGATTTCGGACCGTCGGATCAGGTGACGTGGCGGAAGGTGGGCCGCCCGTTTTCCAGATCGATGACTATGGACCGTCGGATCCGTCGCTGGACACTGCTCACGTGGTCCGAGCCGTTCGTTGCCATAGAGCCCTCCAACAACATCTCTTGACCCTCCGTGATATACCCGCTCCGTCACTGATTGTAGGCCTGCTTTTCGCGGGACCCAAAGATCAGCGACTGAGTGTTCAAACACCCAAACAGTAACGCGCGGTGGTTGCCCCAGTAATTTCCATGCCCACCAGGGGCAAAACTGTCTTTCCATCTTCATTTCACAGTGGAGGACGGTCTGGGCCGTGCGTGGCGATCTGCGTTTCGCCGGCGGGTACAGGGCGATTGGTCTCGCCGGCCATGGCGGGCCCTCTCTCTCGCCGATGGAGAGAGGCGGAGGGTGCCCTGCGCGGCCCCTCATCCCTCAAACCCTATACTCAGGGTGACTCTCCTCCTTTTCCCTTCATGGCGCTGGTTGTAGACTGCGCGCAGATGCGAAGATGTGGGCGTTCGCGACGGCGGTTGTTGAGCGGAAGGGCCTCCACGGTGGATGTTCTGCTCCAAGACCCAGTGCGCGAGATCGAGGACCATGAGAGGACGCTAGCCAGCAGCCTCCGTGGCCGTCAGCTTGAAACCCTAGCCGCCGCCGCTCGTTCTTCTCCTCCGGCATCCTCTCCCCACCGGGGCGTGATCGTTCGAGGAGGAGCGCCCCACTCAAATCAGTGCCGCCCCTCACCACCTCCAGCGCCCACGGAGGCTCCAACTGCAACATGTCCTAGCCAAGGTCACCCACCTCCCACTGCCTCTTTTCTTCTTCCTCATGCAGTAAATAATCCGGGGCTCCTCTTTATTGCTGGCCTATGGGCATGACCACGGGAGGAAGGGATCAAGGAAGGCATGCTCCGGTGGGGAAGAAGTGCGCTCATGCTCTCAGCTCTAGCACCCGTTCCAGGAGCTCCCTCTTCTCATGCTCATGCTCCTGCCCTAGTCGTTCATGGGGCCTTGACCCCCACCTGCAGGTTGATCTCCTCTTTCCCAACAATTTTTACATGTATTAGAGTCTCTAATGTTCAGCAGATGGAGGGAATGTACTAGGTGCTATGGTTTGCGATTTTGGTGCATAGCACGTGCTTGTTGTTATGCCTATGAAAAGCACACCAATATATTTTCAGATTTCTCTTTTGGTCTATGTGGGCTAACACAATTTATTCAACTGATTAACTAATTTACTCCCTTTTCATGTTTTTGTTTGTGTTGATTCTTCTTTTGACATCTCCGCAGGTTCCTGTTGTCTTTGCTGTGTTTGTCTTGGATGATCTGGGTGTTGGTAAACTTTCTGTGGCTGCTCTCACCACGGATCTGTAGGTTGAGACATTTTCCCCTTCCGGCTCTTTTATCATTCGGATTCATTAGGCTCTTATTCCTAATTTCTACAATGATTTGGTACAGATGCATAGAGACTTACGTCATGAGAGTAAGTATCGATCAAGAAAAGGGATTATGGCTATGACTGGGTTGTGGAAGGTTTTGGTTTTAAAGGTAGAGCACGCTTTGCATGGACTAATACACATGATTTAACCACCATTCGTGCTAAATAACATATTAGGTAAGTGCGGGTGTGAGGAAGTTGTTTTTCTTTTGTTAGAAAATACATATGTTTGTTCCAAAATGTTTGTCCTAGATGACATATTAGTAGACTATGACCCCTTGGTCATGTACATATTTATTCGAATATTTATACATTGTGGAGTAAATACTTATATTTACAATTTTCTTGTTTTCTAGAATGGAATTTTAGTTTCACACATTATAATTCTTTGGTCATGTGCATTACAATTGCTTTTATTTACTTTAGTTGTAGATAGTAATAGTATGACTTGAAGACAATATAATGCTTTGGTCATGTGCTGTACAATTGCTTTTACTATTTTTGTTGTAGATAGTATGACTTGAACACGATATAATGCCTTTTTTCATGTGCAGTGCAGCCGACGAGTTGCGCGTGCTGAGCTCGTGACACCATCGGAATTCAGAATATGTGTGCATTATGTTTCGGTATAAACAGAATCAAGGACCAGAAATTTATGACTGAATCGGTGAGTTCACCCAATAATTTCTCAATTACTACTACTATATTAATTTTCTTTCTAGACTTCTGTTTTGTTGGTTAGTGATTGTGTGATAATAACCTATCGTACTGGTATGGATATGACCAACCCACTACTGATAGTTTTCACTAACTGAAGATTATGACCAAAAATAAGAAAGAGATCAACTTTGTCCCTGTAACTGTAATTCCATGTGTTCTTTTATGTATATTGGTACCCCTGGTGTTCAGTTTGTAATCCTCTTTTTTTATCATCTCCAAAAAATAGGTCTGACCCATTGCCACCCAATACTGTCCAGCACCACTAGTGCAAGAAGTAGAACACTACCATAGGTATGCAGGATGCATGGTATCTTAGATTTTCCATTTGGTATAGCTATTTGACTTAATTACATGCAAATTTAATATGAAGGTCACGTTTTGGTAGTCAAGTACTTTTGCAAAAAAGGTATCTTCTGCATACATGTTTACTTTGTGAATTTCACTCTTGGAGCAGACATGATCACATGAACAACATAGAGTAGTTTTCTGATTGCATTTTGATGTATACTAGACCATTAGAGCGCGCTTCGCTGCGCCCGCCCATCTTCTGACAATAAAAATAATAATGATAATTATAATAATATGAAAAAATACCTGAAAAATATGTATCTCAGTAATGTTATCTTTAGTTCGTGATTACAACTTTACTATAGTATTAAACAACCGGGATACAGTTATGCGGCTATCATATGAAACTTGCTCATATGCTCACATCTACAACTTTTCTTAGTTTAGAGGATCCTTTTTGTAGATGCCCCAAACTTCAAATCTGAGTTTAAACACTTCATATTTCAATTCCTCGAAAGCTCTGAGGGCTGAAATGGTCCTTCCACGGCTCGTTCACATGCCTAAGCTTGTTCACTCCCTACATCGGGCTCCACAACTTTCTCAATTAATTTGCTTGATTGCCTTGTAAAATATGCTGATTACTGAAAGCACATTGTACACCTGACTTATAAAATAAAACTGTTTAAAAAAGGGACAGAGAGCAGTTCCAAAACATGGTTATATCGTTTCAAGTGCATAAGAAGAGCGATATATAGGATGGCTGCGGGGCGATATATAAGATGACTTAATGGTAGACACTTTGGATAAGAAATATCACCTATAGCAAAAAAAGAAAACAAAATATACAAAATAGTTTCTACAATTTGGTCAGAACATAGACATTTTTTACATGGCCGTGATACCAAGTTACCAACACCACAGTTTTCAAAGATAGTACACATTACATTATACCCATATAAATCTGCATATCCCTGCATTGCTAAATGATGAGTTAAGCATTGACCAACAGGGAATGATCCTTCTGTTAGCTATACATTGTTAGATAGATGAGACTTCTCCAACATTTTTTTTGCGGATAACACCCTTCCAATTTATCCGCACGATTCACCTACCACTCATACACAGGTAGGCCAGCTGAACACCCTGATCTCTAACCACGAAACCATATGCTAAATGATCAATTTGCGGCTGGCTAGATTTCAGAACCCTCAAAATAAACACAAAACTGCATTTAACAGTCTGAAAATGGAAAGGAAGACTTGTAACTCGGTATGTTATAACAAAAGGACCCTTATTGATTTGTTGGCACCTTGTACTTTCTTCTCTCCTCAAATTAGTTGTTCGGACCCTTTTTCTTAGTAGATTACAGATCATTCCAGTGTAAGAGAAAAAGAAGAGAGGGAGACAGATCCGATGGGTTTGGAGCTTCTCGAGCTACAAAAACTGCTCACCAAAAAGCTTGATCCACTGTAATCGCAACGATGAAGCATTATATTCTCTAATCTGATGAATATGCTAATCCACATGGTTGATTTACGAAAGGCATACGATAATAACTTCTGTTCTCACTGGCTAATGATGAATACTATATAACCTCAAAAGTTTAAAGATTACTAAACAATAAGTTACTTCATACAAAATTCAGTAAACACATAATACATGAAAAACACTCCGTATTTAAATGGGCATTATGAGAAATACCAGATTGCTTGGTATTTGTAAAATTCCCAACATATAAATTGTTGAACAATTGAAACGAACGAGTCTGGACACCTTCAGTTCTCTACTTCTCTTAGAGGCTCATGTCAGAAGTTAAAAACTCCATAGTGTCAACTTAGTTCCTGCATATTAATGCAAGAAGCACAGAATCTGAAATCTACAGAAGAGGACAAAAAGATTCATATAGACTCCAAAGGATTAATCGAATTGGTATAGAAATAACTTGCAACCACTCGGTCATCTTGTTGTCCTAAACTCATAATGCTTAGCATCAAACTGAGAACCCCTTTGTTCCATTCCAGTTATGGTTGTATTAAATAAATAAAAAAGGAGCATGTTAACAAGATTTTTTTGGTAAAGATGCTGAAAGCTATAACCAAAAATTTAGCGAAACTAATCAGCAATTCAAAAACACGTCGTATAAGGGTGACAATAGGCTAATGAGCAAAACATGAGCTGCATCGCCAACAGATGGCAAAGCTAACGGAGCAAAAGAACATGCAATTGCTTTATCATGTATGCTAGTATCACACCATTATATTGTAAGGTAGTCCTTCACTCCTTGCAACCCACATGACCCAGCCAAAATGTAGGATAGTAATTATATTTATTAGTTTTCTTGTGAGAAATACTTGCCTCCGGTACTCAACGAATCAACATCAATCTGGATCATCACACAGCCCCTGGTTAAAGTTCACAAACTCGAGTGCTGCAACAACCTGGCATGTACACACCCGCCTCCCTGTTTTCAATCCAATACTTAAAGCTTGGGCCTTAAGATCCAATTAATGGAATGATCCAACCATAGGAAGAACGCAGGGAGGAGTGAATTCCCCAAATACATTGCAGATCCGTAATTCCGCACCAACCCCATGAGATCTACTACCTAGGAAAAAACGATGGCTATCAGATAAATGACACGAACAAATGGAGAGATTAAACCTGAAAAACGAATCCTGTGAGTGAGAGCGAGAAGCTTGGAAGTTGGGTGTGCGTGTGTCAGTATCGTTGCCCCGTGAGAGAGACGTACAGGCAAGGAGTGATTGCCAAATGATGATGACGCGGTGAGGCCCTTTGTTTCGCCCCCGAGGCGACGAAGCATATATACACCGACGAGAAAGTAACGTCCCTCCATTCATCTCTGCCGGTTCTTGCATTAGTGCTGGTTTCAATCGCCGCCGGCGCATCATCGCCATCAACGCTTCACCTGTCCCTGAGGCATTGATCTGCGACTCTGTGAGGCCGGCATCGCCTCGTCTGCCTCTCTGCATCGACCGCATCTTCACTTGTATGGGCCATTTTGGTTTTCTCACAGACAGAAATGGACCGGAGCGCCTCAAGTACATGATGGCCTCGACGAATTTGGGCCCAACTAACCAGGGAACTCTCAGGTCGGTGCGCGGAGTAGCGGCCCAAGTAAATTTGGGCCAGTTTTTGACAGGAACTGATGGTCGGTACAGGCAAGTACAACGTTTCGTCTAAGCGGGAATGATCTACACCATCCACGCGCATGATCGGACGGTTCTAAACGCAAAATCGCTGTGCAGGGCTCTAGCTGGTTACATTTTACTGTTAACTAATATAGATATTTATTAACCACCAGCAATTTGTAGATAATAACTTTGACCTGCTGTTAAATCATGTCTTAAATATGTAGGACCTGTCATATTTTCGTAATCAAAATTTTGTAGAAGTTGTTGTTTTCATTCTTTTGGGTCATACTTAACCCATGAGTGTATCTTTATTACTTTTAATTGTGGTTTTGAACTGATTGTGTTACAACTTGAGCATCTGTCCCTAGAGGTCAATATCGATTCTAATTTACGGATTTTCTTTGCAGCTCATTGAGTTGTACCTTGATTTCAGCTGCAATTTATACGACATCTTGACCTCCCTTTCTTATAAATTTCACGCCACAACATGCTCTGGATGATGAAGTGCAGATCTTGATGATGTGTTCTACCTGATTAAGTGCATTTTATCTCTGGGTTGCGGTTTTATATTCTCTGGAAACAAAAACAAAGATAAAGAAGCACTCAAGGATGTCTCAGTTGCAGAGATAGGGATTCTTCTACTGTCTTCTTCACATCCCTTCAGAAAGTTCAGGTACCATCCTTTTCTCGGATCCCTCTCCACACTCCACTCTTTCCAACTATGCCCGTCAAAATTTCATTTTAGGTTTCATGCATCATAGACGTGGCATGCATGGACATAATCAAAGGATGGATTCAGGTGTCGTGCTATCCCTGTAGCTGCTAACCATTTAATGGAATGGTTAGTACATTGCAGATGTGTTATGGTATAACCTATGGGGCTGAGAATGTAGGGAAATACGAACCATGTAATGTCCATCTTCAAATAAACTTGAGTCTATAAATTTCCTATCTGCTAGGTACTAATATCAACCAATTCACATGACGACACCTATGATAGGATACCTGGAAATTTATTTAACTCGCTTTGTTCTTCTCGTTTTCCAAGATACTTCTAAATGAGGCCCATCATTCTAGCCAACCTGCCCTATTATTGACCACTGTTATCTAGCCGCCACAGTGTGTTACTATTTTTTTCAATGATGAGCTTGATTCGCTGCCCTGTATTTTAGGAACTTCTTTTGTGTTTCAGGATGCAAACTTATCTGGAGCTATACAATCGAAAGCCTGTAACAAGGCAGAGAAACAAACTCAAGACATAGGAAGGTGATTTTGTTACATACGGAGTACTTTGTTTCATCTTTTTGGGCATGTATCAGGTTTCATTTTTTCATTGTGCTAATATGGACATCCATGTAGGCATGCTGGATAACTTATTGCCATTTTTTGACATTCCTTCAATTAGGCAAAATGAATCTTAAGTACTAGAGACATCAAGTGAATGATTCACACAACCCTGGAAAACTTTGCATTCGATCATTTGCCAGTTTTATCTATTTAAGTACTCGAAACTTGATTGCATAAAATATTGATATTTCGTGAACTGATGGTATCCTAGAAGCATAGAGTACATTTGTGAAGGTGTTATGTGTTCTCATCCTCCGTGCCGATTCTTATTATACATTTGTCGGCCAGGGTTGAAGCGGTATAGCATCATGTCATGAGTCTTGCGCGTCCACCTGCTCCTCCTCGGTAACTCCGCCCTGCTTCTTATGTGGCTGTTTTTGGCAAGGGGATTAATCCATGTAATATTTATGCTCCAGTTGTTTACTAAATATCTTCTTCTTTCTGAAATTTATCTAGCTGCAGTTGGCAATAGCTTCCATGTACATACATTGCCTCTCAGTTATGTGACTTGTGTGTACAATATGTTCTCTCTCTCAGTTATGTGACTTGTGTGTACAATATGTTCTCTCTCTCAGTTATGTGACTTACCCATGCAAGCTATCATTGATAAATATACGAGGGATTCGTCATGGGGAAGCATTTTTTTGCTGTGTATTTAAGACATGCATCGGATGATATTTTTCAGTAAAGCCCATGTTGATGTGATTTTTGTACAGACTCATACTTTTCTGTTGAATTACTTCTGAAATCAACTAATAGCTCCAGTTTTTTCTATCTTCTAAAATCATTTCTAAGTTTTACAGTCAATGTTGTGAATTGTGTACAGATTCACCGAAGAGACTAGAAAGGACACCAAGCTGAGGATCGGCGCCGCTGATTTGTATTGCATTGGCTACTGGAGATGGCATGAGAGGGCACAATGACATAAGCATTGTTAATGCCAGAACACTTATTTAAGTGCTCAATGACAGTGAACCATGGTGAGCTAATCCCTTTAGCTCCAGTTTATGTATGCAGATTCTTCTATGTATTGATATTATGCATTCTGTTACTAATGTATTGTCATATTACTAAAATCTATTATGATGTAGGATGTGTTCCGGAAAAGAACTGCACATATTGCACATAATCTTATGCATTTCCTTTGCTAAATGTATGTATTCATGTTCATGCCCAGATGGAGAAATACACGCCTCTTCGCTCCCTCCACCCACGTGTTGCTGACGGGTTTATCTGTGAAAGAGTGTCCTGGCTGTGGTACCATCGAGGTGGCACTGATCAGGGGCCTATTAAGGAATATCGCATGGTCCTTGCGGACAACCAGGTGCACTCTTAAGTTCAGTGCCTGTTTATTGCACTGCAGGGTGATTCTGTCCACGTGACAGTACCACATGGCTTCCTTCACACATTCCTTGATATCCTACATAAGAAGAGTGTCTATGAACTCAGCATGTTTTGTTTTGTTTAGTTAAAAAGCTGAATGTTCTGTGGCCCGTTGATGCGCTGTTTTCTATTGTACTGACACGAGCGATTCAATGTAGAGACAACTTATTGGGCACCTTAGGTCCTATTCCCTAACACCATTTGTGTTTTTGGCTGCTCCTTCTACTAACCTAGGTTGTTTAGTTTGTATGGTGTTCTAATAATGTTCTTATACTTGCCTCTGATTATGGTTTATCTCTGTACCTTTTGTGCCCTTATGAGTGGTAATGATGTTACTAAATATGTAGATGTCCTTAACTTAATTTTATACTTTGCTTCTGACCTTATACTTACCAGTAGATATGCAAATGTACAGTTCACTCCTTCCAAACGACGGACAGTACTTCTTAGCGTGATTCAGATTTTCCTGGTTATTGCATTACTTAGAATTACTGGTTGAGCATCACATCCGTAGAAATTTCTGACACCAAGGCAATGAAGTCAGGATTGGACCAATGACACGAGCTCGTGCGAAGCTACTGAAACAACATGTGAACTTGTTTCTAAGTGATACTTTCATCGATGAGAACTTTATACTGCATAAGTCCTTTCACTTATGTATGATCAGGTATAAAGAAGGAGCAAGCATCGCACGAGGAGAGGAGCAGCTGTACATGGAGCTGGCCAAGCTGGACATGAAGACATCCCATGGAAGCGCGAGGGAGGAGAGAGAGGCATGCGCGAGGGAAGAAGAAGTCTAGGCTGGCGCTAGCCCGGTCAGACCGGCCGCCACGCCGGTGGCCCGGTCCCGGCCGGCCAACCGGGCGCCTGCCGGCCCCCGCGGCCCCGGTCAACCGGCACTATAGCCCGACACCAGCCCGGCACTGCCCCCGGTCCAAACCGGATGGCCCGGTCCCGGAGGCCGACTGTGTCGACCAGATCCGATCTGGGTCGGCTTGTTTCCCTGGTCGTCCTGAACCCCTATATAAGTGTCCAGGACGCCCCAAATTAGTTTTAGACCACGTTTAA
Organism: Lolium multiflorum; assembly: GCA_030979885.1. Classification (NCBI taxonomy): domain Eukaryota; kingdom Viridiplantae; phylum Streptophyta; class Magnoliopsida; order Poales; family Poaceae; genus Lolium; species Lolium multiflorum. The sequence goes on from CM061749.1 coordinate 339,465,962, forward strand.
GATAAACTCTAGTTCATAGTTGATTGCTTTGCAACTCTATTGAATCTCTACACCATATTGCATTGATTTGGTGTTGAACCCCTGAAAGTCTTGTGTGATCTGCTGTTTCATTGGGAATTAGAAGGTTGCAACTTACCGCTTTATGGTCGGCGGCTACGTGCGCAAGTGTGTGGAGTTGTGAATATCTTGCAGGGTTGAGAGCTGTTGCATTGGCGACAGAGATCGATCGAGAGACTCGACAACGTCATACAAGTTATCATCCACTTCATCATCGTATATCTCCGCCGTTGTGTTCATCTCGTGATCATCATCACCACCGTGCTTACTAAGAAGATCGGGCAACCCATATCAGCGGAGGCCCGCGCTCGCTTCCACCAGGAGGAGGCGGACGCCGTCCGCCAGGTCCGTGAATACGAGGCGACGCGCCGGGAGGCACGCGTCCGCTGCGTCAAACTTGAAATAGTCGAGCTTGACGCCGATTAGGGGCTCCACGCGTCTTCCTCCGCCGCCGCGCGTAGAGGCCCCCATGACCAAATTTTGGGTAAAATTAGCTCGCGCAGCTGTGGATTTTAGTTAATTTAGATTTTTAGTTCGAATTATGTAAGTTTGCTCCTCAATCGGAGCAACAACTATCGTCTACTGTATATGTGTTCTCCCGCGAGAATTTCAATTTCGTTTTTTTAGTTCCTATTTTACGGTTTCTGTTCTACGCGACTGCCAAAATCGAACGAACTCACGTTTTCGGGAGACTGAATTGCAGTTTTTCGCTTTTCACTTTTTCGGTTACTGGAGATGCTCTAACTAAGTATGGTTTAGAAACATGTCATCAATTTGTTCGGACAAAGCATCAATCAAACACTTACAATTTCAGAGCTAGAGAAGGTTTTTTAGGTTCCGGAAATGCAAATGGTAACAGCGGCCTAAAAATGGTAAGGCCGGCCCTTTCCGCTCTAATCACATAAAGTGGGGTAAGGGCCCGCTAACCTCATATTCGTATGCTTTTTTATATCTTGAAATAAAATCTTGTATTGAGTTCATACTTACACGCAATTTTAGTTAGATAGCATAACTATACGGACATTTGCATTGTTTCCGGAACATATAAGAAAATGAGAATGTCACAATTTAAGTATCACAACTGGCGTTTAGATTTTTTTTTTAAAATTTAGCTAGGTAAGACTTAGAAGAAGGGACCTCTCTCTCTCTCTCTGCTACAGTACCCGGAGGAGCCTCTGAGAAAACCGGCCCGATCCCGAGCCCCTCCGGCGGCGATGCCGGCCGGAGGTGGCGGAGGTGAGGCGCCGAAGTAGTTAGCCTAGGTTAGGAGTAGTTCCCGGCGGTTTGCCGGTTAGGTTTGGAGTTGAAGCCTGGTTTCTCGGCCAGATCCAGTGCGGGCCGTGGCTGGTGGTGCTCCTCCCTGCTCCGGCGGTCGGAGCTCAGGGCGCCTCCACCTCGACTTATCTCCGTAATAAGGCCACCGTCGTCTCCCTCAAGCTCCTCTTGCCGCCTCTTCTCCCGCTCCTGGCCGGCCTTGGTGGTGAGGGGGATTGGTTGAAGTTGCCGTCAAGGGCTTGATATGGAGGTGGCAGGGGCTGTGTGCCTTTCTGGTGCTCCGGCGCGGCACCAGGCGGCCCGTCGCCGGCGGCTTCCCTCCAGATCCATGGAGGATCTTGGACTGGAGCTCGTCGACGGCAGCGCCCTCCGCTAAGGCGCCTAGGAGTCATTGATGACCCATAAGTATAGGGGATCGCAACAGTCTTCGAGGGAAGTATTACCCAATTTATTGATTCGACACAAGGGGAGACAAAGAATACTTGTAAGCCTTAACAATGAGTTGTCAATTCAGCTGCACTGAAACAGACTTGCTCGCAAGAGTTTATCAAGTAACAGTTTTATAGCAGTAGGAATAGTAAAATAACAGCGGTGAAATAAAGACAGCAGTAGTGATTATAGTAAACAGCAGGATTAAAATACCGTAGGCACATGGACGGATTAACGGGCGTTGCATGGATGAGAGAAACTCATATAACAATCAAAGCAGGGGCATTTGCAGATAATAATAAAACGGTATCCAAGTACTAATCAATCAATAGGCATGTGTTCCATATTTAGTCGTACGTGCTCGCAATGAGAAACTTGCACAACATCTTTTGTCCTACCACGGTGGCAGCCCGGCCTCTAGGGAAACTACTGGAAATTAAGGTACTCCTTTTAATAGAGTACCGAGCAAAGCATTAACACTCCGTGAACACATGTGATCCTCACATCACTACCATTCCCTCCGGTTGTCCCGATTTCTGTCACTGGGGCCATTGGTTCCGGACGACATGTGTATACAACTTGCGTGTAAGATCATAAACAACGAATATCTTCATGAATCAATAACATGTTCAGATCTGAGATCATGGCACTCGGGCCCTAGTGACAAGCATTAAGCATAACAAGTTGCAACAATATCATAAAAGTGACATCTACGGATACTAGGCACTATGCCCTAACAATCTTATGACTATTACATGACCAATCTCATCCAATCCCTACCATCCCCTTCAGCCTACAGCGGGGGAATTACTCACACATGGATGGGGGAAACATGGCTGGTCGATGGAGAGGCGTTGGTGATGGCGGTGATGATCTCCAATTCCCCGTCCGGCGGAGTGCCAGAACGGAGACTTCTGGCTCCCGCGACGGAGTTTCGCGATGTGGCGGCTCTCTGGGGCGTTCGACTTCGCTTTCGTGCGTTTTTAGGTCGAACCCGATAAGTAGTCCGAAGGGGGGCGTCGGAGGCCAGCCGAGGGGGCCACACCATAGGGCCGCGCGGGCCCCCCTAGGCCGCGCCGCCTTATGGTGTGGGGCCCTCGGGCCTCCACCTCTCTTTCCCTTCGGCTCCGTCGCATTCTGGTAAAATAGGGCCTTCGCATAAATTCCGAGGATTTTCCGAAAGTTGGATTTCTGCACAAAAACGAGACACCAGAGTTCTGCTGAAAACAACGTTAGTCCGTGTTAGTTGTATCCAAAATACACAAATTAGAGGCAAAACAATAGCAAAAGTGTTCGGGAAAGTAGATACGTTTTGGACGTATCAACTCCCCCAAGCTTAGCTTATTGCTTGTCCTCAAGCAATTCAGTTAACAACTGAGCGATAAAAGAACTTTCACGAACACATTTGCTCATATGATGTATATATTCTCATGCTATGGCTAATACTTAAGCAGTTCATAATAAGATACATGCAAATAAGATCATCCAACAGCTATGTCAATCATGGAGAGGTACCAACAATTAATAATAAGCATCATGAATCATGTATGTAAGCAGGATTGCAATGTTCATAAGAGAATATGATAAAGTGGTATCTCGCTTGCCCGTATTTGATCGGCAAAACATAAATGCCGAGGCACCTCTGGAGTTCATAGAAAGACTAGAAGTAGTGATTGTCAAAGATAAAAGCATCAAAGTTATACCACAATCAATCATATTTTGAGACAAGCATATTATACTAAGAATGACAGTTGTGCTCTCAAGATAGTGCTCAAAGAAAGAATGGAGACACAACATAAAAGTAAAAGATTGACCCTTCGCAGAGGGAAGCAGGGATTAACATGCGCTAGAGCTTTTATTTGTAAAGCAGGAGTAAAATTATTTTGAGAGGTGTTTGTTGTTGTCAACGAATGGTAATGGGTACACTAACTACCTCATCAACCGGACTCCCAAGAGCGGCTCCCATTTTATTTTTTGGGTGGCACTCCTTCCAACCTTTCTTTCACAAACCATGGCTAACCGAATCCTCGGGTGCCTGCCAACAATCACATACCATGAAGGAGTGCCTTTTTATTTAAGTTTTATTATGATGATGACACTCCCCCAACCTTTGCTTACACAAGCCATGGCTAACCGAATCCTCGGGTGCCGTCCAACAATCACAAACCATGGAGGAGTGTCTATTTAAGTTAATTAATTTGGGACTGGGAATCCCATTGCCAGCTCTTTTTGCAAAATTATTGGATAAGCGGATGTGCCACTAGTCCATACGAGAGTCCGTCAAAACTAAATGACAAGGTTGAAAGCTAAACACCACATACTTCCTCATGAGCTATGAAACATTAACATAAATTGAGAAGCATTTTGAAAGTTTTAAAGGTAGCGCATGAGAATTTACTTGGAATGGTTTGAAATGCCATGCATAGGTATTTATGGTGACACTTTGGAACAACTTGGTTTTCAGGTGTTTGGAAGCACGAGCGGCGTTCCCGCTCAGTACAAGTGAAGGCTAGCAAAAGACTAGGGAGCGACAAATCAAGAGAGCAGTAACTGTCATAATCATGCTTGCGGCAAAATAAATTAACGGAGGCATAAAAGTGATACAATAACTCTGAAGCAATATAAATCATCGAGGCTTAATTGACTTTTTGTTCAGTCATATGCATGCGTGAGCATGTGCCAAGTCGATATAAATGAATTATTCAGAGGAGGATACCACAATGTCATACTTACTTATGAATAAAACAATGCAAGCAAACATCCATGACATGCTACTCATATTAATAAATTGGAACTAAACATGAGAGATCATGAACTACTAGACTTTCTCAAATAACATATACCGCACATGAACCAACTAAGCATGCTCATATGGATGAGTATATGTACAAAAATGAAAGCAAATAGAGTTCATACCAGCCTCTCACCACAATCAGATTGTCGTAGATCGTCATTATTGCCCTTTTCACTTGTGTAGCTTGGATAATATGAAATGAAAACCACGTTCCAGCCACCGAAAACCATTGAACTCATGATGAACTTTACAAACCAAAGAAGAACAGCAAATATTTTTGGTGTTTTCGAATTGGAAACAAGAACAAAAGAAACAAGCAAACAAAGCAAAATGTTTTTGGGTTTTCTCATGGCAAACTACCGATAGTAAATAAAGTAAACTAAGAGCAAAGAACCAAATAAACAAATGGTGAAGAGAAACAACAGAAATATTTTTGGTCTTTTTGTGTTTTAGGAAAGAAACAAAGCGAAAACAAAAGAATGCAAACTAACAAACACAGAAAAGCAGGATGACAGAAATCTGCCAAATCCTGACAACAGTACAGAAATCGAAATTAACAAAAAAATTCCATTGCTCAGACCAAAAGTGTTCAACTAATGAAAGTTAGATAACAACCTGGGGCACATGATCAAAAATTGGCAACTCAAAATAACGTTCTGGCTGTGCGTACGAATTTTTTTGGTAACAGCCCAGAATCTGTTTTTGGACAGCACTTCCCCAAATATCATCTCCTCTCATTAGAAAACCACTCTAAGAGACTAAACAAGTATGTACAAGTATCCAGCAACCATAATATGCAAAGAATGAGTGATGCCGGTATACTCCCCCAAGCTTAGGCTTTTGGCCTAAGTGGAGTTCATTCCCACGGTCCCCATGAAGTGGTGTCTCCGTAATACGACGAAGAACGACCCGGTTCCAGGTATGTGCTGGAGGAAACACCGGGGTATGTGACGGTGCAGTCGTAGGAGGGCTCGGCGTTCTCGGAGTCATGTTGCTGGTGGAATTCTTGTATCTTCATATGTTCCTCCACCTCCTCCTTAGTGAGCGACCATGATTGCCTGTCAATATTGAACAAACCTGGCTGGGGAAGAGGGATTTCCTTCTCATTCCCGTCACAAACAACATTCTATAGACCATATTATCTATAGTGGAATCAGTAGTAACAAAATGATGACTCTTCATAGCAGCAATATCTAGTCTCCTAGGGGTTAATGGCACATCATTAGAATCAAGAGGAAGTCTTAAATGTGTTAAAATGCGCAGTGCAATAGTTCCTCCAAAAATAGGCCCCCTGCTAGACGGCGAGCAATAAGAGAACCAAGATGATAAGATGTCTCTCCAGTAAGTGCAGCATTCAAGAAAGCAAGATGGTAGCTAGAGATATTGCTAGTATTTTCTCTACCCAAAATGCTAGTAGCAATGTAATATGCGAAATATTTAATAGCGGGGAGTTGAATGTTTCTTATCTTCCCTCGCTGGATGGTGCGGCAATCATCCTCGGTGATCCTCTAGAGCTCCAACAGGTCCCGGGGTTGTCATCAATCCTCCTTGCTGTACCTACAGGGGCAATATCCAATGCACGACAAAATTCCTCCAATTCCATAGTAACAGGAATATCATAGATCTTGAATGCAACTGTCGGCTCATATTGCGTGTTGTGGAACTTGAAGCTCTCAACGAAAACTTTGGTGAGCCTGTAGTATTGTTCCCTTTCATCTCCCACGTAGGTGGCTAAGCCTGCCCTGTTGACAAGGGTGAAGAAGTCATCCAATATCCCTGCATTTGTCAGAAAATCATAACACGGGAAGGATGAAGCATTAGGAGCCCCATTGTCCTCCTCGGGCGCGAAGCTAGGCGCGATGATATCCTCATTGTAGGATCGCCTAATCTGAGTGGACGCCATCGAGGGCCTACCGGTGCTGGTTGTTCCTTTCTTGAACAATTCTCCAAATTTGAATTTCTTCATCTTCCCCTTCTGAAATTTTCAACAATCATTATAAAATTTGATTTCAAGGTATATAATTGGAGGGAACTACTATAGGAACTTGCTAGGGTACTAAACATGCATCAAAACTAGTTTCTTCCACTTAGAACAAGCATGCAAGCTCACTAAACATGTTATCTACAGCAGCAAAATATTCAAGATATACTCAACCAAACAAAATTCTAATTGGACAATCAAAGGAGTCACATACCAAGGAGTAAATGTGCCAAATTTCAGACAGAAATCTGGGTTGAGCAAAGAGATCGAGAAATCGCGAGTTCTTGAGCAGAAACGCGAGTGGGAGGAACTTGGTGCGAGTTTTTTTCGGGAGAGAGAAGATGCTGGGAGGAAGAGATGAAGTAGTGGGGCATGGAGGGGCCCACACCACAAGGTGGCGCGCCCACCTCCTTGGCCGCGCGGCCTGTGGTGTGGCACCTGTGCCCCACAGGTCATCCTCGTACTCCCAGTGCCTCGTCGAAAAATAGGACCAACGGTGTAATTTTTGTAATTTTTAGAGAACTTCGAAAAATGCACATTTCTGGGTGTTAAATTAATTATTACGCAGGAAAATGATTTCCAAAATCTTAAACAACTAAAGCATATTGCAAAACAAAAAGTGCTACAGCAAGTAAGATGAGTGGAGGGAGAAAGAAAGAAAGAAATGTTGTTTAGCTCTTTTATGCAATAAAATATACTTGTTAACAAGGTTGATCAAGTCTTGCTACCAAATAAATTTTATATGACATAAGAAGAAATAAACCTCAAATCAATCATGTTACCTTATATTGAATTGATATGGATCCAATCACAAGAGTTTGATATTCTTCTTTAGGCTCATATATAGGACAATCAATGGTTCCCACTTTGATAGTTTTCACATTAAAAATTGTATTAACTCCACATACTTTATCAATCCTCTTGGGAAAATAGACAGTGTGTTCCTTATCATCAACATTGAAAGTAACCATGCCTTTATTGCAATCAATAACAGCCCCTGCAGTATTAAGAAAGGGTCTTCCAAGAATAATGGACATATTATCATCTTCAGGCATTTCCAACACAACAAAATCAGTTAATATCAAGCAATGCTGAGTAACTTGAACAGGAACATTTTCACATACACCAACAGGAATAGTAGATTTACCAGCCATTTGCAAAGATATATCAGTTGGTATTAACTTATCTAAATCAAGTCTCTTATAAAGAGAGAAAGACATTACACTAACACCTGCTCCCAAATCACATAGAGCAGTTCTAACATAATTATTCTTAATAGAACAAGGAATAGTAGGTATACCTGGGTTTCTTTGGAATCTTACCATTGAAGGAGTAATTAGCGAGCATAGTGGAAATTTCCTCATTGGGGATTTTCCTTTTGTTAGTAACAATATCTTTCATATACTTTGAATAAGGAGGCAATTTAATAGCATCAGTCAAAGGGATTTGCAAAAATAAAGGTTTCATCCAATCACAAAATTTATTATAATGTTCCTCCTCCTTTGATTTTAGTTTCTTAGCAGGAAAAGGCATTTGCTTTTGAACCCAAGGTTCTCTTTCATTACCATGTTTCTCAGCAATAAAATCTTCTTTAGTGTACTTTTTATTTTTAGCAGCTTTTCAGGTTCTTTTTCAATTTCTTCTTTATCGAGTATCATTCTTATCATTATCTTCCTCATGTTCATTACCACTTTCAGTTTCAGCATCGAAATAGAAATACTATTAGGATCATTACAGGTTCAGAGGATTCTACAACATTCTTATGTTTCTTTTTCTTTTTCTTAGATGGAGCACTAGTTTTAGTTAGTTGAGAATCTTGTTCAACTCTTTTGGGATGCCCTTCAGGATATAGAGGATCCTGGGTAGAAACACCACCTCTAGTTGTTACTTCATAAGCATGTTTTTCTTTAGAATTATTTCCCAATAAGTCATTTTGCACTTTAGTAAGTTGATCAATTTGAGTTTGAACCATTTGAAAATGTTTAACAAGTATCTTAACATCATTGGAGGTTCTCTCCACAATACCATGCAATTCACTAATAGCTCGGGAATTTTCCATTAAATGATTCTCTACTCTCATATTAAAGTTTTCTTGCTTAACAATATAATTATCAAACTCATCTAAGCATTGAGCAGGAGGTTTTGAATACGGAATATCTTCCCTAGTAAAGCGTTGAAGAGAGTGTACCTCAATCATGGATGAAGGGGAGTTATCTCACATAAATCTTCTATAGGAGGTAAATTCTTCACATCTTCAGGTTTAATACCCTTCTCTTTAAGAGACTTCTTGGCTTCCCTCATATCTTCATCATTTAATTTAATCATACCCTCTTCTTCAATATCGGTGTCGGGGTTGGTTCAGGTGTAGACCAATCATCATGATTCCGGCCTATTTTAGCCAATAATTCTTCAGCGTCGTCTGGAGTTCTTTTCCTGAAAACACAACCAGCACAACTATCCAAGTATGCCCTAGACTCAATGGTTAGTCCACTATAAAATATATCAAGTAAATCATGCTTTTCCAAATCATGGTCAGGCTGAGCTCTAATAAGAGAGCAAAATCTCGCCCAAGCCTCAGGCAATTTCTCTCCATCTTCCTGGTCAAAATTATAAATTCTCTGCAAAGCAGCATGTTGAGCACTAGCAGGAAAGTATTTCCGGAAGAAAACATCAAGCAATTGTTTTGGACTTTTAATAGAACCAGGAGGCAAATTATTATACCAAGTTTTAGCATCATCCTTTAATGAGAAAGGAAAATTTTAGCGACAAAATAAGTACGCATCTTAACATCATCAGAAAACAAGCCACTAAGAGTAGATAACTCAGTCATGTGTTCAACAGCACTTTCTTTTTCAGTACCACAAAAGGGTGTTTTCTCAACAATAGCTATATGAGATAGATCAAGAGAAAAATCATAATCTTTATCCCTAATGTTTATAGGAGATGTGGCAAATTTAGTATCAGGAGATAGTTTATATCTAACAGCATGTTCTGCAAGCAACTTTTTAATTTTTCTTGCATCAGTAGTAGCATTGCATTTTTCAATAAAATCATCATCAAGCTCTACATAATCTTCATCAAGATCATCACTAGAATATTCAAGACTCAGGTGAATTAACAGGTGTAGCAGCATTTTCATTAGGAGTTTCAGTATTTTCAATTTGTCTAGACTTAGCAATTGTAGCATCTAGAAAAGATTCTAACGAACCATCATTATCAAGCACAGCAGAAACATCATCACAATTATGAGAGGAATTTTCAGATTCAGCAGAAGTACCAACATTTGAAGCTTGTGGTGGTGAAACAAGTTTACTTATCACAGATGGTGAATCAAGAGCAGCAGAAGTACTAAGAGTTGTACCTTTTCTTGTAGTGGATGGTAATATGGCGATCTTAGTATCGCGAGGTTTACCCATGATGGAGAATTTGCGAACAATATCAATCCAAGTGAACTTCCAAATAAAGCTATGCTCCCGGCAACGGCGCCGAAAATAGTCTTGATGACCCACAAGTATAGGGGATCGCAACAGTCTTCGAGGGAAGTATTACCCAATTTATTGATTCGACACAAGGGGAGACAAAGAATACTTGTAAGCTGTAACAGCGGAGTTGTCAATTCAGCTGCACCTGGAAACAGACTTGCTCGCAAGAGTTTATCAGTAACAGTTTTATAGCAGTAGGAATAGTAAAATAACAGCAGCGGTGAAATAAAGACAGCAGGTGATTATAGTAAACAGGATTAAAATACTGTAGGCACATGGACGGATTAACGGGCGTTGCATGGATGAGAGAAACTCATATAACAATCAAAGCAGGGGCATTTGCAGATAATAATAAAACGGTATCCAAGTACTAATCAATCAATAGGCATGTGTTCCATATTTAGTCGTACGTGCTCGCAATGAGAAACTTGCACAACATCTTTTGTCCTACCAGCCGGTGGCAGCCGGGCCTCTAGGGAAACTACTGGAAATTAAGGTACTCCTTTTAATAGAGTACCGGAGCAAAGCATTAACACTCCGTGAACACATGTGATCCTCACATCACTACCATTCCCTCCGGTTGTCCCGATTTCTGTCACTTCGGGGCCATTGGTTCCGGACGACATGTGTATACAACTTGCAGGTAAGATCATAAACAACGAATATCTTCATGAATCAATAACATGTTCAGATCTGAGATCATGGCACTCGGGCCCTAGTGACAAGCATTAAGCATAACAAGTTGCAACAATATCATAAAAGTGACATCTACGGATACTAGGCACTATGCCCTAACAATCTTATGACTATTACATGACCAATCTCATCCAATCCCTACCATCCCCTTCATCCTACAGCGGGGAATTACTCACACATGGATGGGGGAAACATGGCTGGTCGATGGAGAGGCGTTGGCGGTGATGGCGGTGATGATCTCCTCCATTCCCCGTCCGGCCGAGTGCCGAACGGAGACTTCTGGCTCCCGCGATGGAGTTTCGCGATGGCGGCTCTCGGAGGGTTTGGCGACTTCGACTTCTCTCCGTGCGTTTTTAGGTCAAACCCGATAAGTAGTCCGAAGGGGGCGTCGGAGGCCAGCCGAGGGGGCCACACCATAGGGCCGCGCGGCCCCTAGGCCGCGCCGCCTATGGTGTGGGGCCCCGGGCCTCCACCTCTCTTGCCCTCTGCTCCGTCAGTATTCTGGTAAAATAGGGCCTTCGCATAAATTCCGAGGATTTTTCCGAAAGTTGGATTTCTGCACAAAAACGAGACACCAGAGCAGTTCTGCTGAAAACAGCGTTAGTCCGTGTTAGTTGTATCCAAAATACACAAATTAGAGGCAAAACAATAGCAAAAGTGTTCGGGAAAGTAGATACGTTTTGGACGTACCAGTCATCAGCAGAGGAGAAGGTTGTCTCCTTGCCTCCTTGGCCGGCCATGGTGGCGGGGGAGGTGCGCAAGGAGGCGGACTGCTTGGTTTCCTTCTGGCCTGGCCGGCCGTGGAGGCGAGGGGGCTGGAGGTGCTGTGCAGCCGTTCTTCTCCCTCTTGCTGCTGACGCAGTTCTCGTCGTTGCTGTCTCTCTCTCTCGCTGCAACAAGCCCCGTGGTAGTGGTTGGGCAGCGGGAGTCGATTGATGCCGGTGGCAGTATCGTTCTGGAGCTCCTCTCCGACGTGTTATCGTCGCGTCGGACCAAAAGACAGTAGGGTTGTCACTCCGCCGCTGCTCTTCTCCGCCAATGGCGCTTCCTGTGCTTCGTCTCCAAGTGGCTAGTTTCCCGGCGATGAGGTTGCTGTCTGTTGGTCGGAGCTTGATCTGGAGGAGGACGTCGGAGGACTTGATCGTGTTTCAATTTTCCTCTAGGGTCCTCTTTGCATTTTCCTAGACTCAAATGTAATTTGTAATCCAGATTATCAATAGCAGCTTGTGTCGGGTGTTCTCACCTGACGACCTTGTTCAAAAAAAAAAAACTTAGAAGAAGGTCCCCATGTGATCTACATTCAGCATAGGTTGCGAGATTTCGTCCAACTGCAGACAAATGGATGTCAAGCTGCATGGAGCCCTTCATTATAAATTATTTTAAAAACTCAGAATTTAAAGTTTCAAATTTTTTGAAAAAAGTATGGATACAAGAATTTTATATTGCAAGTGTGAAAAATATCACAGTGAAATATTTTACATTCTAGGCTAAACAAAAATGAAAAAATCGGACAAATTTAATAATTTTGAGTTGTGTACTATTCTCTATACTTGGATCTCAGATCTTTTGTCATTTTTCTTTAGCCTAGAATAGATACAAAAATTGAAAGCGAGATTTTACACACTAGTAATATATCATTGACTATCTCTATAGTTGTTCTTCTGTTTTCCTTTTGGAAGTCTATTCTTAAAGTTCTGAAAACAATAGGCTCCTTCGAGTTCGGATTTCATTTGCAGTTTCCGAATTTCGCACAACATATTCACAAATTAGTCCACAAACTTTTTCTTGCGAAACCTAGTACATATATAGACGCTCACATATTTTTTGATAAAGGGAACGTATTAATATCAAAAGATATCAATTACACCCAGTCTGCAACAACGCAATGCCTTAATAACATTACGGATGCACACATCCAAAAAAGAGAAAAAAACTAAGAAATAAAAGTCCCGTTACAGTATCCCAGTCCTAGCAAGAACAATACATCCACCATCAAGACAACACCTGAAATTTTAGACCCGTCAAAAGCGACGCCTCCAGGAAAGGAACAGTGCACCAGCGCATTCGTCGCCCGATCAAAGATCTTAGGTTTTCACCCTGAAGATAGTCTCCGCTCTCAAAACAATGCCTTCAACAAGAACATTGCCATGCACAACTAGTTAAGGCCAAACAGGTTTTCACCCTGAAAGGTAAGACTCCGAACTTCACATGTGCTGCCGCCCCCACTTTCATACCACTGCTGCAAAGTCCAGAAAGACTCACTCCCTATAAACGCACGCACACCCGAACCCTATGACCACCTCCGAGAGACTGAGTGTAGAAACTGATCCGACGGATCTTGAGATTGACCACAAACTTGAGAAGTGTTGATCTAGGCTGTTTTTTTTAAATGGTTGATGTAGGATGTTCACACTTCAACAAACCCCCTATGCATGCATCATAAACCCTAACTGTAACCCTAAACCCTAAACCTATACCTATCCATAAATCCTTACCTTGAACCTAAACCCTAGCCCTACCCCCTAAATTCTGGCTCTAACCCTACACCTAACCCTAACCAGTAGATCAGGCACACCCTCGATCGTGTGATACTGGCTCTAGCTGCGGGGTATATTTTGCCAAAGTGTCCCAATCTTGGTTCTCAATGTGTATATGTCCTAAACAAACCTAAAAGAATGAAAAAGTACATTGGTGCACCCTCGCGCGGAGAAATCTAGGGGTAGACCCGCCGGGGCACACATACCGCTGTTTTTGGGGGGGGGGGGAGAATGATCACCGGAGCACCGGAACCCCACCAAATCTTGCGTATGGACCTATGATACGTGTGAAAGTGTGGTGTAAGGTGTAATGGTGCAAAAGTAGCTCCCCGGAACCCTAAAACCCTAAACTGGGGAGTCTTTAAGCCATAAACCCCTAGACCCCTAAACCATTAACTACACGTGCTGACACCGGAGCTGCAAAACCATGCATCATAAACCCTAACGCTAACCCTAAACCCTAAACCTATACCTAACCATAAATCCTTACCTTGAACCTAAACCCTAGCCCTACCACCTAAACACTGGCCCTAACCCTACACCTAACCCTAACCAGTAGATCAGGCACACCCTCGATCGTGTGATACTGGCTCTAGTTGCGGGGTATATGTGCCAAAGGGTTCCAATCTTGGTTCTCAATGTGTATATGTCCTAAACAAACCTAAAAGAATGAAAAAGTACATTGGTGCACCCTCGCGCGGAGAAATCTAGGAGGGTAGACCCGCCGGGGCACATATACCGCTGTTTTGGGGGGAGGAGGGGAGAACGACCGCCGGAGCACCGGAATCCCACCAAATCTTGCGTGTGGACCTATGATACGTGTGAAAGTGTGGTGGAATGTGTAATGGTGCAAAAGTAGCTTCTCGGTTTGACCTTCCTCACATTTGGGCGATAACACTTAGCAGATTTTCCGAAGCGCCGATTGCTCTGAAACCTTGATATATGTGGGGGATGAACATGGAGAGTAATTTTTTCTTAAGTAACACTAATAAACAGTCATCAAAAAGTAAAAGTAATTAAAAAAATAAATATGAGTATTAGATGAAATAAAATAGAAAGAAAAACAAATAAAATGAATGGTGGCGCACGGCAAAGAAAGAATCGCACGGCTAAGGAGCCTTTGCCGTGCATCTTGTCTGGCCGCACGGCAAAGGGAGCGCCACGGCAACGTCCCGATCCTTTGCCGTGCATCAATTCTTTGCCGTGCGGCGTGCAAGGTCTTTGCCGTGATGCGTTTCTTTACCGTGCATGCTGCTTAGAGTTTGCCGTGCAAAGTTTCTTTGTCGTGCGCCACAGCTGAATATGCCGTGCGGTTATTCGTTGCCGTGCGCTGCGCTAAATCTTTGCCGTGCGATCTGTATTTGCCACGTGTTCTGCTTGCTGCGCACGGCAAAGATTTTTTTGCCGTGCAGCGGCTCACGGCAATGATTGCCTGCACGGCAACAACAATTTTAATTCCCCTAGTGCTAGGCCCTAGCCGAACGTGTCCTCGAGGGCTGTTGAGTAAATTGGGCCCTCCGTAGCGTTTGAAATGTGGGCAATTTCCCGAGGCCACTCTGGAGTTCTGATCTCCCATATATATCTATCGACGTTAGTCGTATTGCCTTGGAGCAGCTAAGCTTGAACATTACAGGTCTCGAGTTTGCACTCACCAAAAACTCTCGAATTATATTGTAGTGATCAGATCGTTGCTTGACCTGCAAAACAAACATGACAACGCAGGTATGCACGCCCTTCTTTTGCCGAGCATTAATCTCTTGGTCATACGTTGATTGCTACTGTGTTTCTCTCCGTTGTGTATTAGGCCGGCGACAAGGTGAGGCTGGAAACGACGGCGAGCACGAAGTCGATTCCACGGGCCACGAGGCGCGAGGAGTACGCCGTGCTGGTGCGTGTGACTGCAGCTCCCGGAGCAGTCAGCGCGCGCGCCGATGGCGTGGACCTCGTCGCCGTGCTCGACATCAGCGGGAGCACGAGCGAGGAGGAGGGGCTGGAGCGCATGAAGCAGGCCATGGTGTTCGTCATCGATAACCTCGGCCCGGACGACCGCCTGTCCGTCGTGTCGTTCGACGACCAGGTTCAGCGCCGCACGGAGCTCAGCCAGATGTCGGAGGGAAACAGGGCCGTCGCGAGAGCAGTGGTTGACAAACTGACGGCGGCGCCAGCGGGAGGAGGAGGTGCCAATACGACCGCCGCCACGGAGGAAGCCGCGAAGATCCTAGCGCAGCGTGGGGAAGATGACCAGAAAAACCGTGTTGGGCGCATCATCTTCCTGTCCAACGGCGGCGACGACGACGGCGATGCCGATGCCGCAGACCCTGGGCAGAAGCAGGAGAGCCTTACCAGCCCTGACCCGGAGCTTTCGGCGGAGGCCTTCGGTCTGGGAGCCGACGACAGCCTAAGTGCCCTGAGTTACGGCGCTGGCAAAACCTCCGGCGTGTACTCGTATGGCAAGCAGGAAGTGGACAACATCAAGGACGCGCACACGCACGGCTTCATGTCGGTCGACGCCGCTCTGGGCGTGCAGATCGACCTGCAGGCGCAAGAAGGCGTGGCGATTTCCGCGCTTGGTTCCGGCGGCCACCGGGTGAGCGTGGGCACCGGCGTCAGAGGGTCCGTCACGATATACATCCACGACCTCTACCCCGGCGAGCACAAGAGCTTCATCGTGTACCTGACGGTCCCAGAGGATGAGGAGCGCCTCCTGACCGTCAGCGGACTGTACCGGGACCCCGACAACGGCAACGACATCCGGCTTGACGCCAGTGAGGTGTCCGTCCTGCGTCAGGATGAAGTGGGCGATACAGCGGACGAGACTATCTGCCCTGAGGTGGCGGCAGAGCTCGATCGGGCCCGCCGGCTGGTGAATTTGGCCGTGGAAGCAAATGCCAAGCCGATTCCGATGGAGGAGCCTCTCCAAAAGGATGAAGGAGGAGATGCCGAAGAGACCATCACAGACGATGACGTGCCACAGCCGTTCGATATCGCGTTCCTGCCGACTGGGCCAGATGATTACACAAACCAAGCAAAAAAGGAAGAAGAAGAGAGCAAATTAGGGAAGCTGGAGATTATCTGGGTTAGCAATAACCCGTACTACTCCGGCCTTATCATCGCCGCCACAGTGCTGCTTCTCGGGGCGGCCATGCTTGTCACTGTCACCTCAAACGGCGCCCAAAAGAGAACTAGAACTAGCCTCGTTGACATCTCTCAGCATCCTAGTTGGCCCAAGATGGAGGAATCCCTTGGGGTGGCCATGGCCAAAAAAATGGAGGACACCGGGATCACCTCTTCCTTGCACGGTGTTTCCGTCGAGGACATGAGCCGCACCATCAGCACATACATCCACCTGGTAGGTACCCGTACTTTGATTATTAATTAATCAAGTTTTGGATTACGGACTCCAGTTAATCTCGTTGATTGATCGATCAGGCTCTGGTGCACGCCAGTGGAGTCACTCGGCTGGAACAAAGGGTCCAAGTGCTCGAGGGGGAGAAGGAGGAGCTGCGCGTCATGGTCGAGGCAATCACGGAAGAGATAGCGGAGGAGAAGATGGCGACTGCCGCGACTTGCAGGGACAAGAACGAGGCGGCCGTCGAGCGTGCCCAAACGAGGATTGTGGAGCTGGAGCAGCAGCTGCAGGGCAAGAAGGCCTTCGCGGAAAGCCTGGAGTTGGAGGTAGCCAACACCGACGCGCACCTTCTGACCTGCAGCCAGACCGTCGACATGCTGGAGACCAAGGTTAAGGAGATGGAGGGCGCACAAGGATTGTAAGCCGGTGATCGTTTGACCGAACAAGAGTACAAGAAGAAATGTTTACACGTAGGTACATTAGTATCCTACCCGCCCACTATCGTAGGGATCTGAAATGTAAGCACATGGTCAAACTGCTTCATCCCTTCTCTTTCTTCTGTGATTCGTGATTAATTTCAGCACGTCCGTGGTTCGACATGTCAGAAGAATATACGGAGATAAAAGAAAATTCTTGGAACTTATTAGGACATCTCAAACTTAGTCATAGTGGTAACGTTTGGTAGTAACACGCACATGTTACTACTCTAGTATGTTATTACCTTCGTAGTGGATAATATCATAGATGTAATAACATAGAATGTCATATTTATTTTTTGTAGAGTTATTTTTTCTTGGAATGTGTGATGTGATGGTAACATAGCTAGTTACCACTAATCTCTTTCATCAACTAATGACATGCTATGTCATCAAAATGCTTAGTTGGCACTGCATGTTATTAATGTTAGAGCATCTCCAACGGGCGCGCTATCCCAGGCAATAATAACCGCAGTTATGCAGTGCGCGAAGACGAATTTGCTACTCCAGCAGGCGTGCTATCCGTGACGGCACTATACATTTTTTTGGTGTGCGCTGCATTTTGCCCTATCCAGGGCGCCATATGTGACGCGCCGAAAGACTTCAGTGGTTAACTCTAGAATAATGAGCACTTCTGGCTACTATGTCTAAACCTTAAGCCTTCTCTCTTCCGCTCTGTTGATGCTGGCCTCAATAGCCCTATTTTTTCATTGTATTTCCCTGAAACAGGGGGAAGTAATGCATCTGATTCTTCTTAATAAGCTTTTTCGGGAAAGATATGCGCCGGAAAAAAGGTAGTAAAGACTCGGCTGCAACACGTAGCATCCTTTCGCACGCGCGCGAAGCTCCAACGGCAGGAAAATTCACCCCCTCTATTTCCTCACCCGCGCCGCCGCCGCGCTATTGGGCCGGCGCCGGTCGATTTTGCCGCCGTCCCCGCTCGAGTTCGCCGCCACGCCGTAGATCCGCCTCCCTCGCGCCTCCTCCCGGCAGATTCGACCGCTCCACCGCACTTTATCGAGCCACAGCAGACGCCACTGACGGGCACAAGGCCGACACCTCCGACGGCACCTCGCCTTCCTCCTTTTGGTAGCGGCACGCTCGAGCAGCGTTCATGTGGTGGTCGCGCATACTCTCAACATGGCGCACCCAAGATGCTCGCCGGTTGGCTAGCAAGGTATGAGCCTCCACCGGCCGCTAACATTTTCTTGATTTTTTTGCTAAATGCTAGTGGTAGTGAAGTCATTTCATTTGTATATTTGTAGAGTTCATCATACGATTCATCGGACGACGAGTACGACATAGAGGAAGAAGAGAACATATCCATACTATTAGCATACCGCGCCATTAAGAAGCAGAAAAATATGTGGATCGGTGTTCGGTAGACAGAAGTTGTGGAGAGAAAGGATTGAAGGGCACCAGAAGTTGATGCGGTCGTATTTCAATGAGAATCCGATATTTTCCGAAAGCTATTTTCGGTGGAGTTTTCGGATGAGCATCAACCCGTTCAAGCACATCGCAACGGAGGTGACCAAGTATGATCGATTTTTTGAGCAACGAAGAAATGCTGCCGGAGAACTTGGTCTAGCACATATCAGAAAGTGATCGCCGCCTTGCGTATGTTGACATACGGTATACGGGCAGATCTAGTTAATGACCACTTGGCCATGGGAGAGAGCACTTCTATCATGTGTGTCAAGCGCTTTGTCATGGTAATTGTGAATGTTTTCGGATCCACATACTTGAGAGCCCCCAATGCTCAAGACACGGCAAGACTTTTGGAGTTCAACGCCGACCCGAGATTTCCAGGTATGATTGGCTCAATTGATTGTATGCATTGGATTTGAATGAATTGTCCAGCGACATGGCATGGACAATTCAAAGGGTACAAGAAGGATACCACTATAGTCCTTGAAGCAGTCGCCGATCATGAGATTTGGATATGGCATGCATTTTTTTGGAATGCCCGGGTCTTGCAATGACATCAATGTTCTTCAACGGTCACCACTAGTGACAAGACTTGCAATGCGGGAAGGTCCATTGGTGAAGTTTGAAGCAAATAGACACAAGTACAAATATGGCTACTTTCTCACCGACGACATATATCCAAGGTGGCAAACATTTGTGATGACGGTTATTCAACCACGAGGTAAGAAACAAACCCAATTTCACAATGCACAAGCAGCGGCTAGGAAAGATGTAGAGATAGCATTTGGGATTTTGCAATCCCAATTTGCCATTGTGAGGGGGTCGGCTAGATTTTGGGACCAAGAGTGCCTTTGGTATATCATGACCGCTTGTGTCATCATGCATAACATGATTATAGAGGATGATCGTGGAAAAAATGTGGATCATACCAACTACGAGTTGATGGGGGTTCCCGTGCAAGTGAGGAGGTCCGCACATAGGATTGCCTGGTTTATTGCCCCATATCATTCCATTCGCTCTAACGAAACACATGATGAGCTCCAAAAAAGATCTCATGGAAGAATGGTGGAATTGACATGCACAATAATAGTTGCATACTTGTTGTATTGTTTGAAAGTTATGCAGTATTGTTTGAAAACTATGTTGTATTGTTGATCCATAAACTTGCTGTATTTGTCGTGAACAATTTGATGTACTTGTTGTATTCTTAAAAAGAACAGGAGGGTTCCAGATCAGGGAAATGCAAAAACTTAGTTTGACTCAGCTTATACTTTTGCAGCGCGGTCAGAGCGACGTTTACAGCGCCGAAATATAGCGCGCCTGTTGGAGATGCTCTTACTACCTTAGTTACCCCCAATATGAGTAGTCATAGTGGTAGTAACTAAGGTAGTAGCATAGAACTACATGCATTGACACATAGACATTTTGATCGATGACATGGCATGATATTAAATGAAGAAAGACAAGGTTGTGGGAACTAGCTATGTTACCATGACATTACAGTTTTCAAGGTACAATTAGACTATGAAGGTAGTAACATAAACTAGTGTCATGGGGATGATACTACCCTCCACTATGACTAGTCTATTAGATTCTTAGAACTTATTACAGAACTCATAGTGGCTAGAGCCCGCTGGGACGAGGCTCTGGCCAGGAGCTCCAACGGGGTCGGGCCGTTAGGGCACACCAACAGTCCGAGTAACCCCGACCATAGTATGTCGTGCGACGGAGAGTAGGTACGGCCGCCATTTATTAGGTAAACTCGTCTAACCATCTCTGTAAAGATGTTCGTTTTTAGCCAACAAGTATTTATAAAATATAATTTTCTTAATTGAGTCACTAATAGGCGGGCCCGGATACCACTCAGGATGAGGCGCGAGCTGCCCACGCAAACGCATTCGCGGCACAAATCTGAGCCGCAAATGTCTCCCGCGAACATGCCGGTTATTTTGCGTTGGGCCGCTGGAGGGATACCACTCAGAGTGAGATTTTGAGTTTGCCCTAAGATTAGGAATGCACTCTCGCCCAAACTAGTACTCCCTCCCATCAATTAGTATATGCATTTAATTTCTAGCTCAGATTTACAAGAGCCATAATTATTGAAATATTTATCAGATTGACAATTCGTTTGAATATTAGAATTTCTTTCAATAAGATCTTTTAGAAAAGCTTAAAAAGCATCTGTTTCGACAAAATTCAAAATTTGAATTCCGTAACACATGCAAACATAATTGGACAAAATGAAACTCGATAAAATTAGATTCAAAACATTGTTTCTCCAAATTGAAAAATAAGATAACGGCTATTCTTTATGACTATGAGGAACCAAGTTTAAAAAAGAGTGAAAACTAACTGTTTGAAAGAAAAATTCACCAAGTTTCACCAATTTTTTTAAACTTATTGTTAAAAAACTATGAAAGTTTCAAGTATTAGAACTGGATTTAATAGTATGGCGAAGGAGGCAATCTTTATCATAAAAAAACAGGAAAAAAGAGAAAGAGAGAGAAGGTGGGGCATGCAGGGTATACCGCATGCATGCTAGAAGAGCATTTCTTAGCTGGAACAGGAGAGAAGCGTGTGCAGCTATGGAGGCCGTAAAACATGTGGAAAAGGATACCAACTTTCATAGGATAGAGGAACCACAAGATTAGGTCACATGTTAATCTCCCTCTGTGGGTAGGATCCGCAACTACAAGACGAGAAGAGAGGTTTGGGATTCACTATATCCATCATCATTGGGAGGCTTTTACGGTTAGGACTGAAAACTATTCACCGTATCAATACTAGTAGGAAGGGATGCGCGGCGCCGCGCCCTTGGCTATTATATTGTTGCGTAAACTATTGTAGAATTACCATAATATTCAGGGTAATGAAGTACTCTAGAAGTGATTTTGTGATAGTAATGTTAAAACAATGTAGAAGAGTTGTTATAGCGCCAAGGTTCGGATTTACTTTCCCGCTCCCGTATAGTGATCGTGATACGATGAAAAAAAGAGTGTAGTGTGGAAAAAAATCACTAGGTGTATGAGGCGGTGGGAAAAACTAAAGTAGTATGGCAGTAGCACTACATTGTGGCTGCGGTGCCGGGAGAGAAGGACAACGTGCACCGGCCGAAAGAACGCGGCCGGTGGAGCAAGTTTTTTCATACATAACATAGAGAAAGCAGTAGAATTCTAAGCGATTGTTTTCCAAGTTGCTACAGAAGAATGTAGTAATATTTTCCCCCGTTGAAAGAGGCTGTAGAAGGTGGAGTAGGTATATTTTCCCAAAGGTACCATAGAATAATGCAGTAGTATAGGCAAGTAAGGTGAAGTGCCCACTTTTTTTTTTATTATACCATAGTAAACGGAAATAGTATTTTCTCCACGTGAAAGATGCGATGAACGGTGTAGTAGTATTTTCACATGCAAAAGATGGCGGTAGCATAGATGAAGGACGGTGAAGTAATTATATTTTTGATGGTGCCGTAGAAAAAGACGGTAGTATCTCCTTGGATAAAAGAGGCAGCAAATTGTCGCAGCAGTATAGGCGACGAACAGTGGAGTAACTATATTTTTTCCGAGGTAGAAGGTAGTAGTATTTTCCCGGCTAAAATAGGGTGCAAACCGTAAAGTATTTTTTTCCCGAAGCTGGTACATAAGAAAGCAGGCATATTTCCCAGGCTGAAAGAGGCAACGGGCATTCATGTTCGTTGGGTAATGTTCATGAGCACATGAACATGCTGGGATAACTATTGTTTTCCTTGGAGGTAACTTAAAAAAAGGCAGTAGGCCAAGTATTTTTTGTTTCCGGAGTGGCTACATAAGAAGGCCGTATTATTTCTTCTGGTTGAAAAAGGCCGGAGGGTCAAGTGAGTCTCCCAGCTGAAAAAGGCAGCGGACGGTGGATTGATTATATTTTTTCAAAGGTAGCGTAAGTATACTTTTTCTAAGATATCGTAGAAGAAGGTGGTAGTATTTTCCTTGGGTAAAAGATGGCAGTAGTATAGCTGATGGACGGTGAGTATTTATATTTTTCCGAAGCTACCATAGGAGAAGGTAGTAGTATTTTACCTAGAAAGAGGCAACAAATAGTGCAATAGTAGTATTTTCTTCGGGTAAAAGATGGTGGAATAACATTACTTTCCCGAAAAGATACCATAGAGAAGGCAGTATTATTTTCCTGGCTAAAAGAGACATAAGACCGCGAAGTGTTTTTGTCCCCGAAGAAGTATTTCTTTCGGTTGAAAGAGGAGGCGGACGGTGAAGAAAATATATTTTTCCAAAGATACCGTAAGTATATTTTTTCCGAAATTACGATACAGAAGGGGCCGTAGCATTATCACAGATAAAAGATGGTAGTAGTATATGGGACAAAGCGTTTGTAGAGCAAATATATTTTTCTAAATATATTGTGGGAAAGATAAAAGATGGTAGTAGTATATGGGACAAAGCGTTTGTAGAGCAAATATATTTTACTAAAGATACTGTGGAAAAAACATTAGTATTTTCTAAAATTAAAAGAGTTAACAAATGGTGCAGTTTTTCCCAAAGAATATCCATGTAGCAATTTCTATATGGTAATATTCATGTGCTATGAACAGGAACCAAATGGCTGAGGGAGCAGAAAACCCATCCAGCTTTTATATATAGTATAATAATTTGACTTGAAGAGGAGTATTTTTCTATCCAAAAGCAGATTCGGTAGGCGCAAAAAGCAAAAACCCATCTAATAAAAGAAACTATCATTTGCTTAACATTCCTTTTATAATACCAAAAACACAAACGCATCTAAAGTTGTCATAATTGTGATTTTAAATTAGATTGGAGCCTCTATTGTAGGACCGTAAACCGTAGGATATTAAGTTTCAAAATGTTAATATCTTATATTCTACTTAGTAGACTTGTAGAATCTTTCCCCTCATTTTAGGTCGTAAAGTCGTAGATCGCATATGATTCTGAGATCTATGAACCCATCTCTTACACGACATCGATGAAGACTTGAAGGTCTTGAACTAGAAGCAACATCTCTAGGGTTCCCGTGGAGTAGCCCGTCCGACGAGGCAATAGCTAAACTAATGATGTCTTTGAAAAGGGTATGGCGCACAAGACGTCATTATCATCCTCGATAATCGAAGTCGGCTCGATTTTCACCACTAGGCATGGCTCCCTTGCTCTCCCGCTAAAAAACCAACGATGGGCAAGCGGGGCCGGATAGTCACGCAATCCATGAGGAAACTTCCCGGCGAGGGAGCTAGCGAGGTCGAGTCGCGGCAGAGCTAATGTTGGAAGTTTGTCTAAATTTAGATGTATTTAGACAAATCTCTATCGACCTTTTATGGATAGAGAGAGTAGTATATATCGAAAATACTACTTCCTCCGGTTCATGTTACTTGCCACTAGTATGGATGTATCAGAACTAATATCTAGATACATACATCTATATTGATAGCAACTAATATGGATCGGAAGGAGTAGTTAACATAGTGCACACAAAATGTTTGTTCGTGCTAACTTTTGTGAGCTAACATAGAATGTGAGGATGCACACTGAGGATTTTGTTTCATTTTTTTTTAATATTTTTAATAAAATTTAAAATACATTTTTCATAATAGGTGCGCATACCTATGATCCAAAACACCATGTCCGCAGATACATTTATATTAGTGGCAACTAGTATGGATCGGAAGGAGTAGTTATTTACATTTATCAAATTTGTCTCTACATCAGACTAAAATTATCATTTTTGTTAGTAGGTTCGTATAGTCGTTATTCAGAATATTGTATTCTGGGGTTACACACGTCACACAAGTGCGTGTTTACTCAATCAGTGGAAGCCGCGACACGGTGACCATATTGGCGTAGCGTGCCTCCGTATTTATAAATAACACCATACATCTAGGCAGAGAAGACACACACACAAACAAACCTCCGCAATGGCGTACTCCTCAGCGGCGTACAGCGGGTACATAGGGAAAGGTTGGGAGCTTTACCACGCCCATCCTGCTTCGCACGGCCTTTTGTACTGGGAGAAGGTCGCTACCGGCTTCACCTGCGACCTGTGCAAGGTCGCCGGGCTGCCAGACGATCTGAGGTTCCGATGCAGGACGTGTGGCGTCCAGATGCACATCGACTGCGCGACGCTGCAGGAAGAACAACCCAGCGGCGTGCACAGGGGTGATCACCCGCTGAAGCGCATCCTCGAACCGGCGCCTGATTGCCCAAAGCCAGTTTGCGCCGTGTGTAAATACCCTACCAAGGGGATGCGGTACTGTTGCTCACGCCCAGGCTGCAACATCGTCGTGCATCCACTGTGCTCAAAGCTCAGTTCAGAGGAGCTCTCGCGATACACACCGTTGGCCGACCGCGAGAACAACAAAGGGAAAGGTAGGCGTTGTACATGTGTTTGTCGATGCGTTGCTGCAGGCGGTGGGTGCTGTTGTTGTCGGTGCGGAGGAGGAGGAGGAGGAGGAGGAGGAGGAGGTGGCGGGGGTGGAGGGGGAGGTGGCGGGGGAGGAGGAGGAGGAGGGGGTGGTAAGACTGTGGTTGCAGCTGATCGCTGCAACCTCTCTCCTCGCTCGAGCTCGCTCTGAACATAGACAGGAGGTGGAAGAGAGGACCGGAGAGGAGACACAGGATGTCACCGGCCGGCGCACAGGGCGCTGCCGTGGGCGCACAGACGCCCTAATTACTTTTCTCTTCAGCTCACGGTACATTGACGATTACAGGGAGGGGTTCTTATAGGCGCTGGCTCGCACAAACGTCGCCACGCCGCGCACACACGCACCCACGACGCCCACGTCCAACACGCCCCAGCTCGCGCGGTGATCGCGCTCTGACGCGATCAACGGGGCCGACCCTGCGCGCACCAGGACTGGGTCGCCTCTCCTCCTTCCTCGCTACCTCTAACTGCACGCACTCTACGCACACACACGCGTACTGACGCGCAACACACTCACGCACACGCCATGCTCGCCACGGACCTCGACCCGGTGCACTGAC
The DNA here is from genome assembly GCA_030979885.1 of Lolium multiflorum. Classification (NCBI taxonomy): domain Eukaryota; kingdom Viridiplantae; phylum Streptophyta; class Magnoliopsida; order Poales; family Poaceae; genus Lolium; species Lolium multiflorum. The sequence goes on from CM061749.1 coordinate 339,491,446, forward strand.
ACCGATCGCACGGCAATGGCGCACATGGCTTATTGCTAACATTCACGCCCTAAGCCATGCTCAGGGCTCGTCGTCGACGTCGGCTTCACCGCTGCAACGGCCTCCACCTTCGCTTGACGATGCCACCATCTTCTTCCTCGGCGTTCGTCGCCGCGCTCCAGCACGCCCCAGCTCGTGTCTACCTCGCGCACCAACGCGATCGGCACGGCGGCCCTGCGTGTCCTCGCCGCGGTCTTGACGCCTTGCTCTTCCGCGGCATTCACCACGCTCCGCACTCCCCGGACAGCGCACCCGTCGCGCTCCGACGCGAACGACGCGGCCGTCTCCAGTGCGGCGACGCGGTCACCTCCCCGCACGCCGATCTTCTTGTCCAGGATCCGCACGCCCTCAGCTCGCGCACCCGATCGCGCTCCAACGCCGATCGACGCGGCCGCTCGAGCTGCTTCACCCGCACGCCACGGCCACGGCCGCCGCCGCCGTGTCCGCCGCAGCCTCGCCGCGCCACGCCCCCAAATCTTGAGGCTCTGATACCAATTGTGGTTGCAGCTGATCGCTGCAACCTCTCTCCTCGCTCGAGCTCGCTCTGAACATAGACAGGAGGTGGAAGAGAGGACCGGAGAGGAGACACAGGATGTCACCGGCCGGCGCACAGGGCGCTGCCGTGGGCGCACAGACGCCCTAATTACTTTTCTCTTCAGCTCACGGTACATTGACGATTACAGGGAGGGGTTCTTATAGGCGCTGGCTCGCACAAACGTCGCCACGCCGCGCACACACGCACCCACGACGCCCACGTCCAACACGCCCCAGCTCGCCACGGACCTCGACCCGGTGCACTGACACCGATCGCACGGCAATGGCGCACATGGCTTATTGCTAACAAAGACAACCACCCCATCGACTGCTGCATCGGCATCGGCTTCCGCATCCGCATCAGCGTCAGCCTCGTCAAACGCTCAAAATGCTACCGCGACTGCCACTGCTACGGCTACAGCCACCGCTACGGCTACTGCTACGGCAGGTGGTGGAGGCGGTTCTTCTGGCGGCGGCGGTGGTGGAGGAGGAGGAGGAGGAGGAGGAGGTGGTGGTGGTGGAGGAGGAGGTAGCGCCTGCTGTTGTTGCTGTTATTGTTGTTGTTGCTGCTGCTGTTGCCCGCCTCCACCTCCGATCTGCCCACCTCCGGTCTGCCCACCACCACCATGTCCACCGCCACCACCATGTCCACCGCCACCATGTCCACAGCCATGGGTCTATCCTATTCGTCCGTATTGCCCACCACGTTGTGTTATTCCTATTTGCTTTTACTCCTGCCGTAGGCGGTGTTAAGGTAAGAGGCAATACATTGAAGATGAAACCATGTTTGTTGAGATAGCTTGTGTTTGATTACGTCATTCCAGAATCGTGCCCTTTAAATGATTGTTTATGTTGCGGGTGATATGGATTGTAAGAAAGGAACTATGATATTTATTTATATTGTCTATGTTGTACGTTATACCATGAAATGGATTGTAAGAGATAATAAGATAGTGGTGGTTGGCTAGTCTACGTATCTACTCGATTTATGCTGCAAATTAAATGAATTGTGTCGCAGAGTAGGTAAGTAATAAAATCTATTCTGATACAGTTCTTTGGAAATGAATGGCGTAAGTAGCACAGTTAAAAAAAGATGTAAGTACCGTGGGTGTACTGTAAAACTGATATAGAACCAGCCGGTGTGTGTGTTGACACGGTTGCTAGTATTTACATCAAATTTGGACACAGGGTATTGTCAAACTATGTACTCTTTTTTTTTAGATGCAAAATATGTACTCTTAATTGGTCTTAGCTCGCACTAAAAGTTAGTTATGTACTAAAAGTACTCAGCGGCTTCAAAACACTTGGTAAAGCCTTTGCCGTGCCTGGTCGGCAAAGAACTCGCACTGTGGTCCACAAAAATAGAAGACCACCTACACATTAAGGTTTACATATCTGCTGTGTGGTTTGGGAACTTTTGGTATTTTTCTGCGGTCTCCTACACCGATTTTGCTAGAACTGCTTTAAATTAAGTGTCAATTTTCGATTGTTCTAGATTTTTTGAGAAAATCCATATATGCCCCTAATGTGTAATTTTATGTGAGGTTCTCTTTCATTTTCACGTGTTTCCATACCGGTGCCTTGTAGTGCTCAATCTGACGAAACATCAAGTCTTTGCCTAGTGTCAAGATTTTACACTAGGCAAACAGTGCTTTTACCGAGTGTCATCTAACAGATTCTAGGAAAATAATGTCTTTGTCGAGTGTCTAGCATGGACACACGGAAAATATATGACAGGAAAACTACCCCTCTTTTCGGCGGTTCTTTTGGCTCGAAAAATATTTCTTTTCCTAGTCTCTACGGTACAGAACACACGGTATATCATATCTTTGCCGAGTGTTAGAGTTTGACTCTCGGCAAAGACTGATGTCGTCAGTCTGCTCATCAGACGCATGAAGGGATAAGCACGTGGCACCTTCACCAGTACCCAAATTTGGCACTCGGCAAAAAAAACCCTTTACAATGTATATATCTTTGTCGGGATGCATTTTCTGGGTTTAGCCATGCGGTCATTCGTTGCCGAGTGCCGTACACAGTAAAGATTGTCTTTGCCGTGTGCCAATGCTTCGCTATTTATTTTTCGTTTGGTACACACGGAAAATCTGCTTCACTATGGGAAAAAACGGCACCGCCGTGCACTGTACTTTGCTGTGTGCCTGGTCTGTCTTTGCCGTGTGCCTCCCGCACGACAATGAAAGCTTTGCCGTGCAACGCGAGCGAGGACGACGCACCCCGCACGGCGAAGAGCAAGGCAGGCACACGGCAAAGAACTACCCGCACGGCAAAGGAAGATCATGGCGCATGACAAAGCAACGTGCACGACAAAGCGGCGACCACGGCGCACGGCAACGATGCCTTTGCCGTGGGTCCATCCCTTTGCCATGTGTCTGGCTAGGACGCACGGCAACGAGGGCACTTTTATTTCTTTTCCTTCTATTTTATTTATATTAATACTTAAATTTTGTTTTTAAATTAGTTTTACTTTTTTGGTCTATTTGTTAGTGTTACTTAATACAATACCAATACAACAAGTAATCTACATCTTCATCGACCCCCCCCCCCAACCGACATATCTAGGTTTCAGAGCAAAATAGGCTTTGGCGAATCTTTTAAGTGTTATCGCCCCCAAATGTTATCGCCCCCACATATTTGGTGCTATTTCTTGCAGCATTACACATTCCACCATACTTCCACACATATCATAGGTTCACATGCATGTTTTGGTGGCATTCCGGTGCTCCAGCGGTCAACCCCCCCCCTCAAAACAGCGGTGTGCGCCCCGGCGGGTCTACCACCCTAGATTTGTCCGCGCGAGGTTCCACCAATATAATTTTTCATAGCCATAGGTTTGTTTATGCCATATACACATGGAAAACTAGGTGCGGCACCCTTTGGCGCATTCTAGCCTCCGGTATACCCGTAGCGGGACACTTCAGCCTACACATCCAGGAATCTTCCAATTGTTATCGCCCGAAAGTGAGGAAGGTCACACCGGGGAGCTATGTCGTGCACCAGTTGGTGAATCACACCTCCAACACACTACGACACATATATTAGGTCCAGATGCAAGTTTTGGTGGCATTCCGGTGCTCCTGCGGTCATCCCCCCCCCCCCCAAAACATCGGTGTGTGTTCCCGGTGGGTCTACCCTCCTAGATTTCTCCGCGCGAGGTTCCACCAATATATTTTTTCATAGGTTTAGGTTTGCTTAGGCCATATACACATGGAAAACCAGGTTCGGCACCCTTTGGCACATTCTAGCCTCTGATATACCCGCACCAGGACACTTCAACCTACACGTCCAGGAATCTTCCAAGTGTTATCGCCCGAAAGTGAGGAAGGTCACACGGGGGAGCTATGCCTTGCACCATTTGGTGAATCACACCTTCGAACACACTAGCACACATATCCTAGTTCCACATGCAAGTTTTGGTGGCATTTCGGTGCTCCGGCGGTCCCCCCCCCACCCCGAAACAACGGTGTGTGTCCCGGTGGGTCTACCCTCCTAGATTTCTCCGCGCGAGGTTTCACCAATATAATTTCCGGGCAAGTTTGGTGAGACGCACGACAAAGAAGGCTTTGCTGAGCGGTCTTTGCCGTGCAGCACCGCACAACAAAGGGTTTGCCGAGCCGTTTTTCTCTGACAGACAGACGACACGTACGCACAACTTGCTCCTCATGTATTCATTTGTCACAATAGGAATATGAATTAGGGATTGAGTTGAAACAGAGAGGTGAAACTGTTAGAACCCGAACTAGTACCTAGACGTGAATATAACACATGCTTGACTAGTGTGGCAATTAATCATCTCAAATCCTTGAAGTGAACCTCCTGGTGGTGTACCTACTAATAAATAAAAAAACTATGCTATATGCATCCAGTATCAACTTACATGGATCATATGAGAAGCATTGAAAAAAATGACCCCGGATCAAATTCGTTGGTCCATAAGTTAACATTTGTGGAAGTGTATTGGGGGAATGCATGCTTCATTTCATCCATTTCACACACTGCAATAATATGCACATGACTAGTAGTTATACACGCTAACTACTTTATTAACGTAAGAGAGTAGATATCTAAAATTATGAATATGTACTCTATATTCTTATTCCAATTGCTAGATTATACTTGTTTCCACCAACTATTTTCTTTATTCTTAGCTGACAGATATGACTTAGTGTGCATGTTGATGATCTAAAAATAAATTATCTTGACCATGTGTCCAAAAATAAATTAGCTTGTCTTATTTGACAAATACGACTTAGTGTGCATTTGACTTAGTGTCCAAAATAAATTATCCTGAAAAAGTTAATGTGCATCTTAATGATGTAAAAAATGTGTAGTGATTCTAGACAATTAAATCTTGTCTCTTCCTAAGTCCTACAAGAAACCTGAAGCTCCACAATACATACACACTGGGTAATCTTTTTACCAGTGAAAGATAACCAAGGCAATTTCCTTGTGTTTCATATCATGTTCAATAAATGTTTTCTTTGTGTTTTAACCCATATATGCTCCAATTACTATTCTAAAAAATTGGTATGAGCATCTATATGATGTAATCATGTGACACGTTTCAGATGATGCAATCATGTGAGTCACCTATAGTTGATACAATTATATTTTTGACAATGTTTGATAGCACTATATAGTGTCATTATTTGTAGTTGAGCCATAGTTTCCAGTATGGATCCTCCATCCATATGATGGTTTCACACACTAAGACAAAATATCTGGCTTTCCTAAAACTTTTACGAATAAATAATTTTTAGTGCAAGTAATATATATGAAATTTACCGGGACACAAATTGATTTGTTTATCCTCTGTTCTACCAAAATTAAATAAAAATATATGATCGCTTTTGGTTTTCTATAAAAAAAATAGTTTGTTTGAGGTAATAAGATAATATGTTCAAGACAATTAGTTTCATCCATTTCACACACTGCAGTAATTAGCTGACTGCAAATGTTTATTACTGTTATTATACACACTAACTAGTTTATTAAGGAAAGAGAGCAGTTATGCAAAATAACATATATCCAGCAAAGATCCGTTTTCAGGTAGTGAGTTGCTGCTTCACACATGATTTGTAAACTAAGTGTCGTATCAAAAAGGTTTCTGTACCCATAGGGAGCAAGAATTCATAAAATCCCACGAGACACGTCCTATATATGTTCGTATAGCTTCGTAGGACATGGGACCATACTGGAAAAATTTCTAACGAAATTTAGGTCGTATAGAGACATTGCTTCAAAACTCACAAAATCAAATAACTTATATGACTATCCAAAGTTATGTATTAAGAAACAAGTACACTAGTATTTAATAAAAAACTCAAGGAGATTGCTAAGAAAAGATACTAGTCAAGAGAAGTGCAGATAAGACGAGAAATACATTGAATATTTGGCTCTGACAGACAGATGGCACGTACGCACCACTTGCTCCTCATGTATTCATTTGTCACAGTAGGAATATGAATTAGGGATTGAGTTGAAACAGAGAGGTGAAACTGCTAGCATCTGAACTAGTACCTAGACGTGAATATAACACATGCTTGACTAGTGTGGCAATTAATAATCTCAAATCCTTGAAGTGATCCTCCTGGTGGTGTACCTACTAATCAATAAAAAGAACTGTGCTATATGCATCCAGTATCAACTTACATGTATCATATGAGAAGCATTGAAAGAATAACCCTGGATCAAATTCGTTGGTCCATAGGTTAACGTTTGTGGAAGTGTATTAGAGGATTACATGCTGCATTTCATCCATTTCACACACTGCAATAATATGCACATGACTAGTAGTTATACACGCTAACTACTTTATTAACGTAAGAGAGTAGATATCCAAAATAATGAATATGTACTTTATATTCTTATTCCAATTGCTAGATTGTACTTGTTCCCACCAACTATTTTCTTTATTCTTAGCTGACAGATATGACTTAGTGTGCATGTTGATGATCTAAAAATAAATTATCTTGACCATGTGTCCAAAAATAAATTAGCTTGTCTTATCTGACAAATACGACTTAGTGTGCATTTGACTTAGTGTCCAAAATAAATTATCCTGAAAAAGTTAATGTGCATCTTAATGATGTAAAAAGGGATTTCTATTTTCGTACCCTCGGGTCGTTAGTACACTCAGTTTTCCCCAGCCCCTTAGTTTTTCCTCAGTTTTCCCCAAGCCTATGTCTGAAACCCGCAGAGCTCAGACGAAAGGAATCCGTTTATTTGGATGTTTTGTGCTGGCGTGTTGCGCCGCGTCGTCTGTGGGGCCGCGTGGGCCGCGTCGCGTGGGGCTGGTAGAAAGGGACCGCGTGGGACAGGACGAGAAGCGTTTGGTTGCACGTGAGCAGGAGCTGGGTTTTGTCTCTCTCGGCCCAAATTGGCATTTTTAAGAGCACCTTTTCCTCTCTTTCTCTCTCTGTCTTTTTCACCAAATTAGTATCAAATCTAGAGAAGCTTCTATTTCTGTCTTTCTACAATATGGCAGCAAATCTAGTAGCAAATCTAGTAGCAAATCTAGTAGCAAATCTCTGGGGTTATTTATGCCTTTTGGCCCTCGTTTTTTGTCCAATATGGCAGCAAATCTAGTAGCAAATCTAGAAGCTAGTATATGATAAATTGACAACTGCATAATCAGAAAACTAAGTATAATACATAGGGAAACTGCATACAGCAGCCAAAAACAGCCAATAACGTTGTAATATACAAGACGCACGCAATGTATGGACAACAAGAAGATTAGGATGAATGAATTTGTTCTTCATTCCTCCTCATATATTTCGTCATCGCTCCATTCGTGCATTACCTGAAGGAAATATTTATTGAACTCCCTCCGTCTGCAGTGTGCGGCCAATACATCCTCCAAACGGTATGGCTTGTGTTCATTTCTCATACCGTAGCTTCCCATTCTATCCACACGTACTGCCCACTCATCCCAGGCCTTTGTATCATGAGAGTACTCTCTGATATAACCCAAATCCATGTAGTAGATGCAGCCAGGTCGAAGTGTCGGGTACACTGGTGTCGACGGAGATACACCGGATATAATTTAATTCACGAAGAAGGCATTACTGCCAATGTTACTGACCGGATGGAGAGAGCGGCTCTGAGTGTCCACACGGTACACCAATGGTCTGCCCGCCAAAGCCACGCTGACCAACAACACAAGCAGCAGATCACCATCCGACTTCACAAGGTAGAACTTCTGATGTCCAAGTTCTGGAAATGAAATTAGTGTCTCCATCTTGACAGTGCTCGTGCGCTGCTGCAACTGTACATTGTTGCACACTATTCTTCCATTCTCAAAATTGTCCACAGCTAGTGCATACTGCTGCAATTGTACATTGGTGCACACCATTCTTCTGTTCTCAAAATTGTCCACAGCTAGTGCATATTCACCATTGAACGGGGTAATGCAACGCAGACAATGGTTCTTGATCGAAAATCTTTCTTCCCAATGTTCATCTATATCCTTAGTTGGAGTGCTCTCATCGACCCAACCAATTTCCGACGGGTAATGTGCGGCAACGAAGACCATAGTCGGGGATTTGATAACAGCGACTGATTTCAGGAAAACAGATGGCATCTGCGCCTCAAACATAGTGTTCGATTTCTTTGTGAGTGGGTTCAGAAGCCGTATCTTGTGCGGCGGGTTCTTCTGGGCAAGCACGATGACGCCACGGCAAAATCCGACGAAGTAGTATCTGGGCAAGCACGATAACATTCAGCACTAAGATGTTTAAGATTGAAAATAAAGAGGTAGATATGGAGGAAGTTGAACCTTGTATGAACTTCCGATAGATCTATGGTGACGTAGCGTGATGTGCCGAGTTGGAGGAAGGTGAACTCAGCGACGCGTGGAAGGGCGTGGTCTAGCATGATCCATTGGTCCAGGTGCACGTCGGGCTCAGGCAAACCTGAGCGCCAATTTCTACAGACTTGCCTCATGGCAGAGTAGGTGTCGGCGTACTCCTCGTTCGCCAGCAAGCATTCGCCGATCTTGTGAAGTGGTCGATCAGCCGAGAGAGAGGCCCAGTTCACGGAGGAGCCGCGCTTGGATGCGCCGCTTTCTTATTCTCCATCGCCGGCAGGGTAGCGTGCGTACGACGGTTGGGGTTTTTTCGAAATGGAGAAGTTGATGGGACGTGGGAGGGGTGGTTTCGTGCGTGAGCGAGAATGAGACGACTGTGTTCAGAGGGAGGGAGGGAGGGGCTTACGCATCCTAAATGCGACCCGCGTCCTACGCGTCCACTATTTGCACGTCTGCACCGCGACACACGTCAACAATAGCACGTCTTCCACTTCTGCACCGCAACACGCGTCCTCGAGTCTAACCCTGGAAATTTAGATATACTCAGGTATACCCTCGAGTCATATACTAGCATTTTTTGTGTGCTCAGTTTTCTCCTTGAGTGCTAATACTGGCTAGTGCAATATACTCAGTTTTACCCTCAAGTGGCTGGTCAACAGAGAGTCAACAAATGGGATTAACTAGTTAAATGAGTTATTTAATGTGCAAAAAAATCCGAAAAAGAGTGGCACTTACTCATGGAGTCTTTACCACAAATTGCCACTTCTCAAATCATAGATAAATCATAGATAAATCAAGTTTCACCACAAATTGCCACTTCTCAAATCACCTAGTAGCTATGAAGGTGCATGGTTTTCCATAATAAGCCCTACCCAAAACAGCTTTCCCCAAAACATACTTTGTCTGAATGAGGCCATAACACACTCGTGTAGATTTATATTGCAAATAGTTTGAGGTAGGCCAAGATGGGTTTCATTGTACAAAACACGCATTTTCCAATTTTTAAATCTCATATTTGAATCCCTTAGTCTGTTTACTACTCACTTGCCCTTGGTTTCTTGATACTACTCAGTTTTGCCCTCTCCCTTCACACACTCTCACAGACGCCCAACATTGCCCCGATTGGTCTAGCCCATGTCACGCGGATCGTGCCCGACGACCGTTGATCGTATGATCTAACGGGCAGGATAATCCCTATCTCTCTCTGGTCGGGGCCACCACCCTCTCTCTCTCTGTCGTCGGTTAGCTTCCACCCTCTATGTATGCGAAAGGGCGGTTACTAAAGTTTGGTTTTCTGCATTATTTTTCACGAGCTAAATTATAAACTCTTTTTAGGCATTACTTTTCACGCAAAAACGATAAACCATCACCGATTTGTTGTAGCCATTACTTTCCACGCAAAAAAATGATAAACCATCACCGATTTGTTGTAGCCAATACTTTTCACGCAAAAAAATAAACCATCACTGATTTGTTGTAGCCATTACTTTTCACGCAAAAAATGATACACCATCACCCATTTCTTGTAGCCATTACTTTCCACGCAAAAAATGATAAACCATCACCGATTTTGTTGTAGCCATTACTTTTCACGCAAAAGAATGATACACCATCACCCATTTCTTGTACCCATTACTTTCCACGCAAAAAACGATAAACCATCACCGATTTTGTTGTAGCCATTACTTTTCACACACAAAAATGATACACCATCACCCATTTCTTGTACCCATTACTTTCCACGCAAAAAACAATAAACCATCACCGATTTTGTTGTAGCCATTACTTTTCACGCAAAAAATGATACACCATCACCCATTTCTTGTACCCATTACTTTTCACGCAAAAAACGATAAACCATCACCCAATTCTTGTAGCCATTACTTTTCTTTTAGGCATTACTTTTCACGGTAAAATGATAAACTATATCACGAAGTTCCATTTCCGTCAACATAGTCCGTATTACTTTTTTTGTTGAGATATATACCCCCACAACGGTCGTCTCCTCCTTAATTTATTGTGTATAAACCCCCACAACGGTCATCTCCTCCTTATTTTATTGTGTAAACCCCTACAACGGTCATCTCTCCCTTATAAACACCCACACGGCCATCCCTTGTGTCAATAGGTTCTGCCTCTCTCTTCTTCGTTCACATACACTTGATCCATTGCCATGGCTTCCACGTCTCGGACGCGGACCGGAAGGGGAAGGGGAAGGGGAAGGGGAAGTGGATCATCATCATTGCCACCACCACCGTCAACACTGCCATTGATCATAGAGGAGTTCTTCATCGTCGTCTATGAAGACCCTTTGGTCAAGAAGGTACGTACGCGTTCCCACATATATGATGCATGTGATTAATTATGGGCATGTTCTAAAAAACCTTTAATTTCAAGGGTTCCCTAATTTCAAACGATTGGCGCTCAATCTCTTTGCAGGAACTCCCAAAAAAATTTGCGGACTATCTTGACGGCAAGGAGTCAGCTAAGGTGTATCTGCGAGCAGCTGACTGCGGTCCTCGTCTCTGGACCGTGGAGGTCCTATTTGACGGACAAGGCCGGATGTACCTCGACAAGGGCTGGGAGAAATTCGCCATCGCGCACGGTGTGGATTTCGGCTGCTACGTACACTTCAAATATGAAGGCGATGATATGCTCACAGTGAAGGTGTTCGACGGAACAATGTGCAGGAGGTACTACTACTTAGACGACGAAGATACTGACGATAAAAGCGACGACGACGTGAAGCCATGCATCCATCCCCTTTAGATAATTAAGGGGATTATGACCAAGAATATATATGTAGCTTCATATGCATCGATTTAGAGATCTAGCTATTTTCTATATAGGGATCCCTTCTATATATTATGCATGTAAACAATAATATCGCATTTCCACTATGATTCGAGCACCACATCCTCCAAACGATGTCGATGCCGATGCCGATATCGGCATGGTCAGAACGGCTATGCTCGCCGCCACTGCTAGGTCAACGTCGGGATGCACAATGTTTAGCATAAGAGTCACTTTAGATTAAGCTGCGAAAATAGTCACCTGCCATGGGCTGAGGCGGCCTGCGGCTCTATATTATATTCTCTAAATAAAATAGACGACGGTCATTAGCTGCGGAGGCCCCACAGAGCGGCAATATATAATTTTCTATAAATAAATAGACGACCCACTAGTCATTGGCGGCAGCCCCATAGAGCGGCCCCATTTGTCATTGGCAGCACCGCGTATACAATCAGGAAACAAAACGGCCCACGTCAGTAGATGGATCGATACCAAAGCACGAGACGGTCGAGAGGAACTGACCTCACGGTAACGGTAAGGCCTCGACCTGACGGCAACCCGCGTCTTCGAGGGGTTTCAAACTAGAGGAGGGGAAAACTGAGGAAAAACTAACGAGCTGGGGAAAACTGAGTACAACTAACGAAGCAGGGGCACGAAAATAGAAATCCCATGTAAAAAATGTGTAGTGATTCTAGACAATTAAATCTTGTCTCTTCCTAAGTCCTACAAGAAACCTGAAGCTCCACAATACGCACACACTGGGTAATCTTTTTACCGGTGAAAGATAACCAAGGCAATTTCCTTGTGTTTCATATCATGTTCAATAAATGTTTTCTTTGTGTTTTAACCCATATATGCTCCAATTACTATCCTAAAAAATTGGTATGAGCATCTATATGATGTAATCATGTGACACGTTCAGATGATGCAATCATGTGAGTCACCTATAGTTGATAGAATTATATTTTTGACAATGTTTGATAGCACTATATAGTCATTATTTGTAGTTGAGCCATAGTTTCCAGTATGCATCCTCCATCCATATGATGGTTTCACACACTAAGACAAAATATCTGGCTTTCCTAAAACTTTTACGAATAAATAATTTTTAGTGCGAGCAATATATATATGAAATTTACCGGGACACAAATTCATTTGTTTATCCTCTGTTCTACCAAAATTAAATAAAAATACATGATCGCTTTTGGTTTTCTATAAAAAAAATAGTTTGTTTGAGGTAATAAGATAATATGTTCAAGACAATTAGTTTCATCCATTTCACACACTGCAGTAATTAGCTGACTGCAAATGTTTATTACTGTTATTATACACACTAACTAGTTTATTAAGGAAAGAGAGCAGATATGCAAAATAACATATATCCAGCAAAGATCCGTTTTCAGGTAGTGAGTTGCTGCTTCACACATGATTTGTAAACTAAGTGTCGTATCAAAAAGGTTTCTGTACCCATTGGGAGCAAGAATTCATAAAATCCCACGAGACACGTCCTATATATGTTCGTATAGCTTCGTAGGACATGGGACCATACTGGAAAAAATTCTAACGAAATTTACGGTCGTATAGATTGCTTCAAAACTCACAAAATCAAATAACTTATATGACTATCCAAAGTTATGTATTAAGAAACAAGTACAGTATTATTTAATAAAAAACTCAAGGAGATTGATAAAAAAACTCAAGGAGATTGCTTCAAAACTCGCAAAAGCTTTTGATACAGTCGAGCATGAAGCTATTTTCAGAATCTTCTCTGCCTTTGGGTGTGATCAGCGTTGGATTTCTTGGTTAAAAATGCTCATGTCAACGGGTACTTCTGAGATTCTCCTTAATGGGGTACCAGGCAAGAAATTTAATTGTCGTCGAGGTGTTCGCCAAGGTGACCCACTCTCCCCTTTGTTATTCGTGGGAGTATCTGAACTTCTCCAGGCTATGGTGAACAGTTTATTTAACTCTGGGGTTTTGAAGGCTCCTTTGAATATTCCCAATTCGGATTTCCCGATCGTTCAATACGCCGATGACACTTTACTTATTCTCCAAGCCTGCCCCACTCAACTTACTGCCTTGAAAGAAACTTTGGAATCTTTTGCTCAAGCTACTGGTTTGAGAGTCAATTATACCAAATCTTGCCTGGTGCCAATCAATGTGGGGCAGGATAAAATTCATAGCCTTGCAAATACTTTTGGTTGCTCAGTGGGTCAACTGCCATTTACCTATTTAGGGCTTCCACTTGGGGTGACCAAACCAACCATTCAGGATCTCTCTCCCCTGGTTGGTCTTGTGGAACGAAGGCTTAATGCAAGTGCTCGTTTTTTGGGATATGGAGGACGTTTAGAGTTTGTGAGATCAGTCCTATCCACCTTACCAACTTTCTATATGTGCTCCCTTAAAATTCAGAAAACTATCATCAATCTTTGCAACAGAGCTCAACGTCATTGTTTGTGGGCTAAGGACGAAGACTCTGCTTCTGTGAATGCACTGGCAGCTTGGAGCAAGGTTTGCAGGCCAAGGCAGCAAGGGGGTTTGGGTGTGAAAAACCTTGAAATTCAAAATAAGGCCCTTCTGATGAAACAATTGCACAAATTTTACTCTCATGATGACACACCGTGGGTTAAGCTTGTCTGGTCACTTTATGGTGATAATGTACCTCATACTAAATCTGGCAAAGGGTCATTTTGGTGGAGAGACATCTTCAGTCTAATTGGCGATTACCGCAGTATCTCAAGAGCTAAAATTGGGGATGGCACCTCGGTTCTCTTTTGGAAGGATTTTTGGCTAGATGGGACGCTTCTATGTGATAAATTTCCTCGCCTTTTCTCCTTTGCTTTGGATGAAGATATATCAGTGGCTTCCCTGTGCTCGGAGGAGGATATTTCCTCCAAGTTCTTCCTTCCACTATCCATTGAGGCTTTCCAAGAGCTTCAGGTGGTGCAGCAAATTGCTCATGATAACCCGTTGAATAGTGAAGAACACGATCAGAGGAGATTTGTCTGGGGTGATAAATATTCTCCAGCAAGGTATTATCGTTTTTTGTTTGAAATAGTACCTGAGAATGAGATTATGATTGATATCTGGTCCTCTAAGACTCTTCCCAAAATCAAAGTTTTCCTATGGCTGCTTATGATTGATAGATTAAACACAAGGGATATTATGAGCCGTAAGAACTGGATAACTGATTCTGGGACAGATTGTTCTTTATGCCCTACGGCCAGTCTGGAGACAAGTGCTCACTTATTCTGGGAGTGTGAGTTTGCTAAAAGTTGCTGGAATGTTATAAATATCCATTGGCCGAGCAACAGTTCCTTCGTAGAGGGGTTTTGGGATGCCAAAAGAAGCTTCCAGGGACCTTGTTTCGTTGAGGTTTTTGCATGTGCTGCATGGAATATTTGGAAATCTCGCAATGACTATATTTTTCAGGCCATCCCCTTCTCCATAGATAGATGGAAAGTTGGGTTCAGGAGTGATCTCTGGTTACATCACTATAGAGTTAAACAGGCGCTGGTTCAACCTCTCCTTGACTGGCTCCTAGATAATCTTTGATTTATCTCCTCTACATGTTTTTAGTCTCCTTTCATCCACCTTGATGTAATTTTTTTGTTTTTTCCTAGGGGTTCTCTACCCCTCTGTACAGTTTGTTCCTTTTTGTTTTATATATATAAAAAAAGCAACACCGTAGGGGCTTCCCCTACGGTACAGGTGTCAAAAAAAAAAGATACTAGTCTAGAGAAGTGCAGATAAGACGAGAAATATATTGAATATTTGGCTCTGACAGATAGACGGCACGTAAGCACCACTTGCTCCTCATGTATTCATTTGTCACAATAGGAATATGAATTAGGGATGAGTTGAAACAGAGAGGTAAAACTGTTAGCATCTGAACTAGTACCTAGACGTGAATATAACACATGCTTGACTAGTGTGGCAATTAATCATCTCAAATCCTTGATGTGATCCTCCTGGTGGTGTACCTACTAATCAATAAAAAAATTGTGCTATATGCATCCAGTATCAACTTACATGGATCATATGAGAAGCATTGAAAAAATAACCCTGGATCAAATTCGTTGGTCCATAGGTTAACGTTTGTGGAAGTCTATTGGAGGAATACATGCTGCATTTCATCCATTTCACACACTGCAATAATATGCACATGACTAGTAGTTATACACGCTAACTACTTTATTAACGTAAGAGAGTAGATATCCAAAATAATGAATATGTACTTTATATTCTTATTCCAATTGCTAGATTGTACTTGTTCCCACCAACTATTTTCTTTATTCTTAGCTGACAGATATGACTTAGTGTGCATGTTGATGATCTAAAAATAAATTATCTTCACCATGTGTCCAAAAATAAATTAGATTGTCTTATCTGACAAATACGACTTAGTGTGCATTTGACTTAGTGTCCAAAATAAATTATCCTGAAAAAATATAATGTGCATCTTAATAATGTAAAAAATGTGTTGTGATTCTAGATAAATTAAATCTTGTCTCTTCCTAAGTCCTACAAGAAACCTGAAGCTCCACAATACAGACACGCTGGGTAATCTTTTTACCGGTGAAAGATAATCAAGGCAATTTTCTTGTGTTTCATATCATGTTCAATAAATGTTTTCTTTGTGTTTTAACCCATATATGCTCCAATTACTATCCTAAAAAATTGGTATGAGCATCTATATGATGTAATCATGTGACACGTTTAGATGATGCAATCATGTGAGTCACCTATAGTTGATACAATTATATTTTTGACAATGTTTGATAGCACTATATAGTATCATTATTTGTAGTTGAGCCATAGTTTCCAGTATGGATCCTCCATCCATATGATGGTTTCACACACTAAGACAAAATATCTGGCTTTCCTAAAACTTTTACGAATAAATAATTTTTAGTGCAAGTAATATATATGAAATTTACCGGGACACAAATTGATTTGTTTATGCTATGTTCTACCAAAATTAAATAAAAATATATGATCGCTTTTAGTTTTCTATAAAAAAAATAGTTTGTTTGAGGTAATAAGATAATATGTTCAAGACAATTAGTTTCATCTATTTCACACACTGCAGTAATTAGCTGACTGCAAATGTTTATTATTGTTATCATACACACTAACTAGTTTATTAAGGAAAGAGAGAAGATATGCAAAATAACATATATCCAGCAAAGATCCGTTTTCAGGTAGTGAGTTGCTGCTTCACACATGATTTGTAAACTAAGTGTCGTATCAAAAAGGTTTCTGTACCCATTGGGAGCAAGAATTCATAAAATCCCACGAGACACGCGTTATATATGTTCGTAGAGCTTCGTAGGACATGGGACCATACTAGAAAACTTCTAACAGAATTTACGGTCTTATAGAGACATTGCTTCAAAACTCACAAAATCAAATAACTTATATGACTATCCAAAGTTATGTATTAAGAAACAAGTACACTAGTATTTAATAAACAACTCAAGGAGATTGCTAAGAAAAGATACTAGTCAATAGAAGTGCGGATAAGACGAGAAATACATTGAATATTTGGCTCTGACAGACAGACGACATGTACGCACCACTTGCTCCTCATGTATTCATTTGTCACAATAGGAATATGAATTAGGGATTGAGTTGAAACAGAAGAGGTGAAATTGTTAGCATCTGAACTAGTAGCTAGACGTGAATATAGCACATGCTTGACTAGTGTGGCAATTAATCATCTCAAATCCTTGAAGTCATCCTCCTGGTGGTGTACCTACTAATCAATAAAAAAACTATGCTATATGCATCCAATATCAACTTACATGGATCATATGAGAAGCATTGAAAAAATGACCCTGGATCAAATTCGTTGGTCCATAAGTTAACATTTGTGGAAGTGTATTGGGGGAATACATGCTTCATTTCATCCATTTCACACACTGCAATAATATGCACATGACTAGTAGTTATACACGCTAACTACTTTATTAATGTAAGAGAGTAGATATCTAAAATAATGGATATGTACTCTATATTCTTATTCCAATTGCTAGATTATACTTGTTCCCACCAACTATTTTCTTTATTCTTAGCTGACAGATATGACTTAGTGTGCATGTTGATGATCTAAAAATAAATTATCTTGACCATGTGTCCAAAAATAAATTAGCTTGTCTTATCTGACAAATACGACTTAGTGTGCATTTGACTTAGTGTCCAAAATAAATTATCCTAAAAAAGTTAATGTGCATCTTAATGATGTAAAAAATGTGTAGTGATTCTAGACAATTAAATCTTGTCTCTTCCTAAGTCCTACAAGAAACCTGAAGCTCCACAATACATACACACTGGGTAATCTTTTTACCGGTGAAAGATAACCAAGGCAATTTCCTTATGTTTCATATCATGTTCAATAAATATTTTCTTTGTGTTTTAACCCATATATGCTCCAATTACTATTCTAAAAAATTGGTATGAGCATCTATATGATGTAATCATGTGACACGTTCAAATGATGCAATCATGTGAGTCACCTATAGTTGATACAATTATATTTTTGACAATGTTTGATAGCACTATATAGTGTAATTATTTGTAGTTGAGCCATAGTTTCCAGTATGGATCCTCCATCCATATGAAGATTTTACACACTAAGACAAAATATCTGGCTTTCCTAAAAAAATTACGAATAAATAATTTTTAGTGCAAGTAATATATATGAAATTTACCGGGACACCAATTGATTTGTTTATCCTCTGTTCTACCAAAATTAAATAAAAATATATGATCGCTTTTGGTTTTCTATAAAAAAATAGTTTGTTTGAGGTAATAAGATAATATGTTCAAGACAATTAGTTTCATCCATTTCACACACTGCAGTAATTAGCTGACTACAAATGTTTATTATTGTTATCATACACACTAACTAGTTTATTAAGGAAAGAGAGCAGGTATGAAAAATAACATATATCCAGCAAAGATCCGATTGTAAACTAAGTGTCGTATCACAAAGGTTTTACCCATTGGAAGCAAGAATTCATAAAATCCCACGAGACACACGCTATATATGTTCGTAGAGCTTCATAGGACATGGGACCATACTGGAAAAACTTCTAACAGACATTGCTTCAAAACTCACAAAATCAAATAACTTATATGACTATCCAAAGTTATGTATTAAGAAACAAGTACACTAGTATTTAATAAACAACTCAAGGAGATTGCTACTCCCTCTCTCACAGTTTATAAGGCACGCGCGTACCCCTAGGTCACAAATTTGATCAAGTTAGCATTAGTTATATGTTATAAAAATTATATCATTAGAAAGTTCAGATGTTCTATTTTCTAATGATATATTTTTTATATTATATAATTTAAATTATATATGTTAAATTGGTGACCTAGGGGTACGCGCGCGCCTAATAAACTGTGAAGGAGGGAGTAAGAAAAGATACTAGTCAATAGAAGTGCAGATAAGACGAGAAATACATTGAATATTTTGCTCTGACAGACACACGACACGTACGCACCACTTGCTCCTCATGTATTCATTTCTCACAATAGGAATATGAATTAGGGATTGAGTTGAAACAGAGAGGTGAAATTGTTAGCATCTGAACTAGTAGCTAGACGTGAATACAACACATGTTTGACTAGTGTGGCAATTAATCATCTCAAATCCTTGAAGTAATCCTCCTGGTGGTGTACCTACTAATAAATAAAAAAACTATGCTATATGCATCCAATATCAACTTACATGGATCATATGAGAAGCATTGAAAAAATGACCCTGGATCAAATTCGTTGGTCCATAAGTTAACATTTGTGGAAGTGTATTGGGGGAATACATGCTTCATTTCATCCATTTCACACACCGCAATAATATGCACATGACTAGTAGTTATACACGCTAAACTACTTTATTAACGTAAGAGAGTAGATATCTAAAATAATGAATATGTACTCTATATTCTTATTCCAATTGCTAGATTATACTTGTTCCCACCAACTATTTTCTTTATTCTTAGCTGACAGATATGACTTAGTGTGCATGTTGATGATCTAAAAATAAATTATCTTGACCATGTGTCCAAAAATAAATTAGCTTGTCTTATCTGTCAAATACGACTTAGTGTGCATTTGACTTAGTGTCCAAAATAAATTATCCTGAAAAAGTTAATGTGCATCTTAATGATGTAAAAAATGTGTAGTGATTCTTGACAATTAAAACTTGTCTCTTCCTAAGTCCTACAAGAAACCTTAAGCTCCAAAATACAGACACACTGGGTAATATTTTTACCGGTCAAAGATAACCAAGGCAATTTCCTTGTGTTTCATATCATGTTCAATAAATGTTTTCTTTGTGTTTTAACCCATATATGCTCCAATTACTATCCTAAAAAATTGGTATGAGCATCTATATGATGTAATCATGTCACACGTTCAGATGATGCAATCATGTGAGTCACCTATAGTTGATACAATTATATTTTTGACAATGTTTGATAGCACTATATAGTGTAATTATTTGTAGTTGAGCCATAGTTTCCAATATGGACCCTCCATCCATATGATGATTTTACACACTAAGACAAAATATCTGGCTTTCCTAAAAAAATTATGAATAAATAATTTTTAGTGCAAGTAATATATATGAAATTTACCGGGACACCAATTGATTTGTTTATCCTCTGTTATACCAATATTAAATAAAAATATATGATCGCTTTTGGTTTTCTATAAAAAAATAGTTTGTTTGAGGTAATAAGATAATATGTTCAAGACAATTAGTGTCGTTCATTTCACACACTGCAGTAATTAGCTGACTACAAATGTTTATTATTGTTATTATACACACAAACTAGTTTATTAAGGAAAGAGAGCAGATATGCAAAATAACATCTATCCAGCAAAGATCCGTTTTCGGGTAGTGAGTTGCTGCTTCACACATGATTTGTAAACTAAGTGTCGTATCAAAAAGGTTTATGTACCCATTGGGAGCAAGAATTCATAAAATCCCACGAGACACGTCCTATATATGTTCGTATAGCTTCGTAGGACATGGGACCATACTGGAAAAACTTCTAATAGAATTTACGGTCGTATAGAGACATTGCTTCAAAACTCACAAAATCAAATAACTTATATGACTATCCAAAGTTATGTATTAAGAAACAAGTACACTAGTATTTAATAAACAACTAAAGAAGATTGCTAAGAAAATATACTAGTCAAGAGAAGTGCCGATAATTCGAGAAATACATTGAATATTTGGCTCTGACAGACAGACGACACGTACGCACCACTTGCTCCTCATGTATTCATTTGTCACAATAGGAATATCAATTAGGGATTGAGTTGAACAGAGAGGTGAAATTGTTAGCATCTGAACTAGTATCTAAACGTGAATATAACACATGCTTGACTAGTGTGGCAATTAATCATCTCAAATCCTTGAAGTGATCCTCCTGGTGGTGTACCTACTAATCAATAAAAAAAACTATGCTATATGCATCCAGTATCAACTTACATGGATCATATGAGAAGCATTGAAAAAATGACACTGGATCAAATTCGTTGGTCCATAGGTTAACGTTTGTGGAAGTCTATTGGAGGAATACATGCTGCATATCATCCATGTCACACACTGCAATAATATGCACATGACTAGTAGTTATACACGCTAACTACTTTATTAACGTAAGAGAGTAGATATCTAAAATAATGAATATGTACTTTATATTCTTATTCCAATTGCTAGATTGTACTTGTTCCCACCAACTATTTTCTTTATTCTTAGCTGACAGATATGACTTAGTGTGCATGTTGATGACCTAAAAAGAAATTATCTTGACCATGTGTCCAAAAATAAATTAGCTTGTCTTATCTGACAAATACGACTTAGTGTGCATTTGACTTAGTGTCCAAAATAAATTATCCTGAAAAAAGTTAATGTGCATCTTAATGATGTAAAAAATGTGTAGTGATTCTAGAGAATTAAATCTTGTCTCTTCATAAGTCCTACAAGAAACCTGAAGCTCCACAATACAGACACGCTGGGTAATCTTTTTACCGGTGAAAGATAACCAAGGCAATTTCCTTGTGTTTCATATCATGTTCAATAAATGTTTTCTTTGTGTTTTAACCCATATATGCTCCAATTACTATCCTAAAAAATTGGTAGGAGCATATATATGATGTAATCATGTGACACGTTCAGATGATGCAATCATGTGAGTCACCTATAGTTGATACAATTATATTTTTGACAATGTTTGATAGCACTATATAGTGTCATTATTTGTAGTTGAGCCATAGTTTCCAGTATGGATCCTCCATCCATATGATGGTTTCAGACACTAGGACAAAATATCTGGCTTTCCTAAAACTTTTACGAATAAATAATTTTTAGTGCAAGTAATATATATGAAATTTACGGGACACAAATTGATTTGTTTATCCTCTGTTCTACCAAAATTAAATAAAAATATATGATCGCTTTTGGATTTCTATAAAAAAATAGTTTGTTTGAGGTAATAAGATAATATGTTCAAGACAATTAGTTTCATCCATTTCACACACTGCAGTAATTAGCTGACTGCAAATGTTTATTATTGTTATTATACACACTAACTAGTTTATTAAGGAAAGAGAGCAGATATGCAAAATAACATATATGCAGCAAAGATCCGTTTTCAGGTAGTGAGTTGCTGCTTCACACATGATTTGTAAACTAAGTGTCGTATCAAAAAGGTTTCTGTACCCATTGGGAGCAAGAATTCATAAAATCCCACGAGAAACGCTATATATGTTCGTATAGCTTCGTAGGACATGGGACCATACTGGAAAAACTTCTAACAGAATTTACGGTCTTATAGAGACATTGCTTCAAAACTCACAAAATCAAATAACTTATATGACTATCCAAAGTTATGTATTAAGAAACAAGTACACTAGTATTTAATAAACAACTCAAGGAGATTGCTAAGAAAAGATACTAGTCAATAGAAGTGCGGATAAGACGAGAAATACATTGAATATTTGGCTCTGACAGACAGACGACACGTACGCACCACTTACTCCTTGATACGTATTCATTTCTTACCATAATTATGTTATGCCATTTATTGCACATTATATGTCGTATTTTACGCATTTTCTGGAACTATTAACAAGATGTGAAAGAGCCAGTTGCTTGCTTTTTTGGTTTCAAGAAATAAGGAAAATTTGAATTTCTCCTGGGGTCCTATTTTGCACGAACCAAGACCGAAGAGACAACGGGGCCACGAGGCAGCCAGGGATAGCGCGGCCCGGCCCTGGCCGCGGCCTGCCCCTGGGCACCTCGTGTGGCCCCTCGCGTTCTTTCGCCTACTTAAAGCCTCCGTCGCGAAAACCCCCGAGAGCCACGATACGGAAAACCTCGAGACGCCGCCGCCGCGAATCCCATCTCGGGGATTCAGGAGATCGCCCGGCACCAGAGGGGATTCATCTCCGGAGGACTCTTCATCGCCATGATCGCCTCCGGAGTGATGAGTGAGTAGTTCACCCTGGACCATGGGTCCATAGCAGTAGCTAGATGGTCGTCTTCTCCTTGTTGTGCTTCATTGTTGGATCTTGTGAGCTGCCTAACATGATCAAGATCATCTATATGTAATTCTATATGTTGTGTTTGTCGGGATCCGATGGATAGAGAGTACTATGATTATGGTGATTATCAATCTATTGTTTATGTGTTGTTTATGATCTTGCATGCTCTCCGTTATTAGTAGAGGCTCTGGCCAAGTTTTTACTCTTAACTCCAAGAGGGAGTATTTATGTTCGATAGTGGGTTCATGCCTTCATTGACACCTGGGACAGTGACAGAAAGTTCTAAGGTTGTGATGTGTTGTTGCCACTAGGGATAAAACATTGATGCTATGTCTAAGGATGTAGTTGTTGATTATTACGCACCATACTTAATGCAATTGTCCTGCTTAGCAACTTAATACCGAATGGGGTTCGGATGATAACTGAAGGTGGAATTTTTAGGCATAGATGCAGTTGGATGGCGGTCTATGTACTTTGTCGTAATGCCCAATTAAATCTCACTATATTTATCATATCATGTATATGCATTGTTATGCCTTTCTCTATTTGTCAATTGCCCGACTGTAATTTGTTCACCCAACATGCTTTTATCTTATGGGAGAGACACCTCTAGTGAACTGTGGACCCCGGTCCTATTCTTTACATAGCAATCATGCAATTGTGTTTACTGTTTTCTTTGCAAACATCTTCCACTCGATACGTTTAATCCTTTGTTACAGCAAGCCGGTGAGATTGACAACCTCACTGTTTCGTTGGGGCAAAGTACTTTGGTTGTGTTGTGTGTTCCGTTGGCGCCGGAATCCGGTGTTGCGCCGCATCACATTTCGCGACCATCAACCTTCAACGTGCTTCTTGGCTCCTACTGGTTCGATTAAACCTTGGTTTCATACTCGGGAAACTTGCTTCTATACGCATCATACCTTCCACTTGGGGTTCCCAACGGACGTGTGCATCTACGCGTATCGCTAAATTTCTGGCGCCGTTGCCGGGAGATCAAGACACGCTGCAAGGGGAGTCTCCACTTCTCAATCTCTTTAGTTTGTTTTTGTCTTGCTTTATTTTATTTACTACTTTGTTTGCTGCACTAAATCAAAATACAAAAAAATTAGTTGCTAGTTTTACTTTATTTACTGTCTTGCTCTCTATATCAAAAACACAAAAATTAGTTACTTGCATTTACTTTATCTAGTTTGCTTTATTTACTGTTGCTAAAATGAATACCCCTGAAAATACTAAGTTGTGTGACTTCACAAATGCAAATAATAATGATTTCCTATGCACACCTATTGCTCCACCTGCTACTACAGCAGAATTCTTTGAAATTAAACCTGCTTTACTAAATCTTGTCATGAGAGATCAATTTTCTGGTGTTAGATGATGCTGCTGCCCATCTCAATAATTTTGTTGAACTTTGTGAAATGCAAAAGTATAAGGATGTAGATGGTGATATTATTAAATTGAAAGTGTTTCCTTTCTCATTAAGAGGAAGAGCTAAAGATTGGTTGCTATCTTTGCCTAAGAATAGTATTGATTCATGGACTAAATGCAAGGATGCTTTTATTGGTAGATATTATCCTCCCGCTAAAATTATATCTTTGAGAAGTAGCATAATGAATTTTAAGCAATTGGATACTGAACATGTTGCTCAAGCATGGGAGAGAATGAAAACTTTGGTAAAGAATTGCCCAACCCATGGACTGACTACTTGGATGATCATCCAAACCTTCTATGCAGGACTAAATTTTTCTTCGGAATTTATTGATTCAGCTGCTGGAGGTACCTTTATGTCCATCACATTGGGGCGGCTACAAAACTTCTTGATGATATGATGATAAATTACTCTGAATGGCACACGGAAAGAGCTCCACAAGGTAAGAAGGTAAATTCTGTTGAAGAAACCTCTTCCTTGAGTGATAAGATTGATGTGATTATGTCTATGCTTGTGAATGGTAGATCTAATGTTGATCCAAATAATGTTCCTTTAGCTTCATTGGTTGCTCAAGAAGAAAATGTTGATGTGAATTTCATTAAAAATAATAATTTCAACAACAATGCTTATAGGAACAACTCTGGTAATAACTATAGGCCATATCCTTCTGCTAATGGTAATGGTTATGGTAATTCTTATGGGAATTCTTACAACAATAATAGGAGTGTACCCTCTGGTCTTGAAGCTATGCTTAAAGAATTCATTAGTACACAAACTGCTTTTAACAAATCTGTTGAGGAAAAGCTTGATAAAATTGATACTATTGCTTCTAGAGTTGATAGGCTTGCCTCCGATGTTAATCTTTTAAAATTGAAAGTTATGCCTAATAATGATATTGATAATAAGATTACTACTACAGCAAATGCCATCCAAGTTAGAATTAATGAGAATATAAGATTAATGGCTGAACTGCGTGCTAGGTGGGATAGAGAAGAAAATGAAAAACTAGCTAAAGAGAATAATATAGCTAAAGTTTGGACTATTACCACCACTAGTAATGCTAATTCTCCACATGTTGCTGCACCTCCTACTATCAATGGTAAAATAATTGGTGTTGGTAATGTTTCTACTCCTAGTGCAAAGCGTACAAAACTGCCTGAAATTGCTAAACTGCTGAAACTGCTTGTGATAAAACTGCTGAAATTTTTTCCAACCTTGGGAACAATGATCCCATTGCTGTAGCTCATAATGATTTAGATTTTGATGATTGTCACATCTCTGAAGTTATAAAGTTCTTACAAAAACTTGCTAAAAGTCCTAATGCTAGTGCTATAAATTTGGCCTTTACAAAACATATTACAAATGCTCTCATAAAAGCTAGAGAAGAGAAACTAAAACGTGAAACTTCTATTCCTAGAAAGTTAGAAGATGGTTGGGAGCCCATCATTAAAATGAAATTCAATGACTTTGAATGTAATGCTTTATGTGATCTTGGTGCAAGTATTTCTGTTATGCCTAAAAAGATTTATGATATGCTTGACTTGCCACCATTGAATAATTGTTATTTGGATGTTAATCTTGCCGATAATGTTAAAAAGAAACCTTTGGGGAGGATTGATAATGTGCACATTACGGTTAACAATAACCTTGTCCCCGTTGATTTTGTTGTTTTGGATATCGAATGCAATGCATCTTGTCCTATTGTGTTGGGAAGACCTTTTCTTCGAACCGTTGGTGCTGTTATTGATATGAGGGAAGGTAATATTAAATATCAATTTCCTATCAAGAAAGGTATGGAACACTTCCCTAGAAAGTGAATGAAGTTGCCTTTTGATTCTATTATTAGAACAAGCTATGATGTTGATGCTTCTACTCTTGATGTTACTTGATTTGCACTTTCTGCGCCTAGCTGAAAGGCGTTAAAGAAAAGCGCTTATGGGAGACAACCCATGTTTTTACTACAGCAATTTTTTGTTTTGTTGAGTCTTGGAAGTTGTTTACTACTGTAGCAACCTCTCCTTATCATGTTTTTGTGCCAAGTAAAGTTTCTATGTCAAAGTTGATGTTATATTTGGGATCGCTGCGCAGAAACAACATTGCTGTCTGTCACGATCTGGGCACAGTTCTGTAGAAAATTCGAAAAATCTGCCAATTTACGAGCGTGATCCTCAGATATGTACGCAACTTTCATTAGTTTTGAGTTTTTCCATTTGAGCAAGTCTGGTGCCAGCTTTAAATTTGTCTTTACGGACTGTTCTGTTTTTGACAGATTCTGCCTTTTATTTCGCATTGCCTCTTTTGCTATGTTGGATTTATTTCTTTGATCCATTAATGTCCAGTAGCTTTATGCAATGTCCAGAAGTGTAAAGAATGATTGTGTCACCTCTGAATGTGTGAATTTTTGATTATGCACTAACCCTCTAATGAGTTTGCTTGAAGTTTGGTGTGAAGGAAGTTTTCAAGGGTCAAGAGAGGAGAATGATATACTATGATCAAGAGGAGTGAAAGCTCTAAGCTTGGGGATGCCCCGTGGTTCACCCCTGCATATTTTAAGAAGACCCAAGCGTCTAAGCTTGGGGATGCCCAAGGCATCCTTCTTCATCGACAACATCATCGGGTTCCTCCTGAAACTATATTTTTATTCAATCACATCTTGTGTTCTTTGCTTGGAGCATCGGTTTGCTTTTGTTTTTGTTTTTGTTTGAATAAGATGGATCCTAGCATTCACTTTGTGGGAGAGAGACACGCTGTTGCATATGGACACATGTGTCCTTAGGCTTTACTCATAATGTTCAAGGCGAAGTTTCTCCTTCGTTAAATTGTTATATGGTTGGAATTGGAAAATGCTACATGTAGTAATTCTAAAAGTCTTGGATAATGTGATACTTGGCAATTGTTGTGCTCATGTTTAAGCTCTTGCATCATATGCTTTGCACCCATTAATGAAGAAATACATAGAGCTTGCTAAAATCTGATTTGCATATTTGGTCTCTCTAAGGTCTAGATAATATCTAGTATTGAGTTTTGAACAACAAGGAAGACGGTGTAGAGTTTTATAATGTTTACAATATGTCTTTTATGTGAGTTTTGCTGCACCTGTTCATCCTTGAGTTTGCTTCAAATAACCTTGCTAGCCTAAATCTTGTATCGAGAGGGAATACTTCTCATGCATCCAAAATCCTTGAGCCAACTACTATGTCACTTGTGTCCACCATACCTACCTACTACATGGTATTTCTCCGCCATTCCAAAGTAAATTGCTTGAGTGCTACCTTTAAAATTCCATCATTCACCTTTGCAATATATAGCTCATGGGACAAAATAGCCTTAAAAACTATCGTAGTATTGAATATGTACTTATGCACTTTATATTTTATTAAGTTGCTTGTTGTGCGATAACCATGCTTCTGGGGAACGCCATCAACTATTGTTGAATATCATGTGAGTTGCTATGCATGTCCGTCTTGTCTGAAGGATCTATCATTTTAGTGGTTGGAGCATGCAAAATTGTTAGAGAAGAACATTGGGCCGCTAACTAAAGCCATGAATCATGGTGGAGTTTTGGACATATATCCTCAATCTCATATGAGAATAATAATCATTGCTATATGCTTATGCATTTAAGAGGAGTCCATTATCTGTTGTCCATGTTGTCCCGGTATGGATGTCTAAGTTGAGAATAATCAAAAGCGAGAAATCCAAAATGCGAGCATTCTCCTTAGACCTTTGTACAAGCGGCATGGAGGTACCCCTTTGTGACACTTGGTTGAAACATGGCATGCAAAGATCCGGTAGTCCAAGCTAAGAGGAAGGTGCGGGCACTATTAGTATACTATGCATGAGGCTTGCAACTTGTAAGATATAATTTACATAACTCATATGCTTTATTACTACCGTTGACAAAATTGTTTCATGTTTTCAAAATAAAAGCTCTAGCACAAATACAGCAATCGATGCTTTCCTCTTGAAGGACCATTCTTTTACTTTTATTGTTGAGTCAGTTTACCTATCTCCTTCCACCTTAAGAAGCAAACACTTGTGTGAACTGTGCATTGATTCCTACATACTTGCATATTGCACTTGTTATATTACTTTATGTTGACAATATCCATGAGATATACATGTTATAAGTTGAAAGCAACCGCTGAAACTTAATCTTCCTTTGTGTTGCTTCAATACCTTTACTTTGATTTATTGCTTTATGAGTTAACTCTTATGCAAGACTTATTGATGCTTGTCTTGAAGTACTATTCATGAAAAGTCTTTGCTTTATGATTCAGTTGTTTACTCATGTCATTACCTTTGTTTTGATCGCTGCATTCACTACATATGTTTACAAATAGTATGATCAAGATTATGATGGCATGTCACTTCAGAAATTATCTTTGTTATCGTTTTACGGACGAGCAGAACTAAGCTTGGGGATGCTGATACGTCTCCGACGTATCGATAATTTCTTATGTTCCATGCCACTTTATTGATGATACCTACATGTTTTATGCACATTATATGTCGTATTTACGCATTTTCTGGAACTAACCTATTAACAAGATGCCGAAGAGCCAGTTGCTGTTTTCTGCTGTTTTTGGTTTCAGAAATCCTAGTAAGGAAATATTCGGAATTGGACGAAACTTTCGCCCAGGGTCCTATTTTTGCACGAAGCTTCCAAGACCGAAGAGATAACGAAGGGCCACGAGGCAGCCGGGGATAGGGCGGCGCGGCCCCGGCCGCACCGGCCTGCCCGGGCACCTCGTGGCCCTCGCGTTGCCCTTTCGCCTACTTAAAGCCTCCGTCGCGATACCCCGCACGAGAGCCACGATACGGAAAACCTTAGACACCGCGCCGCGAATCCCATCTCGGGGGATTCGGAGATCGCTCCGCACCTGCCGGAGAGGGGATTCATCTCCGGAGGACTCTTCATCACCATGATCGCCTCCGGAGTGATGAGTGAGTGCACCCCTGGACCATGGGTCCATAGCAGTAGCTAGATGGTCGTCTTCTCCTTGTTGTGCTTCATTGTTGGATCTTGTGAGCTGCCTAACATGATCAAGATCATCTATATGTAATTCTATATGTTGTGTTTGTCGGGATCCGATGGATAGAGAGTACTATGATTATGGTGATTATCAATCTATTGTTTATGTGTTGTTTATGATCTTGCATGCTCTCCGTTATTTGTAGAGGCTCTGACCAAGTTTTTACTCTTAACTCCAAGAGGGAGTATTTATGCTCGATAGTGGGTTCATGCCTTCATTGACACCTTGGATGGATAAAGTTCTAAGGTTGTGATGTGCTGTTGCCACTAGGGATAAAACATTGATGCTATGTCTAAGGATGTAGTTGTTGATTATATTACGCACCATACTTAATGCAATTGTCTGTTGCTTAGCAACTTAATACTGAATGGGGTTCGGATGATAACCTGAAGGTGGACTTTTTAGGCATAGATGCAGTTGGATGGCGGTCTATGTACTTTGTCGTAATGCCCAATTAAATCTCACTATATTTATCATATCATGTATATGCATTGTTATGCCTTTCTCTATTTGTCAATTGCCCGACTGTAATTTGTTCACCCAACATGCTTTTATCTTATGGGAGAGACACCTCTAGTGAACTGTGGACCCCGGTCCTATTCTTTACATAGCATACAATCTACTGCAATTGTTTATGTTTTCTTTGCAAACATCTTCCACTCGATACGTTTAATCCTTTGTTACAGCAAGCCGGTGAGATTGACAACCTCACTGTTTCGTTGGGGCAAAGTACTTTGGTTGTGTTGTGTTCCGCGTTGGCGCCGGAATCTGTTGCGCCGCATCACATTTCGCGACCATCAACCTTCAACGTGCTTCTTGGCTCCTACTGGTTCGATTAAACCTTGGTTTCATACTGAGGGAAACTTGCTTCTATACGCATCATACCTTCCACTTGGGGTTCCCAACGGACGTGTGCATCTACGCGTATCACTCCTCATGTATTCATTTGTCACAATATGAATGAATTAGGGATTGAGTTGAAACAGAGAGGTGAAAATGTTAGCATCTGGTGTACCTACTAATCAATAAAAAAACTATGCTATATGCATCCAATATCAACTTACATGGATCATATGAGAAGCATTGAAAAATGACCCTGGATCAAATTCGCTGGTCCATAGGTTAACGTTTGTGGAAGTCTATTGGAGGAATACATGCTGCATTTCATCCATTTCACACACTGCAATAATATGCACATGACTAGTAGTTATACACGCTAACTACTTTATTAACGTAAGAGAGTAGATATCTAAAATAATGAATATGTACTCTATATTCTAATTCCAATTGCTAGATTATACTTGTTCCCACCAACTATTTTCTCTATTCTTAGCTGACAGATATGACTTAGTGTGCATGTTGATGATCTAAAAATAAATTAGCTTGTCTTATCTGACAAATATGACTTAGTGTGCATTTGACTTAGTGTCCAAAATAAATTATCCTAAAAAAGTTAATGTGCATCTTAATGATGTAAAAAATGTGTAGTGATTCTAGAAAATTAAATCTTGTCTCTTCCTAAGTCCTACAAGAAACCTGAAGCTAAACAATACAGACACACAGGGTAATCTCTTTACTTGTGAAAGATAACCAAGGCAATTTCCTTGCGTTTCATATCATGTTCAATAAATGTTTCCTTTGTGTTTTAACCCATATATGCTCCAATTACTATCCTAAAAAATTGGTATGAGCATCTATATGATGTAATCATGTGACACGTTCAGATGATGCAATCATGTGAGTCACCTATAGTTGATACAATTATATTTTTGACAATGTTTGATAGCACTATATAGTGTCATTATTTGTAGTTGAGCCATAGTTTCCAGTATGGATCCTCCATCCATATGATGGTTTCACACACTAAGACAAAATATCTGGCTTTCCTAAAACTTTTACGAATAAATAATTTTTAGTGCAAGTAATATATATGAAATTTACAGGGACACAAATTGATTTGTTTATCCTCTGTTCTACCAAAATTAAATAAAAATATATGATCGCTTTTGGATTTCTATAAAAAAATAGTTTGTTTGAGGTAATAAGATAATATGTTCAAGACAATTAGTTTCGTCCATTTCACACACTGCAGTAATTAGCTAACTGCAAATGTTTATTATTGTTATTATACACACTAACTAGTTTATTAAGGAAAGAGAGCAGATATGCAAAATAACATATATCCAGCAAAGATCCGTTTTCAGGTAGTGAGTTGCTGCTTCACACATGATTTGTAAACTAAGTGTCGTATCAAAAAGGTTTCTGTACCCATTGGGAGCAAGAATTCATAAAATCCCACGAGACACGCTATATATGTTCGTATAGCTTCGTAGGACATGGGACCATACTGGAAAAACTTCTAACAGAATTAACGGTCTTATAGAGACATTGCTTCAAAACGCACAAAATCAAATAACTTATATGACTATCCAAAGTTATGTATTAAGAAACAAGTACACTAGTATTTAATAAACAACTCAAGGAGATTGCTAAGAAAAGATACTAGTCAATAGAAGTGCGGATAAGACGAGAAATACATTGAATATTTGGCTCTGACAGACAGACGACACGTACGCACCACTTGCTCCTCATGTATTCATTTGTCACAATAGGAATATGAATTAGGGATTGAGTTGAAACAGAGAGGTGAAACTGTTAGCATCTGAACTAGTATCTATACGTGAATATAGCACATGCTTGACTAGTGTGGCAATTAATCATCTCAAATCCTTGAAGTAATCCCCTGATGGTGTACCTACTAATCAATAAAAAAACTATGCTATATGCATCCAATATCAACTTACATGGATCATATGAGAAGAATTGAAAAAATGACCCTGGATCAAATTCGCTGGTCCATAGGTTAACGTTTGTGGAAGTCTATTGGAGGAATACATGCTGCATTTCATCCATTTCACACACTGCAATAATATGCACATGACTAGTAGTTATACACGCTAACTACTTTATTAACGTAAGAGAGTAGATATCTAAAATAATGAATATGTACTCTATATTCTTATTCCAATTGCTAGATTATACTTGTTCCCACCAACTATTTTCTTTATTCTTAGCTGACAGATATGACTTAGTGTGCATGTTGATGATCTAAAAATAAATTAGCTTGTCTTATCTGACAAATATGACTTAGTGTGCATTTGACTTAGTGTCCAAAATAAATTATCCTAAAAAAGTTAATGTGCATCTTAATGATGTAAAAAATGTGTAGTGATTCTAGACAATTAAAACTTGTCTCTTCCTAAGTCCTACAAGAAACCTGAAGCTCCACAATACAAACACACTGGGTAATCTCTTACTTGTGAAAGATAACCAAGGCAATTTCCTTGCGTTTCATATCATGTTCAATAAATGTTTGCTTGTGTTTTAACCTTTAATGCTGCAATTACTATCCTAAAAAATTGGTATGAGCATCTATATGATGTAATCATGTGACACGTTCAGATGATGCAATCATGTGAGTCACCTATAGTTGATATAATTATATTTTTGACAATGTTTGATAGCACTATATAGTGTCATTATTTTTAGTTGAGCCATAGTTTTCAGTATGGATCCTCCATCCATATGATGGTTTCACACACTAAGACAAAATATCTTGCTTTCCTAAAACTTTTACGAATAAATAACTTTTAGTGCAAGCAATATATATGAAATTTACCGGGACACCAATTGATTTGTTTATCCTCTGTTCTACCAAAATTAAATAAAAATATATGATCGCTTTTGGTTTTCTATAAAAAATAGTTTGTTTGAGGTAATAAGATAATATGTTCAAGACAATTAGTTTCGTCCATTTCACACACTGCAGTAATTAGCTGACTGCAAATGTTTATTATTGTTATTATACACACTAAATAGTTTATTAAGGAAAGAGAGCAGATATGCAAAATAACATATATCCAATAAAGATCCGTTTTTGGGTAGTAAGTTGCTGCTTCACACATGATTTGTAAACTAAGTGTCGTATCAAAAAGGTTTATGTGCCCATTGGGAGCAAGAATTCATAAAATCCCACGAGACACGTCCTATATATGTTCGTATATCTTCGTAGGACATGGGACCATACTGGAAAATCTTCTAACAGAATTTACGGTCGTATAGAGACATTGCTTCAAAACTCACAAAATCAAATAAATTATATGACTATCCAAAGTTATGTATTAAGAAACAAGTACACTAGTACTTAATAAACAACTCAAGGAGATTGCTAAGAAAAGATACTAGTCAAGAGAAGTGCGGATAAGACGAGAAATACGTTGAATATTTGGCTCTGACAGAAAGACGGCACATACGCACCACTTGCTCCTCATGTATTCATTTGTTACAATAGGAATATGAATTAGGGATTGAATTGAAACATAGAGGTGAAACTGTTAGCATCTGAACTAGTACCTACATGTGAATATAGCACATGCTTGACTAGTGTGGCAATTAATCATCTCAAATCCTTGAAGTGATCCTCCTGGTGGTGTACCTACTAATCAATAAAAAAAACTATGCTATATGCATCCAGTATCAACTTACATGGATCATATGAGAAGCATTGAAAAAATAACCCTGGATCAAATTCGTAGGTCCATAGGTTAACGTTTGTGGAAGTCTATTGGAGAAATACATGCTGCATTTCATCTATTTCACACACTGCAATAATATGCACATGACTAGTAGTTATACACGCTAACTACTTTATTAACGTAAGAGAGTAGATATCTAAAATAATGAATATGTACTCTATATTCTTATTCCAATTGCTAGATTATACTTGTTCCCACCAACTATTTTCTTTATTCTTAGCTGACAGATATGATTTGTGTGCATGTTGATGATCTAAAAATAAATTAGCTTGTCTTATCTGACAAATACGACTTAGTGTGCATTTGACTTAGTGTCCAAAATAAATTATCCTAAAAAAGTTAATGTGCATCTTAATGATGTAAAAAATGTGTAGTGATTCTAGATAATTAAATCTTGTCTCTTCCTAAGTCCTACAAGAAACCCGAAGCTCCACAAGTCTTACACACTAGATAATGTTTTTACTTGTGAAAGATAACCATGGCAATTTCCTTGCATTTCATATCATGTTCAATAAATATTTCCTTTGTGTTTTAACCCATATATGCTCTGAATACTATCCTAAAAAATTGGTATGAGCATCTATATGATGTAATCATGTGACACGTTTAGATGAGCAATTATGTGAATCACCTATAGTAGATACAATTATATTTTTGACAATGCTTGATAGCACTATATAGTGTCATTATTTGTAGTTGAGCCATAGTATCCAATATGGATCCTCCATCCATATGATGGTTTCACACACTAAGACAAAATATCTGGCTTTCCTAAAACTTTTACGAATAAATAATTTTTAGTGCAAGTAATATATATGAAATTTACCGATACACCAATTGATTGGTTTATCCTCTGTTCTATAAAAATTAAATAAAAATATATGATCACTTTTGGTTTTCTATAAATAAAAATAGTTTGTTTGAGGTAATAAGATAATATGTTCAAGACAATTAGTTTCGTCCATTTCACACACTGCAGTAATTAGCTGACTGCAAATGTTTATTATTGTTATTATACACACTAACTAGTTTATTAAGGAAAGAGAGCAGATATGCAAAATAACGTATATTCAGCAAAGATCCGTTTTCGGGTAGTGAGTTGCTGCTTCCCACATGATTTGTAAACTAAGTGTCGTATCAAAAAGCTTTATGTACCCATTGGGAGCAAGAATTCATAAAATCCCACGAGACACGTCCAATATATGTTCGTATAGCTTCATAGGACATGGCACCATACTGGAAAAACTTCTAACAGAATTTACGGTCATATAGAGGCATTGCTTCAAAACTCACAAAATTGAATAACTTATTTGACTATCCAAAGTTATGTATTAAGAAACAAGTACACTAGTATTTAATAAACAACTCAAGGAGATTGCTAAGAAAAGCTACTAGTCAAGAGAAGTGCGGATAAGACGAGAAATACATTGAATATTTGGCTCTGACAGACAGACGGCACGTACGCACTACTTGCTCCTCGTGTATTCATTTGTCACAATAGGAATATGAATTAGAGATTGAGTTGAAACAGAGAGGTGACACTGTTAGCATCTGAACTAATACCTAGACGTGAATATAACACATGCTTGACTAGTGTGGCAATTAATCACCTCAAATCCTTGAAGTGACCCTCCTGGTGTGTATCTACTAATCAATAAAAAACTATAATATATGCATCCAGTATCAACTTACACGGATCATATGAGAAGCATTGAAAAAATGATCCTGGATCAAATTTGTTTTTCCATAGGTTAATGTTTGTGGAAGTCTATTGGAGGAATACATGCTGCATTTCATCCATTTCACACACTGCAATAATTAATTGAATGCACATGACTGGTAGTTATACATGCTAACTACTTTATTAGCGTAAGAGAGTATATATCTAAAATAATGAATATGTAATCTTTATTCTTAATTCAATTGCTAGATTATACTTGTTCCCACCAACTATTTTCTTTATTATTAGCGGACATATATGACTTAGTGTGCATGTTGATGATCTAAAAATAAATTAGCTTGTCTTATCTAACAAATACGACTTAGTGTGCATTTGACTTAGTGTCCAAAATAAATTATCCTGAAAAAACTTAATGTGCATCTTAATGATGTAAAAAATGTGTAGTGATTCTAGACAATTAAATCTTGTCTCTTCCTAAGTCCTACAAGAAACCCGAAGCTCCACAATACATACACACTAGGTAATGTTTTTACCTGTGAAAGATAACCAAGGCAATTTCCTTGCGTTTCATATCATGTTCAATAAATGTTTCCTTTGTGTTTTAACCCATATATGCTCCAATTACTATCCTAAAAAATTGGTATGAGCATCTATATGATGTAATCATGTGACACGTTTAGATGATGCAATCATGTGAATCACCTATAGTAGATACAATTATATTTTTGACAATGCTTGATAGCACTATATAGTGTCATTATTTGTAGTTGAGCCATAGTATCCAATGTTGATCCTCCATCCATATGATGATTTCACACACTAAGACAAAATATCTGGATTTCCTAAAACTTTTACGAATAAATAATCTTGAGTGCAAGTAATATATATGAAATTTACCGATACACCAATTGATTTTTTTATCCTCTGTTCTATAAAAATTAAATAAAAATTTATGATCACTTTTGGTTTCCTATAAAAAATAGTTTGTTTGAGGTAATAAGATAATATGTAGAAGACAATTAGTTTCGTCCATTTCACACACTGCAGTAATGAGCTGACTGCAAATATTTATTATTGTTATTATACACACTAAATAGTTTATTAAGGAAAGAGAGCAGATATGCAAAATAACGTATATGCAGCAAAGATCCATTTTCGGGTAGTGAGTTGCTGCTTCCCACATGATTTGTAAACTAAGTGTCGTATCAAAAAGATTTCTTTACCCATTGGGAGCAAGAATTCATAAAATCCCACGAGACACGTCCTATATATGTTCGTATAGCTTCGTAGGACATGGGACCATACTGGAAAAACTTCTAACAGAATTTACGGTTGTATAGAGACATTGCTTCAAAACTCAAAAATTTAAATAAATTATTAGACTATCCAAAATTATGTATTAAGAAACAAGTACACTAGTATTTAATAAACAACTCAAGGAGATTGCTAAGAAAAGCTACTAGTCAAGAGAAGTGCGGATAAGACGAGAAATACATTGAATATTTGGATCTGACAGACAGACGGCACGTACGCACTACTTGATCCTCATGTATTCATTTGTCACAATAGGAATATGAATTAGAGATTGAGTTGAAACACAGAGGTGAAACTGTTAGCATCTGAACTAGTACCTAGACGTGAATACAACACATGCTTGACTAGTGTGGCAATTAATCATCTCAAATCCTTGAAGTGACCCTCCTGGTGGTGTACCTACTAATCAATAAAAAAACTATGATATATGCTTCCAGTATCAACTTACACGGATCATATGAGAAGCATTGAAAAATTGACCCTGGATCAAATTCGCTGGTCCATAGGTTAACGTTTGTGGAAATCTATTGGAGGAATATATGCTGCATTTCATCCATTTCACACACTGGAATAATTAATTGAATGCACATGACTAGTAGTTATACATGCTAACTACTTTATTAAAGTAAGAGAGTAGATATCTAAAATAATGAATATGTACTATATATTCTTATTCCAATTGCTAGATTATACTTGTTCCCACCAACTATTTTCTTTATTCTTAGCTGACATATATGACTTAGTGTGCATGTTGATGATCAAAAAGAAATTATCTTGACCATGTGTCCAAAAATAAATTAGCTTGTCTTATCTGACAAATACGACTTAGTGTGCATTTGACTTAGTGTCCAAAATAAATTATCCTGAAAAAAGTTAAGGTGCATATTAATGATGTAAAAAATGTGTAGTAATTCTAGACAATTAAATGTTGTCTCTTCCTAAGACACCTACAAGAAACACGAAGCTCCACAATACAGACACACTAGGTAATCTTTTTACCGGTGAAGGATAACCAAGGCAATTTCATTGCGTTTCATATCATGTTCAATAAATGTTTCATTTGTGTTTTAACCCATATATGGTCCAATTACTATCCTAAAAAATTGGTATGAGCATCTATAGGATGTAATCATGTGACACGTTCATATGATGCAATCATGTGAGTCACCTATAGTTGATAGAATTTTATTTTTTGACAATGTTTGATAGCACTATATAGTGTCATTATTTGTAGTTGAGCCATAGTTTCCAATATGGATCCTGCATCCATGCGATGGTTTCAAACACTAAGACAAAATATCTCGCTTTCCTAAAACTTTTACGAATAAATAATTTTTAGTGCAAGTAATATATATGAAATTTACCGGAACACCAATTGATTTTTTTATCCTCTGTTCTAGCAAAATTAAATAAAAATATATGATCGCTTTTGGTTTTCCATAAAAAAATAGTTTGTTTGAGGTAATAAGATAATATGTTCAAGACAATTAGTTTCGTCCATTTCACACACTGCAGTAATTAGCTGACTGCAAATGATTATTATTGTTATTATACACACTAACTACTTGATTAAGGAAAGAGAGCAGATAATAACGTATATCCAGCAAAGATAAGTTTTCGGGTAGTGAGTTGCTGCTTCACACATGATTTGTAAACTAAGTGTCGTATCAAAAAGGTTTATGTACCCATAGGGAGCAAGAATTCATAAAATCCCACGAGACACGTCCTATATATGTTCGTATAGCTTCGTAGGACATGGGACCATACTGGAAAAACTTCTAACAGAATTTACTGTCGTATAGAGCCATTGCTTCAAAACTCACAAAATCAAATAACTTATTTGACTATCCAAAGTTATGTATTAAGAAACAAGTACACTATTATTTAATAAACAATTCAAGGAGATTGCTAAGAAAAGCTACTCGTCAAGAGAAGTGCGGATAAGACGAGAAATACATTGAACATTTGGCTCTGACAAACAGACGGCCCGTACGCACCACTTGCTCCTCATGTATTCATTTGTCACAATAGGAATATGAATTAGGGATTGAGTTGAAATTGAGAGGTGAAACTGTTAGCATCTGAAATAGTACCTAGAGGTGAATATAACACATGCTTGACTAGTGTGGCAATTAATCATCTCAAATCCTTGAAGTGATCCTCCTGGTGGTGTACCTACTAATCAATAAAAAAAACTATGCCATATGCATCCAATATCAACTTACATGGATCATTTGAGAAGCATTGAAAAAATGACCCTGGATCAAATTCGCTGGTCCATAGGTTAACGTTTGTGGAAGTTTATTGGAGGAATACATGCTACATTTCATCCATTTCACACACTGCAATATTAATTGAATGCACATGACTAATAGTTATACACGCTAACTACTTTATTAACGTAAGAGAGAGTAGATATCCAAAATAATGAATATCTACTCTATATTCTTATTCCAATTGCTAGATTATAATTGTTCCCACCAACTATTTTCTTCATTCTTAGCTGACAGATATGACTTAGGGTGCATGTTGATGATCTAAAAATAAATTATCTTGACCATGTGGCCAAAAATAAATTAGCTTGTCTTATCTGAAAAATACGATTTAGTGTGCATTTGACTTAGTGTCCAAAATAAATTATCCTGAAAAACATTAATGTGCATCTTAATGATGTAAAAAATATGTAGTGATTCTAGACAATTAAATCTTGTGTGTTCCTAGAGTTAGTCCGGCAAGAAACACCAAATCCACAATACAGACACACTAGGTAATCTTTTTACCGGTGAACAAATTTCTACCCTAAAAAGTTTGTACGAGCATCTATATGATGAAAGCATGTGACATGTTCAGATGATGTAATGATGTGAGTCACCTATAGTTGACACAATTATATTTTTGAAAATGTTTGATATCACTATATAGTGTCATTATTTATGGTTGAGCCATAGTTTTCTCATATGGATACTCCATCAATATGATCATTTCACACACCAAGAAAACATATCTTGCTTTCCTAAAAAATTACAAATAAATAATTGTTAGTGCAAGTCATAGATATGAACTTTACAGGGACACCAATTGGTGGGTTTCTCCTCCGTTCTATCACAATTAAGAAAAAGTATGCTCTCTTTTGGTTTTCTATAAAAAATGGTTTATTTGAGGTAATGAGATAATATGGTCAAGACAATGAGGTTTGTCCATTTCACACACTGCACTAATTTGTTGACTTCACATATCTAGTATTATTATAGGCACTAACTACTCTCTTAAGGTAAGAGAGTAGATACACAAATTAATGTATATCTAGCAAAGATCCTTTTCGTGTAGTGAGTATCAAAAAGGTTTCGCTACCCATTGGGACAAGGGATTCAAAAAATCAAACGAGATACAACCTATGTTTGTATAGTATCATAGAGCACATGACCATACTAGACATTTCTAATATATTTCACCGTCGTAAAGAGATATTTCTTCAAAACTCAAAAAAAAATAACAACTCGTTTGAATAGACAAGTTATGTATTAGGAAAGATATTGGTAAGAAACACTTCTGGTCGAGAGAAGTGTGGACAAGATGAGAAAAACGTTAAGTAGTTGGCTCTTACATACAAAAGGCATGTATGTCGCAGTTGCTACTAATTTAGTCATTTGGTACCATGTGAATATGAATTGGGGATTAAGCTAAAACATGGAGATGCACATGTTAGCAATATGGACTAGTACCTAGACTTGACTATCACACTTGGTTGAGTAGTGATAATTATCATCTCAAATCCTTGCAATGATCGTCCTGGCAGTTTCTAATAATCAATAAAAAAGCTATGATATATGCATCCAGGATTAACTTACATGGATCATATGAGAGGCATTGAAAAATTGACCATGGATCAAATTGGCTAGTCCATAGGTTAACGTTTGTGGAAGTCTATAGGAGGAACACATTGCACTAATTAGTTGACTGAACACCACTAGTAATTATACACACAAACTACTTTGTTAACATAAGAGAGTAGATATCAAAAATAATTTATATCTACTTTATATTCTTATTCCGACTGCTTGGTTACCCTTGTTCCCACCAACCGTTTTATTTATTATTAGCTCACAAATATAAATTAGTGTGCATATTTATGATTTAAAAATAAATTATCTTGAATTAGTGTCCAAAAATAAATTATCTTGACTTAGCTGAGAAATATGACTTAGTTTGCATCTTGACTTTGTCTAGAATAAATTATCCTAAATAAGTTAGTGTTCATCTTGATGATGTGAAAAATATGTAGTGATTCTAGACAATGAAATCTTGTCTATTCCTAGAGTTAGTCCGAGAAGAAACACCAAGATCCACAATACAAACACACTAGGTAGTCTTTTTACCGGCGAAAGATAACCACGACAATTTTCCTCGTTAGTCGTATCATGTTCAGTAACTGCTTCATTTGTGTTTTAACCCATATATGCTCAAATGCTACCCTAAAAAAATCATACGAGCATTTATATGATTTAATCATGTGACACGTTCATATGATGCAATCATGTGAGTCACGTATAGGTTATACAATTATATTTTTGACTATGTTTGTTGGCACTATATAGTGTCATTATTTGTGGTTGAGCAATATTTTTCTCATATGAATCTTCCATCCATGTGATGGTTTCACACACCAAGAAAAAATATCTAGAGTTCCTAGAACTTCTACGAATAAATAAATGCTAGTGCAAGTCATAGATATGAAGTTTATGGGGACACTGAGAACCAACCTGTGGTTAGATGGTTAGGAGGGCAGTGGCACCCCCAACCCACCAGGGTTCAAATCTTAGATTTGACACTTCAGTATCTCAAAAAGACGGAATATTTTTCAGTGGGATGCGACGTTTCCGTCGACAGCAAGGCGTCATGTGGTGACTTCGTCAATCTCAAGACCTACCGGATCAGATTCTTTGACGCAGTCTCTTAGAAGTGCTCATAGGTGTAGGGTGTGCGTGTGTGCGTTTATAGGTGTGAGTGTATGTACCTATGTGTGCGTCTGTGATTGTACTGTTTTTCACAAAGAAAAAAGTTCATTGGGACACCAATTGAGTGGTTTCTCCTCTGTTCAAACACAATTAATAAAAAGCATGCTCACTTTTTTGTTTTCTATAAAAAAACTGCTTTACTTGAGGTAATGAGACAATATGGTCAAGCCAATGAGGATCGTCCATTTCACAGACTACACTAATTAGTTGATTGTACATGTCTAATATTGTTATACGCACTAACTACTTTATTAAAGTAAGAAAGTAGATATGCAAAGTAATGTAAAACTATCGCTTCCTCTTAGGACCAGGGATTCAAAAAATCCCATGAGACACTTCCTATGTTCGTATAGTTTCGTAGGACACGGGACTATACTAGACACTTCTAACATATTTTAATGTCATATAGAGACTTTTTTGAAAATCAAAATAAATTAATAATTTACTAGACTAGCCAACAAGTTATATATTAGGAAACAAGTGTGGATATTAGTAAAACATGTTTCTGGCCGAGAGAAGTGTGGCCAAGATGAGGAAACAATGAGTACTTGACTCTTACAGACACAAGGCACGTATGCCACACTTGCGGCTAATTTAGTAACTTGTGACCATGTGGGTATGAATTAGCGATTGAGCTAACACATGGAGGTGAACCTGTTAGCATCTGAACTAGTACCTAGACATGACTATCACACTTGGTTGAGTAGTGACTAATCGCCTCAAATCCTTGAAATAATCCCCCTCGCGGTGTACCTACTAATCATAAAAAAATCTATGTTATATTCATCTAGGATCAACTTACATGTTTTTGGAAGTCTATTAGAGGAATACATGATCCAATTCATCCATTTCACACACTTCACGAATTAATTGAATGCACATGCCTAGTAATTATACACGCTAACTACTTTATTAACGTAAGAGAGTACATATCCAAAATAATATATGTATATCTACATTATATTTTTAATCCAATTGCTATATTATGATTGTTTCCACCAACTATTTTTTCTTTATACTTAGATGAGAGATATGATTTAGAGTGCATGATGATGATTTAAACTAAATTATCTTGACTTAGTGTCAAAAAATAAATTATCTTGTCTTAGATGACAAATACGACTTAGTGTGATTCTTGACTTAGTGTCCAAATAAATTATCCCTAATAAATTAGTGTGCATCTTGATGATGTAAAAAATATGTAGTGACTCTAGACAATTAAATCTTGTCTCTTCCTAAATCCTACAAGAAACACGAAGCTCCACAATACAGACACACTATGTAATC
Organism: Lolium multiflorum; assembly: GCA_030979885.1. NCBI lineage: Eukaryota > Viridiplantae > Streptophyta > Magnoliopsida > Poales > Poaceae > Lolium > Lolium multiflorum. Next base: position 339,534,565 of record CM061749.1, read on the forward strand.
TTTTTACCGGTGAAAGATAACCAAGGCAATTTTCCTTGCGTTTCATATCATCTTCAATATCTGCTTCCTTTGTGTTTTAACCCATATATGCTCCAATACTACCCTAAAAAATTGGTACGAGCATCTATATGATGTAATAATGTGACACGTTCAGATAATGCAATCACGTGAGTCACCTATAGTTGATACAATTATATATATACAATTTTTGGTAGCACTATAGAGTGTCATTATTTGTAGTTGAGCCATAGTTTCCAATATGGATCCTCCATCCATATGATGGTTTCACACACCAAGACAAAATATCTGGCTTTCCTAAAACTTTTACGAATAAATAACTTTTAGTGCAGGTAATATATATGAAATTTACGGACACCAATTGATTCGTTTATCCTCTGTCCTAGCAGAATTAAAGAAAAATATATGATCGCTTTTGGTTTTTTGTAAAAAAAATAGTTTATTTGAGGTAATAAGATAATATGTTCAAAACAATTAGATTCATCCATTTCACCGACTGCACTAATTAGCTGAGTGCAAATGTTTATTATTACTAGATGATACCCCGCGCCTTGCTGCGGAAACTTTTAATCTTAAACACATAAAATTACATAGATAAAATAGTTATTTGTGCTGAAGATATACAATCAAAAGACGAAGTAGTGATAACTGTATATTCATGTAATTATAAAGATAGCACAAAAGTAAATTCTGTGAATAAGTTTATTGCTAAATGCAGTTGTACAATATATAAGTAATCTGAGACCACTTACATAATTAAGTATATAAACATATTGACAATTGGAATTCGGTATATCCCTCGACTCGTTAGAAGCCAGGACTTAACCTCTTGCTTGAAAGAAAAGTAAAAGGTTACACACATATTATTACTACAGAAAGTTAAGAGTTATTGTGCTATACGCACTCTCGATGAAAATCAATCTTCATATCTGCATTAAGAACATAAATTGTCATGAGTACCAATTCATTTGTTTAAGAGCGCTAGAATTAAAAGAGTAGGAACATAAACATAAACAATGGTAAGCACCTAGAGCAAAACTATCCACGTATTTCTAGCAAAAGTTCACTGCAATTCTGGCAATCCATGAAAAAGAACTCGACACCGTTATGCAAACTGATCAGTTGATGCTCATCCTTTCCTTACCAGAAATTGTCGGGGCTAGACTCCATACATGGCCTTAGATTTTTCACGGAATGTTGGGAAAGGGGGTAACCATGGGTTCCTTGCTGCACATGAATAAGCTTCTGTGTCCCCTACTGCGTCGTCTTCAGCAGCCGAACGCAAGTTTTAGTGTAGCAAATTACGGAACAACTTTTAACCCCAGTAGTGTAAACAGATCTTTCTCCGTTCCTGCAAGAGTTTTTTCAAGTAATTGCTAAAAATCAAAATTGGTGGAAAGCTGTAACAAATTCAGTGTAGCAAAAGAACTGGCAGGAATCAATCACAAATAAAAGAGAGCCCCTGGACTTGAAAGATGCAGCGAGTAGCGCCAAAGGAATTAATAGAAAATGCACGGAAACGATGGACAAAAGTGGAGAAATCTAGATGTCACATGGGAAGGTACTACACAAAGATGACTTCGATTTCTGCAGTTGTAATTAGGTAAATTTAAAGTATTTAGGAAATCCCAATAAATACGAAGTTGTACCAGATGGTTTCGATTTCTGCAGTTCCAATATGATAGTAGTGGCTGCAATGGATGGTAATCTTCAAGGAAACATCCTGATGTGATTGAAATTTCAGGTCCTGTGGGCTGGTAAAGTTGCAGCCATGCTGTTCTGGCTCTGCGCGACCATCGACTGATCGAGGCTTCTGCCGGGAGGACGTCTGGCATCACAACACTGTAGTGCGGTGGCATGCGGTGAAATCCGGTGGAGGGATAGGAGATCAGCTGGAGGAGTGGCAGAACCAATAAAAGATTGAAGAAGAACGCAACTGTGTTGGCAGTTTTCATTTGAAGTCAGCTTGTGTAGAACTCGATTAATATAGACATGATAGCCCGGGAGACGAAAGGAGGCATCTCTGGAAGGACACATGGAAATTAATGATGTGTTTGTGGAAGAAGAAGAGGAGAGGACACACGTGAGTGCAGAAGAGTGGAGGAGAAAATAATATGCACTGTTGATGGTGCGGCTTGAGAATACATGGAAGGCTTAAATATTAGTTATTTTAAACCATCTCTTCTCCCACCGGCTGGCTTTGGGTTAGATATATCTGAGGTTGCATGAGAGATGATGTGGACGGGAGGATGCTGAATTGGTGGGACCGATGAGGTGGCATAGCTGCATGCTTAGAGAAATAGGTTAGTGGGGATGAACTTCTTAGTTATATAGGATTATACACACTAACTACTTTATTAAGGAAAGAGAGTAGATATGCAAAATAAGTATATCTAGCAAAGATCCGTTTCCGCGTAGTGAGTTGCTGTTTCACACATGATTTGTAAACCTAGTGTCGTATCAAAAAGGGTTCTCTACCCATTGAGAGCAAGAATTCATAAAATCCCACGAGACACATCCTATATATGTTCGTCTAGTTTCGTAGGACATGGGACCATACTGGAAACTTCTAACATAATTTACGGTCGTATAGAGACATTGCTTCGAAACTCACAAAATAAAATAACTTATTTGACTATCCAAAGTTATGCATTAAGAAACAAGTACACCAGTATTTAATAAACAACTCAAGGAGATTGCTAAGAAAAGCTACTAGTCAAGGGAAGTGCGGACAGACGAGAAAACATTGAATATTTGGCTCTTACAGACACAAGGCACGTACACACCACTTGCTCCTCATGTATTGATTTGTCACAATAGGAATATGAATTAGGGATTGAGTTCAAAAATAGAGGTGAACCTGTTAAAATGTGAACTAGTACCTAGACGTGAATATCGCACTTGCTTGACTAGTGGTAATTTATCATCTCAAATCCTTGAAGTGATCCTCCTGGCGGTGTACCTACTAATAAATAAAAAAAACTATGCTATATGTATCCAGTATCAACTTACATGGATCATATGAGAAGCATTGAAAAAATGATCCTAGATCAAATTCGTTGGTCCATAGGTTAACGTTTGTGGAAGTCTATTGGAGAAATACATGATGCAGTTTATCCATTTCACACACTACAATAATTAATGCACATGACTAGTAGTTATACACGCTAACTACTTTATTAACTTAAGAGAGTAGATATCCAAAATAATGAATATCTACTCTATATTCTTATTCCAATTGCTAGGTTATACTTGTTCCCACCAACTATTTTATTTATTTTTAGTTGAAAGATGTGACTTAGTGTGCATGTTGTTGATCTAAAAATAAATTATCTTGACCATTTGTCCAAAAATAAATTAGCTTGTCTTATCCGACAAATATGACTTAGTGTGCATCTTGACTTAGTGTCCAAAATAAATTATTTATGCTGAAAAAAATTAATGTGCATCTTAATGATGTGAAAAAAATAATTCTAGACAATTACATCTTGTTTGTTCCTAGATTTAGTCCGACAAGAAACACCACCTCCACAATACAGACACAATAGGTAATCTTTTTACTGGTGTAATATAACCGCAACAATTTTCCTCGCGTTTCAAATCTTGTTCAATAATTGTTTTCTTTGTGTTTTTTCCCATATATGCTCCAATTTCTACCCTAAAAAGTTCGTACGAGCATTGATATGATGTAAGTATGTGACACGTTCAGATGATGTAATTATGTGAGTCACCTATAGTTGACACAATTATATTTTTTGATAATGTTTGATATCAAAAATAAAGACGCTCCAAGAACAACACATAGCACATGAAGAAATAAAAATATAGCGTCTTGAAAGATGACCTGATACTTTGTTGATGAAGAAGGGGATGTCTCGGACATCCCCAAGATTTAACGCTTGTACCTCTTGGATATTTCTTGTGGTGACATGGGCATCCCCAAGCTTGAGATTTTTTCCATTGACGAGGGTGCTCCTCGGCAATGCCCACCATGAGGGGCTTAGGGTTGACGGAATCCTACAGGCTAGCATGAAACATCGGATACCAAATAAACGGGGAGAGAGATTTACCCAGATTCGGGGCCCTCTCGATGAGGTAAAACCCTTACTTCATGCTTGTTTGATCTTGATTATCGAATATATCGGGTTACAATGGGGAAGCTGATAGGCTGTGGTGGTTGTCTCGCCGGGAGGAAAGGATTCTAGGTTTCTAGCTCTAACTTGTGGTAGATCTACGTATTGAAGTTGGCCTTCGACAGGCTCTCTCCTGGCCTTTATATAGCAGGCCAGGTTGATGTGACCCAGCATACACTGCATGGTGTAGTACGCAAGTCATTGACATAACACAAGTGAAACACTGTTCCACTCGTATTACATCCCTCAGAGTGGTACAACAGAAACGTATGCGAGTCCAAGGCATGTCTATAGAAGGATACATGAACTATTTACAGAAGATCAACATAGCCTCCTACTTTACAGTGAGGTAAAACTTCAAATAAAGCTCCAAAAGAATGAATCGTAGTCTAACTCATCTCTAACTCTAGCTCTAGAGCTACTTGGCTTGCTATAATACTCTAGCTACTTAGGTGCTAGTATTAGGGAAATAGTTCCCTTCTATTACTAGTCTAGGTTTTCCACTTTAGCTGATGCAGAAGTTGACTCCATTGACTTCATTGATTGGATTCTCCATCTTGTTGTATTTGACTCCTTCGACTTCGAGTTCCACGGTAGTTTCTCCTTTGGTGACTCCATAAATAAGCAGGGTATTTAAAGAGGGATGAGTACGAGCGTACTCAATAAGTTCATTATAGGAAATATGTGTATCATGCACTAGCTACAGCCACAGACCAGAAAGTCATAAGCGAATGCATGTTTTCGTAAACATTTCTTCAAAATATTTATTTTATTCTGAAAACTATGCCCGTCAGTCTTCACATGTTGACCAGAACTTCATGGAGTTCCTTTCCTACCGCATTCGTAGTTCCCTTCCCGGGACAGGGAGTGATAGCCACAATTTAATACACTCTACAGAGATGCGTTACTTTTCCCATAAGAGAACTTATCCTTGTTGCTAACCAGGTGTTAACTTTCACGTCCACACTTCCTTGGTGCGAAGCCCATTATAAGAACAAAGCCAATCACTACCTACTCCGCGACCCCGCATACCCACCCTTTTGTAAGTCTGTCATGTCCTTTATCTAGGCATTTGTTCTCACCTTTACCATTAAGCTAGACTGTTCCGAACAATTTACATGCCCTGTCTTGTACACTATAGATAGACTAACCCGGACAACCCTTACAATCCATCATAGACCTTTAACAAGTATGCCCTCTCCTATATCTATTGGTAGACCGTTACGAACCGATGTCCTCACCTTTACCAAATAGATAGACTGATACAGGCAACCCATATTACTGATCTGTTGATATGCGAGAGGAAAAAAGATACAACTGACTTTCCCATAGCCATTATAGATCTCATGGTTAACGCGATATGTACGGCGCTAGAATCACTAGACGACATTGGTGATTAGTCCTAGATGGGTAGTACCCTTGCATTGGAACCTCCACCATCAACATATACCATGGTTCCATTGCCTACCACATAGTCATATTCATAATTGTAAAATAATATTTTGCTTTTCAATGCAAAAGTGATAAGTATAGTACTTTGCATATAGTTTGATAAAAATAATCAAATGATATGAGCAAGCGATGAACTTGCCTTTCTTGACTACAAGATTATGCAGGCAAAAGGTTCGATACGGGATAACTCCAAATTCTTAAATACCATCATCGTCCTGTAAGGACAATGTTTAAAGAACTGGCAAAGATGCTATTATGCATAGTATGAGATGCAATCTCCCTGAGCGTAACCTAACCCCGATGATTTAGGATTGGGTGAGTTGTAAAGATTTCTTTTAGGGTGTGTTGCACTTTTAGGGTGGTTTCTCAAACAAGTTCTTATTAGGGTTTGGTTATCTTAGTATCATAAATAGGTGATATAAAGCATCATAACAATTATACACACAAAGGAATAATGGTTGCATAACATGTAAAGAGTGGTTGCCAGTTTTAAGTCTTATAGTGCGTGGTTGATGATTACTTATTATGTACTTCAAAAGAATAACTCTTGAATAACAAGTTACATAGTAAATAAGAAGTATTTTAAGTAAGAACTATTGGCTTCTATGGTTTGCTTGATATTTACGTTAAAAGAATAACTTTTGAAGAACCTGTTTAATAAAGAACAAAAATTACTACAAATAGGAGCTATGTGCTTCTAGAGTTTACAATTGGATTCATTTAATTTATCTAGTTGGGTGTAGTTGGTTCTTAGGTAGAATGGGTCTATATGCAGCAAGTATTGGTAGATTTATTACTATGGTTGATCATATGTATCATATCAAAGGATGGTTATTGAGGTGGTGCCATGAGTTAAACATTAGGGTTTACTATGACTTCTCATTTGCTTCACTAAGTAATCAATAATGGGTTCCTAAACTAGGTGGTTTTATTATCCTCCAGTATCGTTTAGTTGAGTAGAAGCATGTAAAGTAAATTAATATCCAAGGTTGGTATTATGGTTGATCACCATGGTTCTACTAAGTAATGATGGTTAAGGTTGGTTCCAATGGTGTGGGATTTAGGAGGGGTGATCAATGGTGCTAATATGAGAGTAACAAGTTAGGGTTTACACCTAGGTGGCACTACATAAGATATTATTCCAGGATGAAAGCATGAAGTGATAACTTCATTTGCATTTGAGTTGCTAATGTCTTAATAAAATATGAGCATTCTTTTATTTGCTTGGTTTAGACCATAACTAAGGTTAAGTTCCTATGATCACATGTTATAAATAACTAGGGTTTTAGAGTTAAAAACAATTTAGGATTATCACATGAAATATTGAGATCAAGTTTCTTACTTATCTTAAAATTAGTGTTTCTAAATTGTGTTGTCATTCTTGAAATAATAATTGGTAATTGAGTTGGAGTTATTAATTACTTTGAAATGAAATTAATAATGGTCTTATCATGTTATTTTAAAAGATTTAATAATTAAGGTAAATTCTATTTTGGTTGAATTCAGGACTTAGAATTCTATGGTTGTTATTATATTTTAAAACAATAACTTTTGGACTAAAAAGGTTGAAGTAAATAAATAATTTTTGACTACAAAAGAATATTAGTTTTTATCATTTTCTTGCTTGATTGTTATTTAAAGAAAATGGTAAATGGTAATTTGCAAATTAGGGTTTTTTAAATACAACTAATATTTTTGTTAATATGATAAAGAAAATTAACCTTAATATTTTATTCACTTACTGAATAGCTATTATTTATTTTTTAAACTTAACTAATTAATAAATTTTATTTGAATTGACGATAAAAGAAAAGGCATAATTAACAAAGGTGAAATAATTGAATTTTTATTTTGGCAAACATTTTCATATTATATTTTTGTTGAATAGAGTTTATTTTTTTGAGCATTTTGATATCTTACTTGTATTTTTCTGATTTGAAATGAATTTTATTTATTTTGGCAAATTTTCAGCAATATTCTCGATTTTGAATTAAAGGACAAATACTAAACATATTGATTCAAACCTAGCTACTGCTACTGACGAGTGGGGCCATTGACTAGGTCAGTTGCCACGATGGCAACAACCAGTCAACATGCATTCGGGACCCCACCGCCACATCGGCTATGACGATGGCTTGACGCGGGCTGTCTGGGCACGACGGCGCCGCCGATTAACGGCTCCCCTGGATGCGCGGCTTTCACTATTCAAATCCCCTCGACTCACTGATCACGATGGTGGTCTTGCCTTGCTCAGGGTTCACCAGAGCATCGCCGGAGAATACATCTATGGCGGCGCTGCTTCGGCCAAACGGCTAACTCAAGCTAGGATGCATTCTAGAAAGCGAGAGTTGGCTCTAACGATACGCACACTTACCCTGAGTATGATGGTGTGGTCGGCGACGACGATTGCCACCGGAGTTGAGCTCAATTTCACCATTACCGGCGGTGTACTGAGAAAGGGAATCTTCAAATTTGCGTCGCCTCGACCTCCCCTTGATGCTGGGCTTCTCCCAGATGATCTACTTTCCAAGGCGCACATCCTTGACCATGAGCTAGATGCTGGGGTGGCCTCTATCGCCGGCTTCTTCCCCGACACCGGCGGTGGTTCACAGAGAGGTGTGAGCGATTGAGAGGATCTGAGGTGAAATGGAGGGGTGGAGAAGATCAAGGAGATCACGGTGATCCTCTACACGCTTTTATAGCTCGACTAATGGTCCCTATCGGCATATCCCTGCCGGCGACGGCCGAGATGTGACGGAGGTGTTGGCATGGAAAACAGCACAAATCAGGACGCATTTGGGATAGGCTTGGACGCGAGAAGAATTGGGCGGGGTTCTGAGATGGTGGGCGACGTCCAGGTCGTCCTTATCATCGACAAGGGACGTGGCCGATGCTCTCGTGCGCGTTGTCGCCACCGGAGAATAGAATGCGTTGGCCTTCTTTTAATTACCAAAACGATATGGACCATTTCCTTGGTGGGCTGGGCCATGTCGTGGCCTGCTGCTAGGTTGGCTTCGGGCTGCTGCCAGGTAAGTAAGCTCCTTTTTCTATTTTTGTTTTTCTATTTCTGTTTTCTATTTTGTTGTTTGAATGCATATTTGAGTTCTCTTTTGTTTTTGCAGGTTTCTAAATATTTGAATCTCAATAGAACTTGATAATAATGCTTACTGCATAATTGTGTTGTTCAAACAAATATTTAATGTTTGATTAAATTGGTATTTTGTGAGGTTCATTCCAAATTTAAAATAGACATGAATTTATGTGTTCATTTCAATTCCTTTTTAAGTGATTTGAAATTTATAACATTTGCATGATGAATATATTATTAGGTTTTGCTAATGTGCTCAACAATATTGATTGTTCATATGTCTTTTAAATATGGCTAGAATTTAAAACAGGGTATTAATGAAGATGGTGTTAGGGTTATGATTTCATGTGTCCCATTATTTCTAGGAGTTACAATATGGTTTAGGTTTTGTTCTAAAGTTATTAGTATGGTTTAATTAACACATTGATTTGGAATTCCTAGATATATCATTTGATTATTATAAGTCCTATATTTTCTACAATAAGATATGTGATATTTAATTTTTTTGGCCAATTAGATGGAAGTGTAGGGTTTAACCTTGGTTTTGACACTAAACACTTAAATGGCATTTAAGCTTTACGGTATTTCTAGCTTAAGTTTATACTTGTGATCTATGATACACAAGTTAGAAGATAGTATTTTATGTGGAGTGGATCTCATGCGAAATGGTTTAGGGTTTTGCATAAGTTTCACTAATTGACACATAAGTGGGCATGAGGTGTGGTAGGGTTTTACTTATGATCCCAAGTGATACATGGATTGGAATTCAAATGTGGTCTAGGGTTTTAGTTATGTTTCACTAATAGAATATGGCTCTCACCTCCAAGATTAAAGATTGGTTTGAACAAGTAGGATTTAATACTACTCTAGTAATCTCTAGGATAGACATGGCTATGGTTAGCATCTATAATATCTCTCACTTCTAAATGTCTTGGAATAGCCTAAGGTCCTACTCGAGAGATGATGATATGATCCTCTAAATATATGGTTTGCCTAGGAATTCTACCTTGGTATCTTATGTAGCTTCTTATTCTGGAAATCTGATAAACTTGCATCTTGTGGTATGCCTCCACCTCCTAGCATCTTCATCTTGATCCTAGCTAATGTATGGGTGGTCTCAAGGTTTTGGTTTCCTTGTAACATGGTACTAGATGATCAAATGGATGAAGGGTGTGGCTCCTTTTATAGGCTTGGGCAAGCTCAGTAAGGTGCTTGGTTGTCATGAGCTCATCCATAGCAATCCATTGAGCATGTGGTGGCATAGGTTGGAATGCAAGTCATGTAGATATTTTCATCCTATGTGGCATGGATACTGTCCTCTCATATGATTTGTTTTTGGATAGCCAAGTGGCATTTGTAACTAGATGTCTTGTGAATGCTTTTATACTTGTGAATAATGCACCATACCATATATGATTTGTTATAATATTGGTCAAAAGCTCAAGGTTGAGGGTTATTTCTCAATTTTGGATAGTTGGTTTGATTTCACCAAGGCATGATCATATGAGTTCCAAAATACTCATAGTTAGTTTTATTCAAATAGTTTGAACTATAATTCGTAATGTAAGCGGATTTAGTTTTATGATATATCATATATTTAATAAGTTACGATTTAAACTACGAATACCTTTAACATCCCTAGGATAGGGCATCTTCTCAATTGCTTCAACTTTAGCTCTATCAACATCAATACCTTTCAGAAATTTTATGTCCCAATACAATTCCTTCATTAACCATAAAGTGGCATTTCTCCCAATTAAGAACAAGGTTAGTTTCTTCACATCTCTGCAAAACTTTATCAAGGTTTCGCAAGCAATTATCAAATGAATTTCCATAGACAGAAAAATCATCCATAAATACCTCAAAAATCTTTTCACAAAAGCCATGAAAAATAGCAGACATGCATCTTTGAAAAGTAGCAGGAGCATTACACAAACCAAAAGGCATACGCCTATAAGCATAAGTTCCATAGGGACAAGTGAAAGTGGTTTTCTCTTGATCTTTAGCTCTAACATCAATTTGTGAAAACCCAGAATATCCATCAAGAAAACAGAAATGAGTATTTTTAGATAACCTTTCTAACATTTGATCAATAAAAGGTAAAGGGTAATGATCCTTCTTAGTAACTTTATTAACTTTTCGAAAATCAATGCACATTCTATACCCTACAACTACTCTTTGAGGAATAAGCTCATCATTATCATTAGGCACAACAGTTATACCTCCTTTCTTAGGAACACAATGCACAGGACTAACCCATCTACTATCAGCAATAGGATATATAATACCTGCTTCAAGGAGTTTTAATACCTCATTTCTTACCACATCCTTCATCTTGGGAATTAGACGACGCTGATGTTCAACAACAGGTTTTGCACCATCTTCTATATTAATAGCATGTTGGCAAATAGCAGGAGAAATCCCCTTCAAATCATCAAGAGTATAGCCAATAGCTCCTCGGTGCTTCTTCAATATTTCCAATAACCTTTCTTCCTCAATATCTGAAAGCTTAGCACTAATAATAACAGGATATGTTTTCTTCTCATCAATATAAGCATACTTAAGATTATCAGGTAATGGTTTCAAATCAAATACAGGATCTTCCTTTGGTGGTGGTGTTACACCTAAATCTTCAACCGGTAAGTCATGTTTAAGAATAGGTTGACGAAGGAAAATTTCATCAAGCTCATCCCTTTCTTCCCTAAAAACTTCACTCTCACTATTTTCCAAATGTTGCTGCAAAGGATTACTAGGAGCAAGAGCAATAGATGCATGATGACCCACAAGTATAGGGGGTGTATCATAGTATCTTCGATAAGTAAGAATGTCGATCCCAACGAGGAGCAGAAGGTGTTGACAAGCAGTTCGATGAAGGATTCACGTAAATGCTCTCAGACAAGTTTTGGGGTTTTGATATAGCAGATAAATAAAGTACAAGTAAATAAAATGCGAGAGAAATAATTGCTGCGAGTGGCCCAATCCTTTTTAGCACAAAGGACAAGCCGTTTGTTTACTTATAATGACCAAACGTTCTTGAGGACACACGGTGATTTTAGTCTAGTGCTTTCGCTTCATGTAGCTAAATAATCTTCATTGTTTTGATAAGTGTTGTGTGGGTGAACCTATGCTAATGCACCGCCCTTCCTAGTACTAATACATACTTGTGATTATACCCCTTGCAAGCATCCGCAACTACAAGAAAGTAATTAAGATAAATCTAACCCACAGCCTTAAACTCTGAGATCCTGCGATCCCTCTTGCATCGATATACTAACGGGGGCTTAGGTTTCTGTCACTCCGGCAACCCCGCAATTAGCAACCGAATACAAGATGCACTCCCCTAGGCCCATAAATGGTGAAGTATCGTGTAGTCGACGTTCACACGACACCACTAGAAGAATGACACCACAACTTAAATATCATAACATTGAATATTACTCAGCCATAGTTCACTACTAACATTTAGACTTCACCCATGTCCTCAAGAACTAAACGAACTACTCATGAGACATCATATGGAATACAATCAGAGGTGATATAGTGATGAATAACAATCTGAACATAAACCTTGGTTCAAAGGTTTCACTCAATAGCATTAATAACAAGTAGAATTCAACACCGGGAGAGTTTCCCCTATCAAACAATCAAGATCCAACCCAAATCGTTACAGCGGTGACGAGGTGCAGCGGTGGTGATGGCGATGTAGATGGTGGAGATGATGATGATGATGATGGAGATGATGTCCAGCTCGATGACGATGGCGATGGCGTCGATTTCCCCCTCCGGGAGGGAATTTCCCGGCGGATTCCTGCCCGCCGGAGAGCTCTTTCTCTCTGGTGTTCTCCGCCCGCAGAGGCGGTTGTAACTCTTCGCGACGTACCCTCGTGGCTTAGGTTTTCGGGACGAAGGAGTACGCGAAGAAAAGGAGGCGAGAGGGTGTGGGGCCCCACACAACATGGTGGCGCGGCCATGGGCCGCCGCCCGTTGTCTGGGCCCACCTTGGGTCCAGCTGGCTCCCCTTCTGGATTCCTTCGTCATCTGGAAAAATAGGAATTTACGTGTAATTTCCTTCCACAGTTGATCTTCCGAAATATTGCGTTCGACGGTGCTTTTTCCAGCAGAATCCTGGCTCCGTGCTTGATCCTCCAATAATGATGAAACATGCAAAGTAGATGAAATAACATAAGTATTGTGTCCCAATATGAAATATATCAATGAATAACAGCAAATTATGATACAAAATAGTGATGCAAATTGGACGTATCAACTCCCCCCAAGCTTAGACCTCGCTTGTCCCCAAGCGAAACTGAGCTCGATAAACAAGACCACATGTTTATGGAGTGAAGAGTCGATAAATAAAATACGGACAAGAAGCATCATATTCATTCACACAAGACATTCTAGTAAACAACTTCCTCATATAACTCATCTTGAAATAAGTAAAGAGAAATCACAAGTAAAGGTGCATAAGAAATCATAGTTGGTGATGGCAAACTTTGTTCTTGGTCAGAGAACTACTAACGGATTGTACTTCTAAGCAAAGCTTTCATATTAGAATTTATATAGCTGGGCTTTCATATTCAATCATAACAATCTCCTCATAATCATTGATAACTTCAAAGTCATATTCATTCAGATAAAATTTGTACTAAACAAGAAAGTATAAAAGACATGATTAACTAAATCATAGCATAAATGGTTGGTTCACAACAACTCAATTGCTTGCTTGAGATAGAGGGAAATAGGTTTACTGACTCAACATAAAAGTAAAAGATAGGCCCTTCGCAGAGGGAAGCAGGATTAAATCATGTGCTAGAGCTTTTCAAGTTTTGAAATCATATAAAGAGCATAAAAGTAAGATTTTGAGCGGTGTTTGTTGTTGTCAACGAATGGTAGCGGGCACTCTAACCCCTTGCCAAACGAACCTTCCAAGAGCGGCTCCCATGAGGGACGGCATCTCTACCAGCAAGGTAGATCATCCCTTCTCTTTTGTTTACACATGTATTTTAGTTTTATTATGGATGGCACTCCCCCCAACCTTGGCTTTCTCAATCCATGGCTAACCGAATCCTCGGGTGCCTTCCAACATTCACATACCATGGAGGAGTGTCTATTGCAAAATTAAGTTGCTTACTGATAAATCAGGGCAAAACATGTGAAGAGAATTATTAATGAAAGTTATTAATTGGGGCTGGGAACCCCGTTGCCAGCTCTTATTGCAAAATTATTGGATAAGCGGATGTGCCACTAGTCCATTGGTGAAAGTCCGCCCAACAAGATTGAAAGATAAAACACCACATACTTCCTCATGAGCTATAAAACATTGACACAAATAAGGGGTAGTATAGTTTGAATTATTTAAAGGTAGCACATGAAGTATTTACTTGGAATGGAAGAAAATACCATGTAGTAGGTAGGTATGGTGGACACAAATGGCATGAGTTTGGTCTAAGGTTATGGATGTATGAGAAGCATTCCCTCTCAATACAGGTCTTTGGCTAGCAAGGTTTGATAGCAAGCATAAAGGTTGAAGGAAACAAACAAATATACATATGATAGAAACAATCATGCATCTTTCTCATAAGCACAAGCAATTTTAACTTCAGAATACTAAACTCATTAGCATAGAGATAATAGAGTAATATATCTAAGTGTATTTCTCTCTTCTAATTAAACATCATGTTGTTGCTATTGACCAATGCTAAGTTTGCCAAAACCAAATAGATTTACTTGATGCTCCCAAAGTGATATCAATACTAATGTCAAGAGTAATCATATAATGGAGATTGCAAACTAAAATAAGGTGTGCAAAAAGTAAATGATAAGACTTCTCATTAATATTCCATAACGATAACTCACACCAACGGATACATAGATAACCAACTAAGAGAGATACTTCCACATTGCATACTATTCCATATGATAACTTCCCTACTCATGATATGACACTACTTGATAGTAAAAGATAAAGGTAGTGATGATGTGATACCGCGGCTCCCCCAAGCTTGGAACAAACCAAGGGGATGCCAATACCGATGATGAATTACTCCTTCGGTGATGATGGTGATGGATTCTTCTCGACAAGCTTCTTAACAAGCTCCTTTAAATCCTCAATCTCATAGGTGAGGTTGCGAATCAGCTCGAGTTGTGCTCAACGCGGCTCATAATCATGTCAGGTGGCGAGTCCCAACTCCTAGAGTTGTTTCCCCATCCTTCAGCTTCAGATTTCATCTCTCCTGCAATGTTAGAACGATCTATATCCCAACCACTTGGCAACACTACCTTGGGAGTCTTTTCAGTTTGACGATCGTAGATTAGGTTGCGGAAAGGGCGGTAATTGCCCGGAGAAGATGTCCTTGGAGCCAAGTAATGACGTGGAACTGCTCCTCCGGTAGCGATTCGTGCACTCCTCTTGGTGTTGGATGGATTTGATATCACACCAATGCTCGCAATGGTGGCACGCTGGTGTACTCGCGGAACCTCCTCCACTTCTTCCTCATCCTCACTTGCGCTTTCTTCCTTCAGTTCCGGGTCTTGAATATCTTCCTCCAGAGGTCCCTTGTCCTTGTTGTTGGAGACCATGGTGCTTCTAGATCAAAGCAAATCTGGCACAGCTCGAAACAAAACACGACGAGAAAACGATATACGGACCTCCAGGGGTCCGGGGATTATATAGCAAATATTTTTACGACAAAAGGAAGGTTCAGGCCGAAAACGAGTGGAAACGTGATGCCGAGGGGCTGTCCCCATAGGTCGGCGCGGCCAGGGTGGGGCCGCGCCGGCCTATGGTGACGGGCCCTCGCGCGTCTCTTCCACTCCGTTTCGATCCCGTAATTTTTCATATTTTCCAAAAATAGCAGAAATATTGTTCGGAAAGCTAAACGCGGACTTTCTATTACCTGTACTGTTACCTATTCAAAGTCGAGTTCTGGCGGACTGTCAATTTGCCCTTTGATGAAAGCCTCCGGTGTTTCCACTTGAATAATATCAACATCAACATTATAAGAATCACCCGAGATATAATGCTTGAGTCTTTGTCCATTCACCACTTGCGTAGCATTGCCTTGGAGAGAGCTAATTTTAATTGCTCCTGAACGATACACCTCCTCAACAACATATGGTCCTTCCCATTTCGAGAGTAATTTCCCTGCAAAGAATCTGAGACGAGACCGATACAATAGGACTTTATCCCCAACATTAAACTCTCTTTTGATGATCCTTCTATCATGCCATTTCTTAACTTTTTCTTTAAAGAGTTTAGCATTTTCATAAGCTTCACTTCTCCATTCATCTAGAGAACTTAATTGCAGCAACCTCTTATTACCGGCTAGTTTCGGATCTTTATTTAGTTCTCTAACAGCCCAATAAGCTTTGTGCTCTAGTTCTAAAGGTAAATGACAAGATTTTCCATAAACCATTTTATAAGGTGACATTCCCATAGGATTTTTATAAGAAGTTCTATAAGCCCATAGTGCTTCCTTCAATTTACTAGCCCAATTCTTTCTAGATTTATTAACGGTCTTTCCCAAAATAGATTTAATCTCTCTATTTGATAATTCTACTTGACCACTAGTTTGAGGGTGATAAGCTGAAGCAATTCTATGATTAATACCATATTTAGCAAGAGTTTTTCTAAAACCTCCATGAATAAAATGAGAACCTCCATCAGTCATAATATATCTAGGTACTCCAAATCTAGGAAAAATAATATCTAAAAGCATTTTTATAGAGGTCTCACCATCAGCACTCTTTGTAGGTATAGCTTCTACCCATTTAGTAACATAATCAACAGCGACAAGTATATGAGTGTTACCTTCTGAAGAAGGGAAATGACCCATGAAGTCGAATCCCCAACAATCAAATGGTTCAATAACAAGAGTATAATTCATAGGCATTTCATTGCGTCTAGAGATATTACCAACTCTTTGACATTCATCACAAGATAAGATAAACTTCCTTGCATCTTTGAAGAGTGTTGGCCAATAAAAACCTGATTGTAGAACCTTTTGCGCGGTTCTATCTCCAGCGTGATGTCCTCCATAAACACTACCATGACATTTACTCAATATCTCCTGTTGTTCATATTCAGGAACACATCTTCGCATAATACCGTCTACTCCTTCTTTATATAAGTGTGGGTCATCCCAAAAATAATGCCTCAAGTCATAAAAGAATTTCCTCCTTTGCTGAGCTGAAAAGGTTGGAGGCAAATACTTCGAAACAATAAAGTTAGCATAATCTGCATACCAAGGGCTCTCTCGCGAGCTCACCTTTATTACAGCCAATTGTTCATTTGGAAAATTATCATTAACAGGAACAGGATCATAAGCAATATTTTCCAATCTAGACAAATTATCAGCAACAGGATTATCAGCACCTTTCCTATCTATAATTCTTGCAAAAGAAGTACCCATCTAATAAGCCTTGGCTTAGCATCTTTCTTTGTCATAAGGTATCTAATTGCAGCATGAACAGTATGAATTGTAACTTTTGAATCAACAATATAGGGTCTAAACTTGTCACAAGCAAAAACTACAGCTAACAATTCTTTTTCAGTTGTAGCATAATTTCTTTGAGCAGCATCAAGAGTCTTACTAGCATAATGAATCACATTTAATTTTTTATCTACTCGCTGTCCAAGAACAGCGCCTACAGAAAATCACTAGCATCACACATAATTTCAAAAGGCAAATTCCAATCAGGAGGTTCAACTACAGATCGTTAAGGCTTTCTTTAGAGTTTCAAAAGCTTCCTTACAATCATCATCCAAAACAAAAGGTACACCTTTTTGAAGAAGATTAGTAAGAGGCTTTGAAATCTTAGAGAAATCTTTAATAAATCTCCTATAAAACCCAGCATGACCAAGAACACTACGAATACCTTTAACATCCCTTGGATAGGGCATTTTCTCAATTGCTTCAACTTTAGCTCTATCAACTTCAATACCTCTCTCGGAAATTTTATGTCCCAATACAATTCCTTCATTAACCATAAAGTGGCATTTCTCCCAATTAAGAACAAGGTTAGTTTCTTCACATCTCTGCAAAACTTTATCGAGGTTTCGCAAGCAATTATCAAAAGAATTCCCATAGACAGAAAAATCATCCATGAACACCTCTACAATACTCTCGCAAAAGCCATGAAAAATAGCAGACATGCATCTTTGAAAAGTAGCAGGAGCATTACATAAACCAAAAGGCATACGCCTATAAGCATAAGTTCCATAAGGACAAGTGAAAGTGGTTTTCTCTTGATCTTTAGCTTTAACAGCAATTTGTGAAAACCCAGAATAACCATCAAGAAAGCAAAAATGAGTATTTTTAGATAACCTTTCTAGCATTTGATCAATAAAGGGTAAAGGGTAATGATCCTTCTTAGTAAATTTATTAACTTTTCGAAAATCAATGCACATTCTATACCCTACAACTACTCTTTGAGGGATGAGCTCATCATTATCATTAGGCACAACAGTCATTCCTCCTTTCTTAGGAACGCAATGCACAGGACTAACCCATCTACTATCAGCAATAGGATATATAATACCAGCTTCAAGAAGTTTTAATACCTCATTCCTTACCACCTCCTTCATCTTCGGAATTAGACGACGTTGATGTTCAACAACAAAGGCTTTGCATCATCTTCCATATTGATAGCATGTTGGCAAATAGAAGGAGAAATCCCCTTCAAATCATCAAGAGTGTAGCCAATAGCTCCCGGTGTTTCTTCAATATTTCCAATAACCTTTCTTCCTCAATCTCTGAAAGCTTAGAACTAATAATAACGGGATATATTGTCTTATCATCAATATGAGCATATTTAAGATTATCTTTAAATCAAAAACAGGATCTTCCTTTGGTGGCGGTGTTGTACCCAAATCTTCCACCAAATCATGCTTGAGAATAGGTTGGCGAAGAAAAATTTCCTCAAGCTCATCTCTTTCTTTCCTAAAACTTCACTCTCGCTATTCTCCAAATATTGCTGCAAAGGATTATTAGGAACAAGAACAATAGATGCACACTGCTCCATTTTAAAATCATTACTAGGCAAGTCAGCTTTATAAGGAGTTTTAGTAAATTTAGAAAAGTTAAATTCATAAGGTTCACCAGCAAATTTAGTCAAAATTTTCTCTTTCTTGCAATCTATAATAGCTCCACAAGTATTTAGAAAAGGTCTACCAAAAATGATAGGACAATAATCACTAGCAGAACCAAGTACCAAAAAGTCAGCAGGATATTTAATCTTACCACATAGAACTTCCACATCTCGAACAATGCCAATTGGAGAAATAGTTTCCCTATTAGCCGAATAACCACATCAATATCTTCAAGTTCACAAGAACCAATTTCATGCATAATCTCCGTGTAAAGTTCATAAGGAATAGCACTAACGCTTGCACCAATATCACATAAACCATAATAGCAATGATCACCAATTCTAATAGATAGCATAGGAACACTAACTTGTTTGGGTTTATTAGGATGTGAAACAATATTAGAAGCATCTTCACAGAAAATAATATGACCATCCTCTACATTTTCAGTCACAAGATCTTTAACTATTGCAACAGCAGGTTCAACTTTTATTTGTTCTTCGGTTCTATAGGTTTCTTTTCACTTTTACTAACCGCACTAGATATAACAGAATACTCTTTCATTTTAGCAGGGAAAGGAGTTTTTTCAATATAAGCTTCAGGAATAACATGATCAGTTTCAACTACAACACATTTATTAATAGATGAATCAATTTTATCTTTATACGGTTCATGATACTTATCAAAATTCTTCTTAGGCAATTCATAATGAGAGGCAAAAGCTTTGTAAAGATTTGCAGCAACTTGAGAATCAAGACCATATGTAGCACTCATATTACGAAATTTATCAGTATTCATAAAAGCTTCAATGCATTTATAATCATAAATTATACCTGATTCTCTATCTTTGTCGTTCTCCCATCCTTCAGTATTTTCTTGGATCCGATCAAGAAGGTCCCTTTTAAACTCTTCTTTGTTGCGTGTAAATGATCCAGAACAAGAAGTATCCAGCAAGGTCTTGTCTTGAAAAGAAAGTCTTGCATAGAAATTATCAATAATAACATTACCAGGAAGCTCATGAATGGGGCATTTGAGCATTAAAGACTTCAATCTCCCCCAAGCTTGGGCAATACTCTCTCCATCATGAGGCCAGAAATTATATATGCGGTTCCGATCCTTGTGAATTTCACTTGGAGGATAGAATTTAGAATAAAATAAAGGCACAATGTCCTCCCAATCAAGAGAATCACCATTCTTCAGCAATTTATACCAATGCGCCGCTTTACCAGACAGCGATATAGTGAATAGTTTCTTTCTAACTTCATTCATAGCAATACCTGCACATTTGAATAACCCGCATAATTCATGCAAAAACAGTAAATGATCACCAGGATGAACAGTTCCATCCCCTTCATAGAGGTTATCCATAACACGTTTAATAATTTTCATAGGTATTTTATACGGTATTACTTCCTCACCTGGCGCTTCATCCACCACCGTTGCAGTAGTAGTAGATTTCCCAAATAGAAATTGAAGAGAAGATCTCCCATAATGACTTATAGCAGCAGGCAGAAATAAAATCAGCACAAACAGTAAAGGTTTTCCTTACCAATTCCACTTACCAATAGCGCTTCACTCTCCGGCAACGGCGCCAGAAAATAGTCTTGATGACCCACAAGTATAGGGGTGTATCGTAGTATCTTCGATAAGGAAGAATGTCGATCCCAACGAGGAGCAGAAGGTGTTGACAAGCAGTTTCGATGAAGGATGCTCACAGACAAGTTTTCAGGGGGTTTTGATATAGCAGATAAATAAAGTACAAGTAAATAAAATGCGAGAGAAATAATTGCTGCGAGTGGCCCAATCCTTTTTAGCACAAAGGACAAGCCGGTTTGTTTACTTATAATGACCAAACGTTCTTGAGGACACACGGGGATTTTAGTCTAGTGCTTTCGCTTCATGTAGCTAAATAATCTTCATTGTTTTGATAAGTGTTGTGTGGGTGAACCTATGCTAATGCACCGCCCTTCCTAGTACTAATACATACTTGTGATTATACCCTTGCAAGCATCCGCAACTACAAGAAAGTAATTAAGATAAATCTAACCACAGCCTTAAACTCTGAGATCCTGCGATCCCTCTTGCATCGATATACTAACGGGGCTTAGGTTTCTGTCACTCCGGCAACCCCGCAATTAGCAACCGAATACAAGATGCACTCCCCTAGGCCCATAAATGGTGAAGTATCGTGTAGTCGTTCACACGACACCACTAGAAGAATGACACCACAACTTAAATATCATAACATTGAATATTACTCACCATAGTTCACTAC
The DNA here is from genome assembly GCA_030979885.1 of Lolium multiflorum. Lineage (NCBI taxonomy): Eukaryota > Viridiplantae > Streptophyta > Magnoliopsida > Poales > Poaceae > Lolium > Lolium multiflorum. Next base: position 339,555,621 of record CM061749.1, read on the forward strand.
TAACATTTAGACTTCACCCATGTCCTCAAGAACTAAACGAACTACTCACGAGACATCATATGGAATACAATCAGAGGTGATATAGTGATGAATAACAATCTGAACATAAACCTTGGTTCAAAGGTTTCACTCAATAGCATTAATAACAAGTAGAATTCAACACCGGGAGAGTTTCCCCTATCAAACAATCAAGATCCAACCCAAATCGTTACAGCGGTGACGAGGTGCAGCGGTGGTGATGGCGATGTAGATGGTGGAGATGATGATGATGATGATGGAGATGATGTCCAGCTCGATGACGATGGCGATGGCGTCGATTTCCCCTCCGAGAGGGAATTTCCCGGCGGATTCCTGCCCCGGAGAGCTCTTTTCTCTCTGGTGTTCTCCGCCCCGCAGAGGCGGCTGTAACTCTTTGCGACGTACCCTTTGTGGCTTAGGTTTTCGGGACGAAGGAGTACGTGAAGAAAAGGAGGCGAGAGGGGCTGTGGGGCCCCCACACAACATGGTGGCGCCGCCGGGCCGCGCCGCCCGTTGTCTGGGCCCACCTTGGGTCCAGCTGGCTCCCCTTCTGGCTTCCTTCGTCATCTGGAAAATAGGAATTTACGTGTAATTTCCTTCCACAGTTGATCTTCCGAAATATTGCGTTCTGACGGTGCTTTTTCCAAGAATCCTGGCTCCGGTGCTTGATCCCCCAATAATGATGAAACATGCAAAATAGATGAAATAACATAAGTATTGTGTCCCAATATGAAATATATCAATGAATAACAGCAAATTATGATACAAAATAGTGATGCAAATTGGACGTATCAACACTGTTCAACTCTAAAATCTTCATTAGGCAAATCAGCTTTATAAGGAGTTTTGGCAAATTTAGAGAAATTAAACTCATAAGATTCACCAGCAAATTTAGTAACAATTTTCTCTTTCTTGCAATCTATAATAGCTCCACATGTATTTAGAAAATGTCTACCAAAAATAATAGGGCAAAACTTACTAGCAGCAGAACCAAGTACCAGAAAGTCAGCAGGATATTTAATCTTACCACATAGAACTTCAACATCTCGAACAATACCAATGGGAGAGATAGTTTCTCTATTAGCTAGCCGAATTACCACATCAATATCTTCAAGTTCACAAGAACCAATTTCATGCATAATTTCCGTGTAGAGCTCATAAGGAATGACACTAATACTTGCACCAATGTCGCATAAACCATATTAGCAATGATCACCAATTCGAACAGAGAGAACAGGAACACCGGCTTTCATAGACTTATTAGGATGCGAAACAATATTAGAAGCATCTTCACAAAAATAATATGACCATCTTCCACATTTTCAGTAACAAGATCTTTAACTATTGCAACAGCAGGTTCAACTTTTATTTGTTCTTCAGGTTCTATGGGTTTCTTTGCACTTTTATTAACTACACTAGTTATAACAGAATACTCCTTCATTTTAGCAGGAAAGTAGTTTTTTCAATATAAGCTTCAGGAAGAACATGATCAACAGTTTTGATTTCAATACATTTACCTTTAGGTGAATCAGTTTTATCTTTATATGGTTCATGATACTTATCAAAATTCTTCCTAGGCAATTCAAAATGAGAGGCAAAGGCTTTATAAATATTTGCAACAACTTGAGAGTTAAGACCATATGTAGCACTCATATTACGATATTCATCAGTATCCATAAAAGTTTCAATGCATTCATAATTATAATTTATACCTGACACTCTATCTTTGTCGTTCTCCCATCCTTCAGTATTTTCTTGGATTCGATCAAGAAGGTCCCATTTAAACTCTTCTTTATTGCGCGTGAATGATCCAGAACAAGAAGTATCCAGCAAGATTTTATCTTGAAAAGACAGTTTTGCATAGAAATCTATTATATACTAAAAGCAAAATAAAGATGTTTTTCGGAGAACAAAGTTAATCCACATATGCTAAAATAATATAAACCGTAGATATTAATTTTAACATCTGAGATTTAAAAGTAAAAGGTGTTACGTACAACAATGTGTGTACATAAATAAACTTGTGACACGTTAAAGAGCCATATGCCATCCCGTTTGGACACGATCTAATATTTGAGGAATAAAACGTATCGTACACGGACATGACTCTATAGCGTATCAGATTTGGAAAGCAAAATTGGTTGATGTAATCCATATTCTCATTGCATCCACGCTAGCTGCCTCCCACTAGTGGAAAAGAGGCCTTTCGTCCCACCCTTTAGTCCCCGTTTTGAACCAAACCGGGACCAATGAGGGGCATTGGTCCCAGGTTCATCATGAAAACCCTTTAGTCCCGGTTCGTTTGGACCCTTTAGTCCCCCTTCGTATTACGAACCGGGACTAAAGGGTGGTCTATGGGGCAAAACCCTTTAGTCCCCCTTCGTATTACCAACCGGGACTAAAGGTCTACCCTTTAGTCCCGGTAATGGGGGACTTTTTTGCCTCCCCATGCACCTCCACCCCCCCCGTGGATCGCCTTTTTCACACTGTAAAATATAAAAGAAAATGATACAAAATTCAAAAAATAAAATGTTTTCGGATTCTTGTATGTTATGCAACCTACTATTAGGGAAAATTAACAAATTTGAATTTTCACTTATTTTGCAAAAATGTTTTGAAAAATGGTAAAACCGCAATAACTTTTGCGTACGACGTCGAAAAAAAACGTATAATATATCTAAAATTATGAATATGTACTCTATATTCTTATTCCAATTGCTAGATTATACTTGTTTCCACCAACTATTTTCTTTATTCTTAGCTGACAGATATGACTTAGTGTGCATGTTGATGATCTAAAAATAAATTATCTTGACCATGTGTCCAAAAATAAATTAGCTTGTCTTATTTGACAAATACGACTTAGTGTGCATTTGACTTAGTGTCCAAAATAAATTATCCTGAAAAAGTTAATGTGCATCTTAATGATGTAAAAAATGTGTAGTGATTCTAGACAATTAAATCTTGTCTCTTCCTAAGTCCTACAAGAAACCTGAAGCTCCACAATACATACACACTGGGTAATCTTTTTACCAGTGAAAGATAACCAAGGCAATTTCCTTGTGTTTCATATCATGTTCAATAAATGTTTTCTTTGTGTTTTAACCCATATATGCTCCAATTACTATTCTAAAAAATTGGTATGAGCATCTATATGATGTAATCATGTGACACGTTTCAGATGATGCAATCATGTGAGTCACCTATAGTTGATACAATTATATTTTTGACAATGTTTGATAGCACTATATAGTGTCATTATTTGTAGTTGAGCCATAGTTTCCAGTATGGATCCTCCATCCATATGATGGTTTCACACACTAAGACAAAATATCTGGCTTTCCTAAAACTTTTACGAATAAATAATTTTTAGTGCAAGTAATATATATGAAATTTACCGGGACACAAATTGATTTGTTTATCCTCTGTTCTACCAAAATTAAATAAAAATATATGATCGCTTTTGGTTTTCTATAAAAAATAGTTTGTTTGAGGTAATAAGATAATATGTTCAAGACAATTAGTTTCATCCATTTCACACACTGCAGTAATTAGCTGACTGCAAATGTTTATTACTGTTATTATACACACTAACTAGTTTATTAAGGAAAGAGAGCAGTTATGCAAAATAACATATATCCAGCAAAGATCCGTTTTCAGGTAGTGAGTTGCTGCTTCACACATGATTTGTAAACTAAGTGTCGTATCAAAAAGGTTTCTGTACCCATAGGGAGCAAGAATTCATAAAATCCCACGAGACACGTCCTATATATGTTCGTATAGCTTCGTAGGACATGGGACCATACTGGAAAAATTTCTAACGAAATTTAGGTCGTATAGAGACATTGCTTCAAAACTCACAAAATCAAATAACTTATATGACTATCCAAAGTTATGTATTAAGAAACAAGTACACTAGTATTTAATAAAAAACTCAAGGAGATTGCTAAGAAAAGATACTAGTCAAGAGAAGTGCAGATAAGACGAGAAATACATTGAATATTTGGCTCTGACAGACAGATGGCACGTACGCACCACTTGCTCCTCATGTATTCATTTGTCACAGTAGGAATATGAATTAGGGATTGAGTTGAAACAGAGAGGTGAAACTGCTAGCATCTGAACTAGTACCTAGACGTGAATATAACACATGCTTGACTAGTGTGGCAATTAATAATCTCAAATCCTTGAAGTGATCCTCCTGGTGGTGTACCTACTAATCAATAAAAAGAACTGTGCTATATGCATCCAGTATCAACTTACATGTATCATATGAGAAGCATTGAAAGAATAACCCTGGATCAAATTCGTTGGTCCATAGGTTAACGTTTGTGGAAGTGTATTAGAGGATTACATGCTGCATTTCATCCATTTCACACACTGCAATAATATGCACATGACTAGTAGTTATACACGCTAACTACTTTATTAACGTAAGAGAGTAGATATCCAAAATAATGAATATGTACTTTATATTCTTATTCCAATTGCTAGATTGTACTTGTTCCCACCAACTATTTTCTTTATTCTTAGCTGACAGATATGACTTAGTGTGCATGTTGATGATCTAAAAATAAATTATCTTGACCATGTGTCCAAAAATAAATTAGCTTGTCTTATCTGACAAATACGACTTAGTGTGCATTTGACTTAGTGTCCAAAATAAATTATCCTGAAAAAGTTAATGTGCATCTTAATGATGTAAAAAGGGATTTCTATTTTCGTACCCTCGGGTCGTTAGTACACTCAGTTTTCCCCAGCCCCTTAGTTTTTCCTCAGTTTTCCCCAAGCCTATGTCTGAAACCCGCAGAAGGAGCTCAGACGAAAGGAATCCGTTTATTTGGATGTTTTGTGCTGGCGTGTTGCGCCGCGTCGTCTGTGGGGCCGCGTCGTGGGGCCGCGCGTGGGGCTGGTAGAAAGGGACCGCGTGGGACAGGACGTTTGGTTGCACGTGAGCAGGAGCTGGGTTTTGTCTCTCTCGGCCCAAATTGGCATTTTTAAGAGCACCTTTTCCTCTCTTTCTCTCTCTTTTTCACCAAATTAGTATCAAATCTAGAGAAGCTTCTATTTCTGTCTTTCTATAATATGGCAGCAAATCTAGTAGCAAATCTAGTAGCAAATCTAGTAGCAAATCTCTGGGTTATTTATGCCTTTTGGCCCTCGTTTTTTGTCCAATATGGCAGCAAATCTAGTAGCAAATCTAGAAGCTAGTATATGATAAATTGACAACTGCATAATCAGAAAACTAAGTATAATACATAGGGAAACTGCATACAGCAGCCAAAAACAGCCAATAACGTTGTAATATACAAGACGCACGCAATGTATGGACAACAAGAAGATTAGGATGAATGAATTTGTTCTTCATTTCCTCATATATTTCGTCATCGCTCCATTCGTGCATTACCTGAAGGAAATATTTATTGAACTCCCTCCGTCAGTGTGCGGCCAATACATCCTCCAAACGGTATGGCTTGTGTTCATTTCTCATACCGTAGCTTCCCATTCTATCCACACGTACTGCCCACTCATCCCAGGCCTTTGTATCATGAGAGTACTCTCTGATATAACCCAAATCCATGTAGTAGATGCAGCCAGGTCGAAGTGTCGGGTACACTGGTGTCGACGGAGATACACCGGATATAATTTAATTCACGAAGAAGGCATTACTGCCAATGTTACCGACCGGATGGAGAGAGCGGCTCTGAGTGTCCACACGGTACACCAATGGTCTGCCCGCCAAAGCCACGCTGACCAACAACACAAGCAGCAGATCACCATCCGACTTCACAAGGTAGAACTTCTGATGTCCAATGAAATTAGTGTCTCCATCTTGACAGTGCTCGTGCGCTGCTGCAACTGTACATTGTTGCACACTATTCTTCCATTCTCAAAATTGTCCACAGCTAGTGCATACTGCTGCAATTGTACATTGGTGCACACCATTCTTCTGTTCTCAAAATTGTCCACAGCTAGTGCATACAGTTCACCATTGAACGGGGTAATGCAACACAGACAATGGTTCTTGATCGAAAATCTTTCTTCCCAATGTTCATCTATATCCTTAGTTGGAGTGCTCTCATCGACCCAACCAATTTCCGACGGGTAATGTGCGGCAACGAAGACCATAGTCGGGGATTTGATAACAACGACTGATTTCAGAAACAGATGGCATCTGCGCCTCAAACATAGTGTTCGATTTCTTTGTGAGTGGGTTCAAGCCGTATCTTGTGCGGCGGGTTCTTCGGGCAAGCACGATGACGCCACGGCAAAATCCGACGAAGTAGTATCTGGGCAAGCACGATAACATTCAGCACTAAGATGTTTAAGATTGAAAATAAAGAGGTAGATATGGAGGAAGTTGAACCTTGTATGAACTTCCGATAGATCTATGGTGACGTAGCGTGATGTGCCGAGTTGGAGGAAGGTGAACTCAGCGACGCGTGGAAGGGCGTGGTCTAGCATGATCCATTGGTCCAGGTGCACGTCGGGCTCAGGCAAACCTGAGCGCCAATTTCTACGACTTGCCTCATGGCGAGTAGGTGTCGCGTACTCCTCGTTCGCCAGCAAGCATTCGCCGATCTTGTGAAGTGGTCGATCAGCCGAGAGAGAGGCCCAGTTCACGGAGGAGCCGCGCTTGGATGCGCCGCTTTCTTATTCTCCATCGCCGGCAGGGTAGCGTGCGTACGACGGTTGGGGTTTTTTCGAAATGGAGAAGTTGATGGGACGTGGGAGGGGTGGTTTCGTGCGTGAGCGAGAATGAGACGACTGTGTTCAGAGGGAGGGAGGGAGGCTTACGCATCCTAAATGCGACCCGCGTCCTACGCGTCCACTATTTGCACGTCTGCACCGCGACACACGTCAACAATAGCACGTCTTCCACTTCTGCACCGCAACACGCGTCCTCGAGTCTAACCCTGGAAATTTAGATATACTCAGGTATACCCTCGAGTCATATACTAGCATTTTTTGTGTGCTCAGTTTTCTCCTTGAGTGCTAATACTGGCTAGTGCAATATACTCAGTTTTACCCTCAAGTGGCAGAGAGTCAACAAATGGGATTAACTAGTTAAATGAGTTATTTAATGTGCAAAAAATCCGAAAAAGAGTGGCACTTACTCATGGAGTCTTTACCACAAATTGCCACTTCTCAAATCATAGATAAATCATAGATAAATCAAGTTTCACCACAAATTGCCACTTCTCAAATCACCTAGTAGCTATGAAGGTGCATGGTTTTCCATAATAAGCCCTACCCAAAACAGCTTTCCCCAAAACATACTTTGTCTGAATGAGGCCATAACACACTCGTGTAGATTTATATTGCAAATAGTTTGAGGTAGGCCAAGATGGGTTTCATTGTACAAAACACGCATTTTCCAATTTTTAAATCTCATATTTGAATCCCTTAGTCTGTTTACTACTCACTTGCCCTTGGTTTCTTGATACTACTCAGTTTTGCCCTCTCCCTTCACACACTCTCACAGACGCCCAACATTGCCCTGATTGGTCTAGCCCATGTCACGCGGATCGTGCCCGACGACCGTTGATCGTATGGTCTAACGGGCAGGATAATCCCTATCTCTCTCTCTGGTCGGGGCCACCACCCTCTCTCTCTCGTCGTCGGTTAGCTTCCACCCTCTATGTATGCGAAAGGGCGGTTACCCAGACGCTAAAGTTTGGTTTTCTGCATTATTTTTCACGAGCTAAATTATAAACTCTTTTTAGGCATTACTTTTCACGCAAAAAACGATAAACCATCACCGATTTGTTGTAGCCATTACTTTCCACGCAAAAAAATGATAAACCATCACCGATTTGTTGTAGCCAATACTTTTCACGCAAAAAATAAACCATCACCGATTTGTTGTAGCCATTACTTTTCACAAAAAATGATACACCATCACCCATTTCTTGTAGCCATTACTTTCCACGCAAAAAATGATAAACCATCACCGATTTTGTTGTAGCCATTACTTTTCACGCAAAGAATGATACACCATCACCCATTTCTTGTACCCATTACTTTCCACGCAAAAAACGATAAACCATCACCGATTTTGTTGTAGCCATTACTTTTCACACACAAAAATGATACACCATCACCCATTTCTTGTACCCATTACTTTCCACGCAAAAAACAATAAACCATCACCGATTTTGTTGTAGCCATTACTTTTCACGCAAAAAATGATACACCATCACCCATTTCTTGTACCCATTACTTTTCACGCAAAAAACGATAAACCATCACCCAATTCTTGTAGCCATTACTTTTCTTTTAGGCATTACTTTTCACGGTAAAATGATAAACTATATCACGAAGTTCCATTTCCGTCAACATAGTCCGTATTACTTTTTTTGTTGAGATATATACCCCCACAACGGTCGTCTCCTCCTTAATTTATTGTGTATAAACCCCCACAACGGTCATCTCCTCCTTATTTTATTGTGTAAACCCCTACAACGGTCATCTCTCCCTTATAAACACCCACACGGCCATCCCTTGTGTCAATAGGTCTCCTCTCTCTTCTTCGTTCACATACACTTGATCCATTGCCATGGCTTCCACGTCTCGGACGCGGACCGGAAGGGGAAGGGGAAGGGGAAGTGGATCATCATCATTGCCACCACCACCGTCAACACTGCCATTGATCATAGAGGAGTTCTTCATCGTCGTCTATGAAGACCCTTTGGTCAAGAAGGTACGTACGCGTTCCCACATATATAATGCATGTGATTAATTATGGGCATGTTCTAAAAAACCTTTAATTTCAAGGGTTCCCTAATTTCAAACGATTGGCGCTCAATCTCTTTGCAGGAACTCCCAAAAAAATTTGCGGACTATCTTGACGGCAAGGAGTCAGCTAAGGTGTATCTGCAGCTGATGCGGTCCTCGTCTCTGGACCGTGGAGGTCCTATTTGACGGACAAGGCCGGATGTACCTCGACAAGGGCTGGGAGAAATTCGCCATCGCGCACGGTGTGGATTTCTGCTACGTACACTTCAAATATGAAGGCGATGATATGCTCACAGTGAAGGTGTTCGACGGAACAATGTGCAGGAGGTACTACTACTTAGACGACGAAGATACTGACGATAAAAGCGACGACGACGTGAAGCCATGCATCCATCCCCTTTAGATAATTAAGGGGATTATGACCAAGAATATATATGTAGCTTCATATGCATCGATTTAGAGATCTAGCTATTTTCTATATAGGGATCCCTTCTATATATTATGCATGTAAACAATAATATCGCATTTCCACTATGATTCGAGCACCACATCCTCCAAACGATGTCGATGCCGATGCCGATATCGGCATGGTCAGAACGGCTATGCTCGCCGCCACTGCTAGGTCAACGTCGGGATGCACAATGTTTAGCATAAGAGTCACTTTAGATTAAGCTGCGAAAATAGTCACCTGCCATGGGCTGAGGCGGCCCTACAGAGCGGCTCTATATTATATTCTCTAAATAAAATAGACGACGGTCATTAGCTGCGGAGGCCCCACAGAGCGGCAATATATAATTTTCTATAAATAAATAGACGACCCACTAGTCATTGGCTGCGGCAGCCCCATAGAGCGGCCCCATTTGTCATTGGCAGCACCGCGTATACAATCGGAAACAAACGGCCCACGCGCGCCGGTAGATGGATCGATACCAGTCAGCACGAGACGGTCAGAGAGGAACTGACCTCACGGTAACGGTAAGGCCTCTGACCTGACGGCCCGCGTCTTCGAGGGGTTTCAAACTAGAGGGAGGGGAAAACTGAGCAAAAACTAACGAGCTGGGGAAAACTGAGTACAACTAACGAAGCAGGGGCACGAAAATAGAAATCCCATGTAAAAAATGTGTAGTGATTCTAGACAATTAAATCTTGTCTCTTCCTAAGTCCTACAAGAAACCTGAAGCTCCACAATACGCACACACTGGGTAATCTTTTTACCGGTGAAAGATAACCAAGGCAATTTCCTTGTGTTTCATATCATGTTCAATAAATGTTTTCTTTGTGTTTTAACCCATATATGCTCCAATTACTATCCTAAAAAATTGGTATGAGCATCTATATGATGTAATCATGTGACACGTTCAGATGATGCAATCATGTGAGTCACCTATAGTTGATAGAATTATATTTTTGACAATGTTTGATAGCACTATATAGTCATTATTTGTAGTTGAGCCATAGTTTCCAGTATGGATCCTCCATCCATATGATGGTTTCACACACTAAGACAAAATATCTGGCTTTCCTAAAACTTTTACGAATAAATAATTTTTAGTGCGAGCAATATATATATGAAATTTACCGGGACACAAATTCATTTGTTTATCCTCTGTTCTACCAAAATTAAATAAAAATACATGATCGCTTTTGGTTTTATAAAAAAAATAGTTTGTTTGAGGTAATAAGATAATATGTTCAAGACAATTAGTTTCATCCATTTCACACACTGCAGTAATTAGCTGACTGCAAATGTTTATTATTGTTATTATACACACTAACTAGTTTATTAAGGAAAGAGAGCAGATATGCAAAATAACATATATCCAGCAAAGATCCGTTTTCAGGTAGTGAGTTGCTGCTTCACACATGATTTGTAAACTAAGTGTCGTATCAAAAAGGTTTCTGTACCCATTGGGAGCAAGAATTCATAAAATCCCACGAGACACGTCCTATATATGTTCGTATAGCTTCGTAGGACATGGGACCATACTGGAAAAAATTCTAACGAAATTTACGGTCGTATAGATTGCTTCAAAACTCACAAAATCAAATAACTTATATGACTATCCAAAGTTATGTATTAAGAAACAAGTACAGTATTATTTAATAAAAAACTCAAGGAGATTGATAAAAAAACTCAAGGAGATTGCTTCAAAACTCGCAAAAGCTTTTGATACAGTCGAGCATGAAGCTATTTTCAGAATCTTCTCTGCCTTTGGGTGTGATCAGCGTTGGATTTCTTGGTTAAAAATGCTCATGTCAACGGGTACTTCTGAGATTCTCCTTAATGGGGTACCAGGCAAGAAATTTAATTGTCGTCGAGGTGTTCGCCAAGGTGACCCACTCTCCCCTTTGTTATTCGTGGGAGTATCTGAACTTCTCCAGGCTATGGTGAACAGTTTATTTAACTCTGGGGTTTTGAAGGCTCCTTTGAATATTCCCAATTCGGATTTCCCGATCGTTCAATACGCCGATGACACTTTACTTATTCTCCAAGCCTGCCCCACTCAACTTACTGCCTTGAAAGAAACTTTGGAATCTTTTGCTCAAGCTACTGGTTTGAGAGTCAATTATACCAAATCTTGCCTGGTGCCAATCAATGTGGGGCAGGATAAAATTCATAGCCTTGCAAATACTTTTGGTTGCTCAGTGGGTCAACTGCCATTTACCTATTTAGGGCTTCCACTTGGGGTGACCAAACCAACCATTCAGGATCTCTCTCCCCTGGTTGGTCTTGTGGAACGAAGGCTTAATGCAAGTGCTCGTTTTTTGGGATATGGAGGACGTTTAGAGTTTGTGAGATCAGTCCTATCCACCTTACCAACTTTCTATATGTGCTCCCTTAAAATTCAGAAAACTATCATCAATCTTTGCAACAGAGCTCAACGTCATTGTTTGTGGGCTAAGGACGAAGACTCTGCTTCTGTGAATGCACTGGCAGCTTGGAGCAAGGTTTGCAGGCCAAGGCAGCAAGGGGGTTTGGGTGTGAAAAACCTTGAAATTCAAAATAAGGCCCTTCTGATGAAACAATTGCACAAATTTTACTCTCATGATGACACACCGTGGGTTAAGCTTGTCTGGTCACTTTATGGTGATAATGTACCTCATACTAAATCTGGCAAAGGGTCATTTTGGTGGAGAGACATCTTCAGTCTAATTGGCGATTACCGCAGTATCTCAAGAGCTAAAATTGGGGATGGCACCTCGGTTCTCTTTTGGAAGGATTTTTGGCTAGATGGGACGCTTCTATGTGATAAATTTCCTCGCCTTTTCTCCTTTGCTTTGGATGAAGATATATCAGTGGCTTCCCTGTGCTCGGAGGAGGATATTTCCTCCAAGTTCTTCCTTCCACTATCCATTGAGGCTTTCCAAGAGCTTCAGGTGGTGCAGCAAATTGCTCATGATAACCCGTTGAATAGTGAAGAACACGATCAGAGGAGATTTGTCTGGGGTGATAAATATTCTCCAGCAAGGTATTATCGTTTTTTGTTTGAAATAGTACCTGAGAATGAGATTATGATTGATATCTGGTCCTCTAAGACTCTTCCCAAAATCAAAGTTTTCCTATGGCTGCTTATGATTGATAGATTAAACACAAGGGATATTATGAGCCGTAAGAACTGGATAACTGATTCTGGGACAGATTGTTCTTTATGCCCTACGGCCAGCCTGGAGACAAGTGCTCACTTATTCTGGGAGTGTGAGTTTGCTAAAAGTTGCTGGAATGTTATAAATATCCATTGGCCGAGCAACAGTTCCTTCGTAGAGGGGTTTTGGGATGCCAAAAGAAGCTTCCAGGGACCTTGTTTCGTTGAGGTTTTTGCATGTGCTGCATGGAATATTTGGAAATCTCGCAATGACTATATTTTTCAGGCCATCCCCTTCTCCATAGATAGATGGAAAGTTGGGTTCAGGAGTGATCTCTGGTTACATCACTATAGAGTTAAACAGGCGCTGGTTCAACCTCTCCTTGACTGGCTCCTAGATAATCTTTGATTTATCTCCTCTACATGTTTTTAGTCTCCTTTCATCCACCTTGATGTAATTTTTTGTTTTTTCCTAGGGGTTCTCTACCCCTCTGTACAGTTTGTTCCTTTTTGTTTTATATATATAAAAAAAGCAACACCGTAGGGGCTTCCCCTACGGTACAGGTGTCAAAAAAAAAAGATACTAGTCTAGAGAAGTGCAGATAAGACGAGAAATATATTGAATATTTGGCTCTGACAGATAGACGGCACGTAAGCACCACTTGCTCCTCATGTATTCATTTGTCACAATAGGAATATGAATTAGGGATGAGTTGAAACAGAGAGGTAAAACTGTTAGCATCTGAACTAGTACCTAGACGTGAATATAACACATGCTTGACTAGTGTGGCAATTAATCATCTCAAATCCTTGATGTGATCCTCCTGGTGGTGTACCTACTAATCAATAAAAAAATTGTGCTATATGCATCCAGTATCAACTTACATGGATCATATGAGAAGCATTGAAAAAATAACCCTGGATCAAATTCGTTGGTCCATAGGTTAACGTTTGTGGAAGTCTATTGGAGGAATACATGCTGCATTTCATCCATTTCACACACTGCAATAATATGCACATGACTAGTAGTTATACACGCTAACTACTTTATTAACGTAAGAGAGTAGATATCCAAAATAATGAATATGTACTTTATATTCTTATTCCAATTGCTAGATTGTACTTGTTCCCACCAACTATTTTCTTTATTCTTAGCTGACAGATATGACTTAGTGTGCATGTTGATGATCTAAAAATAAATTATCTTCACCATGTGTCCAAAAATAAATTAGATTGTCTTATCTGACAAATACGACTTAGTGTGCATTTGACTTAGTGTCCAAAATAAATTATCCTGAAAAAATATAATGTGCATCTTAATAATGTAAAAAATGTGTTGTGATTCTAGATAAATTAAATCTTGTCTCTTCCTAAGTCCTACAAGAAACCTGAAGCTCCACAATACAGACACACTGGGTAATCTTTTTACCGGTGAAAGATAATCAAGGCAATTTTCTTGTGTTTCATATCATGTTCAATAAATGTTTTCTTTGTGTTTTAACCCATATATGCTCCAATTACTATCCTAAAAAATTGGTATGAGCATCTATATGATGTAATCATGTGACACGTTTAGATGATGCAATCATGTGAGTCACCTATAGTTGATACAATTATATTTTTGACAATGTTTGATAGCACTATATAGTATCATTATTTGTAGTTGAGCCATAGTTTCCAGTATGGATCCTCCATCCATATGATGGTTTCACACACTAAGACAAAATATCTGGCTTTCCTAAAACTTTTACGAATAAATAATTTTTAGTGCAAGTAATATATATGAAATTTACCGGGACACAAATTGATTTGTTTATGCTATGTTCTACCAAAATTAAATAAAAATATATGATCGCTTTTGGTTTTCTATAAAAAATAGTTTGTTTGAGGTAATAAGATAATATGTTCAAGACAATTAGTTTCATCTATTTCACACACTGCAGTAATTAGCTGACTGCAAATGTTTATTATTGTTATCATACACACTAACTAGTTTATTAAGGAAAGAGAGAAGATATGCAAAATAACATATATCCAGCAAAGATCCGTTTTCGGGTAGTGAGTTGCTGCTTCACACATGATTTGTAAACTAAGTGTCGTATCAAAAAGGTTTCTGTACCCATTGGGAGCAAGAATTCATAAAATCCCACGAGACACGCGTTATATATGTTCGTAGAGCTTCGTAGGACATGGGACCATACTAGAAAACTTCTAACAGAATTTACGGTCTTATAGAGACATTGCTTCAAAACTCACAAAATCAAATAACTTATATGACTATCCAAAGTTATGTATTAAGAAACAAGTACACTAGTATTTAATAAACAACTCAAGGAGATTGCTAAGAAAAGATACTAGTCAATAGAAGTGCGGATAAGACGAGAAATACATTGAATATTTGGCTCTGACAGACAGACGACATGTACGCACCACTTGCTCCTCATGTATTCATTTGTCACAATAGGAATATGAATTAGGGATTGAGTTGAAACAGAAGAGGTGAAATTGTTAGCATCTGAACTAGTAGCTAGACGTGAATATAGCACATGCTTGACTAGTGTGGCAATTAATCATCTCAAATCCTTGAAGTCATCCTCCTGGTGGTGTACCTACTAATCAATAAAAAAAACTATGCTATATGCATCCAATATCAACTTACATGGATCATATGAGAAGCATTGAAAAAATGACCCTGGATCAAATTCGTTGGTCCATAAGTTAACATTTGTGGAAGTGTATTGGGGGAATACATGCTTCATTTCATCCATTTCACACACTGCAATAATATGCACATGACTAGTAGTTATACACGCTAACTACTTTATTAATGTAAGAGAGTAGATATCTAAAATAATGGATATGTACTCTATATTCTTATTCCAATTGCTAGATTATACTTGTTCCCACCAACTATTTTCTTTATTCTTAGCTGACAGATATGACTTAGTGTGCATGTTGATGATCTAAAAATAAATTATCTTGACCATGTGTCCAAAAATAAATTAGCTTGTCTTATCTGACAAATACGACTTAGTGTGCATTTGACTTAGTGTCCAAAATAAATTATCCTAAAAAAGTTAATGTGCATCTTAATGATGTAAAAAATGTGTAGTGATTCTAGACAATTAAATCTTGTCTCTTCCTAAGTCCTACAAGAAACCTGAAGCTCCACAATACATACACACTGGGTAATCTTTTTACCGGTGAAAGATAACCAAGGCAATTTCCTTATGTTTCATATCATGTTCAATAAATATTTTCTTTGTGTTTTAACCCATATATGCTCCAATTACTATTCTAAAAAATTGGTATGAGCATCTATATGATGTAATCATGTGACACGTTCAAATGATGCAATCATGTGAGTCACCTATAGTTGATACAATTATATTTTTGACAATGTTTGATAGCACTATATAGTGTAATTATTTGTAGTTGAGCCATAGTTTCCAGTATGGATCCTCCATCCATATGAAGATTTTACACACTAAGACAAAATATCTGGCTTTCCTAAAAAAATTACGAATAAATAATTTTTAGTGCAAGTAATATATATGAAATTTACCGGGACACCAATTGATTTGTTTATCCTCTGTTCTACCAAAATTAAATAAAAATATATGATCGCTTTTGGTTTTCTATAAAAAAATAGTTTGTTTGAGGTAATAAGATAATATGTTCAAGACAATTAGTTTCATCCATTTCACACACTGCAGTAATTAGCTGACTACAAATGTTTATTATTGTTATCATACACACTAACTAGTTTATTAAGGAAAGAGAGCAGATATGCAAAATAACATATATCCAGCAAAGATCCGTTTTCAGGTAGTGAGTTGCTGCTTCACACATGATTTGTAAACTAAGTGTCGTATCAAAAAGGTTTCTGTACCCATTGGGAGCAAGAATTCATAAAATCCCACGAGACACGCTATATATGTTCGTAGAGCTTCGTAGGACATGGGACCATACTGGAAAAACTTCTAACAGAATTTACGGTCTTATAGAGACATTGCTTCAAAACTCACAAAATCAAATAACTTATATGACTATCCAAAGTTATGTATTAAGAAACAAGTACACTAGTATTTAATAAACAACTCAAGGAGATTGCTAAGAAAAGCTACTAGTAAGGCACGCGCGTACCCCTAGGTCACAAATTTGATCAAGTTAGCATTAGTTATATGTTATAAAAATTATATCATTAGAAAGTTCAGATGTTCTATTTTCTAATGATATATTTTTTATATTATATAATTTAAATTATATATGTTAAATTGGTGACCTAGGGGTACGCGCGCGCCTAATAAACTGTGAAGGAGGGAGTAAGAAAAGATACTAGTCAATAGAAGTGCAGATAAGACGAGAAATACATTGAATATTTGGCTCTGACAGACAGACGACACGTACGCACCACTTGCTCCTCATGTATTCATTTGTCACAATAGGAATATGAATTAGGGATTGAGTTGAAACAGAGAGGTGAAACTGTTAGCATCTGAACTAGTACCTAGACGTGAATACAACACATGCTTGACTAGTGTGGCAATTAATCATCTCAAATCCTTGAAGTAATCCTCCTGGTGGTGTACCTACTAATAAATAAAAAAACTATGCTATATGCATCCAATATCAACTTACATGGATCATATGAGAAGCATTGAAAAAATGACCCTGGATCAAATTCGTTGGTCCATAAGTTAACATTTGTGGAAGTGTATTGGGGGAATACATGCTTCATTTCATCCATTTCACACACCGCAATAATATGCACATGACTAGTAGTTATACACGCTAAACTACTTTATTAACGTAAGAGAGTAGATATCTAAAATAATGAATATGTACTCTATATTCTTATTCCAATTGCTAGATTATACTTGTTCCCACCAACTATTTTCTTTATTCTTAGCTGACAGATATGACTTAGTGTGCATGTTGATGATCTAAAAATAAATTATCTTGACCATGTGTCCAAAAATAAATTAGCTTGTCTTATCTGACAAATACGACTTAGTGTGCATTTGACTTAGTGTCCAAAATAAATTATCCTGAAAAAGTTAATGTGCATCTTAATGATGTAAAAAATGTGTAGTGATTCTTGACAATTAAAACTTGTCTCTTCCTAAGTCCTACAAGAAACCTTAAGCTCCAAAATACAGACACACTGGGTAATATTTTTACCGGTCAAAGATAACCAAGGCAATTTCCTTGTGTTTCATATCATGTTCAATAAATGTTTTCTTTGTGTTTTAACCCATATATGCTCCAATTACTATCCTAAAAAATTGGTATGAGCATCTATATGATGTAATCATGTCACACGTTCAGATGATGCAATCATGTGAGTCACCTATAGTTGATACAATTATATTTTTGACAATGTTTGATAGCACTATATAGTGTAATTATTTGTAGTTGAGCCATAGTTTCCAATATGGACCCTCCATCCATATGATGATTTTACACACTAAGACAAAATATCTGGCTTTCCTAAAAAAATTATGAATAAATAATTTTTAGTGCAAGTAATATATATGAAATTTACCGGGACACCAATTGATTTGTTTATCCTCTGTTATACCAATATTAAATAAAAATATATGATCGCTTTTGGTTTTCTATAAAAAAATAGTTTGTTTGAGGTAATAAGATAATATGTTCAAGACAATTAGTGTCGTTCATTTCACACACTGCAGTAATTAGCTGACTACAAATGTTTATTATTTTTATTATACACACAAACTAGTTTATTAAGGAAAGAGAGCAGATATGCAAAATAACATCTATCCAGCAAAGATCCGTTTTCGGGTAGTGAGTTGCTGCTTCACACATGATTTGTAAACTAAGTGTCGTATCAAAAAGGTTTATGTACCCATTGGGAGCAAGAATTCATAAAATCCCACGAGACACGTCCTATATATGTTCGTATAGCTTCGTAGGACATGGGACCATACTGGAAAAACTTCTAATAGAATTTACGGTCGTATAGAGACATTGCTTCAAAACTCACAAAATCAAATAACTTATATGACTATCCAAAGTTATGTATTAAGAAACAAGTACACTAGTATTTAATAAACAACTAAAGAAGATTGCTAAGAAAATATACTAGTCAAGAGAAGTGCCGATAATTCGAGAAATACATTGAATATTTGGCTCTGACAGACAGACGACACGTACGCACCACTTGCTCCTCATGTATTCATTTGTCACAATAGGAATATCAATTAGGGATTGAGTTGAACAGAGAGGTGAAATTGTTAGCATCTGAACTAGTATCTAAACGTGAATATAACACATGCTTGACTAGTGTGGCAATTAATCATCTCAAATCCTTGAAGTGATCCTCCTGGTGGTGTACCTACTAATCAATAAAAAAAACTATGCTATATGCATCCAGTATCAACTTACATGGATCATATGAGAAGCATTGAAAAAATGACCCTGGATCAAATTCGTTGGTCCATAGGTTAACGTTTGTGGAAGTCTATTGGAGGAATACATGCTGCATATCATCCATGTCACACACTGCAATAATATGCACATGACTAGTAGTTATACACGCTAACTACTTTATTAACGTAAGAGAGTAGATATCTAAAATAATGAATATGTACTTTATATTCTTATTCCAATTGCTAGATTGTACTTGTTCCCACCAACTATTTTCTTTATTCTTAGCTGACAGATATGACTTAGTGTGCATGTTGATGACCTAAAAATAAATTATCTTGACCATGTGTCCAAAAATAAATTAGCTTGTCTTATCTGACAAATACGACTTAGTGTGCATTTGACTTAGTGTCCAAAATAAATTATCCTGAAAAAAGTTAATGTGCATCTTAATGATGTAAAAAATGTGTAGTGATTCTAGAGAATTAAATCTTGTCTCTTCATAAGTCCTACAAGAAACCTGAAGCTCCACAATACAGACACGCTGGGTAATCTTTTTACCGGTGAAAGATAACCAAGGCAATTTCCTTGTGTTTCATATCATGTTCAATAAATGTTTTCTTTGTGTTTTAACCCATATATGCTCCAATTACTATCCTAAAAAATTGGTAGGAGCATATATATGATGTAATCATGTGACACGTTCAGATGATGCAATCATGTGAGTCACCTATAGTTGATACAATTATATTTTTGACAATGTTTGATAGCACTATATAGTGTCATTATTTGTAGTTGAGCCATAGTTTCCAGTATGGATCCTCCATCCATATGATGGTTTCAGACACTAGGACAAAATATCTGGCTTTCCTAAAACTTTTACGAATAAATAATTTTTAGTGCAAGTAATATATATGAAATTTACGGGACACAAATTGATTTGTTTATCCTCTGTTCTACCAAAATTAAATAAAAATATATGATCGCTTTTGGATTTCTATAAAAAAATAGTTTGTTTGAGGTAATAAGATAATATGTTCAAGACAATTAGTTTCATCCATTTCACACACTGCAGTAATTAGCTGACTGCAAATGTTTATTATTGTTATTATACACACTAACTAGTTTATTAAGGAAAGAGAGCAGATATGCAAAATAACATATATGCAGCAAAGATCCGTTTTCAGGTAGTGAGTTGCTGCTTCACACATGATTTGTAAACTAAGTGTCGTATCAAAAAGGTTTCTGTACCCATTGGGAGCAAGAATTCATAAAATCCCACGAGAAACGCTATATATGTTCGTATAGCTTCGTAGGACATGGGACCATACTGGAAAAACTTCTAACAGAATTTACGGTCTTATAGAGACATTGCTTCAAAACTCACAAAATCAAATAACTTATATGACTATCCAAAGTTATGTATTAAGAAACAAGTACACTAGTATTTAATAAACAACTCAAGGAGATTGCTAAGAAAAGATACTAGTCAATAGAAGTGCGGATAAGACGAGAAATACATTGAATATTTGGCTCTGACAGACAGACGACACGTACGCACCACTTACTCCTTGATACGTCTCCGACGTATCGATAATTTCTTATGTTCCATGCCACTTTATTGATGATACCTACATGTTTTATGCACATTATATGTCGTATTTACGCATTTTCTGGAACTAACCTATTAACAAGATGCCGAAGAGCCATTGTTTTTTCTCTGTTTTTGGTTTCAGAAATCCTAGAAAGGAAATATTCTCGGAATTGGACGAAACTTTCGCCAGGGTTCTATTTTTGCACGAAGCTTCCGAAGACCGAAGAGACAAAAGTGGGGCCACGAGGCAGCCAGGATAGGGCGGCGCGGCCCGGCGCGGCCCTGCCCCTGGGCACCTCGTGTGGCCCCTCGCTGCCTTTCGCCTTAAAGCCTCCGTCGCGAAACCCCAAGAGAGAGCCACGATACGGAAAACCTTGAGACGCGCCGCCGCGAATCCCCCATCTCGGGGATTCAGGAGATCGCCGGCACCCCGAGAGGGGATTCATCTCCGGAGGACTCTTCATCGCCATGATCGCTCCTCGGAGTGATGAGTGAGTAGTTCACCCCTGGACCATGGGTCCATAGCAGTAGCTAGATGGTCGTCTTCTCCTTGTTGTGCTTCATTGTTGGATCTTGTGAGCTGCCTAACATGATCAAGATCATCTATATGTAATTCTATATGTTGTGTTTGTCGGGATCCGATGGATAGAGAGTACTATGATTATGGTGATTATCAATCTATTGTTTATGTGTTGTTTATGATCTTGCATGCTCTCCGTTATTAGTAGAGGCTCTGGCCAAGTTTTTACTCTTAACTCCAAGAGGGAGTATTTATGTTCGATAGTGGGTTCATGCCTTCATTGACACCGGGACAGTGAGAAAGTTCTAAGGTTGTGATGTGTTGTTGCCACTAGGGATAAAACATTGATGCTATGTCTAAGGATGTAGTTGTTGATTACATTACGCACCATACTTAATGCAATTGTCTGTTGCTTAGCAACTTAATACTGAATGGGGTTCGGATGATAACCTGAAGGTGGAATTTTTAGGCATAGATGCAGTTGGATGGCGGTCTATGTACTTTGTCGTAATGCCCAATTAAATCTCACTATATTTATCATATCATGTATATGCATTGTTATGCCTTTCTCTATTTGTCAATTGCCCGACTGTAATTTGTTCACCCAACATGCTTTTATCTTATGGGAGAGACACCTCTAGTGAACTGTGGACCCCGGTCCTATTCTTTACATAGCATACAATCTACTGCAATTGTGTTTACTGTTTTCTTTGCAAACATCTTCCACTCGATACGTTTAATCCTTTGTTACAGCAAGCCGGTGAGATTGACAACCTCACTGCTTCGTTGGGGCAAAGTACTTTGGTTGTGTTGTGCAGGTTCCGCGTTGGCGCCGGAATCCCTGGTGTTGCGCCGCATCACATTTCGCGACCATCAACCTTCAACGTGCTTCTTGGCTCCTACTGGTTCGATTAAACCTTGGTTTCATACTGAGGGAAACTTGCTTCTATACGCATCATACCTTCCACTTGGGGTTCCCAACGGACGTGTGCATCTACGCGTATCAAGCTAAATTTCTGGCGCCGTTTCCGGGGAGATCAAGACACGCTGCAAGGGGAGTCTCCACTTCTCAATCTCTTTAGTTTGTTTTTGTCTTGCTTTATTTTATTTACTACTTTGTTTGCTGCACTAAATCAAAATACAAAAATTAGTTGCTAGTTTTACTTTATTTACTGTCTTGCTCTCTATATCAAAAACACAAAAATTAGTTACTTGCATTTACTTTATCTAGTTTGCTTTATTTATGTTGCTAAAATGAATACCCCTGAAAATACTAAGTTGTGTGACTTCACAAATGCAAATAATAATGATTTCCTATGCACACCTATTGCTCCACCTGCTACTACAGCAGAATTCTTTGAAATTAAACCTGCTTTACTAAATCTTGTCATGAGAGATCAATTTTCTGGTGCTAGTTCTGATGATGCTGCTGCCCATCTCAATAATTTTGTTGAACTTTGTGAAATGCAAAAGTATAAGGATGTAGATGGTGATATTATTAAATTGAAAGTGTTTCCTTTCTCATTAAGAGGAAGAGCTAAAGATTGGTTGCTATCTTTGCCTAAGAATAGTATTGATTCATGGACTAAATGCAAGGATGCTTTTATTGGTAGATATTATCCTCCCGCTAAAATTATATCTTTGAGAAGTAGCATAATGAATTTTAAGCAATTGGATATGAACATGTTGCTCAAGCATGGGAGAGAATGAAAACTTTGGTAAAGAATTGCCCAACCCATGGACTGACTACTTGGATGATCATCCAAACCTTCTATGCAGGACTAAATTTTTCTTCATGAATTTATTGGATTCAGCTGCTGGAGGTACCTTTATGTCCATCACATTGGGGCGGCTACAAAACTTCTTGATGATATGATGATAAATTACTCTGAATGGCACACGGAAAGAGCTCACAAGGTAAGAAGGTAAATTCTGTTGAAGAAACCTCTTCCTTGAGTGATAAGATTGATGTGATTATGTCTATGCTTGTGAATGGTAGATCTAATGTTGATCCAAATAATGTTCCTTTAGCTTCATTGGTTGCTCAAGAAGAAAATGTTGATGTGAATTTCATTAAAAATAATAATTTCAACAACAATGCTTATAGGAACAACTCTGGAAATAACTATAGGCCATATCCTTCGCTAATGGTAATGGTTATGGTAATTCTTATGGGAATTCTTACAACAATAATAGGAGTGTACCCTCTGGTCTTGAAGCTATGCTTAAAGAATTCATTAGTACACAAACTGCTTTTAACAAATCTGTTGAGGAAAAGCTTGATAAAATTGATACTATTGCTTCTAGAGTTGATAGGCTTGCCTCCGATGTTAATCTTTTAAAATTGAAAGTTATGCCTAATAATGATATTGATAATAAGATTACTACTACAGCAAATGCCATCCAAGTTAGAATTAATGAGAATATAAGATTAATGGCTGAATGCGTGCTAGGTGGGATAGAGAAGAAAATGAAAAACTAGCTAAAGAGAATAATATAGCTAAAGTTTGGACTATTACCACCACTAGTAATGCTAATTCTCCACATGTTGCTGCACCTCCTACTATCAATGGTAAAATAATTGGTGTTGGTAATGTTTCTACTCCTAGTGCAAAGCGTACAAAACTGCCTGAAATTGCTAAAACTGAAACGCTTGTGATAAAACTGCTGAAATTTTTTCCAACCTTGGGAACAATGATCCCATTGCTGTAGCTCATAATGATTTAGATTTTGATGATTGTCACATCTCTGAAGTTATAAAGTTCTTACAAAAACTTGCTAAAAGTCCTAATGCTAGTGCTATAAATTTGGCCTTTACAAAACATATTACAAATGCTCTCATAAAAGCTAGAGAAGAGAAACTAAAACGTGAAACTTCTATTCCTAGAAAGTTAGAAGATGGTTGGGAGCCCATCATTAAAATGAAATTCAATGACTTTGAATGTAATGCTTTATGTGATCTTGGTGCAAGTATTTCTGTTATGCCTAAAAAGATTTATGATATGCTTGACTTGCCACCATTGAAGAATTGTTATTTGGATGTTAAATCTGATAATGTTAAAAAGAAACCTTTGGGGAGGATTGATAATGTGCACATTACGGTTAACAATAACCTTGTCCCCGTTGATTTTGTTGTTTTGGATATCGAATGCAATGCATCTTGTCCTATTGTGTTGGGAAGACCTTTTCTTCGAACCGTTGGTGCTGTTATTAATAAGATGGATCCTAGCATTCACTTTGTGGGAGAGAGACACGCTCCGCTGTTGCATATGGACACATGTGTCCTTAGGCTTTACTCATAATGTTCAAGGCGAAGTTTCTTCTTCGTTAAATTGTTATATGGTTGGAATTGGAAAATGCTACATGTAGTAATTCTAAAAAGTCTTGGATAATGTGATACTTGGCAATTGTTGTGCTCATGTTTAAGCTCTTGCATCATATGCTTTGCACCCATTAATGAAGAAATACATAGAGCTTGCTAAAATCTGATTTGCATATTTGGTCTCTCTAAGGTCTAGATAATATCTAGTATTGAGTTTTGAACAACAAGGAAGACGGTGTAGAGTTTTATAATGTTTACAATATGTCTTTTATGTGAGTTTTGCTGCACCTGTTCATCCTTGAGTTTGCTTCAAATAACCTTGCTAGCCTAAATCTTGTATCGAGAGGGAATACTTCTCATGCATCCAAAATCCTTGAGCCAACTACTATGTCACTTGTGTCCACCATACCTACCTACTACATGGTATTTCTCCGCCATTCCAAAGTAAATTGCTTGAGTGCTACCTTTAAAATTCCATCATTCACCTTTGCAATATATAGCTCATGGGACAAAATAGCCTTAAAAACTATCGTAGTATTGAATATGTACTTATGCACTTTATATTTTATTAAGTTGCTTGTTGTGCGATAACCATGCTTCTGGGGAACGCCATCAACTATTGTTGAATATCATGTGAGTTGCTATGCATGTCCGTCTTGTCTCAAGGATCTATCATTTTAGTGGTTGGAGCATGCAAAATTGTTAGAGAAGAACATTGGGCCGCTAACTAAAGCCATGAATCATGGTGGAAGTTTCAGTTTTGGACATATATCCTCAATCTCATATGAGAATAATAATCATTGCTATATGCTTATGCATTTAAGAGGAGTCCATTATCTGTTGTCCATGTTGTCCCGTATGGATGTCTAAGTTGAGAATAATCAAAAGCGAGAAATCCAAAATGCGAGCATTCTCCTTAGACCTTTGTACAGCGGCATGGAGGTACCCCTTTGTGACACTTGGTTGAAACATGGCATGCAAAGATCCGGTAGTCCAAGCTAAGTAGGACGAAGGGCACTATTAGTATACTATGCATGAGGCTTGCAACTTGTAAGATATAATTTACATAACTCATATGCTTTATTACTACCGTTGACAAAATTGTTTCATGTTTTCAAAATAAAAGCTCTAGCACAAATACAGCAATCGATGCTTTCCTCTTGAAGGACCATTCTTTTACTTTTATTGTTGAGTCAGTTTACCTATCTCCTTCCACCTTAAGAAGCAAACACTTGTGTGAACTGTGCATTGATTCCTACATACTTGCATATTGCACTTGTTATATTACTTTATGTTGACAATATCCATGAGATATACATGTTATAAGTTGAAAGCAACCGCTGAAACTTAATCTTCCTTTGTGTTGCTTCAATACCTTTACTTTGATTTATTGCTTTATGAGTTAACTCTTATGCAAGACTTATTGATGCTTGTCTTGAAGTACTATTCATGAAAAGTCTTTGCTTTATGATTCAGTTGTTTACTCATGTCATTACCTTTGTTTTGATCGCTGCATTCACTACATATGTTTACAAATAGTATGATCAAGATTATGATGGCATGTCACTTCAGAAATTATCTTTGTTATCGTTTTACCTGCTCGGGACCAGAACTAAGCTTGGGGATGCTGATACGTCTCCGACGTATCGATAATTTCTTATGTTCCATGCCACTTTATTGATGATACCTACATGTTTTATGCACATTATATGTCGTATTTACGCATTTTTGGAACTAACCTATTAACAAGATGCCGAAGAGCCAGTTGTTTTCTGCTGTTTTTGGTTTCAGAAATCCTAGTAAGGAAATATTTAATTGGACGAAACTTTCGCCCAGGGTCCTATTTTGCACGAAGCTTCCAAGACCGAAGAGATAACGAAGTGGGGCCACGAGGCAGCCAGGGATAGGGCGGCGCGCCCAGGCCCCGGCGCACGGCCTGCCCCCGGGCACCTCGTGGCCCCTCGCGTTGCCCTTTCGCCTACTTAAAGCCTCGTCGCGATACCCGCACGAGAGCCACGATACGGAAAACCTTACAGAGACACCGCCGCGAATCCCATCTCGGGGATTCAGAGATCGCCTCCGGCACCCTGCCGGAGAGGGGATTCATCTCCGGAGGACTCTTCATCACCATGATCGCCTCCGGAGTGATGAGTGAGTAGTTCACCCCTGGACCATGGGTCCATAGCAGTAGCTAGATGGTCGTCTTCTCCTTGTTGTGCTTCATTGTTGGATCTTGTGAGCTGCCTAACATGATCAAGATCATCTATATGTAATTCTATATGTTGTGTTTGTCGGGATCCGATGGATAGAGAGTACTATGATTATGGTGATTATCAATCTATTGTTTATGTGTTGTTTATGATCTTGCATGCTCTCCGTTATTAGTAGAGGCTCTGGCCAAGTTTTTACTCTTAACTCCAAGAGGGAGTATTTATGCTCGATAGTGGGTTCATGCCTTCATTGACACCTTGGACAGTGACAAAGTTCTAAGGTTGTGATGTGTTGCCACTAGGGATAAAACATTGATGCTATGTCTAAGGATGTAGTTGTTGATTATATTACGCACCATACTTAATGCAATTGTCTGTTGCTTAGCAACTTAATACTGAATGGGGTTCGGATGATAATGAAGGTGGACTTTTTAGGCATAGATGCGCTTGGATGGCGGTCTATGTACTTTGTCGTAATGCCCAATTAAATCTCACTATATTTATCATATCATGTATATGCATTGTTATGCCTTTCTCTATTTGTCAATTGCCCGACTGTAATTTGTTCACCCAACATGCTTTTATCTTATGGGAGAGACACCTCTAGTGAACTGTGGACCCCGGTCCTATTCTTTACATAGCATACAATCTACTGCAATTGTGTTTACTGTTTTCTTTGCAAACATCTTCCACTCGATACGTTTAATCCTTTGTTACAGCAAGTGAGATTGACAACCTCACTGTTTGGGGCAAAGTACTTTTGTGTGTGCAGGTGTTCGTTGGCGCCGGAATCCCTGGTGTGCGCCGCATCACATTTCGCGACCATCAACCTTCAACGTGCTTCTTGGCTCCTACTGGTTCGATTAAACCTTGGTTTCATACTGAGGGAAACTTGCTTCTATACGCATCATACCTTCCACTTGGGGTTCCCAACGGACGTGTGCATCTACGCGTATCACTCCTCATGTATTCATTTGTCACAATATGAATATGAATTAGGGATTGAGTTGAAACAGAGAGGTGAAAATGTTAGCATCTGGTGTACCTACTAATCAATAAAAAAACTATGCTATATGCATCCAATATCAACTTACATGGATCATATGAGAAGCATTGAAAAATGACCCTGGATCAAATTCGCTGGTCCATAGGTTAACGTTTGTGGAAGTCTATTGGAGGAATACATGCTGCATTTCATCCATTTCACACACTGCAATAATATGCACATGACTAGTAGTTATACACGCTAACTACTTTATTAACGTAAGAGAGTAGATATCTAAAATAATGAATATGTACTCTATATTCTAATTCCAATTGCTAGATTATACTTGTTCCCACCAACTATTTTCTCTATTCTTAGCTGACAGATATGACTTAGTGTGCATGTTGATGATCTAAAAATAAATTAGCTTGTCTTATCTGACAAATATGACTTAGTGTGCATTTGACTTAGTGTCCAAAATAAATTATCCTAAAAAAGTTAATGTGCATCTTAATGATGTAAAAAATGTGTAGTGATTCTAGAAAATTAAATCTTGTCTCTTCCTAAGTCCTACAAGAAACCTGAAGCTAAACAATACAGACACACAGGGTAATCTCTTTACTTGTGAAAGATAACCAAGGCAATTTCCTTGCGTTTCATATCATGTTCAATAAATGTTTCCTTTGTGTTTTAACCCATATATGCTCCAATTACTATCCTAAAAAATTGGTATGAGCATCTATATGATGTAATCATGTGACACGTTCAGATGATGCAATCATGTGAGTCACCTATAGTTGATACAATTATATTTTTGACAATGTTTGATAGCACTATATAGTGTCATTATTTGTAGTTGAGCCATAGTTTCCAGTATGGATCCTCCATCCATATGATGGTTTCACACACTAAGACAAAATATCTGGCTTTCCTAAAACTTTTACGAATAAATAATTTTTAGTGCAAGTAATATATATGAAATTTACAGGGACACAAATTGATTTGTTTATCCTCTGTTCTACCAAAATTAAATAAAAATATATGATCGCTTTTGGATTTCTATAAAAAAATAGTTTGTTTGAGGTAATAAGATAATATGTTCAAGACAATTAGTTTCGTCCATTTCACACACTGCAGTAATTAGCTAACTGCAAATGTTTATTATTGTTATTATACACACTAACTAGTTTATTAAGGAAAGAGAGCAGATATGCAAAATAACATATATCCAGCAAAGATCCGTTTTCAGGTAGTGAGTTGCTGCTTCACACATGATTTGTAAACTAAGTGTCGTATCAAAAAGGTTTCTGTACCCATTGGGAGCAAGAATTCATAAAATCCCACGAGACACGCTATATATGTTCGTATAGCTTCATAGGACATGGGACCATACTGGAAAAACTTCTAACAGAATTAACGGTCTTATAGAGACATTGCTTCAAAACGCACAAAATCAAATAACTTATATGACTATCCAAAGTTATGTATTAAGAAACAAGTACACTAGTATTTAATAAACAACTCAAGGAGATTGCTAAGAAAAGATACTAGTCAATAGAAGTGCGGATAAGACGAGAAATACATTGAATATTTGGCTCTGACAGACAGACGACACGTACGCACCACTTGCTCCTCATGTATTCATTTGTCACAATAGGAATATGAATTAGGGATTGAGTTGAAACAGAGAGGTGAAACTGTTAGCATCTGAACTAGTATCTATACGTGAATATAGCACATGCTTGACTAGTGTGGCAATTAATCATCTCAAATCCTTGAAGTAATCCCCTGGTGGTGTACCTACTAATCAATAAAAAGAACTATGCTATATGCATCCAATATCAACTTACATGGATCATATGAGAAGAATTGAAAAAATGACCCTGGATCAAATTCGCTGGTCCATAGGTTAACGTTTGTGGAAGTCTATTGGAGGAATACATGCTGCATTTCATCCATTTCACACACTGCAATAATATGCACATGACTAGTAGTTATACACGCTAACTACTTTATTAACGTAAGAGAGTAGATATCTAAAATAATGAATATGTACTCTATATTCTTATTCCAATTGCTAGATTATACTTGTTCCCACCAACTATTTTCTTTATTCTTAGCTGACAGATATGACTTAGTGTGCATGTTGATGATCTAAAAATAAATTAGCTTGTCTTATCTGACAAATATGACTTAGTGTGCATTTGACTTAGTGTCCAAAATAAATTATCCTAAAAAAGTTAATGTGCATCTTAATGATGTAAAAAATGTGTAGTGATTCTAGACAATTAAAACTTGTCTCTTCCTAAGTCCTACAAGAAACCTGAAGCTCCACAATACAAACACACTGGGTAATCTCTTACTTGTGAAAGATAACCAAGGCAATTTCCTTGCGTTTCATATCATGTTCAATAAATGTTTGCTTGTGTTTTAACCTTTAATGCTGCAATTACTATCCTAAAAAATTGGTATGAGCATCTATATGATGTAATCATGTGACACGTTCAGATGATGCAATCATGTGAGTCACCTATAGTTGATATAATTATATTTTTGACAATGTTTGATAGCACTATATAGTGTCATTATTTTTAGTTGAGCCATAGTTTCCAGTATGGATCCTCCATCCATATGATGGTTTCACACACTAAGACAAAATATCTTGCTTTCCTAAAACTTTTACGAATAAATAACTTTTAGTGCAAGCAATATATATGAAATTTACCGGGACACCAATTGATTTGTTTATCCTCTGTTCTACCAAAATTAAATAAAAATATATGATCGCTTTTGGTTTTCTATAAAAAATAGTTTGTTTGAGGTAATAAGATAATATGTTCAAGACAATTAGTTTCGTCCATTTCACACACTGCAGTAATTAGCTGACTGCAAATGTTTATTATTGTTATTATACACACTAAATAGTTTATTAAGGAAAGAGAGCAGATATGCAAAATAACATATATCCAATAAAGATCCGTTTTTGGGTAGTAAGTTGCTGCTTCACACATGATTTGTAAACTAAGTGTCGTATCAAAAAGGTTTATGTGCCCATTGGGAGCAAGAATTCATAAAATCCCACGAGACACGTCCTATATATGTTCGTATATCTTCGTAGGACATGGGACCATACTGGAAAATCTTCTAACAGAATTTACGGTCGTATAGAGACATTGCTTCAAAACTCACAAAATCAAATAAATTATATGACTATCCAAAGTTATGTATTAAGAAACAAGTACACTAGTACTTAATAAACAACTCAAGGAGATTGCTAAGAAAAGATACTAGTCAAGAGAAGTGCGGATAAGACGAGAAATACGTTGAATATTTGGCTCTGACAGAAAGACGGCACATACGCACCACTTGCTCCTCATGTATTCATTTGTTACAATAGGAATATGAATTAGGGATTGAATTGAAACATAGAGGTGAAACTGTTAGCATCTGAACTAGTACCTACATGTGAATATAGCACATGCTTGACTAGTGTGGCAATTAATCATCTCAAATCCTTGAAGTGATCCTCCTGGTGGTGTACCTACTAATCAATAAAAAAAACTATGCTATATGCATCCAGTATCAACTTACATGGATCATATGAGAAGCATTGAAAAAATAACCCTGGATCAAATTCGTAGGTCCATAGGTTAACGTTTGTGGAAGTCTATTGGAGAAATACATGCTGCATTTCATCTATTTCACACACTGCAATAATATGCACATGACTAGTAGTTATACACGCTAACTACTTTATTAACGTAAGAGAGTAGATATCTAAAATAATGAATATGTACTCTATATTCTTATTCCAATTGCTAGATTATACTTGTTCCCACCAACTATTTTCTTTATTCTTAGCTGACAGATATGATTTGTGTGCATGTTGATGATCTAAAAATAAATTAGCTTGTCTTATCTGACAAATACGACTTAGTGTGCATTTGACTTAGTGTCCAAAATAAATTATCCTAAAAAAGTTAATGTGCATCTTAATGATGTAAAAAATGTGTAGTGATTCTAGATAATTAAATCTTGTCTCTTCCTAAGTCCTACAAGAAACCCGAAGCTCCACAAGTCTTACACACTAGATAATGTTTTTACTTGTGAAAGATAACCATGGCAATTTCCTTGCATTTCATATCATGTTCAATAAATATTTCCTTTGTGTTTTAACCCATATATGCTCTGAATACTATCCTAAAAAATTGGTATGAGCATCTATATGATGTAATCATGTGACACGTTTAGATGAGCAATTATGTGAATCACCTATAGTAGATACAATTATATTTTTGACAATGCTTGATAGCACTATATAGTGTCATTATTTGTAGTTGAGCCATAGTATCCAATATGGATCCTCCATCCATATGATGGTTTCACACACTAAGACAAAATATCTGGCTTTCCTAAAACTTTTACGAATAAATAATTTTTAGTGCAAGTAATATATATGAAATTTACCGATACACCAATTGATTGGTTTATCCTCTGTTCTATAAAAATTAAATAAAAATATATGATCACTTTTGGTTTTCTATAAATAAAAATAGTTTGTTTGAGGTAATAAGATAATATGTTCAAGACAATTAGTTTCGTCCATTTCACACACTGCAGTAATTAGCTGACTGCAAATGTTTATTATTGTTATTATACACACTAACTAGTTTATTAAGGAAAGAGAGCAGATATGCAAAATAACGTATATTCAGCAAAGATCCGTTTTCGGGTAGTGAGTTGCTGCTTCCCACATGATTTGTAAACTAAGTGTCGTATCAAAAAGCTTTATGTACCCATTGGGAGCAAGAATTCATAAAATCCCACGAGACACGTCCAATATATGTTCGTATAGCTTCATAGGACATGGCACCATACTGGAAAAACTTCTAACAGAATTTACGGTCATATAGAGGCATTGCTTCAAAACTCACAAAATTGAATAACTTATTTGACTATCCAAAGTTATGTATTAAGAAACAAGTACACTAGTATTTAATAAACAACTCAAGGAGATTGCTAAGAAAAGCTACTAGTCAAGAGAAGTGCGGATAAGACGAGAAATACATTGAATATTTGGCTCTGACAGACAGACGGCACGTACGCACTACTTGCTCCTCGTGTATTCATTTGTCACAATAGGAATATGAATTAGAGATTGAGTTGAAACAGAGAGGTGACACTGTTAGCATCTGAACTAATACCTAGACGTGAATATAACACATGCTTGACTAGTGTGGCAATTAATCACCTCAAATCCTTGAAGTGACCCTCCTGGTGTGTATCTACTAATCAATAAAAAACTATAATATATGCATCCAGTATCAACTTACACGGATCATATGAGAAGCATTGAAAAAATGATCCTGGATCAAATTTGTTTTTCCATAGGTTAATGTTTGTGGAAGTCTATTGGAGGAATACATGCTGCATTTCATCCATTTCACACACTGCAATAATTAATTGAATGCACATGACTGGTAGTTATACATGCTAACTACTTTATTAGCGTAAGAGAGTATATATCTAAAATAATGAATATGTAATCTTTATTCTTAATTCAATTGCTAGATTATACTTGTTCCCACCAACTATTTTCTTTATAATTAGCGGACATATATGACTTAGTGTGCATGTTGATGATCTAAAAATAAATTAGCTTGTCTTATCTAACAAATACGACTTAGTGTGCATTTGACTTAGTGTCCAAAATAAATTATCCTGAAAAAACTTAATGTGCATCTTAATGATGTAAAAAATGTGTAGTGATTCTAGACAATTAAATCTTGTCTCTTCCTAAGTCCTACAAGAAACCCGAAGCTCCACAATACATACACACTAGGTAATGTTTTTACCTGTGAAAGATAACCAAGGCAATTTCCTTGCGTTTCATATCATGTTCAATAAATGTTTCCTTTGTGTTTTAACCCATATATGCTCCAATTACTATCCTAAAAAATTGGTATGAGCATCTATATGATGTAATCATGTGACACGTTTAGATGATGCAATCATGTGAATCACCTATAGTAGATACAATTATATTTTTGACAATGCTTGATAGCACTATATAGTGTCATTATTTGTAGTTGAGCCATAGTATCCAATGTTGATCCTCCATCCATATGATGATTTCACACACTAAGACAAAATATCTGGATTTCCTAAAACTTTTACGAATAAATAATCTTGAGTGCAAGTAATATATATGAAATTTACCGATACACCAATTGATTTTTTTATCCTCTGTTCTATAAAAATTAAATAAAAATTTATGATCACTTTTGGTTTCCTATAAAAAATAGTTTGTTTGAGGTAATAAGATAATATGTTCAAGATAATTAGTTTCGTCCATTTCACACACTGCAGTAATTAGCTGACTGCAAATATTTATTATTGTTATTATACACACTAAATAGTTTATTAAGGAAAGAGAGCAGATATGCAAAATAACGTATATGCAGCAAAGATCCGTTTTCGGGTAGTGAGTTGCTGCTTCCCACATGATTTGTAAACTAAGTGTCGTATCAAAAAGATTTCTTTACCCATTGGGAGCAAGAATTCATAAAATCCCACGAGACACGTCCTATATATGTTCGTATAGCTTCGTAGGACATGGGACCATACTGGAAAAACTTCTAACAGAATTTACGGTTGTATAGAGACATTGCTTCAAAACTCAAAAATTTAAATAAATTATTAGACTATCCAAAATTATGTATTAAGAAACAAGTACACTAGTATTTAATAAACAACTCAAGGAGATTGCTAAGAAAAGCTACTAGTCAAGAGAAGTGCGGATAAGACGAGAAATACATTGAATATTTGGATCTGACAGACAGACGGCACGTACGCACTACTTGATCCTCATGTATTCATTTGTCACAATAGGAATATGAATTAGAGATTGAGTTGAAACACAGAGGTGAAACTGTTAGCATCTGAACTAGTACCTAGACGTGAATACAACACATGCTTGACTAGTGTGGCAATTAATCATCTCAAATCCTTGAAGTGACCCTCCTGGTGGTGTACCTACTAATCAATAAAAAAACTATGATATATGCTTCCAGTATCAACTTACACGGATCATATGAGAAGCATTGAAAAATTGACCCTGGATCAAATTCGCTGGTCCATAGGTTAACGTTTGTGGAAATCTATTGGAGGAATATATGCTGCATTTCATCCATTTCACACACTGGAATAATTAATTGAATGCACATGACTAGTAGTTATACATGCTAACTACTTTATTAAAGTAAGAGAGTAGATATCTAAAATAATGAATATGTACTATATATTCTTATTCCAATTGCTAGATTATACTTGTTCCCACCAACTATTTTCTTTATTCTTAGCTGACATATATGACTTAGTGTGCATGTTGATGATCAAAAATAAATTATCTTGACCATGTGTCCAAAAATAAATTAGCTTGTCTTATCTGACAAATACGACTTAGTGTGCATTTGACTTAGTGTCCAAAATAAATTATCCTGAAAAAAGTTAAGGTGCATATTAATGATGTAAAAAATGTGTAGTAATTCTAGACAATTAAATGTTGTCTCTTCCTAAGACACCTACAAGAAACACGAAGCTCCACAATACAGACACACTAGGTAATCTTTTTACCGGTGAAGGATAACCAAGGCAATTTCATTGCGTTTCATATCATGTTCAATAAATGTTTCATTTGTGTTTTAACCCATATATGGTCCAATTACTATCCTAAAAAATTGGTATGAGCATCTATAGGATGTAATCATGTGACACGTTCATATGATGCAATCATGTGAGTCACCTATAGTTGATAGAATTTTATTTTTTGACAATGTTTGATAGCACTATATAGTGTCATTATTTGTAGTTGAGCCATAGTTTCCAATATGGATCCTGCATCCATGCGATGGTTTCAAACACTAAGACAAAATATCTCGCTTTCCTAAAACTTTTACGAATAAATAATTTTTAGTGCAAGTAATATATATGAAATTTACCGGAACACCAATTGATTTTTTTATCCTCTGTTCTAGCAAAATTAAATAAAAATATATGATCGCTTTTGGTTTTCCATAAAAAAATAGTTTGTTTGAGGTAATAAGATAATATGTTCAAGACAATTAGTTTCGTCCATTTCACACACTGCAGTAATTAGCTGACTGCAAATGATTATTATTGTTATTATACACACTAACTACTTGATTAAGGAAAGAGAGCAGATAATAACGTATATCCAGCAAAGATAAGTTTTCGGGTAGTGAGTTGCTGCTTCACACATGATTTGTAAACTAAGTGTCGTATCAAAAAGGTTTATGTACCCATAGGGAGCAAGAATTCATAAAATCCCACGAGACACGTCCTATATATGTTCGTATAGCTTCGTAGGACATGGGACCATACTGGAAAAACTTCTAACAGAATTTACTGTCGTATAGAGCCATTGCTTCAAAACTCACAAAATCAAATAACTTATTTGACTATCCAAAGTTATGTATTAAGAAACAAGTACACTATTATTTAATAAACAATTCAAGGAGATTGCTAAGAAAAGCTACTCGTCAAGAGAAGTGCGGATAAGACGAGAAATACATTGAACATTTGGCTCTGACAAACAGACGGCCCGTACGCACCACTTGCTCCTCATGTATTCATTTGTCACAATAGGAATATGAATTAGGGATTGAGTTGAAATTGAGAGGTGAAACTGTTAGCATCTGAAATAGTACCTAGAGGTGAATATAACACATGCTTGACTAGTGTGGCAATTAATCATCTCAAATCCTTGAAGTGATCCTCCTGGTGGTGTACCTACTAATCAATAAAAAAAACTATGCCATATGCATCCAATATCAACTTACATGGATCATTTGAGAAGCATTGAAAAAATGACCCTGGATCAAATTCGCTGGTCCATAGGTTAACGTTTGTGGAAGTTTATTGGAGGAATACATGCTACATTTCATCCATTTCACACACTGCAATATTAATTGAATGCACATGACTAATAGTTATACACGCTAACTACTTTATTAACGTAAGAGAGAGTAGATATCCAAAATAATGAATATCTACTCTATATTCTTATTCCAATTGCTAGATTATAATTGTTCCCACCAACTATTTTCTTCATTCTTAGCTGACAGATATGACTTAGGGTGCATGTTGATGATCTAAAAATAAATTATCTTGACCATGTGGCCAAAAATAAATTAGCTTGTCTTATCTGAAAAATACGATTTAGTGTGCATTTGACTTAGTGTCCAAAATAAATTATCCTGAAAAACATTAATGTGCATCTTAATGATGTAAAAAATATGTAGTGATTCTAGACAATTAAATCTTGTGTGTTCCTAGAGTTAGTCCGGCAAGAAACACCAAATCCACAATACAGACACACTAGGTAATCTTTTTACCGGTGAACAAATTTCTACCCTAAAAAGTTTGTACGAGCATCTATATGATGAAAGCATGTGACATGTTCAGATGATGTAATGATGTGAGTCACCTATAGTTGACACAATTATATTTTTGAAAATGTTTGATATCACTATATAGTGTCATTATTTATGGTTGAGCCATAGTTTTCTCATATGGATACTCCATCAATATGATCATTTCACACACCAAGAAAACATATCTTGCTTTCCTAAAAAATTACAAATAAATAATTGTTAGTGCAAGTCATAGATATGAACTTTACAGGGACACCAATTGGTGGGTTTCTCCTCCGTTCTATCACAATTAAGAAAAAGTATGCTCTCTTTTGGTTTTCTATAAAAAATGGTTTATTTGAGGTAATGAGATAATATGGTCAAGACAATGAGGTTTGTCCATTTCACACACTGCACTAATTTGTTGACTTCACATATCTAGTATTATTATAGGCACTAACTACTCTCTTAAGGTAAGAGAGTAGATACACAAATTAATGTATATCTAGCAAAGATCCTTTTCGTGTAGTGAGTATCAAAAAGGTTTCGCTACCCATTGGGACAAGGGATTCAAAAAATCAAACGAGATACAACCTATGTTTGTATAGTATCATAGAGCACATGACCATACTAGACATTTCTAATATATTTCACCGTCGTAAAGAGATATTTCTTCAAAACTCAAAAAAAAATAACAACTCGTTTGAATAGACAAGTTATGTATTAGGAAAGATATTGGTAAGAAACACTTCTGGTCGAGAGAAGTGTGGACAAGATGAGAAAAACGTTAAGTAGTTGGCTCTTACATACAAAAGGCATGTATGTCGCAGTTGCTACTAATTTAGTCATTTGGTACCATGTGAATATGAATTGGGGATTAAGCTAAAACATGGAGATGCACATGTTAGCAATATGGACTAGTACCTAGACTTGACTATCACACTTGGTTGAGTAGTGATAATTATCATCTCAAATCCTTGCAATGATCGTCCTGGCAGTTTCTAATAATCAATAAAAAAGCTATGATATATGCATCCAGGATTAACTTACATGGATCATATGAGAGGCATTGAAAAATTGACCATGGATCAAATTGGCTAGTCCATAGGTTAACGTTTGTGGAAGTCTATAGGAGGAACACATTGCACTAATTAGTTGACTGAACACCACTAGTAATTATACACACAAACTACTTTGTTAACATAAGAGAGTAGATATCAAAAATAATTTATATCTACTTTATATTCTTATTCCGACTGCTTGGTTACCCTTGTTCCCACCAACCGTTTTATTTATTATTAGCTCACAAATATAAATTAGTGTGCATATTTATGATTTAAAAATAAATTATCTTGAATTAGTGTCCAAAAATAAATTATCTTGACTTAGCTGAGAAATATGACTTAGTTTGCATCTTGACTTTGTCTAGAATAAATTATCCTAAATAAGTTAGTGTTCATCTTGATGATGTGAAAAATATGTAGTGATTCTAGACAATGAAATCTTGTCTATTCCTAGAGTTAGTCCGAGAAGAAACACCAAGATCCACAATACAAACACACTAGGTAGTCTTTTTACCGGCGAAAGATAACCACGACAATTTTCCTCGTTAGTCGTATCATGTTCAGTAACTGCTTCATTTGTGTTTTAACCCATATATGCTCAAATGCTACCCTAAAAAAATCATACGAGCATTTATATGATTTAATCATGTGACACGTTCATATGATGCAATCATGTGAGTCACGTATAGGTTATACAATTATATTTTTGACTATGTTTGTTGGCACTATATAGTGTCATTATTTGTGGTTGAGCAATATTTTTCTCATATGAATCTTCCATCCATGTGATGGTTTCACACACCAAGAAAAAATATCTAGAGTTCCTAGAACTTCTACGAATAAATAAATGCTAGTGCAAGTCATAGATATGAAGTTTATGGGGACACTGAGAACCAACCTGTGGTTAGATGGTTAGGAGGGCAGTGGCACCCCCAACCCACCAGGGTTCAAATCTTAGATTTGACACTTCAGTATCTCAAAAAGACGGAATATTTTTCAGTGGGATGCGACGTTTCCGTCGACAGCAAGGCGTCATGTGGTGACTTCGTCAATCTCAAGACCTACCGGATCAGATTCTTTGACGCAGTCTCTTAGAAGTGCTCATAGGTGTAGGGTGTGCGTGTGTGCGTTTATAGGTGTGAGTGTATGTACCTATGTGTGCGTCTGTGATTGTACTGTTTTTCACAAAGAAAAAAGTTCATTGGGACACCAATTGAGTGGTTTCTCCTCTGTTCAAACACAATTAATAAAAAGCATGCTCACTTTTTTGTTTTCTATAAAAAAACTGCTTTACTTGAGGTAATGAGACAATATGGTCAAGCCAATGAGGATCGTCCATTTCACAGACTACACTAATTAGTTGATTGTACATGTCTAATATTGTTATACGCACT
This sequence comes from Lolium multiflorum, assembly GCA_030979885.1. Taxonomy (NCBI): domain Eukaryota; kingdom Viridiplantae; phylum Streptophyta; class Magnoliopsida; order Poales; family Poaceae; genus Lolium; species Lolium multiflorum. The sequence goes on from CM061749.1 coordinate 339,594,881, forward strand.
AACTACTTTATTAAAGTAAGAAAGTAGATATGCAAAGTAATGTAAAACTATCGCTTCCTCTTAGGACCAGGGATTCAAAAAATCCCATGAGACACTTCCTATGTTCGTATAGTTTCGTAGGACACGGGACTATACTAGACACTTCTAACATATTTTAATGTCATATAGAGACTTTTTTGAAAATCAAAATAAATTAATAATTTACTAGACTAGCCAACAAGTTATATATTAGGAAACAAGTGTGGATATTAGTAAAACATGTTTCTGGCCGAGAGAAGTGTGGCCAAGATGAGGAAACAATGAGTACTTGACTCTTACAGACACAAGGCACGTATGCCACACTTGCGGCTAATTTAGTAACTTGTGACCATGTGGGTATGAATTAGCGATTGAGCTAACACATGGAGGTGAACCTGTTAGCATCTGAACTAGTACCTAGACATGACTATCACACTTGGTTGAGTAGTGACTAATCGCCTCAAATCCTTGAAATAATCCCCCTCGCGGTGTACCTACTAATCATAAAAAAATCTATGTTATATTCATCTAGGATCAACTTACATGTTTTTGGAAGTCTATTAGAGGAATACATGATCCAATTCATCCATTTCACACACTTCACGAATTAATTGAATGCACATGCCTAGTAATTATACACGCTAACTACTTTATTAACGTAAGAGAGTACATATCCAAAATAATATATGTATATCTACATTATATTTTTAATCCAATTGCTATATTATGATTGTTTCCACCAACTATTTTTTCTTTATACTTAGATGAGAGATATGATTTAGAGTGCATGATGATGATTTAAACTAAATTATCTTGACTTAGTGTCAAAAAATAAATTATCTTGTCTTAGATGACAAATACGACTTAGTGTGATTCTTGACTTAGTGTCCAAATAAATTATCCCTAATAAATTAGTGTGCATCTTGATGATGTAAAAAATATGTAGTGACTCTAGACAATTAAATCTTGTCTCTTCCTAAATCCTACAAGAAACACGAAGCTCCACAATACAGACACACTATGTAATCTTTTTACCGGTGAAAGATAACCAAGGCAATTTTCCTTGCGTTTCATATCATCTTCAATATCTGCTTCCTTTGTGTTTTAACCCATATATGCTCCAATACTACCCTAAAAAATTGGTACGAGCATCTATATGATGTAATAATGTGACACGTTCAGATAATGCAATCACGTGAGTCACCTATAGTTGATACAATTATATATATACAATTTTTGGTAGCACTATAGAGTGTCATTATTTGTAGTTGAGCCATAGTTTCCAATATGGATCCTCCATCCATATGATGGTTTCACACACCAAGACAAAATATCTGGCTTTCCTAAAACTTTTACGAATAAATAACTTTTAGTGCAGGTAATATATATGAAATTTACGGACACCAATTGATTCGTTTATCCTCTGTCCTAGCAGAATTAAAGAAAAATATATGATCGCTTTTGGTTTTTTGTAAAAAAAATAGTTTATTTGAGGTAATAAGATAATATGTTCAAAACAATTAGATTCATCTATTTCACCGACTGCACTAATTAGCTGAGTGCAAATGTTTATTATTACTAGATGATACCCCGCGCCTTGCTGCGGAAACTTTTAATCTTAAACACATAAAATTACATAGATAAAATAGTTATTTGTGCTGAAGATATACAATCAAAAGACGAAGTAGTGATAACTGTATATTCATGTAATTATAAAGATAGCACAAAAGTAAATTCTGTGAATAAGTTTATTGCTAAATGCAGTTGTACAATATATAAGTAATCTGAGACCACTTACATAATTAAGTATATAAACATATTGACAATTGGAATTCGGTATATCCCTCGACTCGTTAGAAGCCAGGACTTAACCTCTTGCTTGAAAGAAAAGTAAAAGGTTACACACATATTATTACTACAGAAAGTTAAGAGTTATTGTGCTATACGCACTCTCGATGAAAATCAATCTTCATATCTGCATTAAGAACATAAATTGTCATGAGTACCAATTCATTTGTTTAAGAGCGCTAGAATTAAAAGAGTAGGAACATAAACATAAACAATGGTAAGCACCTAGAGCAAAACTATCCACGTATTTCTAGCAAAAGTTCACTGCAATTCTGGCAATCCATGAAAAAGAACTCGACACCGTTATGCAAACTGATCAGTTGATGCTCATCCTTTCCTTACCAGAAATTGTCGGGGCTAGACTCCATACATGGCCTTAGATTTTTCACGGAATGTTGGGAAAGGGGGTAACCATGGGTTCCTTGCTGCACATGAATAAGCTTCTGTGTCCCCTACTGCGTCGTCTTCAGCAGCCGAACGCAAGTTTTAGTGTAGCAAATTACGGAACAACTTTTAACCCCAGTAGTGTAAACAGATCTTTCTCCGTTCCTGCAAGAGTTTTTTCAAGTAATTGCTAAAAATCAAAATTGGTGGAAAGCTGTAACAAATTCAGTGTAGCAAAAGAACTGGCAGGAATCAATCACAAATAAAAGAGAGCCCCTGGACTTGAAAGATGCAGCGAGTAGCGCCAAAGGAATTAATAGAAAATGCACGGAAACGATGGACAAAAGTGGAGAAATCTAGATGTCACATGGGAAGGTACTACACAAAGATGACTTCGATTTCTGCAGTTGTAATTAGGTAAATTTAAAGTATTTAGGAAATCCCAATAAATACGAAGTTGTACCAGATGGTTTCGATTTCTGCAGTTCCAATATGATAGTAGTGGCTGCAATGGATGGTAATCTTCAAGGAAACATCCTGATGTGATTGAAATTTCAGGTCCTGTGGGCTGGTAAAGTTGCAGCCATGCTGTTCTGGCTCTGCGCGACCATCGACTGATCGAGGCTTCTGCCGGGAGGACGTCTGGCATCACAACACTGTAGTGCGGTGGCATGCGGTGAAATCCGGTGGAGGGATAGGAGATCAGCTGGAGGAGTGGCAGAACCAATAAAAGATTGAAGAAGAACGCAACTGTGTTGGCAGTTTTCATTTGAAGTCAGCTTGTGTAGAACTCGATTAATATAGACATGATAGCCCGGGAGACGAAAGGAGGCATCTCTGGAAGGACACATGGAAATTAATGATGTGTTTGTGGAAGAAGAAGAGGAGAGGACACACGTGAGTGCAGAAGAGTGGAGGAGAAAATAATATGCACTGTTGATGGTGCGGCTTGAGAATACATGGAAGGCTTAAATATTAGTTATTTTAAACCATCTCTTCTCCCACCGGCTGGCTTTGGGTTAGATATATCTGAGGTTGCATGAGAGATGATGTGGACGGGAGGATGCTGAATTGGTGGGACCGATGAGGTGGCATAGCTGCATGCTTAGAGAAATAGGTTAGTGGGGATGAACTTCTTAGTTATATAGGATTATACACACTAACTACTTTATTAAGGAAAGAGAGTAGATATGCAAAATAAGTATATCTAGCAAAGATCCGTTTCCGCGTAGTGAGTTGCTGTTTCACACATGATTTGTAAACCTAGTGTCGTATCAAAAAGGGTTCTCTACCCATTGAGAGCAAGAATTCATAAAATCCCACGAGACACATCCTATATATGTTCGTCTAGTTTCGTAGGACATGGGACCATACTGGAAACTTCTAACATAATTTACGGTCGTATAGAGACATTGCTTCGAAACTCACAAAATAAAATAACTTATTTGACTATCCAAAGTTATGCATTAAGAAACAAGTACACCAGTATTTAATAAACAACTCAAGGAGATTGCTAAGAAAAGCTACTAGTCAAGGGAAGTGCGGACAGACGAGAAAACATTGAATATTTGGCTCTTACAGACACAAGGCACGTACACACCACTTGCTCCTCATGTATTGATTTGTCACAATAGGAATATGAATTAGGGATTGAGTTCAAAAATAGAGGTGAACCTGTTAAAATGTGAACTAGTACCTAGACTTGAATATCGCACTTGCTTGACTAGTGGTAATTTATCATCTCAAATCCTTGAAGTGATCCTCCTGGCGGTGTACCTACTAATAAATAAAAAAAACTATGCTATATGTATCCAGTATCAACTTACATGGATCATATGAGAAGCATTGAAAAAATGATCCTAGATCAAATTCGTTGGTCCATAGGTTAACGTTTGTGGAAGTCTATTGGAGAAATACATGATGCAGTTTATCCATTTCACACACTACAATAATTAATGCACATGACTAGTAGTTATACACGCTAACTACTTTATTAACTTAAGAGAGTAGATATCCAAAATAATGAATATCTACTCTATATTCTTATTCCAATTGCTAGGTTATACTTGTTCCCACCAACTATTTTATTTATTTTTAGTTGAAAGATGTGACTTAGTGTGCATGTTGTTGATCTAAAAATAAATTATCTTGACCATTTGTCCAAAAATAAATTAGCTTGTCTTATCCGACAAATATGACTTAGTGTGCATCTTGACTTAGTGTCCAAAATAAATTATTTATGCTGAAAAAAATTAATGTGCATCTTAATGATGTGAAAAAAATAATTCTAGACAATTACATCTTGTTTGTTCCTAGATTTAGTCCGACAAGAAACACCACCTCCACAATACAGACACAATAGGTAATCTTTTTACTGGTGTAATATAACCGCAACAATTTTCCTCGCGTTTCAAATCTTGTTCAATAATTGTTTTCTTTGTGTTTTTTCCCATATATGCTCCAATTTCTACCCTAAAAAGTTCGTACGAGCATTGATATGATGTAAGTATGTGACACGTTCAGATGATGTAATTATGTGAGTCACCTATAGTTGACACAATTATATTTTTTGATAATGTTTGATATCAAAAATAAAGACGCTCCAAGAACAACACATAGCACATGAAGAAATAAAAATATAGCGTCTTGAAAGATGACCTGATACTTTGTTGATGAAGAAGGGGATGTCTTGACATCCCCAAGATTTGACGCTTGTACCTCTTGGATATTTCTTGTGGTGACATGGGCATCCCCAAGCTTGAGATTTTTTCCATTGACGAGGGTGCTCCTCGGCAATGCCCACCATGAGGGGCTTAGGGTTGACGGAATCCTACAGGCTAGCATGAAACATCGGATACCAAATAAACGGGGAGAGAGATTTACCCAGATTCGGGGCCCTCTCGATGAGGTAAAACCCTTACTTCATGCTTGTTTGATCTTGATTATCGAATATATCGGGTTACAATGGGGAAGCTGATAGGCTGTGGTGGTTGTCTCGCCGGGAGGAAAGGATTCTAGGTTTCTAGCTCTAACTTGTGGTAGATCTACGTATTGAAGTTGGCCTTCGACAGGCTCTCTCCTGGCCTTTATATAGCAGGCCAGGTTGATGTGACCCAGCATACACTGCATGGTGTAGTACGCAAGTCATTGACATAACACAAGTGAAACACTGTTCCACTCGTATTACATCCCCAGAGTGGTACAACAGAAACGTATGCGAGTCCAAGGCATGTCTATAGAAGGATACATGAACTATTTACAGAAGATCAACATAGCCTCCTACTTTACAGTGAGGTAAAACTTCAAATAAAGCTCCAAAAGAATGAATCGTAGTCTAACTCATCTCTAACTCTAGCTCTAGAGCTACTTGGCTTGCTATAATACTCTAGCTACTTAGGTGCTAGTATTAGGGAAATAGTTCCCTTCTATTACTAGTCTAGGTTTTCCACTTTAGCTGATGCAGAAGTTGACTCCATTGACTTCATTGATTGGATTCTCCATCTTGTTGTATTTGACTCCTTCGACTTCGAGTTCCACGGTAGTTTCTCCTTTGGTGACTCCATAAATAAGCAGGGTATTTAAAGAGGGATGAGTACGAGCGTACTCAATAAGTTCATTATAGGAAATATGTGTATCATGCACTAGCTACAGCCACAGACCAGAAAGTCATAAGCGAATGCATGTTTTCGTAAACATTTCTTCAAAATATTTATTTTATTCTGAAAACTATGCCCGTCAGTCTTCACATGTTGACCAGAACTTCATGGAGTTCCTTTCCTACCGCATTCGTAGTTCCCTTCCCGGGACAGGGAGTGATAGCCACAATTTAATACACTCTACAGAGATGCGTTACTTTTCCCATAAGAGAACTTATCCTTGTTGCTAACCAGGTGTTAACTTTCACGTCCACACTTCCTTGGTGCGAAGCCCATTATAAGAACAAAGCCAATCACTGCCTACTCCGCGACCCCGCATACCCACCCTTTTGTAAGTCTGTCATGTCCTTTATCTAGGCATTTGTTCTCACCTTTACCATTAAGCTAGACTGTTCCGAACAATTTACATGCCCTGTCTTGTACACTATAGATAGACTAACCCGGACAACCCTTACAATCCATCATAGACCTTTAACAAGTATGCCCTCTCCTATATCTATTGGTAGACCGTTACGAACCGATGTCCTCACCTTTACCAAATAGATAGACTGATACAGGCAACCCATATTACTGATCTGTTGATATGCGAGAGGAAAAAGATACAACTGACTTTCCCATAGCCATTATAGATCTCATGGTTAACGCGATATGTACGGCGCTAGAATCACTAGACGACATTGGTGATTAGTCCTAGATGGGTAGTACCCTTGCATTGGAACCTCCACCATCAACATATACCATGGTTCCATTGCCTACCACATAGTCATATTCATAATTGTAAAATAATATTTTGCTTTTCAATGCAAAAGTGATAAGTATAGTACTTTGCATATAGTTTGATAAAAATAATCAAATGATATGAGCAAGCGATGAACTTGCCTTTCTTGACTACAAGATTATGCAAAAAGGTTCGATACGGGATAACTCCAAATTCTTAAATACCATCATCGTCCTGTAAGGACAATGTTTAAAGAACTGGCAAAGATGCTATTATGCATAGTATGAGATGCAATCTCCCTGAGCGTAACCTAACCCCGATGATTTAGGATTGGGTGAGTTGTAAAGATTTCTTTTAGGGTGTGTTGCACTTTTAGGGTGGTTTCTCAAACAAGTTCTTATTAGGGTTTGGTTATCTTAGTATCATAAATAGGTGATATAAAGCATCATAACAATTATACACACAAAGGAATAATGGTTGCATAACATGTAAAGAGTGGTTGCCAGTTTTAAGTCTTATAGTGCGTGGTTGATGATTACTTATTATGTACTTCAAAAGAATAACTCTTGAATAACAAGTTACATAGTAAATAAGAAGTATTTTAAGTAAGAACTATTGGCTTCTATGGTTTGCTTGATATTTACGTTAAAAGAATAACTTTTGAAGAACCTGTTTAATAAAGAACAAAAATTACTACAAATAGGAGCTATGTGCTTCTAGAGTTTACAATTGGATTCATTTAATTTATCTAGTTGGGTGTAGTTGGTTCTTAGGTAGAATGGGTCTATATGCAGCAAGTATTGGTAGATTTATTACTATGGTTGATCATATGTATCATATCAAAGGATGGTTATTGAGGTGGTGCCATGAGTTAAACATTAGGGTTTACTATGACTTCTCATTTGCTTCACTAAGTAATCAATAATGGGTTCCTAAACTAGGTGGTTTATTATCCTCCAGTATCGTTTAGTTGAGTAGAAGCATGTAAAGTAAATTAATATCCAAGGTTGGTATTATGGTTGATCACCATGGTTCTACTAAGTAATGATGGTTAAGGTTGGTTCCAATGGTGTGGGATTTAGGAGGGGTGATCAATGGTGCTAATATGAGAGTAACAAGTTAGGGTTTACACCTAGGTGGCACTACATAAGATATTATTCCAGGATGAAAGCATGAAGTGATAACTTCATTTGCATTTGAGTTGCTAATGTCTTAATAAAATATGAGCATTCTTTTATTTGCTTGGTTTAGACCATAACTAAGGTTAAGTTCCTATGATCACATGTTATAAATAACTAGGGTTTTAGAGTTAAAAACAATTTAGGATTATCACATGAAATATTGAGATCAAGTTTCTTACTTATCTTAAAATTAGTGTTTCTAAATTGTGTTGTCATTCTTGAAATAATAATTGGTAATTGAGTTGGAGTTATTAATTACTTTGAAATGAAATTAATAATGGTCTTATCATGTTATTTTAAAAGATTTAATAATTAAGGTAAATTCTATTTTGGTTGAATTCAGGACTTAGAATTCTATGGTTGTTATTATATTTTAAAACAATAACTTTTGGACTAAAAAGGTTGAAGTAAATAAATAATTTTTGACTACAAAAGAATATTAGTTTTTATCATTTTCTTGCTTGATTGTTATTTAAAGAAAATGGTAAATGGTAATTTGCAAATTAGGGTTTTTTAAATACAACTAATATTTTTGTTAATATGATAAAGAAAATTAACCTTAATATTTTATTCACTTACTGAATAGCTATTATTTATTTTTTAAACTTAACTAATTAATAAATTTTATTTGAATTGACGATAAAAGAAAAGGCATAATTAACAAAGGTGAAATAATTGAATTTTTATTTTGGCAAACATTTTCATATTATATTTTTGTTGAATAGAGTTTATTTTTTTGAGCATTTTGATATCTTACTTGTATTTTTCTGATTTGAAATGAATTTTATTTATTTTGGCAAATTTTCAGCAATATTCTCGATTTTGAATTAAAGGACAAATACTAAACATATTGATTCAAACCTAGCTACTGCTACTGACGAGTGGGGCCATTGACTAGGTCAGTTGCCACGATGGCAACAACCAGTCAACATGCATTCGGGACCCCACCGCCACATCGGCTATGACGATGGCTTGACGCGGGCTGTCTGGGCACGACGGCGCCGCCGATTAACGGCTCCCCTGGATGCGCGGCTTTCACTATTCAAATCCCCTCGACTCACTGATCACGATGGTGGTCTTGCCTTGCTCAGGGTTCACCAGAGCATCGCCGGAGAATACATCTATGGCGGCGCTGCTTCGGCCAAACGGCTAACTCAAGCTAGGATGCATTCTAGAAAGCGAGAGTTGGCTCTAACGATACGCACACTTACCCTGAGTATGATGGTGTGGTCGGCGACGACGATTGCCACCGGAGTTGAGCTCAATTTCACCATTACCGGCGGTGTACTGAGAAAGGGAATCTTCAAATTTGCGTCGCCTCGACCTCCCCTTGATGCTGGGCTTCTCCCAGATGATCTACTTTCCAAGGCGCACATCCTTGACCATGAGCTAGATGCTGGGGTGGCCTCTATCGCCGGCTTCTTCCCCGACACCGGCGGTGGTTCACAGAGAGGTGTGAGCGATTGAGAGGATCTGAGGTGAAATGGAGGGGTGGAGAAGATCAAGGAGATCACGGTGATCCTCTACACGCTTTTATAGCTCGACTAATGGTCCCTATCGGCATATCCCTGCCGGCGACGGCCGAGATGTGACGGAGGTGTTGGCATGGAAAACAGCACAAATCAGGACGCATTTGGGATAGGCTTGGACGCGAGAAGAATTGGGCGGGGTTCTGAGATGGTGGGCGACGTCCAGGTCGTCCTTATCGTCGACAAGGGACGTGGCCGATGCTCTCGTGCGCGTTGTCGCCACTGGAGAATAGAATGCGTTGGCCTTCTTTTAATTACCAAAACGATATGGACCATTTCCTTGGTGGGCTGGGCCATGTCGTGGCCTGCTGCTAGGTTGGCTTCGGGCTGCTGCCAGGTAAGTAAGCTCCTTTTTCTATTTTTGTTTTTCTATTTCTGTTTTCTATTTTGTTGTTTGAATGCATATTTGAGTTCTCTTTTGTTTTTGCAGGTTTCTAAATATTTGAATCTCAATAGAACTTGATAATAATGCTTACTGCATAATTGTGTTGTTCAAACAAATATTTAATGTTTGATTAAATTGGTATTTTGTGAGGTTCATTCCAAATTTAAAATAGACATGAATTTATGTGTTCATTTCAATTCCTTTTTAAGTGATTTGAAATTTATAACATTTGCATGATGAATATATTATTAGGTTTTGCTAATGTGCTCAACAATATTGATTGTTCATATGTCTTTTAAATATGGCTAGAATTTAAAACAGGGTATTAATGAAGATGGTGTTAGGGTTATGATTTCATGTGTCCCATTATTTCTAGGAGTTACAATATGGTTTAGGTTTTGTTCTAAAGTTATTAGTATGGTTTAATTAACACATTGATTTGGAATTCCTAGATATATCATTTGATTATTATAAGTCCTATATTTTCTACAATAAGATATGTGATATTTAATTTTTTTGGCCAATTAGATGGAAGTGTAGGGTTTAACCTTGGTTTTGACACTAAACACTTAAATGGCATTTAAGCTTTACGGTATTTCTAGCTTAAGTTTATACTTGTGATCTATGATACACAAGTTAGAAGATAGTATTTTATGTGGAGTGGATCTCATGCGAAATGGTTTAGGGTTTTGCATAAGTTTCACTAATTGACACATAAGTGGGCATGAGGTGTGGTAGGGTTTTACTTATGATCCCAAGTGATACATGGATTGGAATTCAAATGTGGTCTAGGGTTTTAGTTATGTTTCACTAATAGAATATGGCTCTCACCTCCAAGATTAAAGATTGGTTTGAACAAGTAGGATTTAATACTACTCTAGTAATCTCTAGGATAGACATGGCTATGGTTAGCATCTATAATATCTCTCACTTCTAAATGTCTTGGAATAGCCTAAGGTCCTACTCAAGAGATGATGATATGATCCTCTAAATATATGGTTTGCCTAGGAATTCTACCTTGGTATCTTATGTAGCTTGTTCTTCTGAAAATCTTGCATCTTGTGGTATGCCTCCACCTCCTAGCATCTTCATCTTGATCCTAGCTAATGTATGGGTGGTCTCAAGGTTTTGGTTTCCTTGTAACATGGTACTAGATGATCAAATGGATGAAGGGTGTGGCTCCTTTTATAGGCTTGGGCAAGCTCAGTAAGGTGCTTGGTTGTCATGAGCTCATCCATAGCAATCCATTGAGCATGTGGTGGCATAGGTTGGAATGCAAGTCATGTAGATATTTTCATCCTATGTGGCATGGATACTGTCCTCTCATATGATTTGTTTTTGGATAGCCAAGTGGCATTTGTAACTAGATGTCTTGTGAATGCTTTTATACTTGTGAATAATGCACCATACCATATATGATTTGTTATAATATTGGTCAAAAGCTCAAGGTTGAGGGTTATTTCTCAATTTTGGATAGTTGGTTTGATTTCACCAAGGCATGATCATATGAGTTCCAAAATACTCATAGTTAGTTTTATTCAAATAGTTTGAACTATAATTCGTAATGTAAGCGGATTTAGTTTTATGATATATCATATATTTAATAAGTTACGATTTAAACTACGAATACCTTTAACATCCCTAGGATAGGGCATCTTCTCAATTGCTTCAACTTTAGCTCTATCAACTTCAATACCTCTTTCAGAAATTTTATGTCCCAATACAATTCCTTCATTAACCATAAAGTGGCATTTCTCCCAATTAAGAACAAGGTTAGTTTCTTCACATCTCTGCAAAACTTTATCAAGGTTTCGCAAGCAATTATCAAATGAATTTCCATAGACAGAAAAATCATCCATAAATACCTCAAAAATCTTTTCACAAAAGCCATGAAAAATAGCAGACATGCATCTTTGAAAAGTAGCAGGAGCATTACACAAACCAAAAGGCATACGCCTATAAGCATAAGTTCCATAGGGACAAGTGAAAGTGGTTTTCTCTTGATCTTTAGCTCTAACATCAATTTGTGAAAACCCAGAATATCCATCAAGAAAACAAAATGAGTATTTTTAGATAACCTTTCTAACATTTGATCAATAAAAGGTAAAGGGTAATGATCCTTCTTAGTAACTTTATTAACTTTTCGAAAATCAATGCACATTCTATACCCTACAACTACTCTTTGAGGAATAAGCTCATCATTATCATTAGGCACAACAGTTATACCTCCTTTCTTAGGAACACAATGCACAGGACTAACCCATCTACTATCAGCAATAGGATATATAATACCTGCTTCAAGGAGTTTTAATACCTCATTTCTTACCACATCCTTCATCTTGGGAATTAGACGACGCTGATGTTCAACAACAGGTTTTGCACCATCTTCTATATTAATAGCATGTTGGCAAATAGCAGGAGAAATCCCCTTCAAATCATCAAGAGTATAGCCAATAGCTCCTCGGTGCTTCTTCAATATTTCCAATAACCTTTCTTCCTCAATATCTGAAAGCTTAGCACTAATAATAACAGGATATGTTTTCTTCTCATCAATATAAGCATACTTAAAATTATCAGGTAATGGTTTCAAATCAAATACAGGATCTTCCTTTGGTGGTGGTGTTACACCTAAATCTTCAACCGGTAAGTCATGTTTAAGAATAGGTTGACGAAGGAAAATTTCATCAAGCTCATCCCTTTCTTCCCTAAAAACTTCACTCTCACTATTTTCCAAATGTTGCTGCAAAGGATTACTAGGAGCAAGAGCAATAGATGCATGATGACCCACAAGTATGTATCGTAGTATCTTCGATAAGTAAGAATGTCGATCCCAACGAGGAGCAGAAGGTGTTGACAAGCAGTTTCGATGAAGGATTCACTGTAAATGCTCTCAGACAAGTTTTCAGGGGTTTTGATATAGCAGATAAATAAAGTACAAGTAAATAAAATGCGAGAGAAATAATTGCAGCGAGTGGCCCAATCCTTTTTAGCACAAAGGACAAGCCAGTTTGTTTACTTATAATGACCAAACGTTCTTGAGGACACACGGTGATTTTAGTCTAGTGCTTTCGCTTCATGTAGCTAAATAATCTTCATTGTTTTGATAAGTGTTGTGTGGGTGAACCTATGCTAATGCACCGCCCTTCCTAGGACTAATACATACTTGTGATTATACCCCTTGCAAGCATCCGCAACTACAAGAAAGTAATTAAGATAAATCTAACCACAGCCTTAAACTCTGAGATCCTGCGATCCCTCTTGCATCGATATACTAACGGGGGCTTAGGTTTCTGTCACTCCGGCAACCCCGCAATTAGCAACCGAATACAAGATGCACTCCCCTAGGCCCATAAATGGTGAAGTATCGTGTAGTCGACGTTCACACGACACTACTAGAAGAATGACACCACAACTTAAATATCATAACATTGAATATTACTCAGCCATAGTTCACTACTAACATTTAGACTTCACCCATGTCCTCAAGAACTAAACGAACTACTCATGAGACATCATATGGAATACAATCAGAGGTGATATAGTGATGAATAACAATCTGAACATAAACCTTGGTTCAAAGGTTTCACTCAATAGCATTAATAACAAGTAGAATTCAACACCGGGAGAGTTTCCCCTATCAAACAATCAAGATCCAACCCAAATCGTTACAGCGGTGACGAGGTGCAGCGGTGGTGATGGCGATGTAGATGGTGGAGATGATGATGATGATGATGGAGATGATGTCCAGCTCGATGACGATGGCGATGGCGTCGATTTCCCCCTCCGGGAGGGAATTTCCCCGGCGGATTCCTGCCCGCCGGAGAGCTCTTTTCTCTCTGGTGTTCTCCGCCCCGCAGAGGCGGTTGTAACTCTTCGCGACGTACCCTCTGTGTCTTAGGTTTTCGGGACGAAGGAGTACGCGAAGAAAAGGAGGCGAGAGGGCTGTGGGGCCCCCACACAACATGGTGGCGCGCCAGCCATGGGCCGCGCCGCCGTTGTCTGGGCCCACCTTGGGTCCAGCTGGCTCTTCTGGATTCCTTCGTCATCTGGAAAATAGGAATTTACGTGTAATTTCCTTCCACAGTTGATCTTCCGAAATATTGCGTTCTGACGGTGCTTTTTCCAGCAGAATCCTGGCTCCTGCTTGATCCTCCAATAATGATGAAACATGCAAAGTAGATGAAATAACATAAGTATTGTGTCCCAATATGAAATATATCAATGAATAACAGCAAATTATGATACAAAATAGTGATGCAAATTGGACGTATCAACTCCCCCAAGCTTAGACCTCGCTTGTCCCCAAGCGAGCTCGATAAACAAGACCACATGTTTATGGAGTGAAGAGTCGATAAATAAAATACGGACAAGAAGCATCATATTCATTCACACAAGACATTCTAGTAAACAACTTCCTCATATAACTCATCTTGAAATAAGTAAAGAGAAATCACAAGTAAAGGTGCATAAGAAATCATAGTTGGTGATGGCAAACTTTGTTCTTGGTCAGAGAACTACTAACGGATTGTACTTCTAAGCAAAGCTTTCATATTAGAATTTATATAGCTGGGCTTTCATATTCAATCATAACAATCTCCTCATAATCATTGATAACTTCAAAGTCATATTCATTCAGATAAAATTTGTACTAAACAAGAAAGTATAAAAGACATGATTAACTAAATCATAGCATAAATGGTTGGTTCACAACAACTCAATTGCTTGCTTGAGATAGAGGGAAATAGGTTTACTGACTCAACATAAAAGTAAAAGATAGGCCCTTCGCAGAGGGAAGCAGGGATTAAATCATGTGCTAGAGCTTTTCAAGTTTTGAAATCATATAAAGAGCATAAAAGTAAGATTTTGAGCGGTGTTTGTTGTTTTCAACGAATGGTAGCGGGCACTCTAACCCCTTGCCAAACGAACCTTCCAAGAGCGGCTCCCATGAGGGACGGCATCTCTACCAGCAAGGTAGATCATCCCCTTCTCTTTTGTTTACACATGTATTTTAGTTTTATTATGGATGGCACTCCCCCCAACCTTGGCTTTCTCAATCCATGGCTAACCGAATCCTCGGGTGCCTTCCAACATTCACATACCATGGAGGAGTGTCTATTGCAAAATTAAGTTGCTTACTGATAAATCAGGGCAAAACATGTGAAGAGAATTATTAATGAAAGTTATTAATTGGGGCTGGGAACCCCGTTGCCAGCTCTTATTGCAAAATTATTGGATAAGCGGATGTGCCACTAGTCCATTGGTGAAAGTCCGCCCAACAAGATTGAAAGATAAAACACCACATACTTCCTCATGAGCTATAAAACATTGACACAAATAAGGGGTAGTATAGTTTGAATTATTTAAAGGTAGCACATGAAGTATTTACTTGGAATGGAAGAAAATACCATGTAGTAGGTAGGTATGGTGGACACAAATGGCATGAGTTTGGTCTAAGGTTATGGATGTATGAGAAGCATTCCCTCTCAATACAGGTCTTTGGCTAGCAAGGTTTGATAGCAAGCATAAAGGTTGAAGGAAACAAACAAATATACATATGATAGAAACAATCATGCATCTTTCTCATAAGCACAAGCAATTTTAACTTCAGAATACTAAACTCATTAGCATAGAGATAATAGAGTAATATATCTAAGTGTATTTCTCTCTTCTAATTAAACATCAGGGTGTTGTTGCTATTGACCAATGCTAAGTTTGCCAAAACCAAATAGATTTACTTGATGCTCCCAAAGTGATATCAATACTAATGTCAAGAGTAATCATATAATGGAGATTGCAAACTAAAATAAGGTGTGCAAAAAGTAAATGATAAGACTTCTCATTAATATTCCATAACGATAACTCACACCAACGGATACATAGATAACCAACTAAGAGAGATACTTCCACATTGCATACTATTCCATATGATAACTTCCCTACTCATGATATGACACTACTTGATAGTAAAAGATAAAGGTAGTGATGATGTGATACCGCGGCACTCCCCCAAGCTTGGAACAAACCAAGGGGATGCCAATACCGATGATGAATTACTCCTTCGGTGATGATGGTGATGGATTCTTCTCGACAAGCTTCTTAACAAGCTCCTTTAAATCCTCAATCTCATAGGTGAGGTTGCGAATCAGCTCCGAGTTGTGCTCAACGCGGCTCATAATCATGTCAGGTGGCGAGTCCCAACTCCTAGAGTTGTTTCCCCATCCTTCAGCTTCAGATTTCATCTCTCCTGCAATGTTAGAACGATCTATATCCCAACCACTTGGCAACACTACCTTGGGAGTCTTTTCAGTTTGACGATCGTAGATTAGGTTGCGGAAAGGGCGGTAATTGCCCGGAGAAGATGTCCTTGGAGCCAAGTAATGACGTGGAACTGCTCCTCCGGTAGCGATTCGTGCACTCCTCTTGGTGTTGGATGGATTTGATATCACACCAATGCTCGCAATGGTGGCACGCTGGTGTACTCGCGGAACCTCCTCCACTTCTTCCTCATCCTCACTTGCGCTTTCTTCCTTCAGTTCCGGGTCTTGAATATCTTCCTCCAAAGGTCCCTTGTCCTTGTTGTTGGAGACCATGGTGCTTCTAGATCAAAGCAAATCTGGCAGAAAACAGCTCGAAACAAAACACGACGAGAAAACGATATACGGACCTCCAGGGGTCCGGGGGATTATATAGCAAATATTTTTACGACAAAAGGAAGGTTCCAGGCCGAAAACGAGTGGAAACGTGATGCCGAGGGGCTGTCCCCATAGGTCGGCGCGGCAGGGTGGGGCCCGTGCCGGCCTATGGTGACGGGCCCTCGCGCGTCTCTTCCACTCCGTTTCGATCCCGTAATTTTTCATATTTTCCAAAAATAGCAGAAATATTGTTCGGAAAGCTAAACGCGGACTTTCTATTACCTGTACTGTTACCTATTCAAAGTCGAGTTCTGGCGGACTGTCAATTTGCCCTTTGATGAAAGCCTCCGGTGTTTCCACTTGAATAATATCAACATCAACATTATAAGAATCACCCGAGATATAATGCTTGAGTCTTTGTCCATTCACCACTTGCGTAGCATTGCCTTGGAGAGAGCTAATTTTAATTGCTCCTGAACGATACACCTCCTCAACAACATATGGTCCTTCCCATTTCGAGAGTAATTTCCCTGCAAAGAATCTGAGACGAGACCGATACAATAGGACTTTATCCCCAACATTAAACTCTCTTTTGATGATCCTTCTATCATGCCATTTCTTAACTTTTTCTTTAAAGAGTTTAGCATTTTCATAAGCTTCACTTCTCCATTCATCTAGAGAACTTAATTGCAGCAACCTCTTATTACCGGCTAGTTTCGGATCTTTATTTAGTTCTCTAACAGCCCAATAAGCTTTGTGCTCTAGTTCTAAAGGTAAATGACAAGATTTTCCATAAACCATTTTATAAGGTGACATTCCCATAGGATTTTTATAAGAAGTTCTATAAGCCCATAGTGCTTCCTTCAATTTACTAGCCCAATTCTTTCTAGATTTATTAACGGTCTTTCCCAAAATAGATTTAATCTCTCTATTTGATAATTCTACTTGACCACTAGTTTGAGGGTGATAAGCTGAAGCAATTCTATGATTAATACCATATTTAGCAAGAGTTTTTCTAAAACCTCCATGAATAAAATGAGAACCTCCATCAGTCATAATATATCTAGGTACTCCAAATCTAGGAAAAATAATATCTAAAAGCATTTTTATAGAGGTCTCACCATCAGCACTCTTTGTAGGTATAGCTTCTACCCATTTAGTAACATAATCAACAGCGACAAGTATATGAGTGTTACCTTCTGAAGAAGGGAAATGACCCATGAAGTCGAATCCCCAACAATCAAATGGTTCAATAACAAGAGTATAATTCATAGGCATTTCATTGCGTCTAGAGATATTACCAACTCTTTGACATTCATCACAAGATAAGATAAACTTCCTTGCATCTTTGAAGAGTGTTGGCCAATAAAAACCTGATTGTAGAACCTTTTGCGCGGTTCTATCTCCAGCGTGATGTCCTCCATAAACACTACCATGACATTTACTCAATATCTCCTGTTGTTCATATTCAGGAACACATCTTCGCATAATACCGTCTACTCCTTCTTTATATAAGTGTGGGTCATCCCAAAAATAATGCCTCAAGTCATAAAAGAATTTCCTCCTTTGCTGAGCTGAAAAGGTTGGAGGCAAATACTTCGAAACAATAAAGTTAGCATAATCTGCATACCAAGGGCTCTCTCGCGAGCTCACCTTTATTACAGCCAATTGTTCATTTGGAAAATTATCATTAACAGGAACAGGATCATAAGCAATATTTTCCAATCTAGACAAATTATCAGCAACAGGATTATCAGCACCTTTCCTATCAAATTCTTGCAAAAGAAGTACCCATCTAATAAGCCTTGGCTTAGCATCTTTCTTTGTCATAAGGTATCTAATTGCAGCATGAACAGTATGAATTGTAACTTTTGAATCAACAATATAGGGTCTAAACTTGTCACAAGCAAAAACTACAGCTAACAATTCTTTTTCAGTTGTAGCATAATTTCTTTGAGCAGCATCAAGAGTCTTACTAGCATAATGAATCACATTTAATTTTTTATCTACTCGCTGTCCAAGAACAGCACAGCAAAATCACTAGCATCACACATAATTTCAAAAGGCAAATTCCAATCGGAGGTTCAACTACAGGAGCAGTCGTTAAGGCTTTCTTTAGAGTTTCAAAAGCTTCCTTACAATCATCATCCAAAACAAAAGGTACACCTTTTTGAAGAAGATTAGTAAGAGGCTTTGAAATCTTAGAGAAATCTTTAATAAATCTCCTATAAAACCCAGCATGACCAAGAACAGTACGAATACCTTTAACATCCCTTGGATAGGGCATTTTCTCAATTGCTTCAACTTTAGCTCTATCAACTTCAATACCTCTCTCGGAAATTTTATGTCCCAATACAATTCCTTCATTAACCATAAAGTGGCATTTCTCCCAATTAAGAACAAGGTTAGTTTCTTCACATCTCTGCAAAACTTTATCGAGGTTTCGCAAGCAATTATCAAAAGAATTCCCATAGACAGAAAAATCATCCATGAACACCTCTACAATACTCTCGCAAAAGCCATGAAAAATAGCAGACATGCATCTTTGAAAAGTAGCAGGAGCATTACATAAACCAAAAGGCATACGCCTATAAGCATAAGTTCCATAAGGACAAGTGAAAGTGGTTTTCTCTTGATCTTTAGCTTTAACAGCAATTTGTGAAAACCCAGAATAACCATCAAGAAAGCAAAAATGAGTATTTTTAGATAACCTTTCTAGCATTTGATCAATAAAGGGTAAAGGGTAATGATCCTTCTTAGTAAATTTATTAACTTTTCGAAAATCAATGCACATTCTATACCCTACAACTACTCTTTGAGGGATGAGCTCATCATTATCATTAGGCACAACAGTCATTCCTCCTTTCTTAGGAACACAATGCACAGGACTAACCCATCTACTATCAGCAATAGGATATATAATACCAGCTTCAAGAAGTTTTAATACCTCATTCCTTACCACCTCCTTCATCTTCGGAATTAGACGACGTTGATGTTCAACAACAGGCTTTGCATCATCTTCCATATTGATAGCATGTTGGCAAATAGAAGGAGAAATCCCCTTCAAATCATCAAGAGTGTAGCCAATAGCTCCCCGGTGTTTCTTCAATATTTCCAATAACCTTTCTTCCTCAATCTCTGAAAGCTTAGAACTAATAATAACAGGATATATTGTCTTATCATCAATATGAGCATATTTAAGATTATCAGGTAAAGGCTTTAAATCAAAAACAGGATCTTCCTTTGGTGGCGGTGTTGTACCCAAATCTTCCACCGGTAAATCATGCTTGAGAATAGGTTGGCGAAGAAAATTTCCTCAAGCTCATCTCTTTCTTTCCTAAAAACTTCACTCTCGCTATTCTCCAAATATTGCTGCAAAGGATTATTAGGAACAAGAACAATAGATGCACACTGCTCCATTTTAAAATCATTACTAGGCAAGTCAGCTTTATAAGGAGTTTTAGTAAATTTAGAAAAGTTAAATTCATAAGGTTCACCAGCAAATTTAGTCAAAATTTTCTCTTTCTTGCAATCTATAATAGCTCCACAAGTATTTAGAAAAGGTCTACCAAAAATGATAGGACAATAATCACTAGCGGCAGAACCAAGTACCAAAAAGTCAGCAGGATATTTAATCTTACCACATAGAACTTCCACATCTCGAACAATGCCAATTGGAGAAATAGTTTCCCTATTAGCCAGCTGAATAACCACATCAATATCTTCAAGTTCACAAGAACCAATTTCATGCATAATCTCCGTGTAAAGTTCATAAGGAATAGCACTAACGCTTGCACCAATATCACATAAACCATAATAGCAATGATCACCAATTCTAATAGATAGCATAGGAACACTAACTTGTTTGGGTTTATTAGGATGTGAAACAATATTAGAAGCATCTTCACAGAAAATAATATGACCATCCTCTACATTTTCAGTCACAAGATCTTTAACTATTGCAACAGCAGGTTCAACTTTTATTTGTTCTTCAGGTTCTATAGGTTTCTTTTCACTTTTACTAACCGCACTAGATATAACAGAATACTCTTTCATTTTAGCAGGGAAAGGAGTTTTTTCAATATAAGCTTCAGGAATAACATGATCAGCAGTTTCAACTACAACACATTTATTAATAGATGAATCAATTTTATCTTTATACGGTTCATGATACTTATCAAAATTCTTCTTAGGCAATTCATAATGAGAGGCAAAAGCTTTGTAAAGATTTGCAACAACTTGAGAATCAAGACCATATGTAGCACTCATATTACGAAATTTATCAGTATTCATAAAAGCTTCAATGCATTTATAATCATAAATTATACCTGATTCTCTATCTTTGTCGTTCTCCCATCCTTCAGTATTTTCTTGGATCCGATCAAGAAGGTCCCTTTTAAACTCTTCTTTGTTGCGTGTAAATGATCCAGAACAAGAAGTATCCAGCAAGGTCTTGTCTTGAAAAGAAAGTCTTGCATAGAAATTATCAATAATAACATTACCAGGAAGCTCATGAATGGGGCATTTGAGCATTAAAGACTTCAATCTCCCCAAGCTTGGGCAATACTCTCTCCATCATGAGGCCAGAAATTATATATGCGGTTCCGATCCTTGTGAATTTCACTTGGAGGATAGAATTTAGAATAAAATAAAGGCACAATGTCCTCCCAATCAAGAGAATCACCATTCTTCAGCAATTTATACCAATGCGCCGCTTTACCAGACAGCGATATAGTGAATAGTTTCTTTCTAACTTCATTCATAGCAATACCTGCACATTTGAATAACCCGCATAATTCATGCAAAAAACAGTAAATGATCACCAGGATGAACAGTTCCATCCCCTTCATAGAGGTTATCCATAACACGTTTAATAATTTTCATAGGTATTTTATACGGTATTACTTCCTCACCTGGCGCTTCATCCACCACCGTTGCAGTAGTAGTAGATTTCCCAAATAGAAATTGAAGAGAAGATCTCTCCATAATGACTTATAGCAGCAGGCAGAAATAAAATCAGCACAAACAAGAAAGGTTTTCCTTACCAATTCCACTTACCAATAGCGCTTCACTCTCCGGCAACGGCGCCAGAAAATAGTCTTGATGACCCACAAGTATAGGGTGTATCGTAGTATCTTCGATAAGGAAGAATGTCGATCCCAACGAGGAGCAAGGTGTTGACAAGCAGTTTCGATGAAGGATTCACTGTAAATGCTCTCAGACAAGTTTTCAGGGGGTTTTGATATAGCAGATAAATAAAGTACAAGTAAATAAAATGCGAGAGAAATAATTGCTGCGAGTGGCCCAATCCTTTTAGCACAAAGGACAAGCCGGTTTGTTTACTTATAATGACCAAACGTTCTTGAGGACACACGGGGATTTTAGTCTAGTGCTTTCGCTTCATGTAGCTAAATAATCTTCATTGTTTTGATAAGTGTTGTGTGGGTGAACCTATGCTAATGCACCGCCCTTCCTAGTACTAATACATACTTGTGATTATACCCTTGCAAGCATCCGCAACTACAAGAAAGTAATTAAGATAAATCTAACCACAGCCTTAAACTCGAGATCCTGCGATCCCTCTTGCATCGATATACTAACGGGGGCTTAGGTTTCTCCGGCAACCCCGCAATTAGCAACCGAATACAAGATGCACTCCCCTAGGCCCATAAATGGTGAAGTATCGTGTAGTCGACGTTCACACGACACCACTAGAAGAATGACACCACAACTTAAATATCATAACATTGAATATTACTCAACCATAGTTCACTACTAACATTTAGACTTCACCCATGTCCTCAAGAACTAAACGAACTACTCACGAGACATCATATGGAATACAATCAGAGGTGATATAGTGATGAATAACAATCTGAACATAAACCTTGGTTCAAAGGTTTCACTCAATAGCATTAATAACAAGTAGAATTCAACACCGGGAGAGTTTCCCCTATCAAACAATCAAGATCCAACCCAAATCGTTACAGCGGTGACGAGGTGCAGCGGTGGTGATGGCGATGTAGATGGTGGAGATGATGATGATGATGATGGAGATGATGTCCAGCTCGATGACGATGGCGATGGCGTCGATTTCCCCCTCCGGGAGGGAATTTCCCCGGCGGATTCCTGCCCGCCGGAGAGCTCTTTCTCTCTGGTGTTCTCCGCCCCGCAGAGGCGGCTGTAACTCTTGCGACGTACCCTCCGTGGCTTAGGTTTTCGGGACGAAGGAGTACGTGAAGAAAAGGAGGCGAGAGGGGCGTGGGGCCCCCACACAACATGGTGCGCGGCCAGCCATGGGCCGCGCCGCCCGTTGTCTGGGCCCACCTTGGGTCCAGCTGGCTCCCCTTCTGGCTTCCTTCGTCATCTGGAAAAATAGGAATTTACGTGTAATTTCCTTCCACATTGATCTTCCGAAATATTGCGTTCGACGGTGCTTTTCCAGCAGAATCCTGGCTCCGGTGCTTGATCCCCCAATAATGATGAAACATGCAAAATAGATGAAATAACATAAGTATTGTGTCCCAATATGAAATATATCAATGAATAACAGCAAATTATGATACAAAATAGTGATGCAAATTGGACGTATCAATGCACACTGTTCAACTCTAAAATCTTCATTAGGCAAATCAGCTTTATAAGGAGTTTTGGCAAATTTAGAGAAATTAAACTCATAAGATTCACCAGCAAATTTAGTAACAATTTTCTCTTTCTTGCAATCTATAATAGCTCCACATGTATTTAGAAAATGTCTACCAAAAATAATAGGGCAAAACTTACTAGCAGCAGAACCAAGTACCAGAAAGTCAGCAGGATATTTAATCTTACCACATAGAACTTCAACATCTCGAACAATACCAATGGGAGAGATAGTTTCTCTATTAGCTAGCCGAATTACCACATCAATATCTTCAAGTTCACAAGAACCAATTTCATGCATAATTTCCGTGTAGAGCTCATAAGGAATGACACTAATACTTGCACCAATGTCGCATAAACCATAATAGCAATGATCACCAATTCGAACAGAGAGAACAGGAACACCGGCTTTCATAGACTTATTAGGATGCGAAACAATATTAGAAGCATCTTCACAAAAAATAATATGACCATCTTCCACATTTTCAGTAACAAGATCTTTAACTATTGCAACAGCAGGTTCAACTTTTATTTGTTCTTCAGGTTCTATGGGTTTCTTTGCACTTTTATTAACTACACTAGTTATAACAGAATACTCCTTCATTTTAGCAGGGAAAGTAGTTTTTTCAATATAAGCTTCAGGAAGAACATGATCAACAGTTTTAATTTCAATACATTTACCTTTAGGTGAATCAGTTTTATCTTTATATGGTTCATGATACTTATCAAAATTCTTCCTAGGCAATTCAAAATGAGAGGCAAAGGCTTTATAAATATTTGCAACAACTTGAGAGTTAAGACCATATGTAGCACTCATATTACGATATTCATCAGTATCCATAAAAGTTTCAATGCATTCATAATTATAATTTATACCTGACACTCTATCTTTGTCGTTCTCCCATCCTTCAGTATTTTCTTGGATTCGATCAAGAAGGTCCCATTTAAACTCTTCTTTATTGCGCGTGAATGATCCAGAACAAGAAGTATCCAGCAAGATTTTATCTTGAAAAGACAGTTTTGCATAGAAATCTATTATATACTAAAAGCAAAATAAAGATGTTTTTCGGAGAACAAAGTTAATCCACATATGCTAAAATAATATAAACCGTAGATATTAATTTTAACATCTGAGATTTAAAAGTAAAAGGTGTTACGTACAACAATGTGTGTACATAAATAAACTTGTGACACGTTAAAGAGCCATATGCCATCCCGTTTGGACACGATCTAATATTTGAGGAATAAAAGTATCGTACACGGACATGACTCTATAGCGTATCAGATTTGGAAAGCAAAATTGGTTGATGTAATCCATATTCTCATTGCATCCACGCTAGCTGCCTCCCACTAGTGGAAAAGAGGCCTTTCGTCCCACCCTTTAGTCCCCGTTTTGAACCAAACCGGGACCAATGAGGGGCATTGGTCCCGGTTCATCATGAAAACCCTTTAGTCCCGGTTCGTTTGGACCCTTTAGTCCCCCTTCGTATTACGAACCGGGACTAAAGGGTGGTCTATGGGGCAAAACCCTTTAGTCCCCCTTCGTATTACCAACCGGGACTAAAGGTCTACCCTTTAGTCCCGGTTCGTAATACGAAGGGGGACTAAAGGGTTTTTTGCCTCCCCATGCACCTCCACACCCCCCCGTGGATCGCCTTTTTTAACACTGTAAAATATAAAAGAAAATGATACAAAATTCAAAAAATAAAATGTTTTCGGATTCTTGTATGTTATGCAACCTACTATTAGGGAAAATTAACAAATTTGAATTTTCACTTATTTTGCAAAAATGTTTTGAAAAATGGTAAAACCGCAATAACTTTTGCGTACGACGTCGAAAAAAAACGTATAATATATCAAAAAAATCCTGGGAAAAAGTTACATCCGAATTCACCGGGTTTACCCGGTTAGCCAATTTTTAGATTCTCAAAATTCCAAATGAAAATATGAAAGCAGGAAGATTTTAGTTTTTGCCAGAAATTCGGAATTTTATTTTTTAAATTTTTTTAAAATAATAATTACATCATGCATAAAGATTACTATTACTTAACCACAAAGTTAGCCAATTTTTTAGATTTTCAAATTTTCAAGTTTGGCAAAAAAATATTAAAAAATAATAAATTAAAAAAACAATTATAATACAGATTTAAAAAATTATAATTATAATACCATTACCACAACATGTACGTTATTAGTTTTGTTTATTAAAATAATTATTTGGATTTCGAATAATAAATAAGTGTGACATCGACCAACATGTTAATAGGATTGATATGATACTAGTATCACAACATGCGCGCGAAGCACTTGGAAGCGGGATGGGAAAGGAACTTGGAAGTTAAGCGTGCTAGTGCTGGAGTAGTGGGAGGATGGGTGACCGAGCGGGAAGTTGGACCACGAGTAAGTAATTTGACTAGAGATTAAGGATAGTTAGAGATTAAGTGGAGTTAGAAACTAAACTAGTTAAATAACTGAAATACTAGAAATTCTGAAAAAATAGGAAAAAAAAGAGGAGCGAAAAATAATTGGGAACCAAATAGATAAAAAAAATAACGAAATAACCTTTAGTCCCGGTTCGTGTTACAAACCGGGACTAAAGGGTTTTTTCCTCGACGCGCGCCAGCAGCCCACGTGGCGGGACCTTTAGTCCCGGTTTGTTTTACAACCGGGACTAAAGGGGGGACCTTTAGTCCCGCCTAATTGGTCCCGGTTTGGAAACCGGGACTAAAGGCCCAAATGAACCGGGCCTATAGCCCCGTTTTCCACTAGTGTCCGTACAGAAATCAAGCCCATAAAAAAACAAGCCCAATTCTTATATTTGATGAACTACTCCAGCAACCATAAGATGTCATATTTGGCGCCTGGTGACGCTGCTGGCGACCTGAGTAACTCGCAGCCACAACGCCACATATGGGAAGCAATGTCGTCATGGGAGTCCGTCGGCGTGATTTGGTTCGGTCGGATGGACACGGCGTGCAGACTGGCGTTCCAGCAGGTGAACGGCGCAGAAGCGGCCAGGTAGAGGAAGTTCATGCAACGCTGCGACGACGTGCCTCTCCGGTTCGACTATAGGACGATGTCGTTCACTTCCGGGACCTGCGGTGCCTGCAGCTAGCATGTACTTGCTTACGATTTATAAATGGAGTACTGGGATATTGTCAATGGTAATTCCACGCTGTCCAGTTTTAAAGTTTGTTTTGTACCAAGGGTATATTTCAAATTTTCACTGTGTTTTGTCACAATTCTATCCTATGCCGCGTTGGTATTGAGGTGTTAGCTTAAAGATTTAAGCACTACTAGCAGGATTAATACGGTGCGCTATCATCACCAGATAGATACCAGCACATATAATCAGGTGTTTACTTTTGTTGGCATGCAGTGAAAATGGCGAGTCGCTTTACCTCAAAAAATTGATCGACATGACAGTCCAGTTGATGTCTATACTGACCCGATCTAATAAAAGAGTCACTGATGTGTGTAAGTATTTGATATTTCCGTTTGTGGGCGATGGGCTGTTATCAGGCGGGGGAACATGCACAACATGTATAGGCATATGCGACTATATGAACGTACGCCGTCGGCTAACTAGCTAGCTTGAATCGTGGTGCAAAATATAAGATACAGTAAAGAGTTTAAGTAGTGAATATCTATATGAAGTCGAGTATACTGATTACTGACCATACCTATAAGTATTTATGTATAAGTATACAAAATATTGTCACAAGAAAGCAAATTTTAAATTTGAGTGCAAAACATGTAAAGAGATACCAACGTTTTGAAAATGATTTTTTAAAGATATTTTGCCAAAGGTTGCAATTTCATGTAACGAAGAGTTGGTACCACCATATAAGTATATATAACAAAATGATATAGAGGGTCAATTTGTGTAGGTGGGTCGCCACTCGGGCCGTGACATTCCGATTTGTCGATGATGGGTTTTGACATGGAGGGGTTTGCATATTTCTAAAAAAATTAACCATAGGTATATAATTTCACTATTAATATAAATAAATGTATAAAATTAAGCTGAGGTTATTTCGTAATTACATTTGTGTTTATTTCTTTTATTTTACGTAAAATATTCGTATAAAGAACAATACACCAATCGGAGTTGGAGTATACATTCATATTAATAATATACCATGTTTTAGAAGAGTGTCATTTATTTTAAATGCTTATAGGAGATGAGACAAAAAAAAATCCACACAAAAAAATCAAAATTTCTCATTACTTATTTCTCTTTCCTATCAACAAATGATAAGTTATTTTCAATTAATTGTATCATGAATAAATTACTTTGCTATTCTACTCAGAAAATCATTCCTCTCAACAAATGAATAAACTTTACACACTAAAGATGATATATATATTTTGCAAACAAACACTATAATGACGCCCTCGCATTTGCGAGGGCCACCTTGCTAGTTATCAATAATAATATTACCAGGAAGCTCATGAATGGGGCATTTGAGCATTAAAGACTTCAATCTCCCCACGCTTGGGCAATACTCTCTCCATCATGAGGCCAGAAATTATATATACGGTTGCGGTCTTTGTGAATTTCACTTGGAGGATAGAATTTAGAGTAAAATACAGGCACAATATCCTTCCAATCAAGAGAATGCCCATCCTTCAGCAGTTTATACCAATGCGCCGCTTTATAGCGACATAACAAATAATTTCTTCCTAACTTCATCCATTGAAATACCTGCACATTTGAATAATCCGCATAATTCATGTAAAAACAGTAAATGATCTCCAGGATGCACAGTTCCATCCCCTTCATAGCGGTTATCCACAACACGTTCAATAATTTTCATAGGTATTTTATATGGTATTACTTCCTCACCTGGCGCCTCATCCACTACCGTTGCAGTAGTAGTAGATTTCCCAAATAGAAATTCAAGGGAGGATCTCTCCATAATGACTTATAGTAGCAAGCAGAAACAAAATCAGCACGTACAGTAAAAGTTTCCTTACCAATTCCACTTACCAATAGCGCTTCACTCCCCGGCAACGGCGCCAGAAAATAGTCTTGATGACCCATAAGTATAGGGGGTGTATCGTAGTACTTTCGATAAATAAGAGTGTCGAACCCAACGAGGAGCAGAAGGTGTTGACAAGCAGTTTCGATGAAGGATTCACTGTAAATGCTCACAGACAAGTATTCAGAGGGTTTTGATATAGCAGATAAATAAAGTACAAGTAAATAAAATGAGAGAGAAATAATTGCAGCGAGTGGCCCAATCCTTTTTAGCACAAAGGACAAGCCGGTTTGTTTACTTATAATGACCAAACGTTCTTGAGGACACACGGGGATTTTAGTCTAGTGCTTTCGCTTCATACGGCTGATTAATCTTCATTGTTTTGATAAATGTTGTGTGGGTGAACCTATGCTAATGCACCGCCTTCCTAGGACTAATACATACTTGTGATTATACACCTTGCAAGCATCCGCAAATACAAGAAAGTAATTAAGATAAATCTAACCACAGCCTTAAACTCTGAGATCCTGCTATCCCTCCTGCACCGATACACTAACGGGGGTTTAGGTTTCTGTCACTCCGGCAACCCCACAATTAGCAAACGAATACAAGATGCACTCCCCTAGGCCCATAAAGGTGAAGTATCATGTAGTCGACGTTTGATACGTGATACGTCTCCAACGTATCGATAATTTCTTATGTTCCATGCCACTTTATTGATGATATCTACATGTTTTATACACATTATATGTCATATTCGTGCGTTTTCCGGAACTAACCTATTGACGAGATGCCGAAGTGCCAGTTCTGTTTTTGGTTTCAGAAATCCTAGTAACGAAATATTCTCGAATCGGACGAAATCACCGCCCAGGTTCCTATTTTTCCGGAAGCTTCCAGAGCACCGGAGGAGGATGAGAGGGGAGCTGGGGGCCCCACACCACACGGCCGGGGGCGCGCCCCCCTAGGGTGTGGGCAGCCCGTGGCCCCTCCGACTCCTCTCTTCGCCTATTTAAGCCTCTCTGACCTAAAAACACCGACAGAGAGCCACGATACGGAGAAAACCTTTCCGAGCCGCCGCCATCGCGAAATCAAGATTCGGGGGACAGAAGTCTCTGTTCCGGCACCCGTCGGACGGGGAATTGCCCCCGGAGTCATCTCCACCGCCGTCTCCACCGCCATCTTCACCGCCATCGCTGTCTCCATGATGAGGAGGGAGTAATTCACCCCCGGGGCTGAGGGCTCCGCTGTAGCTATGTGGTTCATCTCTCTCTTTATGTGATCTAGTTGAATATCGTCTATGTGCTACTCTAGTGATGTTATTAAAGTACTCTATTCCTCCTCCATGTGTGTAAAGGTGATAGTGTGTGCACCGTGTGAGTACTTGGCGTAGGCTATGATTATGATCTCTTGTAGATTATGAAGTTAATTATTGCTATGATGGTATTGATGTGTATTATTCCTCCTACATATGCATGATGGTGATAGTGTGCATGCTATGTTAGTTCTTGGTGTAATTATGTTGATCTATCTTTCACTCTAAGGTTATTTAAATATGAACGTTGCATTGTGGAGCTTGTTAACTCCGGCATTGAGGGTTCGTGTAATCCTACGCAATGTGTTCATCATCCAACAAAAGGGTGTAGAGTAGTCCTATTATGTGATCATTGTTGAGAGTGTCCACTAGTGAAAGCAGGATCCCTAGGCCTTGCTTCCAAGCATCGAATCTCCGTTTGTTTACTGTTTTGCTGCATGTTTACTCGCTGCCATATTTTATTCAGATTGCTATTACCACTCATATACATCCATATTACTTGTATTTCACTATCTCTTCGCCGAACTAGTACACCTATACACCTGACAAGTGTATTTGGTGTGTTGGGGACACAAGAGACTTCTTGCTTTGTGATTACAGGGTTGCTTGAGAGGGATATCTTTGACCTCTTCCTCCCTGAGTTCGATAAACCTTGGGTAATCCACTTAAGGGAAACTTGCTGCTGTTCTACAAACCTCTGCTCTTGGAGGCCCAACACTGTCTACAAGAATAGAAGCTCCCGTAGACATCAATACGTCTCCAACGTATCGATAATTTCTTATGTTCCATGCCACTTTATTGATGATACCTACATGTTTTATGCACATTATATGTCGTATTTACGCATTTTCTGGAACTAACCTATTAACAAGATGCCGAAGAGCCAGTTGTTCTTTTGTTTTTGGTTTCAGAAATCCTAGTAAGGAAATATTCTAATTGGAAAACTTTCGCCCAGGGTCCTATTTTTGCACGAAGCTTCCGAAGACCGAAGAGATAACGAAGTGGGCCACGAGGCAGCCAGGGATAGGGCGGCGGCCCAGGCCCCGGCCGCCGGCCTGCCCCCGGGCACCTCGTGGCCCCTCGCGTTGCCCTTTCGCCTACTTAAAGCCTCCGTCGCGAAACCCCCAGTACCGAGAGCCACGATACGAAACCTTCCAGAGACGCCGCCGCCGCGAATCCCATCTCGGGGATTCAGGAGATCGCCTCCGGCACCCTGCCGGAGAGGAGATTCATCTCCCGGAGGACTCTTCATCGCCATGATCGCCTCCGGAGTGATGAGTGAGTAGTTCACCCCTGGACCATGGGTCCATAGCAGTAGCTAGATGGTCGTCTTCTCCTTGTTGTGCTTCATTGTTGGATCTTGTGAGCTGCCTAACATGATCAAGATCATCTATATGTAATACTATATGTTGTGTTTGTCGGGATCCGATGGATAGAGAGTACTATGATTATGGTGATTATCAATCTATTGTTTATGTGTTGTTTATGATCTTGCATGCTCTCCGTTATTAGTAGAGGCTCTGGCCAAGTTTTTACTCTTAACTCCAAGAGGGAGTATTTATGCTCGATAGTGGGTTCATGCCTTCATTGACACCTGGGACAGTGACAGAAAGTTCTAAGGTTGTGATGTGCTGTTGCCACTAGGGATAAAACATTGATGCTATGTCTAAGGATGTAGTTGTTGATTACATTACGCACCATACTTAATGCAATTGTCTGTTGCTTAGCAACTTAATACTGAATGGGGTTCGGATGATAACCTGAAGGTGGACTTTTTAGGCATAGATGCATGGATGGCGGTCTATGTACTTTGTCGTAATGCCCAATTAAATCTCACTATATTTATCATATCATGTATATGCATTGTTATGCCTTTCTCTATTTGTCAATTGCCCAACTGTAATTTGTTCACCCAACATGCTTTTATCTTATGGGAGAGACACCTCTAGTGAACTGTGGACCCCGGTCCTATTCTTTACATAGCATACAATCTACTGCAATACTTGTTTTACTGTTTTCTTGCAAACATCTTCCACTCGATACGTTTAATCCTTTGTTACAGCAAGTCGGTGAGATTGACAACCTCACTGTTTCGTTGGGACAAAGTACTTGGGTTGTGTTGTGCCGTTGGCGCCGGAATCCCTGGTGTTGCGCCGCATCACATTTCGCGACCATCAACCTTCAACGTGCTTCTTGGCTCCTACTGGTTCGATTAAACCTTGGTTTCATACTGAGGGAAACTTGCTTCTATACGCATCATACCTTCCACTTGGGGTTCCCAACGGACGTGTGCATCTACGCGTATCAAGCTAAATTTCTGGCGCCGTTGCCGGGGAGATCAAGACACGCTGCAAGGGGAGTCTCCACTTCTCAATCTCTTTACTTTGTTTTTGTCTTGCTTTATTTTATTTACTACTTTGTTTGCTGCACTAAATCAAAATACAAAAAAATTAGTTGCTAGTTTTACTTTATTTGCTATCTTGCTCTCTATATCAAAAACCCAAAAAAAAAAATTTAGTTACTTGTCTTTGCTTTGTTTGCCTAGTTTACTTTTTTGCTTATTGCATCATGTTTCCTTTTAATTTCACCACAAAAGACATACCGGTAGGACGTGGGTCTATAGTTGGGAGAAATAATATAGAAGAATTTTTCAATCATGTTAGTATTACTGAAAATTTTGAAGATAAACACTTGGTAGAACTTGCACCTACCTATGAAATTGCTGCTGCTGCTTTAGTTCGCATGTTGGAAACTAAATTTGTTAATCTCAATCCTATAATCCAACACATGTTTCTCACACTTGGTGATATGGAAGAAGGGGAAAAGAAAGATTTTGTTCTAGAAACTCTTCTTAGAGAATTTGGGGGATTAGCAAGAGAGGCTAGAAAGGTTTTTGCTAAATTTAATATGCTAGGTTCTCATACCAATTTTATTGGTCTCCTTGAAAAAATGGACATGGATAGAATAAGGTACACTAATAACATTAATGATGGTGGGGAAATCAAAGCACCAATACCATGTAAACTCCTAGCTATGAATGATGCACTAGAAAATAACTATGCTTGGCTTGTTCCTGAAAATTTGTTCGATGAGAGTAGCAAGCCCAAGACTAATGAAAAGGGAGACGCTAAAACTTATGTATCCAATATACTATGCTTGGTTGAGAAAACTCCCAATACCCCTGGTCATGATGGTGATGCTTCTTCGTTTGAAAATACTTGATTTGCACTTTCTGCGCCTAGCTGAAAGGCGTTAAAGAAAAACGCTTATGGGAGACAACCCATGTTTTTACTACAGCAATTTTTTGTTTTTGTTTTGTTGAGTCTTGGAAGTTGTTTACTACTGTAGCAACCTCTCCTTATCATGTTTTTGTGCCAAGTAAAGTTTCTATGTCGAAGTTGATGTTATATTTGGGATCGCTGCGCAGAAACAGCATTGCTGTCTGTCACGAATCTGGGCACAGTCCTCTGTAGAAAATTCGAAAAATCTGCCAATTTACGAGCGTGATCCTCAGATATGTACGCAACTTTCATTAGTTTTGAGTTTTTCCATTTGAGCAAGTCTGGTGCCAGCTTTAAATTCGTCTTTACGGATTGTTCTGTTTTTGACAGATTCTGCCTTTTATTTCGCATTGCCTCTTTTGCTATGTTGGATTCATTTCTTTGATCCATTAATGTCCAGTAGCATCATGTAATGTCCAGAAGTGTAAAGAATGATTGTGTCACCTCTGAATATGTGAATTATTAATTGTGCACTAACCCTCTAATGAGTTTGCTTGAAGTTTGGTGTGAAGGAAGTTTTCAAGGGTCAAGAGAGGAGAATGATATACTATGATCAAGAGGAGTGAAAAGCTCTAAGCTTGGGGATGCCCCGTGGTTCACCCCTGCATATTTTAAGAAGACTCAAGCGTTAAGCTTGGGGATGCCCAAGGCATCCCCTTCTTCATCAACAACATCATCTCCTCCCCTGAAACTATATTTTTATTCAATCACATCTTGTGTTCTTTACTTGGAGCGTCGGTTTGTTTTTGTTTTTGTTTTTGTTTGAATAAAATGGATCCTAGCATTCACTTTGTGGGAGAGAGACACGCTCCGCTGTTGCATATGGACACATGTGTCCTTAGGTTTTACTCATAATGTTCAAGGCGAAGTTTCTTCTTCGTTAAATTGTTATATGGTTGGAATTGGAAAATGCTACATGTAGTAATTCTAAAATGTCTTGGATAATGTGATACTTGGCAATTGTTGTGCTCATGTTTAAGCTCTTGCATCATATGCTTTGCACCCATTAATGAAGAAATACATAGAGCTTGCTAAAATTTGATTTGCATATTTGGTCTCTCTAAGGTCTAGATAATATCTAGTATTGAGTTTTGAACAACAAGGAAGACGGTGTAGAGTTTTATAATGTTTACAATATGTCTTTTATGTGAGTTTTCTGCACCTGTTCATCCTTGAGTTTGCTTCAAATAACCTTGCTAGCCTAAACCTTGTATCGAGAGGGAATACTTCTCATGCATCCAAAATCCTTGAGCCAACTACTATGTCATTTGTGTCCACCATACCTACCTACTACATGGTATTTCTCCGCCATTCCAAAGTAAATTGCTTGAGTGCTACCTTTAAAATTCCATCATTCACCTTTGCAATATATAGCTCACGGG
The DNA here is from genome assembly GCA_030979885.1 of Lolium multiflorum. NCBI lineage: Eukaryota > Viridiplantae > Streptophyta > Magnoliopsida > Poales > Poaceae > Lolium > Lolium multiflorum. The sequence goes on from CM061749.1 coordinate 339,628,834, forward strand.
ACAAAATAGCCTTAAAAACTATCGTAGTATTGAATATGTACTTATGCACTTTATATTTTATTAAGTTGCTTGTTGTGCGATAACCATGCTTCTGGGGAACGCCATCAACTATTGTTGAATATCATGTGAGTTGCTATGCATGTCCGTCTTGTCTGAAGGATCTATCATTTTAGTGGTTGGAGCATGCAAAATTGTTAGAGAAGAACATTGGGCCGCTAACTAAAGCCATGAATCATGGTTGAAGTTTCAGTTTTGGACATATATCCTCAATCTCATATGAGAATAATAATCATTGCTACATGCTTATGCATTTAAGAGGAGTCCATTATCTGTTGTCCATGTTGTCCCGGTATGGATGTCTAAGTTGAGAATAATCAAAAGCGAGAAATCCAAAATGCGAGCATTCTCCTTAGACCTTTGTACAGGCGGCATGGAGGTACCCCTTTGTGACACTTGGTTGAAACATGGCATGCAAAGATCCGGTAGTCCAAGCTAAGTAGGACAAGGTGCGGGCACTATTAGTATACTATGCATGAGGCTTGCAACTTGTAAGATATAATTTACATAACTCATATGCTTTATTACTACCGTTGACAAAATTGTTTCATGTTTTCAAAATAAAAGCTCTAGCACAAATACAACAATCGATGCTTTCCTCTTTGAAGGACCATTCTTTTACTTTTATTGTTGAGTCAGTTTACCTATCTCCTTCCACCTTAAGAAGCAAACACTTGTGTGAACTATGCATTGATTCCTACATACTTGCATATTGCACTTGTTATATTACTTTATGTTGACAATATCCATGAGATATACATGTTATAAGTTGAAAGCAACCGCTGAAACTTAATCTTCCTTTGTGTTGCTTCAACACCTTTACTTTGATTTATTGCTTTACGGGTTAACTCTTATGCATGACTTATTGATGCTTGTCTTGAAGTACTATTCATGAAAAGTCTTTGCCATATGATTCACTTGTTTACTCATGTCATTACCTTTGTTTTGATCGCTGCATTCACTACATATGTTTACAAATAGTATGATCAAGATTATGATGGCATGTCACTTCAGAAATTATCTTAGTTATCGTTTTACCTGCTCGGGACGAGCAGAACTAAGCTTGGGGATGCGATACGTCTCCAACGTATCGATAATTTCTTATGTTCCATGCCACTTTATTGATGATACCTACATGTTTTATGCACATTATATGTCGTATTTACGCATTTTCCGGAACTAACCTATTAACAAGATGCCGAAGAGCCAGTTGCTGTTTTCTGCTGTTTTTGGTTTCAGAAATCCTAGTAAGGAAATATTCTCGGAATTGGACGAAACTTTCGCCCAGGGTCCTATTTTTGCACGAAGCTTGAAGACCGAAGAGATAACGAAGTGGGGCCACGAGGCAGCCAGGGGATAGGGCGGCGCGGCCCGGCCCCGGCCACGCGGCCGCCCCCTGGGCACCTCGTGGCCCTCGCGTTGCCCTTTCGCCTACTTAAAACCTCCGTCGCGAAACCCCCGTACCGAGAGCCACGATACGGAAAACCTTACAGAGACGCCGCCGCGAATCCCATCTCGGGGATTCAGGAGATCGCCTCCGGCACCCTGCCGGAGAGGGGATTCATCTCCCGGAGGACTCTTCATCGCCATGATCGCCTCCGGAGTGATGAGTGAGTAGTTCACCCCTGGACCATGGGTCCATAGCAGTAGCTAGATGGTCGTCTTCTCCTTGTTGTGCTTCATTGTTGGATCTTGTGAGCTGCCTAACATGATCAAGATCATCTATATGTAATACTATATGTTGTGTTTGTCGGGATCCGATGGATAGAGAGTACTATGATTATGGTGATTATCAATCTATTGTTTATGTGTTGTTTATGATCTTGCATGCTCTCCGTTATTAGTAGAGGCTCTGGCCAAGTTTTTACTCTTAACTCCAAGAGGGAGTATTTATGCTCGATAGTGGGTTCATGCCTTCATTGACACCTGGGACAGTGACAGAAAGTTCTAAGGTTGTGATGTGCTGTTGCCACTAGGGATAAAACATTGATGCTATGTCTAAGGATGTAGTTGTTGATTACATTACGCACCATACTTAATGCAATCTGTTGCTTAGCAACTTAATACTGAATGGGGTTCGGATGATAACCTGAAGGTGGACTTTTTAGGCATAGATGCATGGATGGCGGTCTATGTACTTTGTCGTAATGCCCAATTAAATCTCACTATATTTATCATATCATGTATATGCATTGTTATGCCTTTCTCTATTTGTCAATTGCCCGACTATAATTTGTTCACCCAACATGCTTTTATCTTATGGGAGAGACACCTCTAGTGAACTGTGGACCCCGGTCCTATTCTTTACATAGCATACAATCTACTGCAATACTTGTTTTACTATTTTCTTGCAAACATCTTCCACTCGATACGTTTAATCCTTTGTTACAGCAAGCCGGTGAGATTGACAACCTCACTGTTTCGTTGGGACAAAGTACTTGGGTTGTGTTGTGCAGTGTTCCGCGTTGGCGCCGGAATCCCGGTGTTGCGCCGCATCACATTTTGCGACCATCAACCTTCAACGTGCTTCTTGGCTCCTACTGGTTCGATTAAACCTTGGTTTCATACTGAGGGAAACTTACTTCTATACGCATCATACCTTCCACATGGGGTTCCCAACGGACGTGTGCATCTACGCGTATCAACGTTCACATGACACCACTAGAAGAGTAACACCACAACTTAAATATCATAACATTGAATACTACTCAACAATAATTCACTACTAACATCTAGACTTCACCCATGTCCTCAAGAACTAAACGAACTACTCACGAGACATCATATGGAACATGATCAGAGGTGATATGATGATGAATAACAATCTGAACATAAACCTTGGTTCAATGGTTTCACTCAATAGCATCAATAACAAGTAGTAATCAACACCGGGAGAGTTTCCCCTATCAAACAATCAAGATCCAACCCAAATCATTACAGCGGTGACGAGATGCAGCGGTGGAGATGGCGGTGTAGATGGTGGAGATGATGATGATGATGATGGAGATGATGTCCAGCTCGATGACGATGGCGATGGCGTCGATTTCCCCCTCCGGGAGGGAATTTCCCCGGCGGATTCCTGCCCGCCGGAGAGCTCTTTTCTCTCTGGTGTTTTCCGCCCCAGAGGCGGCTCTGTCAATTCTCCGTAACTCCCGGGGCTTAGGTTTTCGGGACGAAGAAATACGCGAAGGAGAGGCGGCCAGAGGGGGCTGTGGGCCCCCTCCCCACAAGGCGGCGCGGCCAGGCCAGGGCCCGCGCCGGCCTATGGGGGGGCCCATGGCGGCTCCTCCCGGCTCCTCCTTTTGGCTCCCTTCGTCTTCTGGAAAAATGATTTTCCGTGTAAATTCCGTCAATTGTTGATCTTCAGAAATATGGTGTCCTGACGGTGCTTTTTCCAGCAGAATCCTGACTCCGGTGAATAATTCTCCAATGATCATGAAACATGCAAAATAGATGAAATAACATAAGTATCATCTCTAAATATGAAATATATCAATGAATAACAGCAAATTATGATACAAAATAGTGATGCAAAATGGACGTATCAACTCTCTACAAGTTTTGCCGAGCCGTCATAGCGGTGTTTGCTAAAGACTATTTGAGAGCACCAAGGGCAGATGATACAGCTCGGATCCTGCAAAAAATGCAGCAAGAGGGTTTCCTGGGATGCTCGGAAGCATTGACTGTATGCATTGGGGCTGGAAGAATTGCCCTTTTGCTTGGCAGGGGATCTACAAGGGGCATACTGGTGAGTGCAGTGTCATTCTTGAGGCGGAGGCAGACCATGACCTTTGGATTTGGCATGCATTTTTTGGCATGGCAGGAACAAACAATGATATCAACGTGTTGCAGCGCTCTCCGGTGTTTGCCAGGCTAGCTGAGGGACAAGCTCCTGCCGTGAACTTTGAGGTAAACGGTCACGCATACAACAAGGGGTACTATCTAGCTGATGGTATCTACCCGACGTATGCTACATTTGTGAAGAAAATTCCCTCGAGATCTTATTTTGCAACATGCCAGGAAGCAGCACACAAGGATGTTGAGTGTGCTTTTGGGGTGCTTCAGCAGCGTTTCGCCATTGTCAGGTACCCTGCTCTCACTTGGTCTGAGTCTCAGATGTGGGAGGTGATGAACGCATGTGTGATCATGCACAACATGATCATTGAGAGCGAGCGCGACGAACCTGTGCAGGATGATCAACCATTTGATTATCAAGGGCAACTTGCTGAGGTAGATCATGTACCCCAAAAATTTGTCGCTTTTTTTTTTCATATGCACAATGAAATTCGAGGTGGATCTAGCTACGCATTTGTGGGCAAGAAGAGGATCCGCCAACAATGCATGGTTTTATTTCTATTTTTTGATTGTATGAATAATTTAAGTACTATTCGTTTGATTGTATGAATAATTTAAGTACTATTTGTGTGATATGATTGTATAGAGGATACTTTGCGCCCCTATTTGCAATGAGCGAGATGAATAATTTATCTATTATGAGTATCCTATCTAATAATGTATCCTTGCATCGGTAAGAAATATATTTTATCTTCATATATGTTGTGTACTCACGCGTTCTTACTTGTGTATCACGTGAGGGGGCTGGCCACGGTGCCAATGCCTAGGTCAAGCCTAGCGAGCCTGGAAAAACCCAAGGAGACTGAGCTCTGGCTCGCGGTCCTTGTTCCTGTCATGCGCCACCCAAGCGCGGATCAGTGAGCGCACACAAATGCTATTTTGAAAAACATGTGTGCACTTTCTTGTCGCCAAAGCAGGAGGAAATTTCTTTCCCAAAGAGACGGATAAGAAACCTCACGGGAATATACTCCACGACGAGGTCCCATGAGCAGATCCTCGCCATGACTTACGGGAGCTCCTCGCCATGTTTTTTTTTAACGCCTTTCAGCTAGGGGAAGTAATTTAAGAAGATGCTCACATAAGAAATATGAATTGAATTAAAAGAGAGCATCAAGCAGCAAGTATGAGACACATTTAAGTCTAACCCACGTTCTATGCATAGGAATCTTGTACACAAATAAATTCACAAAGAACAAAGTGACACACATAGGAAGATAAAACAAAAGTAACTTCAAAACTTTCAGCATATAGAGAGGTGTTTTATTACCATGAAAACTTTTAAAACCATATTTTCCTCTCTCATAATAATTTTTAGTAGTATCATGAATAAACTTAACAATATAACTATCACATAAAACATTCTTATCATGAGCCACATGCATAAAATAATTACTACTCCCAACATAAGCATAGTCATCTATCTATCTATTATATACTAAAAGCAAAATACGGATCTAAAATAAAGCAACCACGTTTGTCCACATATGCTTAAAATATATACTCTGTTGATCCTAATTTTAATGGCTGAGATTAAAAGATAATAAGGCACAACAATAAATATGTACATATGAGTACTTAACATGTTAGTACAACCAAATAGCGTCATAGTTGGGTCACCGAGTCATCATAACCTTCTACAAAAATATCAGATCTCATACCCTGCAAAAAATAGATCTCAAATCGATGGGCCGTACAAGACAATGATTATAATAAATTTGACCGGGCACCCCTTATTTCACGGAACATACCATAGTAGCTTAGCTGTGCGACCGTTTGAAAAAAGAAACCATGCATGTAGCTGATTGGATATCGGTAGTACTACCAAAACTAAAGATACCATATTAATACACATCATTTAAATTATTTTTTATTGTAAGATCTGTAACTTATATCTAGGATTTAATAAAAAGGTGAATATTTACGTAAACGAACACATGTATGATTTTTAGAACTTTAGTATTTACGTAATCACGTAACAACCTAGCACTGTTTAACACGACTTTTTTTCTTGACAACAAATCTGTTCCATATGATCTGTAAAATAACGACTGATGTGAGCTAGACTAATCAACATGAGCATAGACCCCATGGCCGAGATTATTTTTTGGCTTCAGTAGAGGCCATAATATCTCTCCACCGGTATCGTTTTTAGCTCTAGATGGCTAGCTTATCAGTGGCCGTAGTTTCCGATGGTGTCTGCCATATCAAGCAACTTGTAGAGACGTCATGCTCGGGAATATTTTTGGCTGCACCGGTGACAGACTGGCAGTGAAGGTACACCAGGATGATCGATTTATGCAGTATCATCATCGCTACATGCAGGTAGAAGTTGTAGCAGAAAATTTGTTAACGCATTGCTTTTGTCAATTAAGTCAGGTGCATGCATGCATCACGGCTATCGTTTATCCATCATGTCAATCTGTATATTTTTTGAAGCTTGTATACGCCCCAAAATTATTGTCTGAATATATATACATGGTCTCTGTATCTGTGCAACATTTCTGTAAAAAATTGGTTGTATTTGGAGGTACAAAAAATTGTTGTTGTATATAGCGGTATTAAACATTGATTTTTCTGACACGTTTCTGTATCTCAAAATACAACGTATATTTTCCCAAAATTTTAAACGTACCTTTGGAGTGTGTACATGTATGCACTTATTTGTTTGTACATTTTTTTGAGTCCTAGAAATATTGTTTTTGAAAAATTTAAAATATGAGCTCCAGTGTGCTCGGGTGTTGCCGAGGCAGTCAGGTATGTAGCCTGTTATGTTTTTTAAAGATGAAATTGATAGAAGAATATTAGTTATATTATTTATCTTCATAGAATTTTTTTATAGCACTTTGGCTTCAAAGTAAATATCTAGACATTTACAATATTGAAAGCTGATTTTTTGTGTGTGTGAAACATCAAAAAAGTACATTCTATATAATTGCAAGTTAGTCTACAAAGCCAGCAATGCTACAAATTTAGTTATGGACCGTGAGCGGAGGAGGGTGAATTGAAGAGTATGAAGATAAAACAATATATAGTAGAGTAAGAGACGACGGACAGAATATGGTGTGGTATTTCTGAAGTTCATAAAATTTATTCGTCCATAAGTTAAAACTGACTAGTGATATTTTATTGAGATTACATTCTAGGCTAGAACAAGATTTTTTTTTAAATACATTCTTAATATATCTATAACAATAAATTTAAATCCTGGGCATATCGACAATATGTTCAGACATGCCCTCGCATTTGCGAGGGCCACCTGGCTAGTTGTTATTAATTGTAGTGGATTATTCTCATCACCATAATCATCAAATATAGGAGGCATATTGCAATCATAATTAACTTTCTCATCAATAGTAGGTGGACTGAAAATAACATAACCATCATATATTGGAGGCATAGTATCATCATAGAAAATTTCCTCCTCCAAAGCTGAGGTACTAAAAAGATCATTTTTATAAAAACTAGCTTCCCCAAATTTAGACTTTTTCATAGCATTAGTAATAATGGTGTTGAAGGAATTCATACTAATAACATTGCTACTAGCATGCAAGTAAAGTTTCATAGGTTTTTTAATTTTCTCTTCAAACACCTCATGTCCTAACTCAAGATAAATACTATAAAGCTCTCTAATTTTTTGTGTTTTCCATTACGCCTAACTAGTGAAAATGAAAACAAGAAATAATTGCAGAATCTACAGGAAATAACTTCGAGCACTCACCAGCAACTAGAAAACTTAGTAGCCAGAGGATGTGAGTATCTTTTACCTTACCTCCCCGGCAACGGCGCCAGAAAAGAGCTTGATGTCTACGCACGCTTCTATTCTTGTAGGCAGTGTTGGGCCTCCAAGTGCAGAGGTTTGTAGAACAATAACAAGTTTTCCAAGGTTTATCAAACTCATGGAGATAGAGTTCAAAGATATCCCTCTCAATCGACCCTGCAATTACGATACAAGAAGTTTGTTGTGTCCCCAACACACCCAATACACTTGTCAGGTGTATAGGTGCACTAGTTCGGTGAAGAGATAGCGAAATACAAGTAATTTGAATGATTATGAGTGGTAATTGCAATCTGAAATAAAAATGGCAGTAGGCAAACATATAGAAGAACTGGTTGTAAACGGTGTTTCAATGCTTGGAAACAAAGCCTAGGGATCATACTTTCACTAGTGGACACTCTCAACAATGATACCATAATTGAATACATAGATATTATCACTTCACTATGCTACTATGAACCACTATCCGGTTTAATAACAAACACAAATTTACTGCGTAGGGATGCATAAGCACTCCTTAAAGTTTGCATTCCCAATCTATGAACGCCCCACGCTGTCACTTTGAGCATACAAATATGGTACTAACTAGACACCACAATTCATAAGTATTTCTGTAAATTAAGCTTAAGAAACAAACACGGTGTGCACACTGTCACCTTCACACCGTTGGACAAGGTGTCCCCGGAGATCACATAATAAAACCACTTGAGTAGCACAATAGTTGAAGAATAATATCTACTTATTCAACTAGATTACAAAGCTCAAGATCACATAATGATCATACATGGACAGATAGATAGACCATATATCTACCGGTAAAGCTCTCAACCTCGGGGAGAACTACTCACTCCTCTTCACGGGAGTCAGCAACAGAGATGAAGATGGCGGTGGAGTCGATGGAGACGGCTCCGGGGGCAATTTCCCGTTCCGGCAGGGTGCTGGAACAGAGACTTCTGTCCCCCGGATCTTATCTTTGGTGGTGGCGGAGCTACGGAACTTTTCGTGGACGGAGGATTATTCCTTTAGGGTTCACGCGTCGGGAGGCTTCTTATAGGCGTAAGGGCTAGGTCGGTGGAGGCCAGGGTGCCCTAGACCACCTCTAGGCACGGCCAGGGCCTGGGCCACGCCTAGGCCTAGTCTGGCCGTCCTGTGGCACCTCCTCGTCCCCCTTCTGGACTTCATCTTTGTTACGGTAAAATAAGGTATTCGTCTTTTGTTTCCTCCAATTCCGAGAATATTTTCTGTACAACTTTTCTAAAATACAAAACAGCCGAAAACAGTGAACTGGCATTGTGGCATCTTATCAATAGGTTAGTGCCAGAAAATATATAAAAGTGCAACAAAGTGTAGGAAAAACATAAATAAATTGGTGTAAAACAAGCATGGAGCATCAAAAATTATAGATACGTTTGCAACTTATCAGAAGGCAATTCAGAAAGTATTGGCATCAGAATCTTCGAGTAGTACAACTTGAGTCTACGCACGATTGAAGGCATCCATCCCTAGACTCGGGGGCTACTCACATCGGGAGCGCTGGGCGCGTACCCGATATCAAGCAATTTCGACTTAAAAATGATGAAGAGGGACCAAATCTTGTCAACAGTTATGGACATTCGGATGAAAACAATTATAGTCCCTGCCCGAACCTTCACTTTGGCCAGTCACTCGGGGGCTACTGATGTGGGCATTACCCTTCGGGTACACAACATTAGTCTACCTACTCCGACGGAACTCGGGGCCCATGAAGATTGCCCAAAGGCCAAGGTGGGACTATTCGAAGATGGATTCTTGACGAACAAGGCAAGAGGACGACGTACAAGCAAATACTGGAATAGATCATGTTGTAACCTAGTCGAGTTCGAATAGGACTCTCGGGACCTGTGTAATATCCTAGGTTTAGAGGCTACAAAAAGAGAGAATAGAGTTGTGTGCATTGCATTCATGTATAGAAAATACAGGGAATTTTCGCGCTTTCAAATAAAACTTGTCACAGTAACTGAAGTTTCACTTGACTTGCTAGAACTGAAGTAGATCATCAAGTCAAGCGCTATAAACTTCACTGTGATCTTTGCTAAAACCTTGTTTTGGGTAGACATAATTTGATCCATAGGTTGGATCAAAAGGAACTAGAACTATTACACAACACTTTAAGTGAGGATCAAATACCAAATCCTATAAAGGATCATAACATGGTATTCCTTACAACAACACATTCTTTAAGAATCAAACCCTAACTTATTAACACTTAAAAGTTAGCAACTACCTTTGTGTGTAATTTAATTCACTTTTAAACTTATTACCAAATAAGGTAAACCACAGGGTCTAAAGTGCATAAAAGCCACATATTCTTATATTCTTGGTCATGCTGGTTTTTATAGGAGGTTTATTAAAGATTTCTCTAAAATTTCAAAGCCTCTTACTAATCTTCTTCAAAAAGATGTACCTTTCGTTTTTGATGATGATTGTAAGGAAGCTTTTGAAACTCTAATGAAAGCCTTAACAACTGCTCCTGTAGTTGAACCGCCTGATTGGAATTTACCTTTTGAAATTATGTGTGATGCTAGTGATTTTGCTGTAGGTGCTGTCCTTGGACAGCGAGTAGATAAAAAATTGAATGTTATTCATTATGCTAGTAAAACTCTAGATGCTGCTCAAAGAAATTATGCTACAACTGAGAAAGAGTTATTAGCCGTAGTTTTTGCATGTGATAAGTTTAGACCCTATATTGTTGATTCAAAAGTCACAATTCATACTGATCATGCTGCAATTAGGTACCTTATGGAAAAGAAAGATGCTAAGCTAAGGCTTATTAGATGGGTGCTTCTTTTGCAAGAATTTGATTTACATATTGTAGATAGGAAAGGTGCTGATAATCATGTTGCTGATAATTTGTCTAGATTGGAAAATATTACTTATGATCCTGTTCCTGTTAATGATAGTTTTCCAAATGAACAATTGGCTGTAATAAAGGTGAGCTCGCGAGAGAGTCCTTGGTATGCTGATTATGCTAACTTTATTGTTTCGAAGTATTTGCCTCCAACCTTTTCAGCTCAGCAAAGGAGGAAATTCTTTTATGATTTGAGGCATTATTTTTGGGATGACCCACACTTATATAAAGAAGGAGTAGATGGTATTATGCGAAGATGTGTCCCAGAATATGAACAACAAGAGATATTGAGTAAATGCCATGGTAGTGTTTATGGAGGACATCACGCTGGAGATAGAACCGCACAAAAGGTTCTACAATCAGGTTTTTATTGGCCAACACTTTTCAAGGATGCAAGGAAGTTTATATTATCTTGTGATGAATGTCAAAGAGTGGGTAATATCTCTAGACGCAATGAAATGCCTATGAATTATACTCTTGTTATTGAACCATTTGATTGTTGGGGATTCGACTTCATGGGTCCTTTCCCTTCTTCAGAAGGTAATACTCATATACTTGTCGCTGTTGATTATGTTACTAAATGGGTAGAAGCTATACCTACAAAAAGTGCTGATGGTGAGACCTCTATAAAAATGCTTGTAGATGTTATATTTCCTAGATTTGGAGTACCTAGATATATTATGACTGATGGGGGTTCTCATTTTATTCATGGTGGTTTTAGAAAAACTCTTGCCAAATATGGTATTAATCATAGAATTGCTTCAGCTTATCATCCTCAAACTAGTGGGAAAGTAGAATTATCGAATAGAGAAATTAAAGCTATCTTGGGAAAGACTGTTAATAAATCTAGAAAGAATTGGGCTAGTAAGTTAAAGGAAGCATTGTGGGCTTATAGAACTGCTTATAAAAATCCTATGGGAATGTCTCCTTATAAAATGGTTTATGGAAAATCTTGTCATTTACCTTTAGAACTAGAGCACAAAGCTTATTGGGCTGTAAGAGAACTTAATAAAGATTTTACTCTCAAAATGGTAAGGACCATATGTTATTGAGGAGGTATATCGTTCAGGAGCAATAAAAATTAGCTCTTTGGAAGGTAACGCCACACAAGTAGTGAATGGACAAAGACTCAAGCATTATATTTCTGGAGATTCTTATAATGAAGATATTGATATTATTCAAGTGATAACTCCGGAAGCTTTCATCAAAGATCAAATTGACAGTTCTGCAGAGTCCGACTTTGAATAGGTAACAGTTTTAGTAATAAAAAGTCCGCGTTTAGCTTTCCGAACAATATTTCTGCTGTTTTTGGAAAATATGAAAAATTACGGGATCGAAACGGAGTGGAGGAGACGCGCGAGGGCCCGTCACCATAGGTCGGCGCGGGCCCCACCCTGGCCGCCGCCCTATGGGGACAGCCCCTCGGCGTCCCGTTTCCACTCGTTTTCGGCCTGGAACCTTCCTTTTGTCGTAAAAATATTTGCTATATAATCCCCCGGACCCTTGGAGGTCCGTATATCGTTTTCTCGTCGTGTTTTGTTTCGAGCTTTTTTCTGCCAGAAATTGTTTTCAGATTTAGAGCCACCATGTCTTCGTCGGAGCCTCCGAAGGACAACTTCTTTGAGAATGTCGTCAACCCGTACATAAGCGAGTTGAAGATGCATCCCAAGGAGTTGCTGCTCGTGGATGGAGAGTTGCAGATAGAAGATGTTCGTGGACCTAAGGGAGAAGGAAGCTTGGAAGACAGGATGGAGAAACTAGAACAAGAGGTCTTCACCTACAAGAAGATGGCTGAGCGTGAAGTGGACATCTTCCACAGAATTGTGTCCGAGCTCATTGGTGAACACGAGAAGGAGACTGCAAAGCTATGGAGCGATATCCTCTCACTTCACAACACCACCAACCAACTTCAGGCGCAACTTTATGATGCTTGGAATCAAAACTGTGAGTATGAAAACAGGTTTAAACGCATTAGCGATGCTGCTAGTTTCAGGATTCCCGAGACCAAGACATCGTTTGTTGATGGAGAGCCTCTTCCCTGGAAGTCTGAGGACGAGAAGAATCCACCATCACCGCCGAAGGAGTAATTCATCATCGGTATTGGCATCCCCTTGGTTTGTTCCAAGCTTGGGGAGTGCCGCGGTATCACATCATCACTACCTTTACCTTTTACTATCAAGTAGTGTCATATCATGAGTAGGGAAGTTATCATATGGAATAGTTTGCAATGTGGAAGTATCTCTTTTAGTTGGTTATCTATGTATCCGTTGGTGTGAGTTATCGTTATGGAATATTAATGAGAAGTCTTATCATTTACTTTTTGCACACTTTATTTTAGTTTGCAATCTCCATTATATGATTAATCTTGACATTAGTATTGATATCACTTTGGGAGCATCAAGTAAATCTATTTGGTTTTGGCAAACTTAGCATTGGTCAAATAGCAACAACATCTTGATGTTTAAATAGAAGAGAGAAATACATGTAGATATATTACTCTATTATCTTTATGCTAATAAGTTAGTATTCTGAAGTTAAAATTGCTTGTGCTTATGAGAAAGATGCATGATTGTTCCTATCACATGTATATTTGCTTGTTTCCTTCAACCTTTATGCTTGCTATCAAACCTTGCTAGCCAAAAACCTGTATTGAGAGGGAATGCTTCTCATACATCCATAACCTTAGACCAAACCCATGCCATTTGTGTCCACCATAACTACCTACTATGTGGTATTTTGCGCCACTCCAAGTAAATACTTCATGTGCTACCTTTAAATAATTCCAACTACACTACTCCTTATTTGTGTCAATGTTTTATAGCTCATGAGGAAGTATGTGGTGTTTTATCTTTCAATCTTGTTGGGCGGACTCCACCAATGGACTAGTGGCACATCCGCTTATCCAATAATTTTGCAATAAGAGCTGGCAACGGGGTTCCCAGCCCCAATTAATAACTTTCATTAATAATTCTTTTCACATGTTTTGCCCTGATTTATCAGTAAGCAACTTAATTTTGCAATAGACACTCCTCCATGGTATGTGAATGTTGGAAGGCACCCGAGGATTCGGTTAGCCATGGATTGAGAAAGCCAAGGTTGGGGGGAGTGTCATCCATAATAAAACTAAAATACATGTGTAAATAAAAGAGAAGGGGGATGATCTACCTTGCTGGTAGAGATGCCGTCCCTCATGGGAGCCGCTCTTGGAAGGTTCGTTTGGCAAGGGGGTTAGAGTGCCCGCTACCATTCGTTGAAAACAACAAACACCGCTCAAAATCTTACTTTTATGCTCTTTATATGATTTCAAAACTTGAAAAGCTCTAGCACATGATTTAATCCCTGCTTCCCTCTGCGAAGGGCCTATCTTTTACTTTTATGTTGAGTCAGTAAACCTATTTCCCTCTATCTTAAGCAAGCAATTGAGTTGTTGTGAACCAACCATTTATGCTATGATTTAGTTAATCATGTCTTTTATGCTTTCTTGTTCAGTACAAATTTTATCTGAATGAATATGACTTTGAAAGTTATCAATGATTATGAGGAGATTGTTATGATTGAGAATGAAAGCCCTGCTATATAAATTCTAATATGAAAGCTTTGCTTAGAAGATAAGTGCAATCAGTTAGTAGTTCTCTGACCAAGAACAAAGTTTGCCATAACCGCTTATGATTTCCTATGCACCTTTATTTGTGATTTCTCTTTACTTATTTCAAGTTGAGTTATACGAAGAGAATGTGTCCTAGAATATCTTGTGTGAATCAATATGATGCTTCTTGTCCGTATTTTATTTATCGACTCTTCACTCCATAAACATGTGGTCTTGTTTATCGAGCTCAGTTTCGCTTGGGGACAAGCGAGGTCTAAGCTTGGGGGAGTTGATACGTCCATTTTGCATCACTATTTTGTATCATAATTTGCTGTTATTCATTGATATATTTCATATTTAGAGATGATACTTATGTTATTTCATCTATTTTGCATGTTTCATGATCATTGGAGAATTATTCACCGGAGTCAGGATTCTGCTGGAAAAAGCACCGTCAGGACACCATATTTCTGAAGATCAACAATTGACGGAATTTACACGGAAAATCCTATTTTTCCAGAAGACGAAGGGAGCCAAAAGGAGGAGCCGGGAGGAGCCGCCATGGGCCCCCCCCCATAGGCCGGCGCGGGTCCTGGCCTGGCCGCGCCGCCTTGTGGGGAGGGGGCCCACAGCCCCTCTGCCGCCTCTCCTTCGCGTATTTCTTCGTCCCGAAAACCTAAGCCCCCAGGAGTTACGGAGAATTGAAGAGCCGCCTGGGGCGGAAAACACCCGAGAGAAAGAGCTCTCCGGCGGGCAGGGCTGGGAAATTCTCCCGGAGGGGGAAATCGACGCCATCGCCATCGTCATCGAGCTGGACATCATCTCCATCATCATCATCATCATCTCCACCATCTACACCGCCATCTCCACCGCTGCATCTCGTCACCGCTGTAACGATTCGGGTTGGATCTTGATTGTTTGATAGGGGAAACTCTCCCGGTGTTGATTACTACTTGTTATTGATGCTATTGAGTGAAACCATTGAACCAAGGTTTATGTTCAGATTGTTATTCATCATCATATCACCTCTGATCATGTTCCATATGATGTCTCGTGAGTAGTTCGTTTAGTTCTTGAGGACATGGGTGAAGTCTAGATGTTAGTAGTGAATTATTGTTGAGTAGTATTCAATGTTATGATATTTAAGTTGTGGTGTTACTCTTCTAGTGGTGTCATGTGAACGTCGACTACATGATACTTCACCTTTATGGGCCTAGGGGAGTGCATCTTGTATTCGTTTGCTAATTGTGGGGTTGCCGAGTGACAAAACCTAAACCCCCGTATAGTGCAGGAGGGATAGCAGGATCTCGTAGTTTAAGGCTGTGGTTAGATTTATCTTAATTACTTTCTTGTATTTGCGGATGCTTGCAAGGGGTATAATCACAAGTATGTATTAGTCCTAGGAAGGGCGGTGCATTAGCATAGGTTCACCCACACAACACTTATCAAAACAATGAAGATTAATCAGCCGTATGAAGCGAAAGCACTAGACTAAAATCCCCATGTGTCCTCAAGAACGTTTGGTCATTATAAGTAAACAAACCGGCTTGTCCTTTGTGCTAAAAAGGATTGGGCCACTCGCTGCAATTATTTCTCTCGCATTTTATTTTCTTGTACTTTATTTATCTGCTATATCAAAACCCTTTGAATACTTGTCTGTGAGCATTTACAGTGAATACTTCATCGAAACTGCTTGTCAACACCTTCTGCTCCTCGTTGGGTTCGACACTCTTATTTATCGAAAGTACTACGATACACCCCCTATACTTGTGGGTCATCAAGAGTCTCTATAAATGTCGACTCCGCCATCCGTAGGTAGTCATTGTATCTGGAGGAGCTCCGTATGCAAGAAGCGCATTGCAGCAGTGCATTTCTGAATTGAGGTGAAGCCCCACAAACCTACGCAATCTTGCTTGGCCTTGAAGTAGTCGTCGTACTCCCTGACGCCGTAGACAATCTTCAAGAACAACTCCGTTCATCCTAAACCAGCGCCGAAATTCCTTCAGCGAATGAGTCGTGTCGTCGTTGAAGTAGTCGGCGTGAAGCAGCATTGCGCCGACTTGAAGATGCCGGTTGATGTTCTTCCTCTTGCATGGATTTGAGCCGCCGCACCGGAGCATGGCGAAGAAAGGCTGGCGAACGCGCAGCATACTCGTCAGAATCAGCTGCTGTTGTTGCCGCCGGACAACCTCAGCGTTCTGCTCCTCCATGAACAGATGCACCATCATCTCATCATCGATGTACATCGCGGCAATCCGATGAACACCTTGCGGGCGGGACGGTTGTGCCGCGGTGGCGGCAAGCTCGTTCCGGCAAACAGCGCCCGGTCGAGGGGTGGCCATGTCGATCGACGGCGGTTCCTGGACAGGCGGCCGTGTCTATTACAAGCAGGAGGCGCGGCGGCGATGGAGATGGTGGTGATCTAGAGGGGTGGGAGTCAGTTCGGGCGTGGGTAGGAGGTGGGGAAAGCGGTGCGTCTGGCTTCCAGGCGGAGCCCACGCTTGTTTTCTGACGTGCCGTGAGGCGTCGGCGCGCCCGATCCGCGCCCTCTACGAAGGGGCCGACACGGGGTTGCCGGCGATTCTATTGGACTCTAAAACTAGCCGGCGCTTTTTGGGATGCACCGGTGCGAGCCCAAAAACAACGCCGGCCCCCAAAACGCCATCGGGGGCGCTCTGGGGCACGCCGATGGAGATGCTCCTAGTTTCACTCCAGTTCAGAATAGCCTACCACTCGCATGTAGAATTTGGCTACCAGTCGCGTGCACCGGTCCGCTAGTGGTACCTCTCTAGTGGTATATGTTACTTCTCGCATGTGGATGCCGCACACGGCTAGTAGACTACGTACCGGTCGTGTGCTATCGCAGCCTGCTACCAATAAGCTTATTCGCAGTGTAGAGCCTACACGCCACGAATACTACTACAACTGTATGCGTGTGGCCATAATTAATCTGTATCTTTTCCGCTGCGGTTTCTCCTTATTATACATACACAAGCTGTATCAAATACATACAATTATACAAGTGCCAAATCATTATTTAATCTCAAATATTAGAATCGAAGATCACAAGCGCGACTATACGAATACATAAATGGCATGTCTGGACTGAGTCGCTAGAGTTATAGCTCGCAAGCTACCTAGTAATGTAAACTACAATCATATAGATGAGAACTGCAGTCACGATGACCAGCATCACAAGGAAGGTGGTCTTCATCCGGTTCCTCCTTACCTCTCTCCTCTTGCCAGCTAGATAATGTGTATCTAGCTTATGCCTCCGCCAAAGTGTTGCACCCTTTGTAGATGCAGCTGTTAAATGGTGCATATGTATCCGACAGTCTTCCCAATTGGCATAGACTCCGGGAACACTACCCCCCTGGATCAAATTTTATTGTACGATCATGGCCGCCGGTGCCGGGGCGGAAGCTGCTGCTGCATGTAAAATGCATGCATGAACTTTTTAGTTTCTTGACACATATATTCATATATTTGCATCATATATATGATGTTATATCCATGTTTTACATTGAGTTTTTAGGGATTTACCAATGATCCCCTTTATTTTGGTTATAACCCTTAACACAGGAAAATCCTATTTTGTGTAGTTTTAGCTTTCACGGACCTAACTGAAATCAAATGGAACTAGGATTCTGGGGATGTCAATATTTTATCAAGAGAAGCATCTGAAACACTTGGAACTCACGAGAAGGGTCGGCATGCCAAAAGAGCCCAGTTGGCGCACCTAGTTAGGGTGGTCGCACCACCCCTGTTCTTTTCCCCCTCGGTCGCCTAATTCACTTAATTATTTCCCCAACAGATTCCGTTTGACCAACAAACCTCTATATAAAGGAATTCCCGAGCCTTCCTCGAGCGGAGCGCCGGAGAAACACCGAAACACCAAAACTTGTAGAGAGTCTCTATACATGTCGACTCCGCCATCCGTAGGTAGTCATTGGTTGTATCTGGAGGAGCTCTGTATGCAAGACAGCGCATTGCAGCAGTGCATTTCTGAATTAAGGTGAAGCCCCACAAACCTATGCAATCTTGCTTGGCCTTGAAGTATTCGTCGTACTCCCTGACGCCATAGACAATCTTCAAGAAGAACTCCGTTCATCCTAAACCGGTGCCGAAATTCCTTCGGCGAATGAGTCGCGTCGTCGTTGAAGTAGTCGGCGTCAAGCAGCATTGCGCCGGCTTGAAGATGATGGTTGATTTTCTTCCTCTTGCATGGCTTTGAGCCGCCACGCCAAAGCATGGCGAAGAAAAGCTGGCGAACACGGAGCATACTCATCAGAATCAGCTGCTGCTGTTGCCGCCGGACAGCCTCAGCGTTCTGCTCCTCTATGAACAGATACACCATCATCTCATCGTTGATTTCCATCGCGGCAATTCGACGAACACCTTGCAGGCGGGGCGGTTGTGCCGCGGTGGCGGCAAGCTCTGTTCCGGGCGAAATAGCGGCTGTCGGTCAAGGGGGTGGCGGTCGTGTCGATCAACGGTGGTTCCTGGATAGTCGGCCATGTCTATTACAAGCAGGATGCGCGGCGGCGACGGCGACGGTGGTGATCTAGAGGGGTGGGAGTCGGCTCAGGCGTGGGTAGGAGGTGGGGAAAGCGGTGCGTGTGGCTGCCAGGCGGAGCCCACACTTGTTTTTTGACGTGCCGCGAGGTGCCGGCGCGCCCGATCCGCACCCTCTACGGAGGGGCTGATACGGGGCTGCGGGCGATTCTATTGGACTCTAAAACTAGCCGGCGCTTTTGGGGGCGCACCGATGCGAGCCCAAAAACAATGTCGGCCCCCAAAACGCCATCGGGCCGCTCTGGGGCGCGCCGATGAGATGCTCCTAGTTTCACTCCAGTTCAGAATAGCCTACCACTCGCATGTAGAATTTGGTTACCAGTCGCGTGCACCGGTCCGCTAGTGGGTATCTGTTACTTCTCGCATGTGGATGCCGCACGCGGCTAGAAGAGTACATACCGGTCATACACGCCACCAATACTACTACAACTGTATGTGTGTGGTCATAATTAATCCATATGTTTTCCGCTGCGGTTTCTCCTTATTATACATACACAAGCTGTATCAAATACATATAATTATACAAGTGCCAAATCATTATTTAATCTCAAATATTAGAATCGAAGATCACAAGCGCGACTATACAAATACATAAATGGCATGTCTGGACTGAGTCGCTAGAGTTATAGCTCGCAAGCTACCTAGTAATGTAAACTATAATCAGATAGATGAGAAATGCAGTCACGATGAACAACATCACAAGGAAGGTGGTCTTCATCCGGTTTCTCCTTACCTCTCTCCTCTTGCCAGCTAGATAGTGTGTATCTAGCTTATGCCTCCGCCAAAGTGTTGCACCCTTTGTAGATGCAGTTGTTAAATGGTGCATATGTATCCAACAGTCTTCCCAATTGGCATAGACTCCGGGAACACTACCCCTCCTCGATCAAATTTTATTGTACGGTCGTGGCCATCGGCGCCGGGGCGGAGACTGCTGCTGCATGTAAAATGCATATGAAATTTTTAGTTTGTTGACACATATTTCCATATATTTGGTTCATATATGATGTTATATCCATGTTTTACATTGAGTTTTTAGAGATTTACCAATGATCCCCTTTATTTTGGTTATAACCCCGAGGACAGGAAAACCCCATTTTGTGTAGTTTTAGCTTTCACGGACCTAACCGAAGTCAACTGGACCTAGGATTCTGGGATGTCAATATTTCATCAAGAGAAGCAGATGGAACACTTGGACCTCACGAGAAGGGTCGGCATGCCAAAAGAGCCCAGCTGGCGCACCTAGTTAGGGTGGCCGCGCCACCCCTGCTCTTTCCCCCCTCGGTAGTCTAATTCACTTCATTATTTCGCCAACGGATTCCGTCTGACCAAAAAACCTCTATATAAAGGAACTCCTGAGGCTTCCTCGAGGGGAGCGCCAAAGAAACACCAAAACACTAAAACAAAGGCAGAACCAGCGAAGATTGGAGGGGAAACTCCACCGGACCCGCCGCCGGAGGGATCTCTACCTTCTCCAACGTCTCCACCATCATCACCGTGATGAAGTGGGAGTAGTCCACCTCTGACTATGGGTTTCTAGTAGTAGCTTTATCTATTTCTCTCTTGTTCTTCATAGATCTAGTACCGTATGACCTGCTGATGTCTACGTGTGCTTCTATTCTTGTAGACGGTGTTGGGCCTCCAAGAGCAGAGGTTTGTAGAACAGCAGCAAGTTTCCCTTAAGTGAATCACCCAAGGTTTATCGAACTTAGGGAGGTAGAGGTCAAAGATAGTCCTCTCAAGCAACCCTGCAATTAAGATACAAGAAGTCTCTTGTGTCCCCAACACACCTAATACACTTGTCAGATGTATAGGTGCACTAGTTTGGCGAAGAGATAGTAAAACACAGGTGGTATAGATGGTGGTAATATTGCAGGAAGTAAAGATGCAGTAAAACAGTAAACAAGCGATGTTTGCAGTATTTGGAAACAAGGCCTAGGGATCCTACTTTCACTAGTGGACACTCTCAACATTGATCACATAATAAATAACTTCTCCTCACTTGTGGTACATATACTCTTGTTTGATAACAAACACCATTCATTGTGTAGGGCTACAAGAGCTCCCTCAAGCCGGAGTTAACAAGCTCCACAACATTCGGCATTCATATTTAAGTAACCTTTTGTAATAACCCAGAACATAGGAACAACGAAGGGTAGATTTAGAAATGGGATGTGCATTGCATCGCAAAACGGGGGAAATTTTCGCGCCTTATTGCAACTAAACCTAAGAGGGATCGAGGTTCTCTCTCATTTTGCACTTAGGGTTAGGCGATGTGAGTTAGGGAAATTTCAACATGATCTCTTTTGTATCTTATTGATGTTGGTAGTTGATTTCATTTGACAAGTGTAATACATTAAACAATAAGCATTACACAATATAAAAATGAAATTATAATTCAAACACAAGATGAAATTCAAATCATTTTGAATTTCAAAGTGAATATCAAATACAATATTTAATCAAGAATATACACATTACATAATACAAAAGCTCATAAACAAAAACTTGAGCTTTATTGATATACAACACAATTACAAAGTCTTTACAATATTCTTGATACAAGAATTGAGGAATATTAAACAGAAATGAGAAAAAGGAAGAGTACAAGGTTGTTCTAAATTAAAACCTAGACTAAATGCCTTGATGATATCTTCTGGTCATGATTCAAAACCTGCAAAACAGAAAAACCAATACTAGACAGAATGTTAAGTGTAGAAATTCAGTTTGGACAGATTAGTGTGACAGATTCAGTTTGGACAGTTAACCAAGTGTCATTGACACTTGTGCTTGTCCAAAACCTGGACAGCACCAGGATAAGAAGGAGCAGACCAAAACTGAGCAACCATCAGGGGCTCAAGTTTCAGCATATGAGCACACTGCTCATGTGTGCTGTGCACACAACAGCAAGGCATGCACAAGCCTAGTCATAAAGCAAAGCCTGCTTGTGTGTCATGGCAGGGACAGAAGTAGGGCTCATATAAAAGCAGTACAAACCCTAGAACCAGTGCACAGTCGACCAGACAAGATTCACCAGGTAAGGGTGAAGCTAGTTCAACACAGAGTTCATCCAGTTCATACTCAAGAACAGCACCAACACACAACCACTTAACCACCAGGAATCATGGTGACCTGAGAAGATCCACCAGAACCTGGAGGTGAAGGGCTGTGTACAAAACCCCAAGTCTGCAGCAACAAAACATTTCTTTCTAGGAGCTGGAGCAAGGTATACCAAGTTCCTGGACTGGATCCAATGGATCCAATCCATTCATTATGCATGACATAGTCATGGAATTGAGCAGATGCTCAAAAGGGAAATCATCACTTGGTTTCACCAAGGATCTCTGTCAGTCAAAAAGCCACTAAGATAGAAACCCATCCAGATACAGATCTTGTGCACAGAAGCAAGATCTCATGCACAGATAGCACCAGTAGATGTATTGCAATATATAGCAGCTAGTAAAGACTACACAGATAACCCTAGGCACACAACCATCAGTAAACCCTAGATTTCATCACAGGCAAGCATATTGGCATTCATAGCTAGTATGATCCCCAAATATGCAAGCAAAGATGAGTAGCCAACAAGATCCAACCAAGCAGGTGAGCAACCAATCAGTAGCTAGGCTACTGAGGTCACAGCACCATTTTTAACCACCCAAAGAAAAGCCATCATTATCCAGAAAGGGATTCTGATTTCATTTGCTTGTCAAATGATCATGAACAACAAACTCATACACAAGCAAATAATTTAAATCATCACTGCATAAGCAGTTCATCATGAATCAATTTATTCAAGCATGAATTTGTAACAGATTCATGCTATTCATTGACAGTAGCACACTGTGAGGCAACATAGTATAAGTCACTGCATCATAGCCACTGGATCAAGTCCAGTGAGCTAGGATAGGCAACAGCACATGAGTACAGTAAGCATAGTGATGCTTGAGCATCAGCTTTAGTAAGGAAATGATCCACTTAGCCACAGAATTAATCAGTAAGGCACCACTGTCATTTCATTGATCAAATGGATCAAATGAATCAAGTTAAACCACACAAACAAGCTAGCCAGCAAGCAATGGTTGATCCAATGGATCAATAGCTTACACAGGAAGCACAGAAGCACCTCACAGGCACCACTGGCACTCACAAGTGTTACTGATGCCCAATAGTACACCTAATCAAGCAAGTGTAGAGTACCAGTAAGCATAGCAAGCCCATAAGCATGAACAGCATGGCATAGCAAGCTCATAAGCAGATACAGGATAGCATAGCAAGATCAGAGCATGCTAGGAGCAGTAGGCAAGCAACAGATGGCATGTACAGCAAGCAAGGTAACACTGGCCAGTACCAGAAACTGGTGACTGGCCATAGCTTACAGAAAATGGAAGCACAGGCAGCTATTGCAAAGCTCTGTGTGATCACAGGATCACCAGGGAGCAGTAGAACAGAAGGAGGAAGAAGCACAGTAGCTTGGGAGGCGCACAGGCATGGAAAGGAGAAGGAGATGGAGACGAATCACTTACTTGCGCCTGGAAGCAGAGGCTAGGGCATGGCGAGGCAGTGCTCGCGCGGCCCTAACAGCTGCAAGTCCAGGGTAGGCGCCGGCGTTACGCCGACGAGCACAAACACCACCACAGCACGGCACGGAGACGACGGCACAAGTACTGCGAGCAGCACCTGCGCCAGGTCAGTCTCGGAGGCGCACACGTCGTCGGCGAGGACGAGAGCTCGCCGGAGATCGTCAATCGCCAGAGGCGATTCTCCACGAGATCCACAACGGAGGCGATCTACTAGGAGAGGAAGAGAGGGGGAAAACCACGCGGCCAGATCGATAGATCTGCGCGCGGCGGTTCTGATTTGGTAGGTGGCTACGGCGGGGGAGCTCGGAGCTGGCCGGAGCACGGCGGCGGCCATGGCGGCGACGCCATCGCCACGGGCGTCGCAGCAGGTTAGGGTTAGGTCGAGCGAGTGAGAGACGAGCGAGTGAGCGAGTGAGGTGGGCCGTTCGGCGCCACCGACCCGTTAAGGGACACGCCTTAGTGGGCTGTCCTGTGGGCCAGAATTAGTGGGCTGGCCCAATAGGGGCCAGGAGGGGTATTTTAGTCATTTCACATTTAAAAATAACCAGAATTTCACCAAATTTTAATAAATAAAATACAACTCTAAAAATCCATTAAAAATTGGATTGGTGAATGAAAAATTATTCTTGATAAGAATAAAATATGAAATAAAATTTAATGAACAAATTTAAATTTGTGAATTTTATGAATTTAAAATAAACATTTGGAATTTCAAATTATATTTCCTTGTATTAATAAATCAAGGAAAAATCCCAAATAAGTTCAAATACTTATTTTTAAATATTTCAAAATAAAAGTCTATTATTCCAAGTCATTTCTATTTGAAAAGGTATTTTCCAAAGGAAGATATTCTATTCCTCTTTATTCTCAAAAATATAGAGACAACTCTATTATTTCAAATTAATTTGGAATAAATAATGAATCACCAAAATAAAGTAGTTTTACTTTGAATTATGTTACCTTATGTGAATTAAAGTGGTTTATACATTAAAACAATTGCAAATTACTGCCAAAGGCATAAATCTTAACTCAACCCTAAATTGTAATAACTCATTGGGGTGAAGGGATTCAACATAAAATAATACATCCATGCATGCATCATTTGGATTTTATAACATTGTCCTTACCGGACAATGATGCTTCTTTACAGAACCCGAGGTCCAGGTTCCATCCAACGCATTGAACTGCACTATCTCGCAGTCCACAGGCAAGTTCACCCTTGCTCATGTCAATTTGAGTATTTTCTATCATTTTAATGCAAAGCTATATTACTTATCATTCCTGCATTGAAAATAAACTGTTACTTTTCCAATTATGAATATGACTATGTGGCTGGCAATGGAACCATGGTATGTGTTGTTTGGTGGAGGTTCCATTGCAAGGGTACTATTCATCTAGGACTAAGTACCAATGCCGTCCAGTGATTCTAGCGCCGTACATATCGCGTTGACCATAAGATCTATAATGGCTCTGGGGAAGCCAGCTGTATCTTTTCCCTCTCGCATGCCAACGGATTGGTAATAAGGGTTGCCCGGATCAGTCTATCTTTGGTAAAGGTGGGGACATGTGGTCCTGCACAGTCTACCATTAGATACAGGAGAGGGTAGACTTATTATCGGTCTATGAAGGATTGTAAGGGTTGTCCGGATCAGTCTATCTATGGTGTATAGAACAGGGCACATAAGTTGTTCGGATCAGTCTACCTTAACGGTATAGGAGAGAACAAGTGCCTGTGTTAGTCTACCCATAGATATAGGAGAGGACAGACTTACAAAAGGGTGGGTCTGCGAGGTCGCGGAGAAGGCGGTGTGGGCTTGGATCTTTATACCTGGCCTCACACCAAGGAAGTGTGAACGGGGGCAAGTCCCTGCGGATGGCAAAAAGGGTGAGATCTCTTATGGGAAAAGTAACGCACCTCTGCAGAGTGTATTAAATTGTGGGTCCCTGTTCCGGGAAGGGAATGCGAACGCGGCAGGAAAGGAACTCCGTGAAGTTCTAGTCAACCTGTGAAGACTGACGGGCATAGTTTTCAGAATAAAATAAACCTTTTGAAGAAATGATTTTGAAACATGCATTGACCTAAGATTTTCTGATCGAGGGTCGTAGCTAGTGCATCAAACACCTTTTACTCTTTTGAACTTGCTGAGTACCCCTGTACTCACTTTCTTTCGACACCCTTGCTAGACTGTGATACGGAAGTGGAGACCATCGCCGATGGAGCACCAGGAGGAAGCTACGAGCTGGTCTACGAGGAACCTGATCTTTCCGGAGGAGTTGAAGGAGTAGACTATGGGATAGTCTACGGACCCGATGACATGGAGGTGGAGGAGTAGTGATATACCTTAGTAATATAGAGCCGAGCAGCGTAGTGGCATACTTAAATAAGTTGCTGAGCTCTTTTCATATCTATGTTGGTTTGTACTAGTACCTTATGTTGTAGGGTGTTCTCATCGGACCTGTGAGAATACCAACTTGTTAAGAACATGATTGTAATATATTATCGAGTGTTATGACCTGCAATGTTTCTGTTGTACCACTCTGAGGGATGTGATATTTGTGAAGAAGTCCCTTCATGAAGATCATATCAACGACTTGTATACTACAACATGCAGTGGTATGCTGGGTCACCGCAGCTGGTATCAGAGCAAATGTTGCGACCTTAGGTTGGAAAAACCTAGTATAGGGAAGAAACCTGTAGGAGTCAAGTTTAAGTAGTAAAGGATTCTCTAAAAATATGATGTTTATTCACTTGAGAATAGAAAGAAATCATATATTTTAGTGCGATAATTCTTTATTATAACTATTATTATACACTATCACTACTAATTTTCTGCTTTTGTATACAGCCATAATGGCGTACACGTTTCCCAAGAGGACTTTGAGGCAGGTTGAGGGCTGGCTCGGTGATTATGAGGGACCACTTACAGATCTCCTGCGTGGGATGCTGAAGGAACTTCATTGTGAAACTCGGATACCTGTTCTCAAGTACATCTATTATGATGGAGAGATAGTAGCCAAGTACAGAGTTTCAGTTCAACTACCTATGCAACTGGAGATGAGCCGTATAATGCCATACGGAGAAGCCAAAACCTTTACCACAGCCTTTCACATGGCCATATTCAAGGCAATCCTTGAAATAAGGCAGCACAAGTCAGTAGAACTGCTATGTTCGGAGTATTCTCATATACCTCATGCCGAGGAAGATGAGGATCCTACTCTGAATCATCTGCTGATGGCAAACAAACATCCTGAAGTTGCAGCGCAGCACATGGACAGTTGTAAGTCTTTACTGACTACGATGTACCTTCTACACGTGAAGATGGTGGGTGAGATTGACCACATGCTAGCTGAGTTCACGGACCCTGATAAAGTTCAAGCTCGGATGCATGATCTGAGGGCACAACCCCAATATACAACACCCTTCTTTAGCCTAAACAGCCCTGTAGATTGGAGTGGCCAGGCAACCCAGAGAGATCCACTTACACCCAACTTTGTCCCACATTATCCACATGTGTCAGCATCATATGATTCTGGATATGGGGGAGATAACTCATGGAACCTAAACTGCTCCGAGTCACCAATCGAAAACTCAACCGGTTGGCGTTTCGGGGAACCTTATGGAGATGAGGAGGAACCTATTCCATGTGACACTGGAGATGAAAGTGGTGGGGTTAACCAGTATGTTAACCGACACTACGGGAAGGAAGAGAAAGGTACTGATTCCATTTCTTTAGACTTGGAGATGGGATTCTCAAAACCATCACAGTACGAGGAAGGTGAAAGCTCTGGAGTGAAAAAGAAGAAGAAGATGATGAGGGGGCAGGTGAATCGAAACCCTTCATGGATGACCAATGAAGGAGGTATGTATCCTACTGGGGATACATACGAGTCATTGTCCAGTTACTTTGGCATGACTGATCTCTGTCTCGGCACTTCGTCCGATTCAGATTACATACCTACTGGAAGGACCTTTGTTCCGGACGGTGTTCGGAAGACAAGTCGCTGTACCGGATGGACCCCAGGAATGTATGCGGAGGCGAACGAAGACGATGAGGAGTAGAGCTCCAAGGAAGAATAAAGTAGTATAGGTGGTATTGTACTAGAACGTATTTTAAATTCCGTTGGCTTGGGCTTGAAGCCAAATAAGTGGTTATATAAGTACCACATGTAATATATGTGTGTATGTTATGTAAATATACGGTGTATATACATAATAAATGTTTGCTTTGGATTTGCTTCTTGATTTCATTGTGTGACTAGTTCTGGGCAATGAGTTGAGCTCAGAAAACATTTGCATGGTGTAATTATGAGTAATCGCTCTTTGTTACAGGACTAGGGGAAATGGCGTTAGTTGAAACCGAAGATGCTCGGAGAGAGCGGGAGGCGAAAGAAAAAGAGGAAGCGGATGCCGCAGCTAGAGCAGAGGATGCACCACCACCACCACACCCAATGATGCATCCAGATTTCCAACAGTACATGAGGGCAATGGAAGAAGATAGGAGGAGGTACCAGGAGAGTCAAAACAAGAACATGCAAGATTTCTTTACCCACGTCATCAATGATAGGGGTAATGAAGGCAGGGGAGTAACCTTATCAGACTTCCAGAATGCAAGACCACTACCTTTTGCATCAGCCCCAGAACCAATGGATGCAGAAGACTGGCTCATGGACACTGAAAGAAAGTTGAGGACCGTTGGATGCAATGATGAAGAAAAGATTCGGTATGCCACTTATCTGTTGTCAGGTCCAGCAGCATCATGGTGGGAGAATCTTGTGGCAGTACACCCTCCAGAAAAGGTGTTCACCTGGGAGGAATTCAAGAAGAAGTTCCGGGATGCCCATGTTCCGGAGAGCGTGGTGGAGCTGAAGAAGAGAGAGTTTGACGAGCTGCATCAGAATACTGCACCTATCATGCAGTATGTCCGAGATTTTAATAGGCTGTCAAGATATGCACCTGAGGAAGTGGACACTGAGGAGAAAAGAAAGAAACGATTCATGAAAGGCATGAATCCATACATGAAGATGCAACTGAGGTTGGCACGGACTGCAGAATTCCAGGAACTGATTGATTCGGCAATCACTTTCGAGGATGACTACAGGCAGGTCCAGGAGGATAGGAGGAAGAGGGCTCGTATCGAGCCAAGGAAGTACCCAGTCAGTAAACCGACTCCAGATCGGAGTTTCAAACCACGATTCCGACCTACTGGTAATCAGTATAACCGGGGAGGTCAGAATCAGAACCCAAGGAATCAGATCATCTGCAACAGCTGTGGGCAGAGGGGACATATCCAAAAGGATTGTCAGAAGCCCAGGATCATATGCTATGGTTGTGGGAAAGAGGGACACATCAAGCCAGAGTGTCCAAACAAGGCGTCATGGAGTGGACAAAGCTCCGGAGGACGAGGCGGAGGTAATAACAACAACAACAACAACAACAACAACAACAACAACAACAACAACAACAAGAGGGGAAAGCCATATGGAAAGCTGAATTGCACAACTTTGGAGCAAGCGGGAGAGTCGGATCAAGCAGTCTTAGGTACGCTCAGCATCCTTACTCATCCTGGCAAAGTATTATTTGATACTGGAGCAACTACATCATTTCTTGCACGGGAATTTGTGGAACAATTCGGGCTTAGATGTTCTAAGTTAGAAACACCTATAACTGTCTTATCTGCGGGGGGAACGATCTTAGTAACCCACGTGAAAGAAGCACAGGTCATAACCATTTGTGACTGTGTATATTTCGCGGACCTATTCATCATCCCCATGAAGGACATATCAGTCATCCTAGGAATGGACTGGTTAACGGAGAATGGCGCAGTAATCAACTGTGGAGACAAGACAGTATCACTCCGAAACTCCATAGGAGGTCAGATAGTGTTTCAAGGAGACAAGTACACTCAGTTGGAGATAGGATTGGAGCTGAATAGTCTGAAGGAGGTGAAGATTGAAGATATCCCTGTAGTGAATGAGTTTCAAGATGTATTTCCCAAGGAACTACCGGGAATGCCACCCGATAGAGAGATCGAGTTTACCATAGATCTGATTCCAGGCACAGCACCAATAGCTCAACCACCATATAAGATGGGGCCAAAGGAGTTAGTGGAACTGAAGGCTCAGATAGATGAACTGGAACAGAAGGGATTTATCCAAGAAAGTGTGTCACCATGGGGTACACCAGTTATCTTTGTGGATAAAAGAGATGGAGGAAGGAGAATGTGTGGAGATTACAGGAATCTTAACAATGTAACCATCAAGAACAAGTACCCTTTACCCAGAATACAAGATCTTTTTGATCAAGTTCAAGGAGCTGGAGTCTTCTCGAAGATAGATTTAAGGTCAGGATATCATCAAATCAAGATCAAGAAGGAAGATGTGCCAAAAACAGCGTTTGTGTCAAGGTATGGACACCATGAATACTTGGTTGTACCATTTGGACTAACAAATGCACCAGCTATTTTCATGAATTTGATGAACAAGATATTCATGAAGTACTTGGACAAGTTTGTGATCGTGTTTATCGATGACATTCTGATCTATTCCAAAGATAAAGAAGAACATGCCAAGCATTTGAAGATAGTTCTGCAGATTTTAAGAGAACATCAGCTATATGCAAAGTTCAGCAAGTGCAAGTTTTGGTTAGATAGTGTTGAATTTCTTGGACATGTCATAACCAAAGAGGGAATAGCAGTGAATCCAAGCAAGGTTCAGTCAGTATTAGAATGGAAGTCACCTAAGAATGCTAAGGAGATCAGAGGATTCCTTGGTATGGCGGGTTATTATCGGAGATTCATTGAAGGATTTTCGAAGATTGCAGGACCAATGACCAAGTTACTCAAGAAGAATACCCCATTTGTGTGGACTGATGAGTGTGAAACCAGTTTCCAAACACTCAAAGAGAAGTTAACCACGGCACCGGTGTTAGCAGTTCCGGAACCCGGAAAGGATTACACGGTGTATTGTGATGCTTCCAAGAATGGACTTGGATGTGTTCTAATGCAAGATCGTAAGGTGATAGCCTACGGATCAAGACAACTAAAGCCACATGAACATAATTACCCAGTACATGACTTAGAATTGGCGGCAGTTGTGTATGCTTTGAAGAGTTGGAGGCAATTCCTTTATGGATCCAAATGTGAGTTGTATACGGATCACAAAAGTTTGAAGTATTTCTTCACTCAGAAGGAATTAAACATGAGACAAAAGAGATGGTTAGAGTTGATTAAGGACTATGAACTGACAATCAACTATACACCAGGCAAGGCTAATGTAGTAGCAGATGCTTTAAGCAGGAAGAGTACTGAGAATCAACCTACGGAATGGGAGATTCCGAAGGAACTTCGGAAAGAACTAGAAGAAGCTCAGATTCTGTTTATCCAAGGTGATACAGTGGGAAGCATAGCAACCATGAGGATCATGGATGAAATGTACTCAGATTTGAAATATGAAATCATTCGGAAACAAGTAGATGATTTATTCATCCAAGAAGAAATCAAAAGGATTGGAGAAGGTAAACCATCAGAATTCAATCTCGGAGAGTTTGGTTCTCTATACTTTCAGAAGAGGATATGTGTACCGGATGATCCAGAAGTGAAGTCAATCATATTGAAGGAAGCACATGAAACCCCTTATTCAATACATCCGGGAAGTACTAAGATGTATATGGATTTGAAGGAAATGTTCTGGTGGAACAACATGAAAAGAGAGATAGCTCAATATGTCTCTGAATGCCATACATGTCAGCGAGTGAAAGCAGAACATCAGAGTCCTGCTGGATTACTCAAACCTCTAGAGATACCAGAATGGAAATGGGATGAAATCGGAATGGATTTTGTTACTGGTTTACCAATGACCAGTAAAAAGAAGGATATGATATGGGTAATCGTGGATAGACTTACCAAGAGTGCTCACTTTATACCAGTAAATCAGAAAGATGACTCTGAGAAGCTGGTAAACATATATGTTAAAGAAATAGTTAGCAAGCATGGAGTACCAAAGAAGATAGTCTCAGATCGAGGTTCGATCTTCACATCAGCATTTTGGAAACAACTCCAAGAAGCTTTGGGATCCAAGTTGGATTTCAGTACAGCTTATCATCCACAAACCGGAGGACAAACCGAAAGAACCAATCAGATACTTGAAGACATGCTTAGAGCTTGTGCTCTAAACTTTGGAGGCTCATGGGAGGACCATCTACCATTGGCGGAATTCTCATATAACAATAGTTATCAGAGTAGTATCCAGATGGCACCGTACGAAGCATTGTACGGAAGGAAGTGTAGATCACCAATCTGTTGGTTTGAAACCGGAGAGAACAAGGAGTTTACACCGGACTACATCAAGGAGAGACAAGGAGTCATCGAGGTGATCCGAGATAGACTCAAAATAGCCCAAAGTCGACAGAAGAGTTATGCCGACCAGAAGAGACGAGTTTGGGAACCAAAAGTAGGAGACATGGTATATTTGAAAGTTAGCCCAATGAAAGGACTCAAAAGGTTCGGAGTAAAAGGAAAACTAAGTCCTCGATACATAGGACCATTTAAGATACTCAGTCAGAATCGAGAAACAGCTTTTGAGTTGGAACTGCCGGAACAACTCAGTCTAATTCACAATGTTTTTCATGTATCACAACTCAGAAAATGTTTGAAGGCACCTGATGATCCCATTACACATGAAGAAATAGAGCTACAATCAGACTTAACTTATGTGGAGAAGCCTGAAAAGATTTTGGAAGTACAGTGGAAGAAGTTAAGGAATAGAGCAATCAAATACTGCAAGATACAATGGCAACATCATCCTGAACGAGAAGCAACGTGGGAGACCGAAGAAGAGCTCAGGAAGTCATACCCCGAGTTATTCAGGTACCAATTTTAACTTCGGGACGAAGTTTCTGTTAAGGGGGAGAGGCTGTAATAACCCAGAACATAGGAACAACGAAGGGTAGATTTAGAAATGGGATGTGCATTGCATCGCAAAACGGGGGAAATTTTCGCGCCTTATTGCAACTAAACCTAAGAGGGATCGAGGTTCTCTCTCATTTTGCACTTAGGGTTAGGCAATGTGAGTTAGGGAAATTTCGACATGATCTCTTTTGTATCTTATTGATTTGGGAGTTGATTTCATTTGACAAGTGTAATACATTAAACAATAAGCATTACACAATATAAATATGAATTTATAATTCAAACACAAGATAAAATTCAAATCATTTTGAATTTCAAAGTGAATATCAAATACAATATTTAATCAAGAATATACACATTACATAATACAAAAGCTCATAAACAAAAACTTGAGCTTTATTGATATACAACACAATTACAAAGTCTTTACAATATTCTTGATACAAGAATTGAGGAATATTAAACAGAAATGAGAAAAAGGAAGAGTACAAGGTTGTTCTAAATTAAAACCTAGACTAAATGCCTTGATGATATCTTCTGGCCATGATTCAAAACCTGCAAAACAGAAAAACCAATACTAGACAGAATGTTAAGTGTAGAAATTCAGTTTGGACAGATTAGTGTGACAGATTCAGTTTGGACAGTTAACCAAGTGTCATTGACACTTGTGCTTGTCCAAAACCTGGACAGCACCAGGATAAGAAGGAGCAGACCAAAACTGAGCAACCATCAGGGGCTCAAGTTTCAGCATATGAGCACACTGCTCATGTGTGCTGTGCACACAACAGCAAGGCATGCACAAGCCTAGTCATAAAGCAAAGCCTGCTTGTGTGTCATGGCAGGGACAGAAGTAGGGCTCATATAAAAGCAGTACAAACCCTAGAACCAGTGCACAGTCGACCAGACAAGATTCACCAGGTAAGGGTGAAGCTAGTTCAACACAGAGTTCATCCAGTTCATACTCAAGAACAGCACCAACACACAACCACTTAACCACCAGGAATCATGGTGACCTGAGAAGATCCACCAGAACCTGGAGGTGAAGGGCTGTGCACAAAACCCCAAGTCTGCAGCAACAAAACATTTCTTTCTAGGAGCTGGAGCAAGGTATACCAAGTTCCTGGACTGGATCCAATGGATCCAATCCATTCATTATGCATGACATAGTCATGGAATTGAGCAGATGCTCAAAAGGGAAATCATCACTTGGTTTCACCAAGGATCTCTGTCAGTCAAAAAGCCACTAAGATAGAAACCCATCCAGATACAGATCTTGTGCACAGAAGCAAGATCTCATGCACAGATAGCACCAGTAGATGTATTGCAATATATAGCAGCTAGTAAAGACTACACAGATAACCCTAGGCACACAACCATCAGTAAACCCTAGATTTCATCACAGGCAAGCATATTGGCATTCATAGCTAGTATGATCCCCAAATATGCAAGCAAAGATGAGTAGCCAACAAGATCCAACCAAGCAGGTGAGCAACCAATCAGTAGCTAGGCTACTGAGGTCACAGCACCATTTTTAACCACCCAAAGAAAAGCCATCATTATCCAGAAAGGGATTCTGATTTCATTTGCTTGTCAAATGATCATGAACAACAAACTCATACACAAGCAAATAATTTAAATCATCACTGCATAAGCAGTTCATCATGAATCAATTTATTCAAGCATGAATTTGTAACAGATTCATGCTATTCATTGACAGTAGCACACTGTGAGGCAACATAGTATAAGTCACTGCATCATAGCCACTGGATCAAGTCCAGTGAGCTAGGATAGGCAACAGCACATGAGTACAGTAAGCATAGTGATGCTTGAGCATCAGCTTTAGTAAGGAAATGATCCACTTAGCCACAGAATTAATCAGTAAGGCACCACTGTCATTTCATTGATCAAATGGATCAAATGAATCAAGTTAAACCACACAAACAAGCTAGCCAGCAAGCAATGGTTGATCCAATGGATCAATAGCTTACACAGGAAGCACAGAAGCACCTCACAGGCACCACTGGCACTCACAAGTGTCACTGATGCCCAATAGTACACCTAATCAAGCAAGTGTAGATTACCAGTAAGCATAGCAAGCCCATAAGCATGAACAGCATGGCATAGCAAGCTCATAAGCAGATACAGGATAGCATAGCAAGATCAGAGCATGCTAGGAGCAGTAGGCAAGCAACAGATGGCATGTACAGCAAGCAAGGTAACACTGGCCAGTACCAGAAACTGGTGACTGGCCATAGCTTACAGAAAATGGAAGCACAGGCAGCTATTGCAAAGCTCTGTGTGATCACAGGATCACCAGGGAGCAGTAGAACAGAAGGAAGAAGAAGCACAGTAGCTTGGGAGGCGCACAGGCATGGAAAGGAGAAGGAGATGGAGACGAATCACTTACTTGCGCCTGGAAGCAGAGGCTAGGGCATGGCGAGGCAGTGCTCGCGCGGCCCTAACAGCTGCAAGTCCAGGGTAGGCGCCGGCGTTACGCCGACGAGCACAAACACCACCACAGCACGGCACGGAGACGACGGCACAAGTACTGCGAGCAGCACCTGCGCCAGGTCAGTCTCGGAGGCGCACACGTCGTCGGCGAGGACGAGAGCTCGCCGGAGATCGTCAATCGCCAGAGGCGATTCTCCACGAGATCCACAACGGAGGCGATCTACTAGGAGAGGAAGAGAGGGGGAAAACCACGCGGCCAGATCGATAGATCTGCGCGCGGCGGTTCTGATTTGGTAGGTGGCTACGGCGGGGGAGCTCGGAGCTGGCCGGAGCACGGCGGCGGCCATGGCGGCGACGCCATCGCCACGGGCGTCGCAGCAGGTTAGGGTTAGGTCGAGCGAGTGAGAGACGAGCGAGTGAGCGAGTGAGGTGGGCCGTTCGGCGCCACCGACCCGTTAAGGGACACGCCTTAGTGGGCTGTCCTGTGGGCCAGAATTAGTGGGCTGGCCCAATAGGGGCCAGGAGGGGTATTTTAGTCATTTCACATTTAAAAATAACCAGAATTTCACCAAATTTTAATAAATAAAATACAACTCTAAAAATCCATTAAAAATTGGATTGGTGAATGAAAAATTATTCTTGATAAGAATAAAATATGAAATAAAATTTAATGAACAAATTTAAATTTGTGAATTTTATGAATTTAAAATAAACATTTGGAATTTCAAATTATATTTCCTTGTATTAATAAATCAAGGAAAAATCCCAAATAAGTTCAAATACTTATTTTTAAATATTTCAAAATAAAAGTCTATTATTCCAAGTCATTTCTATTTGAAAAGGTATTTTCCAAAGGAAGATATTCTATTCCTCTTTATTCTCAAAAATATAGAGACAACTCTATTATTTCAAATTATTTTGGAATAAATAATGAATCACCAAAATAAAGTAGTTTTACTTTGAATTATGTTACCTTATGTGAATTAAAGTGGTTTATACATTAAAACAATTGCAAATTACTGCCAAAGGCATAAATCTTAACTCAACCCTAAATTGTAATAACTCATTGGGGTGAAGGGATTCAACATAAAATAATACATCCATGCATGCATCATTTGGATTTTATAACATTGTCCTTACCGGACAATGATGCTTCTTTACAGAACCCGAGGTCCAGGTTCCATCCAACGCATTGAACTGCACTATCTCGCAGTCCACAGGCAAGTTCACCCTTGCTCATGTCAATTTGAGTATTTTCTATCACTTTAATGCAAAGCTATATTACTTATCATTCCTGCATTGAAAATAAACTGTTACTTTTCCAATTATGAATATGACTATGTGGCTGGCAATGGAACCATGGTATGTGTTGTTTGGTGGAGGTTCCATTGCAAGGGTACTATTCATCTAGGACTAAGTACCAATGTCGTCCAGTGATTCTAGCGCCGTACATATCGCGTTGACCATAAGATCTATAATGGCTCTGGGGAAGCCAGCTGTATCTTTTCCCTCTCGCATGCCAACGGATTGGTAATAAGGGTTGCCCGGATCAGTCTATCTTTGGTAAAGGTGGGGACATGTGGTCCTGCACGGTCTACCATTAGATACAGGAGAGGGTAGACTTATTATTGGTCTATGAAGGATTGTAAGGGTTGTCCGGATCAGTCTATCTATGGTGTATAGAACAGGGCACATAAGTTGTTCGGATCAGTCTACCTTAACGGTATAGGAGAGAACAAGTGCCTGTGTTAGTCTACCCATAGATATAGGAGAGGACAGACTTACAAAAGGGTGGGTCTGCGAGGTCGCGGAGAAGGCGGTGTGGGCTTGGATCTTTATACCTGGCCTCACACCAAGGAAGTGTGAACGGGGGCAAGTCCCTGCGGATGGCAAAAAGGGTGAGATCTCTTATGGGAAAAGTAACGCACCTCTGCAGAGTGTATTAAATTGTGGCTGTCACTCCCTGTTCCGGGAAGGGAACTGCGAACGCGGCAGGAAAGGAACTCCGTGAAGTTCTAGTCAACCTGTGAAGACTGACGGGCATAGTTTTCAGAATAAAATAAACCTTTTGAAGAAATGATTTCGAAACATGCATTGACCTAAGATTTTCTGATCGAGGGTCGTAGCTAGTGCATCAAACACCTTTTACTCTTTTGAACTTGCTGAGTACCCCTGTACTCACTTTCTTTCGACACCCTTGCTAGACTGTGATACGGAAGTGGAGACCATCGCCGATGGAGCACCAGGAGGAAGCTACGAGCTGGTCTACGAGGAACCTGATCTTTCCGGAGGAGTTGAAGGAGTAGACTATGGGATAGTCTACGGACCCGATGACATGGAGGTGGAGGAGTAGTGATATACCTTAGTAATATAGAGCCGAGCAGCGTAGTGGCATACTTAAATAAGTTGCTGAGCTCTTTTCATATCTATGTTGGTTTGTACTAGTACCTTATGTTGTAGGGTGTTCTCATCGGACCTGTGAGAATACCAACTTGTTAAGAACATGATTGTAATATATTATCGAGTGTTATGACCTGCAATGTTTCTGTTGTACCACTCTGAGGGATGTGATATTTGTGAAGAAGTCCCTTCATGAAGATCATATCAACGACTTGTATACTACAACATGCAGTGGTATGCTGGGTCACCGCACCTTTAGAGCATAATAGATCTTTGCAATTTAGACCGAGTACTAACATAGCATACACACTGTCACCATTACACTATGAAAGGGGGAATAGATCACATCAATACTATCGTAGTAATAGTTAACTCCATAATCTACAAGAGATTACAATCATAACCTATGCCAAGTACTACATGATGCACACACTGTCACCATTACATCATGAAGGAGGAATAGACCACTTTAATAACATCACTAGAGTAACACATAGACTAATAGCGATACAAAGCTCATCATATGGATCTCAATCATGCAAGGCAATTCATGAGATCATTGTATTGAGGTACATGAGAGAGATTAACCACATAGCTACCGGTAGAGCCCTTAGCCTCGAGGGAGAACTACTCCCTCCTCATCATGGGAGACAACAACGGCGATGAAGATGGCGGTGGTGTCGATGGAGATGGATTCCGGGGGCAATTCCACGTCCGGCGGCGTGCCGGAACAGAGACTTCTGTCCCCCGAACTTGACTTCGCGATGGCGGCGGCTGCGTAACTTTTCTCGTCCCGTGGCTTATCTTTTTAGGGTTTTCGAGGCGGAGACTTTATATAGGCGGAAGGGCAGCCTCGGGAGTCCTGGTGGAGCCACACCATAGGGGGGCGCCCCCCCCTTGGCCGCGCCGCCTTGTGGGGTGGGGCCTGCCTGATGGCGCGTAGATGTACACGTCCGTTGGGAACCCCAAGAGGAAGGTGTGATGCGCACAGCAAGTTTCCCTCGAAAGAAACCAAGGTTATCGAACCAGGGAGCCAAGAAGCACGTGAAGGTTGTTGGTGGAGGAATGTAGTGCGGCGCAACACCAGTGAAACCGGCGCCAACGTGGAACCTGCACAACACAATCAAAGTACTTTGCCCCAACGTAACAGTGAGGTTGTCAATCTCACCGGCTTGCTGAAAACAAAGGATTAAGCGTATCGAGTGGAAGATGGCGTTTGTTTGCAAAGAACAGTAAAGAACAGTAGAATGTATTAGATGTAAAAGAATGGACCGGGGTCCACAGTTCACTAGTGGTGTCTCTCCGATAAGATAACCAGCATGCTGGGTGAACAAATTACAGGGGCAATTGACAAATAAAGATTCAATACATATCAACGATGATTACTATGTGATTTAATCAGGGCATTACGACAAAGTACATAGACCGCTATCCAGCATGCATCTATGCCTAAATAATCCACCTTCAGGTTATCATCCGAACCCCTTCCGGTATTAAGTTGTAAACAACAGATAATTGCATTAAGTATGGTGCGTAATATAATCAACACAAATATCCTTAGAAAAAGCATCGATGTTTTATCCCTAGTAGCAACAAGACATCCACAACCTTAGAACTTTCTGTCACTGTCCCAGATTCAATGGAGGCATGAACCCACTATCGAGCATAATTACGCCCTCTTGGAGTTACAAGTATCAACTTGGCCAGAGCCTCTACTAGCAACGGAGAGCATGCAAGAACATAAACAACACATATATGATAGATTGATAATCAACTTAACATAATATTCTATATTCATCGGATCCTGCCAAACACAACATGTAGCATTACAAATAGATGATCTTGATCATGTTAGGCAGCTCACAAGATCTAAACAATGATAGCACAAGCGGAGAAGACAACCATCTAGCTACTACTATGGACCCATAGTCCAAGGATGAACTACTCACGCATCAATCCGGAGGCGGGCATGAT
The DNA here is from genome assembly GCA_030979885.1 of Lolium multiflorum. Classification (NCBI taxonomy): domain Eukaryota; kingdom Viridiplantae; phylum Streptophyta; class Magnoliopsida; order Poales; family Poaceae; genus Lolium; species Lolium multiflorum. The sequence continues at coordinate 339,667,880 of CM061749.1, forward strand.
GATGTAGAGCCCCTCCGGTGATGATTCCCTCTCCGGGATGCCGGAGGCGATCTCTGAATCCCCCGAGATTGGACGGCGGCGGCGCCTCGTAATGTTTTCCGTATCGTGGCTCTCGGTACGGGGTTTCGCAACGAAGGCTATTTGTAGGCGGAAGGGTAGGTCGGGCGACGCGAGGCCCCACACAAGGCCGGCACGGCCAGGGCTTGGGCCGCGCCGCCTGGTGTGGCCCCTCGTGGCCCCACTTCCTTTCCCTTTCGGTCTTCGGAAGCTTCGTGTAAAAATAGGCCCCTGCGTTGATTTCGTCCAATTCCGAGAATATTTCCTTACTAGGATTTCTGAAACCAAAAACAGCAGAAAAACAGCTGGCACTTCGGCATCTTGTTAATAGGTTAGTGCCAGAAAATGTATAATAATGTTGTAAAGTATGTATAAAACATTCAAGTATTGTAATAAAAGTAGCATGGAACATAAGAAATTATAGATACGTTTGAGACGTATCAAGCATCCCAGCTTAGTTTACTCGCCCTCGAGTAGGTAAACGATAACACAAATAATTTCTGAAGTGACATGCTACCAACATAATCTTGATCAACATTATTGTAAAGCATATGAGATGAATGGAGTGATCTGAACAAAAGATTTCTAACAAAGATAATGACTAAGCAAATGAATCATATAGCAAAACTTTTCATGAATAGTACTTTCAAGACAAGTATCAATAAGAGTTGCATAAGAGCTAACTCATAAGCAATAAATTCAAAGTAGAATGAATTGAAGCAACACAAAGGATGATTAAGTTTCAGCAATTGCTTTCAACTTGTAACATGTATATCTCATGGATATTTTTCAACATAGAGTAATATAATAGGTGCAATAAGTAAACATGTAAGAATCAATGCACACAGTTAACACAAGTGTTTGCTTCTAAGATAGAAAGAAGTGGGTAAACTGACTCAACAATAAAGTAAAAGAATGGCCCTTCGCAGAGGGAAGCATGGATTACTATTTTTGTGCTAGAGCTTTTTGTTTTGAAAACATAGAAACAATTTTGTCAACGGTAGTAATAATTCATATGTGCTATGCATAATATTTCCTACAAGTTGCATGTCTCATGCATAGAGTACTAATAGTGCTCGCACCTTGTCCTACTTAGCTCGGAAGACACGGATTATCATCGCATAACATATGTTTCAACCAAGTGTCACAAAGGGGTACCTCTATGCCGCCTGTACAAGTGTCTAAGGAGAAAGCACGCATTGGATTTCTCGCTTTTGATTATTCTCAACTTAGACATCCATACCGGGACAACATAGACAGATAATGGACTCCTCTTTTAATGCTTAAGCATTCAACAACAGTTAATATTCTCATAAGAGATTGAGGTTGTATGTCCAAACTGAAACTTCCACCATGATACATGGCTTTAGTTGGCTGCCCAATGTTCTTCTCTAACATATGCATACTCAAACCATTTGATCATGAAATCGCACTTACTTCAGACAAGACGAACATGCATAGCATCTCACATGATATCCAACAAAGGTAAAGTTGATGGCGTCCCCAGAAACATGGTTACCGCTCAACAAGCAACTTATAAGAACTAAGACACATAACTACATATTCATCACCACAATAGTTTTTAAGCTATTTGTCCCATGAGCTATATATTGCAAAGGTAAAGGAATGAAATTTTAAAGGTAGCACTCAAGTAATTTACTTTGGAATGGCAGAAAAATACCACATAATAGGTAGATATGGTGGACACAAATGGCATGGGTTTTGGCTCAAGGTGTTTGGATGCACGAGAAGCATTTCCTCTCAGTACAAGGTTTGGGCTAGCAAGGTTGTTTGAAGCAAATACAAGTATGAACAGGTACAGCAAAACTCACACAAGAACATATTGCAAGCATTATAAGACTCTACACTGTCTTCCTTGTTGTTCAAACACTTTACCCGAAAATATCTAGACTTAGAGAGACCAATCATGCAAACCAAATTAAACAAGCTCTACGGTAGTTCTTCATTAATAGATTAAACTACATGATGCAAGAGCTTAAACATGATCTAAGAGAGCTCAAACAATTGCCAAGTTATTCCAAACCATATGCAGCATTTTCCGATTCCAACCAAATAGCAATTTAACGAAGCAATTTAGCCTTCGCCATGAACATTAAAGCACAATTAAGAACACAAGTGTTCCATATGAAAAAGCGGAGCGTAATATCTCCAATATAAGGATGGCGGGATCCAACTTTATTCAAAACAAAAATAAAAGCAAACCGACGCTCCAAGTAAAGAACATAAGAATGTGATGGAATAAAAATATAGTTTCACTAGAAGTGACCTGATAATGTTGTCGATGAAGAAGGGGATGCCTTGGGCATCCCCAAGCTTAGATGCTTGAGTCTTCTTAAAATATGCAGGGATGAACCACCGGGGCATCCCCAAGCTTAGACCTTTCACTCTTCTTGATCATAGTATATCATCATCTTCTCTTGACCCTTGAAAACTTCCTTCACACAAACTTCAAGCAAACTCATTAGAGGGTTAGTGCATAACCAAAAATTCACATATTCAGAGGTGACACAATCATTCTTAACACTTATGGACATTGCACAAAGCTTCTGAAAGTTAATGGAACAAAGAAACTCATTCAACATAGCAAAAGCGGCAATGCGAAATAAAAGACAGAATCTGTCAAAAACAGAACAGTCCGTAAAGATGAATCTGGCAGGGGCACTTAACTTGCTCAAATGGAAAAACTCAAAACTAATGAAAGTTGCGTACATATATGAGGATCACGCTCGTAAATTTGCAGATTTTTTCGATTTTTTTACAGAGACTTCTGCGAGAATTCGTGACAGACAGCAATGCTGTTTCTGCGCAGCGATCCAAATCTATCATCAACTTTAACATAGAAACTTTACTTGGCACAAAAACATGATAAGGAGAGGTTGCTACAGTAGTAAACAACTTACAAGACTCAACAATACAGTAAATAAAATAAAACTTGGGTTATCTCCCAAGAAGTGCTTTTCTTTAACGCCTTTCAGCTAGGCGCAGAAAGTGCAAATCAAGTAACATCAAGAGAAGAAGCATCAACATCATAGCTTGTTCTAATAATAGAATCAAAAGGCAACTTCATTCTCTTTCTAGGGAAGTGTTCCATACCTTTCTTGAGAGGAAATTGATATTTAATATTACCTTCCTTCATATCAATAACAGCACCAACGGTTCGAAGAAAAGGTCTTCCCAACACAATAGGACAAGATGCATTGCATTCGATATCCAAGACAACAAAATCAACGGGGACAAGGTTATTGTTAACCGTAATGCGCACATTATCAATCCTCCCCAAAGGTTTCTTTTTAACATTATCGGCAAGATTAACATCCAAATAACAATTCTTCAATGGTGGCAAGTCAAGCATATCATAAATCTTTTTAGGCATAACAGAAATACTTGCACCAAGATCACATAAAGCATTACACTCAAAGTCATTGAATTTCATTTTAATGATGGGCTCCCAACCATCTTCTAACTTTCTAGGAATAGAAGCTTCAAGTTTTAATTTCTCTTCCCTAGCTTTAATGAGAGCATTTGTAATATGTTTTGTAAAGGCTAAATTTATAGCACTAGCATTGGGACTTCTAGCAAGTTTTTGTAAGAACTTTATAACTTCAGTAATATGACAATCATCAAAATCTAAACCATTATGTTCTACAGCAATGGAATCATTGTCACCAATATTTTGAAAAATTTCAGCAGTTTTATCACAAACAGCAGTTTCAGCAGTTTCAGGCAATTTTGTGCGCTTTGCACTAGGAGTAGAAACATTGCCAACACCAATTATTTTACCATTGATAGTAGGAGGTGCAGCAACATGTGAAGAATCAACATTACTAGTGGTGGTAATAGTCCATACTTTAGCTACATTATTCTCTTTAGCAAGTTTTTCTTTTTCTTCTCTATCCCACCTAGCATGCAATTCAGCCAACATTCTAATATTATCATTAATTCGAACTTGGATGGCATTTGTTTTAGCAAACCTAGCATCTTTAACTTCCTCAGGCATAACTTTCAATTTTAAAAGATCAACATCAAGAGCAAGACTATCAACCTTAGAAGCAAGAATATCAATTTTACTAAGCTTTTCTTCAACAGTTTTATTGAAAGCAGTTTGTGTACTAATAAATTCTTTAAGCATCACTTCAAGACCAGAGGGTACACTCTTATTATTGTTGTAAGAATTACCATAAGAATTACCATAACCATTACCATTATTAGAAGGATATGGCCTATAGTTGTTGTTACCATAATTATTCCTATAAGCATTGTTGTTGAAATTATTGTTCTTAATGAAATTCACATCAACATTTTCTTCTTGAGCAACCAATGAAGCTAAAGGAACATTATTAGGATCAATATGAGATCTACCATTTGCAAGCATAGACATAATAGCATCAATCTTATCACCCAAAGAAGAGGTTTCTTCAACAGAATTTACCTTCTTACCTTGAGGAGTTCTTTCAGTGTGCCATTCAGAGTAATTGATCATCATATCATCAAGTAATTTGGTTGCGGCGCCCAGGGTGATGGTGATACGTCCATTTTGCATCACTATTTTATATCATAATTTGCTGTTATTCATTGATATATTTCATATTTGGACACAATACTTATGTTATTTCATCTATTTTGCATATTTCATGATTATTGGAGGATCGAGCACCGGAGCCAGGATTCTGCTGGAAAAAGCACCGTCAGAACGCAATATTTCGGAAGATCAACTGTGGAAGGAAATTATACCAAAAATCCTATTTTTCCAGATGACGAAGGAAGCCAGAAGGGGGAGCCAGCTGGACCCAAGGTGGGCCCAGACCATAGGGCGGCGCGGCCCATGGCCTGGCCGCGCCACCTTGTGGTGTGGGGGCCCCACAGCCCCTTTCGCCTCCTTTTCTTCGCGTACTCCTTCGTCCCGAAAACCTAAGCCACAGAGGGTACCTCACGAAGAGTTACAGCCGCCTCTGCGGGGCGGAGAACACCAGAGAGAAAAGAGCTCTCCGGCGGGCAGGAATCCGCCGGGGAAATTCCCTCCCGGAGGGGGAAATCGACGCCATCGCCATCGTCATCGAGCTGGACATCATCCCCATCGCCATCACCATCATCTCCATCATCTACACCGCCATCTCCACCGCTGCACCTCGTCACCGCTGTAACGATTTGGGTTGGATCTTGATTGTTTGATAGGGGAAACTCTCCCGGTGTTGATTTCTACTTGTTATTGATGCTATTGAGTGAAACCATTGAACCAAGGTTTATGTTCAGATTGTTATTCATCATCATATCACCTCTGATCATATTCCATATGATGTCTCGTGAGTAGTTCGTTTAGTTCTTGAGGACATGGGTGAAGTCTAAATGTTAGTAGTGAACTATGGTTGAGTAATATTCAATGTTATGATATTTAAGTTGTGGTGTCATTCTTCTAGTGGTGTCGTGTGAACGTCGACTACACGATACTTCACCATTTATGGGCCTAGGGGAGTGCATCTTGTATTCGGTTGCTAATTGCGGGGTTGCCGGAGTGACAGAAACCTGAGCCCCCGTTGGTATATCGATGCAAGAGGGATCGCAGGATCTCAGAGTTTAAGGCTGTGGTTAGATTTATCTTAATTACTTTCTTGTAGTTGCGGATGCTTGCAAGGGGTATAATCACAAGTATGTATTAGTCCTAGGAAGGGCGGTGCATTAGCATAGGTTCACCCACACAACACTTATCAAAACAATGAAGATTAATTAGCTGTATGAAGCGAAAGCATGATGGCGTGTAACTCACACGTTCGTTGGGAACCCCAAGAGGAAGGTATGATGCGCACAGCAGCAAGTTTTCCCTCAGAAAGAAACCAAGGTTTATCGAACCAGGAGGAGCCAAGAAGCACGTTGAAGGTTGATGGTGGCGAAATGTGATGTGGCGCAACACCAGGGATTCCGGCGCCAACGTGGAACCTGCACAACACAACCAAAGTACTTTGCCCCAACGAAACAGTGAGGTTGTCAATCTCACCGGCTTGCTGTAACAAAGGATTAACCGTATTGTGTGGAAGATGATTGTTTGCAAGAAAATAGTAAAACAAGTATTGCAGTAGATTGTATGCGATGTAAAGAATAGGACCGGGGTCCACAGTTCACTAGAGGTGTCTCTCCCATAAGATAAAAGCATGTTGGGTGAACAAATTACAGTCGGGCAATTGACAAATAGAAAAGAGCATAACAATGCATATACATGATATGATAAATATAGTGAGATTTAATCAGGGCATTACGACAAAGTACATAGACGGCCATCCAACTGCATCTATGCCTAAAAAGTCCACCTTCAGGTTATCATCCGAACCCCTTTCAGTATTAAGTTGCAAAGCAACAGACAATTGCATTAAGTATGGTGCGTAATGTAATCGACAACTACATCCTTAGACATAGAATCAATGTTTTATCCCTAGTGGCAACAACACAACACAACCTTAGAACTTTCTGTCACTGTCCCAGGTATCAATGAAGGCATGAACCCACTATCGAGCATAAATACTCCCTCTTGGAGTTAAGAGTAAAAACTTGGCCAGAGCCTCTACTAATAACGGAGAGCATGCAAGATCATAAACAACACATAGGTAATAGATTGATAATCACCATAACATAGCATTCTCTATTCATCGGATCCCGACAAACACAACATATAGTATTACAGATAGATGATCTTGATCATGTTAGGCAGCTCACAAGATCGAACAATGAAGCACATAAGGAGAAGACGACCATCTAGCTACTGCTATGGACCCATAGTCCAGGGGTGAACTACTCACTCATCACTCCGGAGGCGATCATGGCGATGAAGAGTCCTCCGGGAGATGAATCCCTCTCCGGCAGGGTGCCGGAGGCGATCTCCTGAATCCTCCGAGATGGGATTCGCGGCGGCGTCTCAGTAAGGTTTTCCGTATCGTGGCTCTCGGTACTGGGGGTTTCGCGACGGAGGCTTTAAGTAGGCGGAAGGGCAAGTTAGGGGGCCACACGAGGTGGCGACACAACAGGCCGGCGCGGCCCAGGCCCAGGCCGCGCCGCCCTAGCGTGTCGTCGCCTCGTGGCCCCACTTCGTTTCCTCTTCGGTCTTCTGGAAGCTTCGTGCAAAAATAGGACCTGGGCGTTGATTTCGTCCAATTCCGAGAATATTTCGTTACTAGGATTTCTGAAACCAAAAACAGCAGAAAACAGCAACTGGCTCTTCGGCATCTTGTTAATAGGTTAGTTCCAGAAAATGCGTAAATACGACATATAATGTGCATAAAACATGTAGATATCATCAATAATGTAGCATGGAACATAAGAAATTATCGATACGTTGGAGACGTATCAGCATCCCCAAGCTTAGTTCTGCTCGTCCCGAGCAGGTAAAACGATAACAAAGATAATTTCTGAAGTGACATGCCATCATAATCTTGATCATACTATTGTAAACATATGTAATGAATGCAGCGATCAAAACAATGGTAATGACATGAGTAAACAAGTGAATCATAAAGCAAAGACTTTTCATGAATAGTACTTCAAGACAAGCATCAATAAGTATTGCATAAGAGTTAACTCATAAAGCAATAAATCAAAGTAAAGGTGTTGAAGCAACACAAAGGAAGATTAAGTTTCAGCGGTTGCTTTCAACTTATAACATGTATATCTCATGGATATTGTCAACATAGAGTAATATAACAAGTGCAATATGCAAGTATGTAGGAATCAATGCACAGTTCACACAAGTGTTTGCTTCTTAAGGTGGAGAGAGATAGGTAAACTGACTCAACAATAAAAGTAAAAGAAAGGTCCTTCAAAGAGGAAAGCATCGATTGTTGTATTTGTGCTAGAGCTTTTATTTTGAAAACATGAAACAATTTTGTCAACGGTAGTAATAAAGCATATGAGTTATGTAAATTATATCTTACAAGTTGCAAGCCTCATGCATAGTATACTAATAGTGCCCGCACCTTGTCCTACTTAGCTTGGACTACCGGATCATCACAATGCACATGTTTCAACCAAGTGTCACAAAGGGGTACCTCCATGCCGCCTGTACAAAGGTCTAAGGAGAAAGCTCGCATTTTGGATTTCTCGCTTTTGATTATTCTCAACTTAGACATCCATACCGGGACAACATGGACAACAGATAATGGACTCCTCTTTAATGCATAAGCATGTAGCAACAATTATTATTCTCATATGAGATTGAGGATATATGTCCAAACTGAAACTTCCACCATGATTCATGGCTTTAGTTAGCGGCCCAATGTTCTTCTCTAACAATATGCATGCTCCAACCATTAAGGTGGTAGATCTCTCTTACTTCAGACAAGACGAACATGCATAGCAACTCACATGATATTCAACAAAGAGTAGTTGATGGCGTCCCCAGAAGCATGGTTATCGCACAACAAGCAACTTATTAAGAGATAAAGTGCATAAGTACATATTCAATACTACAATAGTTTTTAAGGCTATTTTGTCCCATGAGCTATATATTGCAAAGGTGAATGGAAATTTTAAAGGTAGCACTCAAGCAATTTACTTTGGAATGGCGGAGAAATACCATGTAGTAGGTAGGTTTGGTGGACACAAATGGCATAGTAGTTGGCTCAAGGATTTTGGATGCATGAGAAGTATTCCCTCTCGATACAAGGTTTAGGCTAGCAAGGTTATTTGAAGCAAACTCAAGGATGAACCGGTGCAGCAAAACTCACATAAAAGACATATTGTAAACATTATAAGACTCTACACCGTCTTCCTTGTTGTTCAAAACTCAATACTAGATATTATCTAGACCTTAGAGAGACCAAATATGCAAACCAAATTTTAGCAAGCTCTATGTATTTCTTCATTAATGGGTGCAAAGTATATGATGCAAGAGCTTAAACATGAGCACAACAATTGCAAAGTATCACATTATCCAAGACATTTTAGAATTACTACATGTAGCATTTCCCAATTCCAACCATATAACAATTTAACGAAGAAGAAACTTCGCCATGAACATTATGAGTAAAGCCTAAGGACATATTTGTCCATATGCAACAGCGGAGCGTGTCTCTCTCCCACAAAGTGAATGCTAGGATCCATTTTATTCAAACAAAAACAAAAACAAAAACAAAAACAAAAACAAACCGACGCTCCAAGTAAAGAACACAAGATGTGACTGAATAAAAATATAGTTTCAGGGGAGGAACCTGATGATGTTGTCGATGAAGAAGGGGATGCCTTGGGCATCCCCAAGCTTAGACGCTTGAGTCTTCTTAAAATATGCAGGGATGAACCACGGGGGCATCCCCAAGCTTAGAGCTTTCACTCCTCTTGATCATAGTATATCATACTCCTCTCTTGACCCTTGAAAACTTCCTTCACACCAAACTTCAAGCAAACTCATTAGAGGGTTAGTGCACAATAAAAGTTTACATGTTCAGAGGTGGCACAATCATTATTTACACTTCTGGACATTGCATAAAGCTACTGGACATTAATGGATCAAAGAAATTCATCCAACATAGCAAAAGAGGCAATGCGAAATAAAAGGCAGAATCTGTCAAAACAGAACAGTTCGTAAAGACGAATTTTAAAATGGCACCAGACTTGCTCAAATGGAAAAACTCAAAACTAATGAAAGTTGCGTACATATCTGAGGATCACGCTCGTAAATTGACAGATTTTTTCGAATTTTCTACAGAGACTTGTGCCAGAATTCGTGACAGACAGCAATGCTGTTTCTGCGCAGCGATCCCAAATATAACATCAACTTTAACATAGAAACTTTACTTGGCACAAAAACATGATAAGGAGAGGTTGCTACAGTAGTAAAAAACTTCCAAGACTCAAATATAAAACAAAGTACTGTAGTAAAAACATGGGTTGTCTCCCATAAGCGCTTTTCTTTAACGCCTTTCAGCTAGGCGCAGAAAGTGCAAATCAAGTAACATCAAGAGTAGAAGCATCAACATTATTTTTCTTGCAAACACAACTTGTTGCAGAGGGTACTTTAGGCGCTCCATTATCTAAATTTTCTATGGTGGTGCTAGGGGTTTTAGCAATTTTAGGCCTATAATAATTCTTTTGTTTAGGCACTTTAGAGGCATACATGAATTTTTGCTCTTTACCCACATAAGCTTTCTCATTATACTTGAGAGAAGAAAAGGTTGAACCCAAGGTTCCCATAGCTTTTTCAAGTTCATCAATCCTATTGGTTTGATTATCATGGACAACACAAGTTCCTAGGATACTAATTCTTTCATCAATTCCTCCTAGGGATTTATCAAGTTCATCAGTTTTATCCAATAACATTTCCAATTTAGTTTCAATACTTGGAAAATTTTTCTCTATGGTTTCCAATTTTTTCATAACATCTTCAAGAGAGATTTCAATTTTAACTTCATTAACAGGTGGTATTCCAACTAGACTCTCAATGATGCAACTAGCTTCTAAAGCGGGAGTACCTAGGAAATTACCTCCCGAAAGAGCATCAAGAACATACCTATTCCAACTAGATAAACCAACATAAAAGTTCCTAAGAAGGATAGTGGTGGAGTGTTTCTTAATGCACCTATGATGAGCATTACTAATTCTGTACCAAGCATCTTTAAAACTTTCTCCACCTTGTTGCTTAAAAGAACGAACTTCAACTTCAGGATTACTCATGATAACAGTAGTAAAAGTAACTAGGTAAATAAAAGACAAGTAACTAATTTTTTTGTGTTTTTGATATAAAGAGCAAGACAGTAAATAAAGTAAAACTAGCAACTAATTTTTTTGTGTTTTGTTTAGGTGCAGCAAACAAAGTAGTAACTAAAATAAAGCAAGACAAAAACAAAGTAAAGAGATTGAGAAGTGGAGACTCCCCTTGCAGCGTGTCTTGATCTCCCCGGCAACGGCGAAAAAGAGCTTGATGGCGTGTAACTCACACGTTCTTTGGGAACCCCAAGAGGAAGGTATGATGCGCACAGCAGCAAGTTTTCCCTCAGAAAGAAACCAAGGTTTATCGAACCAGGAGGAGCCAAGAAGCACGTTGAAGGTTGATGGTGGCGAAATGTGATGCGGCGCAACACCAGGGATTCCGGCGCCAACGTGAAACCTGCACAACACAACCAAAGTACTTTGCCCCAACGAAACAGTGAGGTTGTCAATCTCACCGGCTTGCTGTAACAAAGGATTAACCGTATTGTGTGGAAGATGATTGTTTGCAAGAAAATAGTAAAACAAGTATTGCAGTAGATTGTATGCGATGTAAAGAATAGGACCGGGGTCCACAGTTCACTAGAGGTGTCTCTCCCATAAGATAAAGCATGTTGGGTGAACAAATTACAGTCGGGCAATTGACAAATAGAAAAGAGCATAACAATGCATATACATGATATGATAAATATAGTGAGATTTAATCAGGGCATTACGACAAAGTACATAGACCGCCATCCAACTGCATCTATGCCTAAAAAGTCCACCTTCAGGTTATCATCCGAACCCCTTTCAGTAGTTGCAAAGCAACAGACAATTGCATTAAGTATGGTGCGTAATGTAATCGACAACTACATCCTTAGACATAGAATCAATGTTTTATCCCTAGTGGCAACAGCACAACACAACCTTAGAACTTTCTATCACTGTCCCAGGTATCAATGAAGGCATGAACCCACTATCGAGCATAAATACTCCCTCTTGGAGTTAAGAGTAAAAACTTGGCCAGAGCCTCTACTAATAACGGAGAGCATGCAAGATCATAAACAACACATAGGTAATAGATTGATAATCACCATAACATAGCATTCTCTATTCATCGGATCCCGACAAACACAACATATAGTATTACAGATAGATGATCTTGATCATGTTAGGCATCTCACAAGATCCAACAATGAAGCACATAAGGAGAAGACGACCATCTAGCTACTGCTATGGACCCATAGTCCAGGGGTGAACTACTCACTCATCACTCCGGAGGCGATCATGGCGATGAAGAGTCCTCCGGGAGATGAATCCCCTCTCCGGCAGGGTGCCGGAGGCGATCTCCTGAATCCCCCGAGATGGGACTCGGCGGCGGCGTCTCGCAAGGTTTTCGGTATCGTGGCTCGGTCGGGGGTTTCGCGACGGAGGCTTTAAGTAGGCGGAAGGGCAAGTCGGGGGCCACACGAGGTGGCGACACAACAGGCCGGCGCGGCCAGGCCCAGGCCGCGCCGCCTAGCGTGTCGTCGCCTCGTGGCCCCACTTCGTTTCCTCTTCGGTCTTCTGGAAGCTTCAAAAATAGGACCCTGGGCGTTGATTTCGTCCAATTCCGAGAATATTTCGTTACTAGGATTTCTGAAACCAAAAACAGCAGAAAACAGCAACTGGCTCTTCGGCATCTTGTTAATAGGTTAGTTCCAGAAAATGCGTAAATACGACATATAATGTGCATAAAACATGTAGATATCATCAATAATGTAGCATGGAACATAAGAAATTATCGATACGTTGGAGACGTATCAAAGCACTAGACTAAATTCCCGTGTGTCCTCAAGAACGTTTGGTCATTATAAGTAAACAAACCGGCTTGTCCTTTGTGCTAAAAAGGATTGGGCCACTCGCTGCAATTATTTCTCTCGCACTTTACTTACTCGTACTTTATTCATCTGTTACATCAAAACCCCTTGAATACTTGTCTGTGAGCATTTATAGTGAATCCTTCATCGAAACTGCTTGTCAACACCTTCTGCTCCTCGTTGGGATCGACATTCTTACTTATCGAAGATACTACGATACAACCCCTATACTTGTGGGTCATCAAGACTATTTTCTGGCGCCGTTGCCGGGGAGTGAAGCGCTATTGGTAAGTGGAATTGGTAAGGAAAACCTTTATTGTGCTGATTTTATTTCTGCCTGCTGCTATAAGTCATTATGGAGAGATCTTCTCTTCAATTTCTATTTGGGAAATCTACTACTACTGCAACGGTAGTGGATGAAGCGCCAGGTGAGGAAGTAATACCGTATAAAATACCTATGAAAATTATTGAACGTGTTATGGATAACCGCTATGAAGGGGATGGAACTGTTCATCCTGGTGATCATTTACTGTTTTTACATGAATTATGCGGGTTATTCAAATGTGCAGGTATTGCTATGGATGAAGTTAGAAAGAAACTATTCTCTATATCGCTGTCTGGTAAAGCGGCGCACTGGTATAAATTGCTGAAGAATAGGGATTCTCTTGATTGGGAGGACATTGTGCCTTTATTTTATTCCAAATTCTATCCTCCAAGTGAAATTCACAAGGATCGGAACCGCATATATAATTTCTGGCCTCATGATGGAGAGAGTATTGCCCAAGCTTGGGGGAGATTGAAGTCTTTAATGCTCAAATGCCCCATTCATGAGCTTCCTGGTAATGTTATTATTGATAATTTCTATGCAAGACTTTCTTTTCAAGACAAGACCTTGCTGGATACTTCTTGTTCTGGATCATTTACACGCAACAAAGAAGAGTTTAAAAGGGACCTTCTTGATCGGATCCAGGAGAATACTGAAGGATGGGAGAACGACAAAGATAGAGAGTCAGGTATAATCTTTGATTATAAATGCATTGAAGCTTTTATGGATACTGATAAATTTCGTAATATGAGTGCTACTTATGGTCTTGATTCCCAAGTTGTTGCAAATCTTTACAAAGCTTTTGCCTCTCATTATGAATTGCCTAAGAAGAATTTTGATAAGTATCATGAACCGTATAAAGATAAAATTGATTCATCTGTAAACAAATGTGTAGTGATTGAAACTGTTGATCATGTTATTCCTGAAGCTTATATTGAAAAAACTCCTTTCCCTGCTAAAATGAAGGAGTACTCTGTCATATCTAGTGCGGTTAATAAAAGTGAAAAGAAACCTATAGAACCTGAAGAACAAATTAAGGTTGAACCTGCTGTTGCAATAGTTAAAGATCTTGTGACTGAAAATGTGGAAGATGGTCATATTATTTTCTGTGAAGATGCTTCTAATATTGTTTCGCATCCTAATAAGTCTAGAAAAACTAGTGTTCCTATGCTATCTGTCAGAATTGGGGATCATTGTTATTATGGTTTATGTGATATTGGTGCAAGTATTAGCGCTATTCCTTATGAGCTTTATACGGAGATCATGCATGAAATTGGTTCTTGTGAACTTGAAGATATTGATGTGGTTATTCAGCTGGCTAATAGAGAAACTATCTCTCCAATTGGTATTGTTCGAGATGTGGAAGTTTTATGTGGTAAGATTAAATATCCTGCTGACTTTCTGGTACTTGGTTCTGCTGCTAGTAAGTATTGTCCTATTATTTTTGGTAGACCATTTCTAAATACTTGTGGAGCTATTATAGATTGCAAGAAAGAGAAAATTGTTACTAAATTTGCTGGTGAATCTTATGAGTTTAACTTCTCTAAATTTGCCAAAACTCCTTATAAAGCTGATTTGCCTAATGAAGATTTTAGAGTTGAACAATGTGCATCTATTGCTCTTGCTCCTAGTAATCCTTTGCAGCAACATTTGGAAAATAGTGAGAGTGAAGTTTTTAGGGAAGAAAGGGATGAGCTTGATGAAATTTTCCTTCGTCAACCTATTCTTAAACATGATTTACCGGTTGAAGATTTAGGTACAACACCACCACCAAAGGAAGATCCTGTTTTCGATTTAAAACCATTGCCTGATAATCTTAAATATGCTCATATTGATGATAAGAAAATATATCCTGTTATTATTAGTTCTAAGCTTTCAGAGATTGAGGAAGAAAGGTTATTGGAAATATTGAAGAAACACCGAGGAGCTATTGGCTACACTCTTGATGATTTGAAGGGGATTTCTCCCTCTATTTGCCAACATGCTATCAATATGGAAGATGATGCAAAGCCTGTTGTTGAACATCAACGTCGTCTAATTCCGAAAATGAAGGAGGTGGTAAGGAATGAGGTATTAAAACTTCTTGAAGCTGGTATTATATATCCTATTGCTGATAGTAGATGGGTTAGTCCTGTGCATTGTGTTCCTAAGAAAGGAGGAATGACTGTTGTGCCTAATGATAATGATGAGCTCATCCCTCAAAGAGTAGTTGTAGGGTATAGAATGTGCATTGATTTTCGAAAAGTTAATAAAGTTACTAAGAAAGATCATTACCCTTTACCCTTTATTGATCAAATGCTAGAAAGGTTGTCTAAAAATACTCACTTTTGCTTTCTTGATGGTTATTCTGGGTTTTCACAAATTGCTGTTAAAACTAAAGATCAAGAGAAAACCACTTTCACTTGTCCTTATGGAACTTATGCTTATAGGCGTATGCCTTTTGGTTTATGTAATGCTCCTGCTACTTTTCAAAGATGCATGTCTGCTATTTTTCATGGCTTTTGCGAGAGTATTGTAGAGGTGTTCATGGATGATTTTTCTGTCTATGGGAATTCTTTTGATAATTGCTTGCGAAACCTCGATAAAGTTTTGCAGAGATGTGAAGAAACTAACCTTGTTCTTAATTGGGAGAAATGCCACTTTATGGTTAATGAAGGAATTGTATTGGGACATAAAATTTCTGAGAGAGGTATTGAAGTTGATAGAGCTAAAGTTGAAGCAATTGAGAAGATGCCTTATCCGAGGGATGTTAAAGGTATTCGTAGTGTTCTTGGTCATGCTGGGTTTTATAGGAGATTTATTAAAGATTTCTCCAAGATTTCAAAGCCTCTTACTAATCTTCTTCAAAAAGATGTACCTTTTGTTTTTGATGATGATTGTAAGGAAGCTTTTGAAACTCTAAAGAAAGCCTTAACAACTGCTCCTGTAGTTGAACCTCCTGATTGGAATTTGCCTTTTGAAATTATGTGTGATGCTAGTGATTTTGTTGTAGGCGCTGTTCTTGGACAGCGAGTAGATAAAAAATTAAATGTTATTCATTATGCTAGTAAGACTCTTGATGCTGCTCAAAGAAATTATGCTACAACTGAAAAGGAATTGTTAGCTGTAGTCTTTGCTTGTGACAAGTTTAGATCCTATATTGTTGATTCAAAAGTCACGATTCATACTGATCATGCTGCAATTAGATACCTTATGACAAAGAAAGATGCTAAGCCAAGGCTTATTAGATGGGTACTTCTTTTGCAAGAATTTGATCTACATATTATAGATAGGAAAGGTGCTGATAATCCTGTTGCTGATAATTTGTCTAGATTGGAAAATATTGCTTATGATCCTGTTCCTGTTAATGATAGTTTTCCAAATGAACAATTGGTTGTAATAAAGGTGAGCTCGCGAGAGAGCCCTTGGTATGCTGATTATGCTAACTTTATTGTTTCGAAGTATTTGCCTCCAACCTTTTCAGCTCAGCAAAGGAGGAAATTCTTTTATGACTTGAGGCATTATTTTTGGGATGACCCACACTTATATAAAGAAGGAGTAGATGGTATTATGCGAAGATGTGTTCCTGAATATGAACAACATGAGATATTGAGTAAATGTCATGGTAGTGTTTATGGAGGACATCACGCTGGAGATAGAACCGCACAAAAGGTTCTACAATCAGGTTTTTATTGGCCAACACTTTTCAAGGATGCAAGGAAGTTTATCTTATCTTGTGATGAATGTCAAAGAGTTGGTAATATCTCTAGACGCAATGAAATGCCTATGAATTATACTCTTGTTATTGAACCATTTGATTGTTGGGGATTCGACTTCATGGGTCCTTTCCCTTCTTCAGAAGGTAACACTCATATACTTGTCGCTGTTGATTATGTTACTAAATGGGTAGAAGCTATACCTACAAAGAGTGCTGATGGTGAGACCTCTATAAAAATGCTTGTAGATGTTATATTTCCTAGATTTGGAGTACCTAGATATATTATGACTGATGGAGGTTCTCATTTTATTCATGGAGGTTTTAGAAAAACTCTTGCTAAGTATGGTATTAATCATAGAATTGCTTCCGCTTATCACCCTCAAACTAGTGGTCAAGTAGAATTATCAAATAGAGAGATTAAATCTATTTTGGGAAAGACTGTTAATAAATCTAGAAAGAATTGGGCTAGCAAATTGAAGGAAGCACTATGGGCTTATAGAACTGCTTATAAAAATCCCATGGGTATGTCACCGTATAAAATGGTTTATGGAAAAGCTTGTCATTTACCTTTAGAACTAGAGCACAAAGCTTATTGGGCTGTAAGGGAACTTAATAAAGATTTCAAACTTGCCGGTAAAAAGAGATTGCTACAATTGAGTTCTTTAGATGAATGGAGAAGTGAGGCTTATGAAAATGCTAAACTCTTTAAGGAGAAAGTTAAGAAATGGCATGATAGAAGAATTATCAAAAGAGAATTTAATGTTGGGGACAAAGTCCTATTGTATCGGTCTCGTCTTAGATTCTTTGCAGGGAAATTACTCTCAAAATGGGAAGGACCATATGTTATTGAGGAAGTATACCGTTCAGGAGCAATAAAAATTAGCTCTTTGGAAGGTAACGCCACACAAGTAGTGAATGGACAAAGACTCAAGCATTATATTTCTGGAGATTCTTATAATGAAGATATTGATATTATCCAAGTGATAACTCCGGAAGCTTTCATCAAAGATCAAATTGACAGTTCTGCAGAGTCCGACTTTGAATAGGTAACAGTTTTAGTAATAAAAAGTCCGCGTTTAGCTTTCCGAACAATATTTCTGCTGTTTTTGGAAAATATGAAAAATTACGGGATCGAAACGGAGTGGAAGAGACGCGCGAGGGCCCGTCACCATAGGCCGGCGCGGGCCCCACCCTGGCCGCGCCGCCCTATGGGGACAGCCCCTCGGCGTCCCGTTTCCACTCGTTTTCGGCCTGGAACCTTCCTTTTGTCGTAAAAATATTTGCTATATAATCCCCCGGACCCCTGGAGGTCCGTATATCGTTTTCTCGTCGTGTTTTGTTTCGAGCTGTTTTCTGCCAGGATCTGCTTCGGATCTAGATCCACCATGTCTTCGTCGGGAACTCAGAAGGACAGCTTCTTTGAGGACGTCGTCAACCCGTACATGAACGAGCTGAAGATGCACCCCAAAGAATTGCTGCTCGTAGATGGAGAGTTGCAGATCAAAGATGTCCAGGGTCCTAAAGGAGAAGGGAGCTTGGAAGACAGGATGGAGAAACTGGAACAAGAGGTCTTCAACTACAAGAAGATGGCTGAGCGTGAAGTGGACATCTTTCACAAGATTGTGTCTGAACTCATTGATGGACACAAGAGGGAGACTGCAAAGTTGTGGGACGATATCTTCTCACTTCACGACACCACCAACAAACTCCAAGCTCAACTCTATGATGTTCATAATCAAAACTGTGAGTATGAAAACAGGTTTAAACGCATAAGTCATGCTGCTAGTTTCAGGTTTCCGGAGACCAAGATGTCTTTTGTTGATGGAGAGCCTCTTCCTTGGAAGTCTGATGATGGCAAGGATTCGCCATCATCACCGAAGGAGTAATTCATCATCGGTATTGGCATCCCCTTGGTTTGTTCCAAGCTTGGGGGAGTGCCGCGGTATCACATCATCACTACCTTTATCTTTTACTATCAAGTAGTGTCATATCATGAGTAGGGAAGTTATCGTATGGAATAGTTTGCAATGTGGAAGTATCTCTCTTAGTTGGTTATCTATGTATCCGTTGGTGTGAGTTATCGTTATGGAATATTAATGAGAAGTCTTATCATTTACTTTTTGCACACCTTATTTTAGTTTGCAATCTCTATTATATGATCACTCTTGACATTGGTATTGATATCACTTTGGGAGCATCAAGTAAATCTATTTGGTTTTGGCAAACTTAGCATTGGTCAATAGCAACAACATCTTGATGTTTAAATAGAAGAGAGAAATACATTTAGATATATTACTCTATTATCTCTATGTTAATGAGTTTAGTATTCTGAAGTTAAAATTGCTTGTGCTTATGAGAAAGATGCATGATTGTTTCTATCATATGTATATTTGTTTGTTTCCCTCAACCTTTATGCTTGCTATCAAACCTTGCTAGCCAAAGACCTGTATTGAGAGGGAATGCTTCTCATACATCCATAACCTTAGACCAAACCCATGCCATTTGTGTCCACCATAACTACCTACTATGTGGTATTTTGCGCCACTCTAAGTAAATACTTCATGTGCTACCTTTAAATAATTCAAACTATACTACTCCTTATTTGTGTCAATGTTTTATAGCTCATGAGGAAGTATGTGGTGATTTATCTTTCAATCTTGTTGGGCGGATGATGTCTACGTTCCCCCTCCTTTCCTGTAGACAGTGTTGGGCCTCCAAGTGCAGAGGTTTGTAGAACAGCAGCAAGTTTTCCCTTAAGTGGATCACCCAAGGTTTATCGAACTCAGGGAGGAAGAGGTCAAAGATATCCCTCTCATGCAACCCTGCAACCACAAAGCAAGAAGTCTCTTGTGTCCCCAACACACCAAATAGGTGCACTAGTTCGGCGAAGAGATAGTGAAATACAGGTGGTATGAATATATATGAGCAGTAGCAACGGTGCCAGAAAATAGCTTGCTGGCGTGTAGTTGATGGTGGTAGTATTGCAGCAGTAGTAACACAGTAAAACAGTAAACAAGCAGTAGTAACTCAGCAGTATTTAGGAACAAGGCCTAGGGATTACACTTTCACTAGTGGACACTCTCAACATTGATCACATAACAGAATAGATAAATACATGCATACTCTACACTTTTGTTGGATGATGAACACATTGCGTAGGATTACACGAACCCTCAATGCCGGAGTTAACAAGCTCCACAATAATGCTCATGTTTAAGTAACCTTAAGTGTAAGATAGATCAAAAGACTAAACCAAGTACTAGCATAGCATGCACACTGTCACCTTCATGCATATGTAGGAGGAATAGATCACATCAATATTATCATAGCAATAGTTAACTTCGCAATCTACAAGAGATCATGATCATAGCATAAACCAAGTACTAACACGGTGCACGCACTGTCACCTTTGCACACATGCAGGAGGAATAAAACTACTTTAATAACACATCACTAGAGTAGCACATAGATAAATTGTGATACAAAACTCATATGAATCTCAATCATGTAAGGCAGCTCATGAGATCATTGTATTGAAGTACATAGTAGAGAGATTAACCACATAGCTACCGGTACAGCCCCGAGCCTCAATGGAGAACTACTCCCTCCTCATGGGAGCAGCAGCGGTGATGAAGATGGCGGTGGAGATGGCAGCGGTGTCGATGGAGAAGCCTTCCGGGGCACTTCCCGCTCCGGCGGTGCCGAACAGAGACTCTGTCCCCCGGATCTTGGCTTCGCGATGGCGGCGGCTCTGGAACTTTTCTCGTATCGTTCCTCCCTAAGGGTTTTCGATGCAGGGGCTTTATATAGGCGAAGAGGCGGCGCAGGAGGGTCAAAGGGGCGACCACACCATAGGGTGGCGCGGGCCCAGCCCTGGCCGCGCCACCCTATCATCTGGGCCCACAGGGCCCCCCTCCGGCGGCTCTCGGGTGTTCTGGATGCCTCGGGCAAAATAGGAACCTGGGCGTTGATTTCGTCCAATTCCGAGAATATTTCACTAGGATTTCTGAAACCAAAAACAGCAGAAAGGAACTGGCACTTCGGCATCTTGTTAATAGGTTAGTTCCAAAACGCATAAATATGACATATAATGTGTATAAAACATGTAGGTATCATCAATAAAGTAGCATGGAACATAAGAAATTATCGATACGTTGGAGACGTATCAGCATCCCTAGTTAGCTCGTCCCGAGCAGGTAAAACGATAACAAAGATAATTTCTTAAGTGACATGCCATCATAACCTTGATCATACTATTGTAAACATATGTAATGAATGCAGCGATCAAAACAATGGTAATGACATGAGTAAACAAGTGAATCATAAAGCAAAGACTTTTCATGAATAGTACTTCAAGACAAGCATCAATAAGTCTTGCATAAGAGTTAACTCATAAAGCAATAAATCAAAGTAAAGGTGTTGAAACAACACAAAGGAAGATTAAGTTTCAGCGGTCGCTTTCAACTTATAACATGTATATCTCATGGATATTGTCAACATAAAGTAATATAACAAGTGCAATATGCAAGTATGTAGGAATCAATGCACAGTTCACACAAGTGTTTGCTTCTTAAGGTGGAAGGAGATAGGTAAACTGACTCAACAGTAAAACTAAAAGAATGGTCCTTCAAGAGGAAAGCATCGATTGCTGTATTTGTGCTAGAGCTTTTATTTTGAAAACATGAAACAATTTTGTCAACGGTAGTAATAAAGCATATGAGTTATGTAAATTATATCTTACAAGTTGCAAGCCTCATGCATAGTATACTAATAGTGTCCGCACCTCGTCCTACTTAGCTTGGACTACCGGGTCTTTGCATGCCATGTTTCAACCAAGTGTCACAAAGGGGTACCTCCATGCCGCCTGTACAAAGGTCTAAGGAGAATGCTCGCATTTTGGATTTCTCGCTTTTGATTATTCTCAACTTAGACATCCATACCGGGACAACATGGACAACAGATAATGGACTCCTCTTAAATGCATAAGCATGTAGCAATGATTATTATTCTCATATGAGATTGAGGATATATGTCCAAAACTGAAACTTCCACCATGATTCATGGCTTTATTTAGCGGCCCAATGTTCTTCTCTAACAATTTTGCATGCTCCAACCACTAAAATGATAGATCCTTCAGACAAGACGGACATGCATAGCAACTCACATGATATTCAATAAAGAGTAATTGATGGCGTTCCCCAGAAGCATGGTTATCGCACAACAAGCAACTTAATAAGAGATAAAGTGCATAAGTACATATTCAATACTACGATAGTTTTTAAGGCTATTTTGTCCCATGAGCTATATATTGCAAAGGTGAATGATGGAATTTTAAAGGTAGCACTCAAGCAATTTACTTTGGAATGGCGGAGAAATACCATGTAGTAGGTAGGTATGGTGGACACAAATGGCATAGTAGTTGGCTCAAGGATTTTGGATGCATGAGAAGTATTCCCTCTCGATACAAGGTTTAGGCTAGCAAGGTTATTTGAAGCAAACTCAAGGATGAACCGGTGCAGCAAAACTCACATAAAAGACATATTGTAAACATTATAAGACTCTACACCGTCTTCCTTGTTGTTCAAAACTCAATACTAGATATTATCTAGACCTTAGAGAGACCAATTATGCAAACCAAATTTTAGCATGCTCTATGTATTTCTTCACTAATAGGTGCAAAGTATATGATGCAAGAGCTTAAACATGAGCACAACAATTGCCAAGTATCACATTATCCAAGACATTTTACCAATTACTACATGTAGCATTTTTCAATTCCAACCATATAACAATTTAACGAAGAGGAAACTTCACCATGAATATTATGAGCTAAGAACACATGTGTTCATACGAACCAGCGGAGCGTGTCTCTCTCCCACACAAGGATGAACTTATTCAGAGAACTAAGATAACAAAACAAAAATAAAAATAAAAGCACAGACGCTCCAAGTAAAATACATAGGATGTGATGGAATAAAAATATAGTTTCACTAGAAGAAACCTGATAAGTTGTCGATGAAGAAGGGGATGCCTTGGGCATCCCCAAGCTTAGATGCTCGAGTCTTCTTAAAATATGCAGGGATGAACCACCGGGGCATCCCCAAGCTTAGACCTTTCACTCTTCTCGATCACATTATATCACCCTCTTCTATTGACCCTTGAAAACTTTGCCACACCAAACTTCAAGCAAACTCATTAGAGGGTTAGTGCATAATCAAAAATTCACATGTTCAGAGGTGACACAATCATTCTTAACACTTCTGGACATTGCACAAAACTTCTGAAAGTTAATGGAACAAAGAAACTCATTCAACTTAACAAAAGCGGCAATGCGAAATAAAAGGCAGAATCTGTCAAAAACAGAACAGTCCGTAAAGACGAATTTTAAGATGGCACCAGACTTGCTCAAATGGAAAAACTCAAAACTAATGAAAGTTGCGTACATATCTGAGGATCACGCTCGTAAATTGGCAGATTTTTTCGAATTTTCTACAGAGAACTGTGCCCAGATTCGTGACAGACAGCAATGCTGTTTCTGCGCAGCGATCCCAAATATAACATCAACTTTGACATAGAAACTTTACTTGGCACAAAAACATGATAAGGAGAGGTTGCTACAGTAGTAAACAACTTCCAAGACTCAACAAAACAAAAATTGCTGTAGTAAAATAAACACATGGGTTATCTCCCAAGAAGTTCTTTCTTTATAGCCATTAAGATGGGCTCAGCAGTTTTAATGATGCACTCGTAAGAAATAAGAGTTGAAGCAAAAGAGAGCATCAAGAGACAAATTCAAAACACATTTAAGTCTAACATGCTTCCTATGCATAAGAATCTTGTAAATAAACAAGTTCATGAAGAGCAAAGTAACAAGCATAGGAAGATAAAACAAGTGTAGCTTCAAAAATTTCAGCACATAGAGAGGCATTTTAGTAACATGAAAATTTTTACAACCATATTTTCCTCTCTCATAATAACTTTCAGTAGCATCATGAGCAAACTCAACAATATAACTATCACATAAAGCATTCTTATCATGAGTCTCATGCATAAAATAATTACTACTCCCAACATAAGCATAGTCATTCTTATTAATTGTAGTGGGAGCAAATTCAACAAAGTAGCTATCAAATATAGGAGGTATATTGTAATCATAATCAAATTTATCCTCCATAACAGGTGGTAACAAAAGACTACTATCATTATAATCATCATAAATGGGAGGCAAAGTATCATCAAAGTAAATTTTCTCCTCAATGCTTGGGGGACTAAAAATATCATGCTCATCAAAGCCAGCTTCCCCAAGCTTAGAATTTTCCATAGCATTAGCAACAATAGTGTTCAAAGCATTCATATTAATATGTTCCATGGGTTTTTTAATTTTCGCATCAAACCATCCATGTCTTAAATCAGGAAATAGAATAAAAAGGTCATTGTTGTCCATTATGCCTAACTAGTGTAAACAAGAAACCAAATGTCGCAATTGCAGAGTCTAAAGGAAATAGCTTCGAGCACACACACAATGGCGCCGAAAAAGTACCTGGAACCGAAGTATGAGTGCCTTTTACCTTTCCTCCCCGGCAACGGCGCCAGAAAAGTGCTTGATGTCTACGTTCCCCCTCCTTTCCTGTAGACAGTGTTGGGCCTCCAAGTGCAGAGGTTTGTAGAACAGCAGCAAGTTTTCCCTTAAGTGGATCACCCAAGGTTTATCGAACTCAGGGAGGAAGAGGTCAAAGATATCCCTCTCATGCAACCCTGCAACCACAAAGCAAGAAGTCTCTTGTGTCCCCAACACACCAAATAGGTGCACTAGTTCGGCGAAGAGATAGTGAAATACAGGTGGTATGAATATATATGAGCAGTAGCAATGGTGCCAGAAAATAGCTTGCTGGCGTGTAGTTGATGGTGGTAGTATTGCAGCAGTAGTAACACAGTAAAACAGTAAACAAGCAGTAGTAACTCAGCAGTATTTAGGAACAAGGCCTAGGGATTACACTTTCACTAGTGGACACTCTCAACATTGATCACATAACAGAATAGATAAATGCATACTCTACACTTTTGTTGGATGATGAACACATTGCGTAGGATTACACGAACCCTCAATGCCGGAGTTAACAAGCTCCACAATAATGCTCATGTTTAAGTAACCTTAAGTGTAAGATAGATCAAAAGACTAAACCAAGTACTAGCATAGCATGCACACTGTCACCTTCATGCATATGTAGGAGGAATAGATCACATCAATATTATCATAGCAATAGTTAACTTCGCAATCTACAAGAGATCATGATCATAGCATAAACCAAGTACTAACACGGTGCACGCACTGTCACCTTTGCACACATGCAGGAGGAATAAAACTACTTTAATAACACATCACTAGAGTAGCACATAGATAAATTGTGATACAAAACTCATATGAATCTCAATCATGTAAGGCAGCTCATGAGATCATTGTATTGAAGTACATAGTAGAGAGATTAACCACATAGCTACCGGTACAGCCCCGAGCCTCAATGGAGAACTACTCCCTCCTCATGGGAGCAGCAGCGGTGATGAAGATGGCGGTGGAGATGGCAGCGGTGTCGATGGAGAAGCCTTTCCACTTCCCCGGCAGGGTGCCGGAACAGAGACTCCTGTCCCCCAGATCTTGGCTTCGCGATGGCGGCGGCTCTGGAACTTTTCTCGTATCGTGGCTCCCTCCCTAAGGGTTTTCGATGCAGGGGCTTTATATAGGCGAAGAGGCGGCGCAGGAGGGTCAAAGGGGCGACCACACCATAGGGTGGCGCGGGCCAGCCCCGGCCGCGCCACCCTATCATCCGCCCAGGGCCCCCTCCGGCTCTCGGTGTTCTGGATGCTTCCGGGCAAAATAGGAACTGGGCGTTGATTTCGTCCAATTCCGAGAATATTTCGTTACTAGGATTTCTGAAACCAAAAACAGAAAACAGGAACTGGCACTTCGGCATCTTGTTAATAGGTTAGTTCCAGAAACGCATAAATATGACATATAATGTGTATAAAACATGTAGGTAACATCAATAAAGTAGCATGGAACATAAGAAATTATCGATACGTTGGAGACGTATCAGCGGACTTTCACCAATGGACTAGTGGCACATCCGCTTATCCAATAATTTTGCAATAAGAGCTGGCAACGGGGTTCCCAGCCCCAATTAATAACTTTCATTAATAATTCTCTTCACATGTTTTGCCCTGATTTATCAGTAAGCAACTTAATTTTGCAATAGACACTCCTCCATGGTATGTAAATGTTGGAAGGCACCCGAGGATTCGGTTAGCCATGGATTGAGAAAGCCAAGGTTGGGGGAGTGTCATCCATAATAAAACTAAAATACATGTGTAAACAAAAGAGAAGGGGATGATCTACCTTGCTGGTAGAGATGCCGTCCCTCATGGGAGCCGCTCTTGGAAGGTTCGTTTGGCAAGGGGTTAGAGTGCCCGCTACCATTCGTTGACAACAACAAACACCGCTCAAAATCTTACTTTTATGCTCTTTATATGATTTCAAAACTTGAAAAGCTCTAGCACATGATTTAATCCCTGCTTCCCTCTGCGAAGGGCCTATCTTTTACTTTTATGTTGAGTCAGTAAACCTATTTCCCTCTGTCTTAAGCAAGCAATTGAGTTGTTGTGGACCAACCATTTATGCTATGATTGAGCTAATCATGTCCTTTATACTTTCTTGTTTAGTACAAATTTTATCTGAATGAATATGATTTTGAAAGTTATCAATGATTATGAGGAGATTGTTATGATTGAGAATGAAAGCCCTGCTATATAAATTCTAATATGAAAGCTTTGTTTAGAAGATAAGTACAATCCGTTAGTAGTTCTCTGACCAAGAACAAAGTTTGCCATAACCATTTATGATTTCCTATGCACCTTTACTTGTGATTTCTCTTTACTTATTTCAAGTTGAGTAATATGAAGAGAATGTTTACTAGAATGTCTTGTGTGAATCAATATGATGCTTCTTGTCCGTATTTTATTTATCGACTCCTCACTCCATAAACATGTGGTCTTGTTTATTGAGCTCAGTTTCGCTTGGGGACAAGCGAGGTCTAAGCTTGGGGGAGTTGATACGTCCATTTTGCATCACTATTTTATATCATAATTTGTGTTATTCATTGATATATTTCATATTTGGACACAATACTTATGTTATTTCATCTATTTTGCATATTTCATGATTATTGGAGGATCGAGCACCGGAGCCAGGATTCTGCTGGAAAAAGCACCGTCAGAACGCAATATTTCGGAAGATCAACTGCGGAAGGAAATTAGACCAAAAATCCTATTATTCCAGATGACGAAGGAAGCCAGAAGGGGGAGCCATCTGGACCCAAGGTGGGCCCAGACCATAGGGCGGCGCGGCCCATGGCCTGGCCGCGCCACCTTGTGGTGTGGGGGCCTCACAGCCCCTTTCGCCTCCTTTTCTTCGCGTACTTCTTCGTCCCGAAAACCTAAGCCACAGGGGTACGTCGCGAAGAGTTACAGCCGCCTCTGCGGGGCGGAGAACACCAGAGAGAAAAGAGCTCTCCGGCGGGCCGCCGGGGAAATTCCCTCCCGGAGGGGGAAATCGACGCCATCTCCATCGTCATCGAGCTGGACATCATCCCCATCGCCATCACCATCATCTCCATCATCTACACCGCCATCTCCACCGCTGCACCTCGTCACCGCTGTAACGATTTGGGTTGGATCTTGATTGTTTGATAGGGGAAACTCTCTCGGTGTTGATTTCTACTTGTTATTGATGCTATTGAGTGAAACCATTGAACCAAGGTTTATGTTCAGATTGTTATTCATCATCATATCACCTCTGATCATATTCCATATGATGTCTCGTGAGTAGTTCGTTTAGTTCTTGAGGACATGGGTGAAGTCTAAATGTTAGTAGTGAACTATGGTTGAGTAATATTCAATGTTATGATATTTAAGTTGTGGTGTCATTCTTCTAGTGGTGTCGTGTGAACGTCGACTACACGATACTTCACCATTTATGGGCCTAGGGGAGTGCATCTTGTATTCGGTTGCTAATTGCGGGGTTGCCGGAGTGACAGAAACCTGAGCCCCGTTGGTATATCGATGCAAGAGGGATCGCAGGATCTCAGAGTTTAAGGCTATGGTTAGATTTATCTTAATTACTTTCTTGTAGTTGTGGATGCTTGCAAGGGGTATAAAAACAAGTATGTATTAGTCCTAGGAAGGGCGGTGCATTAGCATAGGTTCATCCACACAACACTTATCAAAACAATGAAGATTAATTAGCTGTATGAAGCGAAAGCACTAGACTAAATTCCAGTGTGTCCTCAAGAACGTTTGGTCATTATAAGTAAACAAACCGGCTTGTCCTTTGTGCTAAAAAGGATTGGGCCACTCGCTGCAATTATTTCTCTCGCACTTTACTTACTCGTACTTTATTCATCTGTTACATCAAAACCCCTTGAATACTTGTCTGTGAGCATTTATAGTGAATCCTTCATCGAAACTGCTTGTCAACACCTTCTGCTCCTCGTTGGGATCGACATTCTTACTTATCGAAGATACTACGATACACCCCCTATACTTGTGGGTCATCAGATGGACATAAAAGTACCTCCAGCAGCTGAATCCAATAGGTTCCTTGAGGAAAAATTCAATTATGCATAAAAGGTTTGGATGATCATCCAAGTAGTCAGTCCATGGGTTGGGCAATTCTTTACCAAAGATTTCATTCTCTCCCATGCTTGAGCAACATGTTCATTATCAAATTGTTTAAAATTCATTATGCTACTTCTCAAAGATATAATCTTAGCAGGAGGATAATATTTACTAATAAAAGCATCTTTGCATTTAGTCCATGAATCAATACTATTCTTAGGTAAAGAAAGCAACCAATCTTTAGCTCTTCCTCTTAATGAGAAAGGAAACAATTTCAGTTTTATAATATCACCATGTATATCCTTATACTTTTGCATTTCACAAAGTTCAACAAAATTATTAAGATGGGCAGCAGCATCATCATACTAACACAGAAAATTTCTCTCTCATAACAAGATTTAGTAAAGCAGGTTTAATTTCATAGAATTCTGCTGTAGTAGCAGGTGGAGCAATAGGAGTACATATAAAATCATTATTATTTGTGCTAGTGAAGTCACACAACTTAGTATTTTCAGGAGTACCCATTATAACAGTAATAAAGTAAACTAGGCAAATAAAGTAAAGACAAGTAACTAATTTTTTTGTGTTTTGATATAGAGCTAGTAAATAAGACAGAAAGTAAAGTAACTAATTTTTTGTGTTTTTAATATGAAGTAAACAAGACAATAAATAAAATAAAGTAAAGCAAGACAAAAACAAAGTAAAGAGATTGGAAGTGGAGACTCCCCTTGCAGCGTGTCTTGATCTCCCCGGCAACGGCGCCAAAAAATGCTTGATGGCGCGTAGATGTACACGTCCGTTGGGAACCCCAAGAGGAAGGTGTGATGCGCACAGCAGCAAGTTTCCCCGAAAGAAACCAAGGTTATCGAACCAGTAGGAGCCAAAAAGCACGTGAAGGTTGTTGGTGGAGGAATGTAGTGCGGCGCAACACCAGTGAAACTGGCGCCAACGTGGAACCTGCAAAACATCAAAGTACTTTGCCTCAACGTAACAGTGAGGTTGTCAATCTCACCGGCTTGCTGAAACAAAGGATTAAGCGTATCGAGTGGAAGATGGTGTTTGTTTGCAAAGAATAAAAAAGTAGAATGTATTCAGATGTAAAAGAATTGACCGGGGTCCACAGTTCACTAGTGGTGTCTCTCCAATAAGATAACTAGCATGCTGGGTGAACAAATTACAGGCGGGCAATTGACAAATAAAGATTCAATACATATCAACGATGATTACTATGTGATTTAATCAGGGCATTACGACAAAGTACATAGACCGCTATCCAGCATGCATCTACGCCTAAATAATCCACCTTCAGGTTATCATCCGAACCCCTTCTAGTATTAAGTTGTAAACAACAGATAATTGCATTAAGTATGGCACGTAATGTAATCAACACAAATATCCTTAGACAAAGCATCGATGTTTTATCCCTAGTAGCAACAGCACATCCACAACCTTAGAACTTTCTCACTGTCCCAGATTCAATGGAGGCATGAACCCACTATCGAGCATAATTACTCCCTCTTTGAGTTACAAGTATCAACTTGGCCAGAGCCTCTACTAGCAACGGAGAGCATGCAAAAACATAAACAACACATATATGATAGATTGATAATCAACTTAACATAATATTCTATATTCATCGGATCCCGCCAAACACAACATGTAGCATTACAAATAGATGATCTTGATCATGTTAGGCAGCTCACAAGATCTAAACAATGATAGCACAAGCGGAGAAGACAACCATCTAGCTACTGCTATGGACCCATAGTCCAAGGATGAACTACTCACGCATCAATCCGGAGGCGGGCATGATGATGTAGAGCCCCTCCGGTGATGATTCCCCTCTCCGGCAGGGTGCCGGAGGCGATCTCCTGAATCCACCGAGATGGGATTGGCGGCGGCCTCTCGCAATGTTTTCCGTATCGTGGCTCTCGGTGGGGGTTTCGCGATGAAGGCTATTTGTAGGCGGAAGGGTAGGTCAGGGGCGACCCGAGGGCCCCACACAACAGGCCGGCGCGGCCAGGGCTTGGGCCGCGCTGCCCTGGTGTGTGGCCCGCTCGTGGCCCCACTTCCTTTCCCTTCGGTCTTCGGAAGCTTCATGTAAAAATAGGCCCCCGGGCGTTGATTTCGTCCAATTGAGAATATTTCCTTACTAGGATTTCTGAAACCAAAAACAGCAGAAAATAGCAACTGGCACTTCGGCATCTTGTTAATAGGTTAGTGCCGGAAAATGTATAATAATGCTGTAAACTATGTATAAAACATTCAAGTATTGTAATAAAAGTAGCATGGAACATAATAAATTATAGATACGTTTGAGACGTATCACTCCCCTCTGGCCCCTCTTCGGTGCTCTGGAAGCTTCCGGGAAAAATAAGATACTGGGCGTTGATTTCGTCCAATTCCGAGAATATTTCCTTTGTAGGATTTCTGAAACAAAAACAGCACAAAACAGGAACTGGCACTTCGGCATCTCGTTAGTAGGTTAGTTCCGGAAAATGCATAATAATAATGTAAAGTATGTATAAAACATGTGAGTATTGTCATAAAAGTAGCATGGAACATAAGAAATTATAGATACGTTTGAGACGTATCAAGCATCCCAAGCTTAGTTCCTACTCGCCCTCGAGTAGGTAAACGATAACAACAAATAATTTCAAGTGACATGCTACCAACATAACCTTGATCAACATTATTGTAAAGCATACGAGATGGATGGAGTGATTCGAAGCAAAAGATTGCTAACAAAAGATAATGACTAAACAATTGAATCATATAGCAAAAAAATTCATGAATAGTACTTTCAAGACAAGTATCAACAAGACTTGCATAAGAGCTAACTCATAAAGCAATAGATTCAAAGTAGAATTGTGGGGCCCCGGACTAGCTGTCCGAAACACCCGTTATGCATACACATTCACGATCCCATGATCAGTGTGTCGTGAAAGCATAACCGAACTGGTATCAAATACATCATCCATTACAGTACCGAATAAAAAGATTACAACAGGTCACATGACCAATACTTACATAAGAGCCGATGGCAGGAGATCAACAATCACACAGCGGAAATACTTCAGACGAAAGCGTTCGCATGGCCCAAGGCATGCCATAACCCTACAGCAACTGACTGGGAGAACGTTCCTAGCTCGCATAGACGTCGTCGACTCCTTCTTCATCTGTCGGATTCCACCAAGTCTGGCCAAGTAAATAGCCAGGGACAAAGCCATGAGTACATTATGAATTGTACTCGCAAACCACCATAGAGAGAAGTAAAGGATATGCATATTTGGCACTAGCAAGGAACAGGCACTATTCTAGGGTTACGAGGAGCGAGAGATTGCTTCTCTCGAGAGTATGACATATGTATGTCTTTGTGGAAAAGCTTTTTGAAAACAAATTTATTTTAAGACAATAGGTAAGGATGACCCATTTTCCTTTCCGGCCATCATAATGACCAAACACTTTTCCAACTTTCCACCGTACCTCCCAGGTACATTTCCACCAGTCCCACTGGTATCTTTTTTTTTTCCAAAACCTTTGGAAGACATTTTTTTATAAAACAAAACCTTCCTTTAATGCCAAGCAGCTTCCATTCCCACGTCCATAACCGCGGACACGGCTATTCGAATAGTTTTACACTCTGCAGAGGTTGTACACTTTCCCACAAGATCCGGATACTTATCGTGTGAGCATCATCCCCGCATACCAACATATGCCACGACAAGCACCCGATCGCAGTTTTTCGCTTGCTCGCCTTAGCCTAAGACATGCCGCCTAGAGTTGTACCTCCCAACACCAGAGTCCGGGGTCGTTTACCCAGGAGTAGCAAATTCCCCGACCAGCTCGACCCTCCGGAATGCCGCGACCAACTGCGGGGCATTATTCAATGGGAGCTCATAGGTTGTACCCCTGCCATCGAAGAGACGGAAAGGCGTCCCAGTACGTCGGGAAGGCCCGGTCGATAGGTGTCCATGCTCGGACTACCCCTTACACTTGCAGGACCCAAACTAAGGCGAGACAAACTACTACGCTACGCCCGTCCCACTAAAGGGTAATGTGGTTGTACTGGCTAGGTCCGGTTCAGGTACTCAGTCACCAAAGGTTTTCGAAAACATTTTTATCTCCACTTGCCTCCAGCAACTTTCTTCCCAAAAACCTTTTCCTTTTCATAAGCTCACACTTGGGCAGGGCTACCCCATTCCAAGGTTTTCGAAACACTTCTTTTCTTGAAAACATTTTCATAAACCCTTTTTTTTGTAGAGGGCTCCCAACCTATAGTCCAACTTTTCTTTGAAAAGCGGCGACAAGAGTGATAAGGTGATAAGCACCATATCACTAATAGAGGTGTGATCAGTAGGTACCAATGAGGGCTGCACCCTAAGGGTGGATTAATAAAACTCCAGGTGGCACTAACCACCGACATAATAAATAAAAGACATGCACTTTATAAAACCTGTAATAATGCAAGAGCAAGAATATATATAGGATCAGAGATGCATCAAGAGGTGGCTTGCCTTTGTTGGCTACTTGTCCCTGGACTTCTTCTTCATGAAACTCTGCTCTTCCTTCCTCTTCGAAGTCCTGACCAAGATCCTCTCATTCTTCTCCGATAGTGTCGCATTCTAGCGTCGCAAAAGAAAGGAAGAACAATCCACACACAAACATAGCATCAACCACTCATACAAAACCAGTATCAAACCACTCAATCAGAGGCACTAAACACACAGAATAAATAGCAGTTGGGGCCAGATGGTCATTTTATTTATAAAGGGGCTTATTTTTACCGCTACTCGAAAAGACCTTAATTAACAACTATAAGATAAAAATGATCTAGCTCCCACCAAAATATAATCTGCACTAGTACTGGTAGGTAATTAATCTTGGAAACCACCATAAAGGGTCTGATGCCAAAGTTCATTACAAAACATTTTAAACAAAAACAATCCAATTTCCTTATGGGTAAAATAAGCACTAGCACCAATTTAACAAGGCACTCCAGAATAATGCACACAAATTTTTGGTAAATTCACAAGGAGTAAATCTTGAATTTATAAAGCTACAGAAATTGGATTCACTAAATTTGGGTTTATAAAATAATAGTTATGATATTTATAAAACCAGAAATGACTTAGGGACCAAATAAATGGCCTAAATCTTTCTGTGACTCACAAAAATACATGCAGCATATATAATGGAAGCTATTAACATGTGGAACTCACATGCATTGGAAATTTCCAAAAATACGCTTTTAAATATTTTTAAATATTTTGACAAGGCGGAAACTAGAGCCAACCATATTCAAGGCAAACAGTCATCAGAGCCTATACAACCAGTAACAAACATATCATTGGATAGGTACTGAAAATTGTGATCCAGAAAAATTGGTTTGACATTTTTCTGAGCCCTAAAATAATTACTACAAATATTATACTGAAAAGGTACTCTGTTTTGGATATAAAATTCCCAGAAATTTAACATCGGTCACAAAAATATTTACTTAGGCACACTTGTAGCCTATGGTGATACCTAACACTGGGATTTGGGTTTGTTTCCAAAACATTTTTAGTTTTTGAAATAAAAATCACACAAGGATATACTGGACAGATCTAGGTTTTTAAACCATACAAAATTTAGGAAGCTCCTGCATGCACCACCTATGCTAAAATGAAGCTACTGACATATAACTTCTAGAAAAATTAACCCTACTGCAGAAATATGCACGCAACTCTCACAAACAAATAAATACCACACCAGCAACATTTCACAGGAATAAATATCAGTAAATATATATAGCAGTAATTCATATGCATGCAACTATAGATGGTTCCAAATTTATGTAAGCATACAGGAAAATTTTAAGAACTTAAATCGGAGCATCCAGGAATATTTGGTGGATTTAAACTGAAGGGGATATGTCTGCGAGATTAATTTCAGAGAAAGAAAATGAATGACAGGGGCCGAATATTTAACTGGGCTGCGCGGGACAGAGCGGGACAACCCAGTAGTGTGTCCAGGGTGTCATGGGGAAAATATTAAAAATCTGACTACGGGTCCCACCTCTCATGCTCTCACTTAAAACTGAAGGGGTGTGCCACCCTAGGATCAAGATCTAATGGCTCAAAATCTCCACTTTGACTTAAAACGACATGGATGCTTTAAAAAGCGTGCAACCAGCTAGGTAGTGTACGTATGTTGATCAAAACGCCATGACGTTCATGTCTGCGACGACGGAGGCAGTCAAGAAACTTACCATGGGCGCTCGGAGGCTAGGATGATGATGTGGGACTGCGGAGGAGGCTCATCTTGGTCTTCTCATACGCGCAGGTGGGCTTGCGGTTGATGGCGAGGTCGCAGCTTGGCGACTGGACGGAGCTGCACGGACTAGCTCGGCGACGGCAAGGAACGGGAGGCTCACCGGCGGTGGTCGAAGACGAGGGCTGCGGCGTGGAAAAGTAGAGTAGAACGAGCGGATCTCTTCGGATGTCGCAGGTCCGCAGACGGCTCGCTAAAGTACACACGGACGCAGCGACACCTGCGACGACCACGTCGGACTCGACGGCGGCTACTTCCCGGCGAGCTGCAGGGTAAATGGAGGGAGTAGTGAGGACTCGAAAGACAGCAGATAAACAGAATGAGACGGAGATAGAGGGCGGAGAAGTGCGCCGGCCTCGTCTGCAACGAGCGGCTCGACGACGAGCTTCAGCTCGGTCTTCTCCGACGGCGAGGAAGGGAGCGAGCAGGGCTCTGCCTTAAAGAGTTTTCTGCAGGGTGGAGGGGAGTGAGAGGGTGAGGACAAGAGGCGTTGTGGAGTTAGACAGGGCTCGGGCAGGCTGGGTGCTTGCTATAAAAAGAGGTGGATCGGCACACCGTAGACGAGGTGCACGGCTCGTTGGCGAGCTAAGGGCGAACGTGATTGGGCAGGCCGGCGGTGGCAATGTGCACGGGATATAGGTAAGGTGCGAAGGAACTGAAGCGTGCTAGGGGAGGCAGGGCACCGGTCTTGGTCGTGCAGGCCAGCGCACACACGCGAGCAGCGTGTCCGTGGACTGACGCAGGCCATCGAATGTGGGGTGCGCTTGGGACACAGGGAGACGACAAGTACGGGAGGTGGAGCTGCGCCAGCGAGCCAGTGGGGGCGAGGCGAGGTCAGAGACGAGAGGACTGGTCGGGGGACGGGCGATGCTACTACGTGGAGTTCGTGGTCTGGCTGCCGTGGGCGGCGAGCGTGGCCAGCAGAAAAAGGACAAGGCGAGGATCTGGGGCTGCTCCAGGAAGGCCAATGGAGTGAGGCGGTATCGGTGGCGAGAGGACAGGGCAGGAGAGGGACGGTCGGCTCAGAGAGGAAGCGCCCAGGGCGTGCCTGCCAGGTGTTCGACGAAAGTCTACCCATCAGAGCATGGTCGGGCGAGGCCGAAAGGATGACGACAAGGCCAAAATATTGTGGGGATTCGACCAAAGAGAGGGAGAGGAGACTAGTGGCGCGATATCTCGGGCAGCTGAGCTGGTCTTGGCATTGGGACATGCCATCGGTGTCCATGGCAAGGAGAGAGAGAGGGAGTTAGGGCTAGACATGGAGGCTTCCAGGTTGGTCCTGGGAGCGAGTAGGTTCAGGGCACACGGCCTGGTACTCGGTCAGAGGGAAAAGGGAGGGCTGTAGTAATTGATCCAAGATCTTGCTAGTGACATGCATCGATTCGTCTCACACCTTCACTTACAAATAGATCCTGCCAAACAACGTACTGCAGCACGTAAAGCACTGCTGTTGTGAACCTGAGAAGGTTTCATGTGATGGAGATGTCAAGAAATGGTGGACGGTGATTTATTACAATAGAATGATTTGGCTTGAAGGCTGCCATGGCAAGGCATGGCGTGGCATGGCCCTCCTTCAAAGAGACGCACCAAGAGGCCAAGGGAGGAGCACATGCAATCCGGCCATGCATTAGTGTAGGTGATCGTGTAACAAAATTGGTTGTTGGATGGTGTTAAAAGATAATTTAGGGAGATGGTGATTATCAAATGGTATGACGATATAGACACAATGGTAATGGTTCCCAGAATTATTTGATGAGAAAAAGCGCAAGAAATGGCATATTATGATTTACGTGCATTTTGGTAAAAAGGAAATAGAATGAAGCAAAATAATTTTCTAGAAAATATTTTGAATGGAAATGATATGATAAAACATATCAGCGACATTTCCTATTTTTATTCAAGAAAAGAGTTCGAAATTAGTTTGGCAAAAAAAAAAAATAGAACATTTTGGAAGTCACAAATACAGAGGTCTAGGGTTTTAAATGGTTAGCCCAAATCGGAGGGAAAGTCCAAGTTTTGTAAATTGTCAATGCCACAAGATCATGGTTTAACTTCAGAGTTTAGATTCGTTTCAAGGATGCAAAGCAAGTATCAGGGTAAGATAGGGATGAATTGGAAATTATCCATTGGTTGGACAAATGATCATCTACCACGGTTAAGGATAGATGAAGTGATGACATGACATGATTGATCAATGAGATGTATTAGTGGCAAAACCAATGCCATGAGTAAATGATCACAGATCAATTAGTCCTAAAATTTAGCTTTGTTGCCAATGGCCTTTATTAGATTTAAACTAGAAAAGAAATCTTATTTTGAAAAGCTTCAAAAAAATAGAGCGGGTTTTAGAAGGAGTAGAATGACCCATAGTTAAAGTAGAATAGAATATGGATCATTCCTTTTTGTTTTTTTAGGAAACCAAAACTGCATATAGAGGATTTTATAAAATTTTGAAGCCACACAAGTAAGATTTAGCCATTTGGCAAGTACTTTGTGTCAAATATAATTTTAGAAAACCGTTTTTGTGATACTATGATCTGAGGTGGTCCTAGCCACTTAAAAGGAATGATTTTTTTTTTTGAAAGATCATAAGAAATATGATTTTGAGTCATAAGACAAAGCAAAGAAGTTTTGTGTTTTCGTCAAAGAGGTTCAAATACTTTTGAAAGAGAGGAAGTTAAGGTAATACAAGAGCGGCCATATCATGAGTGTTTTCTCGAGAAAAGAAGATGTGGGTTGAGGTACTTCACTTAACATTATTCAACAACCATCACCTATAAAAAAAAGTTAGACACATTTCAACCAAACACATGACAGCACAAGCAAAACTTAAAAAGTTTTTGTTCCCCCAGATTTTTGCACTTTGGACAAATAAACAAGGTTGCAAAAGTTGGGGTGTTACAGACCTTCCACCCTTAAAATAATCTCGTCCCGAGATTACTAAGCGTAGTACTAGAAAGGTTTTATAGGTTAATCTAAGTTAGACTCCAACTTCTGGTAGACGTGCCGTTGTCG
This sequence comes from Lolium multiflorum, assembly GCA_030979885.1. NCBI lineage: Eukaryota > Viridiplantae > Streptophyta > Magnoliopsida > Poales > Poaceae > Lolium > Lolium multiflorum. The sequence continues at coordinate 339,705,498 of CM061749.1, forward strand.
GAAGATCACAACTTCAGCTTCTGCGAGACACGATAGATTTCTGCCGAGGGAAAACTTCGTGAAGAGGTTGACTTCTCCATGCCGGTGTTAGATCTGTAGCTTACTAAAAATGTTCGAGGGGTCCACGATCATTGGAGAGTTAGAGCATCCACGGTGATTTTTTAGAAAGATCGAGGGTTTTTAGACTTAGCTTTGATTTTAGTGGAAGACGAAGTCTTCCACCCTTAAGATTGTTCATCGGGGGTTCGGGAAAACTCAGAGCTACATCCATGGGGTCCTGTCGGGCGCTTTTGAAGAAGTCATCGATCTCCCGTCTTGAGTTGAAGAATCTTCAGTCCGAAGTGCAGTGCACAGCTTCAAGAGGCACACGCGGTGTTTACTACTTTGTAAGATGATCGTTTAGTTAGTAGGTCAGCGAAACTCCTGGTGGGTCTTCACAGAAAGCAGCAACAATAGTTGTCTAAAACAGTCTTCGGCTTTAGGGTTGGTGTTCACTAAAGTACACCAAATCTTGAGTCTTGAATTGTCTTCAAAGGCTTCACTTGAAGAGGACCAGATGGACCTGGTAGAATAACTTGGCTTCAGTGCTACAACTCACTTAGTTTGTTAGAAGGTGAGTCAGGCTGAGGTTTTAGGAAGATAACCTCAATGTTAGCGCAATTATGCTCTACGGTTAGACAAAATTAGAATGGCTTCATCTTCTCGTGGGGTTGCGGTCGATCTTGAAGTCACTGGCTTTTGCTTCCTTGGCGTCGCAGGGTGTCTTCGACTGAATGGCGCACTAAGTTGGGCCTCCAGGAAAACAGGGTTCGATCTAGTTGTTACCTAAGTTAGAGTTATGGTTCTCAGTTAGCTTTTCAAACTAACAGTTAGTATATCTTCCAGAAATTTGAGAAAAAAAATGTGAAAGAAAAATACTATAGGAGGGTTTCCTAGATGAGGTTACCACGCAAAAGGGTTTTTTTTTTTTCAAGCCGAAAGGCTAAAACCAGCATACACACAACAGGCAATCACAAGCACTCAAGCAGCAAGTTCACAACACCAGAAGCAATCATGAAAACCACACGAGGTATTTTAAGTACCCAAGGATACCTAATACGCAGGGTAGCTCAATCAAAGCAATTGAGTTTGTCCTACCATCCTATAGGATTGGGTTGGTCAGAGGTGTAGACGTCTTTAGTTTGCTGATATTGACTTCAACATTGATTCTTGTAGAAGTTGGTGGTGAAGTAGACATGATGTTGAGCCGTCGATGTTGAGTCGGGGGTGAAAGCTGCATATGATCTTCTTATCTCAATACGGAGGGGTAATTTCTGAAGAGCTCCATGGATGACCGCTTCTTGTGACAGGCCTAAAAATTACTAGTCAAGAACTGAGGACTTGATCCTTAATGACTGCAAAAGTGCAAGTCCAAAGAGGAACAAGGTCAACTCCTTGACAGACTTCGGTGACAACCAAAGACATGATCTTATTATATGTATACGCGTACTGCTAAGTAGGATCTATCTTCAATAGCTGCAGTCAGAGATACTTGAGACTACCTGAAGGGTAGATCCATCTTCGACTTCGACTCTTCGAGTCTGAGTTGGGGACATCGTCCAATATGTTGATTTGAAAGAGGGTGAGATAGTAGAATCAGAAATTTCCGAAATCTTTCGAAATCAGAGAGCGGGATAAGAATGAGAAGTTTCTGAAACGATAAGAAGATAGAAACGAAGCTTCTAATTACTTCGGAAAATAAGTTTCGTCAATAGTTTTACCAAAGTAGTATCGTCCTATCTAACGTCCATGCTAACTAAGGTCTCCTACAGTCAGGATGGCTCTGATACCAGCTCTGTGGGGCCCCGGACTAGCTGTCCGAAACACCCGTTATGCATACACATTCACGATCCCATGATCAGTGTGTCGTGAAAGCATAACCGAACGGTATCAAATACATCATCCATTACAATACCGAATAAAAAGATTACAGCAGGTCACATGACCAATACTTACATAAGAGCCGCGATGGCAGGAGATCAACAATCACACGAAATACTTGACGAAAGCGTTCGCATGGCCCAAGGCATGCCATAACCCTACAGGCAATGACTGGGAGAACGTTCCTAGCTCGCATAGACGTCGTCGACTCCTTCTTCATCTGTCGGATTCCACCAAGTCTGGCCAAGTAAATAGCCAGGGACAAAGCCATGAGTACATTATGAATTGTACTCGCAAACCACCATAGAGAGAAGTAAAGGATATGCATATTTGGCACTAGCAAGGAACAGGCACTATTCTAGGGTTACGAGGAGCGAGAGATTGCTTCTCTCGAGAGTATGACATATGTATGTCTTTGTGGAAAAGCTTTTTGAAAACAAATTTATTTTAAGACAATAGGTAAGGATGACCCATTTTCCTTTCCGGCCATCATAATGACCAAACACTTTTCCAACTTTCCACCGTACCTCCCAGGTACATTTCCACCAGTCCCACTGGTATCTTTTTTTTTTCCAAAACCTTTGGAAGACATTTTTTTATAAAACAAAACCTTCCTTTAATGCCAAGCAGCTTCCATTCCCACGTCCATAACCGCGGACACGGCTATTCGAATAGTTTTACACTCTGCAGAGGTTGTACACTTTCCCCACAAGATCCGGATACTTATCGTGTGAGCATCATCCCCGCATACCAACATATGCCACGACAAGCACCCGATCGCAGTTTTTCGCTTGCTCGCCTTAGCCTAAGACATGCCGCCTAGAGTTGTACCTCCCAACACCAGAGTCCGAGGGGTCGTTACCCAGGAGTAGCAAATTCCCCGACCAGCTCGACCCTCCGGAATGCCGCGACCAACTGCGGGGCATTATTCAATGGGAGCTCATAGGTTGTACCCCTGCCATCTGAAGAGACGGAAAGGCGTCCCAGTACGTCGGGAAGGCCCGGTCGATAGGTGTCCATGCTCGGACTACCCCTTACACTTGCAGGACCCAAACTAAGGCGAGACAAACTACTACGCTACGCCCGTCCCACTAAAGGGTAATGTGGTTGTACTGGCTAGGTCCGGTTCAGGTACTCAGTCACCAAAGGTTTTCGAAAACATTTTTATCTCCACTTGCCTCCAGCAACTTTCTTCCCAAAAACCTTTTCCCTTTTCATAAGCTCACACTTGGGCAGGGCTACCCCATTCCAAGGTTTTCGAAACACTTCTTTTCTTGAAAACATTTTCATAAACCCTTTTTTTAGAGGGCTCCCAACCTATAGTCCAACTTTTCTTTGAAAAGCGGCGACAAGAGTGATAAGGTGATAAGCACCATATCACTAATAGAGGTGTGATCAGTAGGTACCAATGAGGGCTGCACCCTAAGGGTGGATTAATAAAACTCCGGGTGGCACTAACCACCGACATAATAAATAAAAGACATGCACTTTATAAAACCTGTAATAATGCAAGAGCAAGAATATATATAGGATCAGAGATGCATCAAGAGGTGGCTTGCCTTTGTTGGCTACTTGTCCCTGGACTTCTTCTTCATGAAACTCTGCTCTTCCTTCCTCTTCGAAGTCCTGACCAAGATCCTCTCATTCTTCTCCGATAGTGTCGCATTCTAGCGTCGCAAAAGAAAGGAAGAACAATCAACACACAAACATAGCATCAACCACTCATACAAAACCAGTATCAAACCACTCAATCAGAGGCACTAAACACACAGAATAAATAGCAGTTGGGGCCAGATGGTCATTTTATTTATAAAGGGGCTTATTTTTACCGCTACTCGAAAAGACCTTAATTAACAACTATAAGATAAAAATGATCTAGCTCCCACCAAAATATAATCTGCACTAGTACTGGTAGGTAATTAATCTTGGAAACCACCATAAAGGGTCTGATGCCAAAGTTCATTACAAAACATTTTAAACAAAAACAATCCAATTTCCTTATGGGTAAAATAAGCACTAGCACCAATTTAACAAGGCACTCCAGAATAATGCACACAAATTTTTGGTAAATTCACAAGGAGTAAATCTTGAATTTATAAAGCTACAGAAATTGGATTCACTAAATTTGGGTTTATAAAATAATAGTTATGATATTTATAAAACCAGAAATGACTTAGGGACCAAATAAATGGCCTAAATCTTTCTGTGACTCACAAAAATACATGCAGCATATATAATGGAAGCTATTAACATGTGGAACTCACATGCATTGGAAATTTCCAAAAATACGCTTTTAAATATTTTTAAATATTTTGACAAGGCGGAAACTAGAGCCAACCATATTCAAGGCAAACAGTCATCAGAGCCTATACAACCAGTAACAAACATATCATTGGATAGGTACTGAAAATTGTGATCCAGAAAAATTGGTTTGACATTTTTCTGAGCCCTAAAATAATTACTACAAATATTATACTGAAAAGGTACTCTGTTTTGGATATAAAATTCCCAGAAATTTAACATCGGTCACAAAAATATTTACTTAGGCACACTTGTAGCCTATGGTGATACCTAACACTGGGATTTGGGTTTGTTTCCAAAACATTTTTAGTTTTTGAAATAAAAATCACACAAGGATATACTGGACAGATCTAGGTTTTTAAACCATACAAAATTTAGGAAGCTCCTGCATGCACCACCTATGCTAAAATGAAGCTACTGACATATAACTTCTAGAAAAATTAACCCTACTGCAGAAATATGCACGCAACTCTCACAAACAAATAAATACCACACCAGCAACATTTCACAGGAATAAATATCAGTAAATATATATAGCAGTAATTCATATGCATGCAACTATAGATGGTTCCAAATTTATGTAAGCATACAGGAAAATTTTAAGAACTTAAATCGGAGCATCCAGGAATATTTGGTGGATTTAAACTGAAGGGGATATGTCTGCGAGATTAATTTCAGAGAAAGAAAATGAATGACAGGGGCCGAATATTTAACTGGGCTGCGCGGGACAGAGCGGGACAACCCAGTAGTGTGTCCAGGGTGTCATGGGGAAAATATTAAAAATCTGACTACGGGTCCCACCTCTCATGCTCTCACTTAAAACTGAAGGGGTGTGCCACCCTAGGATCAAGATCTAATGGCTCAAAATCTCCACTTTGACTTAAAACGACATGGATGCTTTAAAAAGCGTGCAACCAGCTAGGTAGTGTACGTATGTTGATCAAAACGCCATGACGTTCATGTCTGCGACGACGGAGGCAGTCAAGAAACTTACCATGGGCGCTCGGAGGCTAGGATGATGATGTGGGACTGCGGAGGAGGCTCATCTTGGTCTTCTCATACGCGCAGGTGGGCTTGCGGTTGATGGCGAGGTCGCAGCTTGGCGACTGGACGGAGCTGCACGGACTAGCTCGGCGACGGCAAGGAACGGGAGGCTCACCGGCGGTGGTCGAAGACGAGGGCTGCGGCGTGGAAAAGTAGAGTAGAACGAGCGGATCTCTTCGGATGTCGCAGGTCCGCAGACGGCTCGCTAAAGTACACACGGACGCAGCGACACCTGCGACGACCACGTCGGACTCGACGGCGGCTACTTCCCGGCGAGCTGCAGGGTAAATGGAGGGAGTAGTGAGGACTCGAAAGACAGCAGATAAACAGAATGAGACGGAGATAGAGGGCGGAGAAGTGCGCCGGCCTCGTCTGCAACGAGCGGCTCGACGACGAGCTTCAGCTCGGTCTTCTCCGACGGCGAGGAAGGGAGCGAGCAGGGCTCTGCCTTAAAGAGTTTTCTGCAGGGTGGAGGGGAGTGAGAGGGTGAGGACAAGAGGCGTTGTGGAGTTAGACAGGGCTCGGGCAGGCTGGGTGCTTGCTATAAAAAGAGGTGGATCGGCACACCGTAGACGAGGTGCACGGCTCGTTGGCGAGCTAAGGGCGAACGTGATTGGGCAGGCCGGCGGTGGCAATGTGCACGGGATATAGGTAAGGTGCGAAGGAACTGAAGCGTGCTAGGGGAGGCAGGGCACCGGTCTTGGTCGTGCAGGCCAGCGCACACACGCGAGCAGCGTGTCCGTGGACTGACGCAGGCCATCGAATGTGGGGTGCGCTTGGGACACAGGGAGACGACAAGTACGGGAGGTGGAGCTGCGCCAGCGAGCCAGTGGGGGCGAGGCGAGGTCAGAGACGAGAGGACTGGTCGGGGGACGGGCGATGCTACTACGTGGAGTTCGTGGTCTGGCTGCCGTGGGCGGCGAGCGTGGCCAGCAGAAAAAGGACAAGGCGAGGATCTGGGGCTGCTCCAGGAAGGCCAATGGAGTGAGGCGGTATCGGTGGCGAGAGGACAGGGCAGGAGAGGGACGGTCGGCTCAGAGAGGAAGCGCCCAGGGCGTGCCTGCCAGGTGTTCGACGAAAGTCTACCCATCAGAGCATGGTCGGGCGAGGCCGAAAGGATGACGACAAGGCCAAAATATTGTGGGGATTCGACCACAGAGAGGGAGAGGAGACTAGAGGCGCGATATCTCGGGCAGCTGAGCTGGTCTTGGCATTGGGACATGCCATCGGTGTCCATGGCAAGGAGAGAGAGAGGGAGTTAGGGCTAGACATGGAGGCTTCCAGGTTGGTCCTGGGAGCGAGTAGGTTCAGGGCACACGGCCTGGTACTCGGTCAGAGGGAAAAGGGAGGGCTGTAGTAATTGATCCAAGATCTTGCTAGTGACATGCATCGATTCGTCTCACACCTTCACTTACAAATAGATCCTGCCAAACAACGTACTGCAGCACGTAAAGCACTGCTGTTGTGAACCTGAGAAGGTTTCATGTGATGGAGATGTCAAGAAATGGTGGACGGTGATTTATTACAATAGAATGATTTGGCTTGAAGGCTGCCATGGCAAGGCATGGCGTGGCATGGCCCTCCTTCAAAGAGACGCACCAAGAGGCCAAGGGAGGAGCACATGCAATCCGGCCATGCATTAGTGTAGGTGATCGTGTAACAAAATTGGTTGTTGGATGGTGTTAAAAGATAATTTAGGGAGATGGTGATTATCAAATGGTATGACGATATAGACACAATGGTAATGGTTCCCAGAATTATTTGATGAGAAAAAGCGCAAGAAATGGCATATTATGATTTACGTGCATTTTGGTAAAAAGGAAATAGAATGAAGCAAAATAATTTTCTAGAAAATATTTTGAATGGAAATGATATGATAAAACATATCAGCGACATTTCCTATTTTTATTCAAGAAAAGAGTTCGAAATTAGTTTGGCAAAAAAAAAAAATAGAACATTTTGGAAGTCACAAATACAGAGGTCTAGGGTTTTAAATGGTTAGCCCAAATCGGAGGGAAAGTCCAAGTTTTGTAAATTGTCAATGCCACAAGATCATGGTTTAACTTCAGAGTTTAGATTCGTTTCAAGGATGCAAAGCAAGTATCAGGGTAAGATAGGGATGAATTGGAAATTATCCATTGGTTGGACAAATGATCATCTACCACGGTTAAGGATAGATGAAGTGATGACATGACATGATTGATCAATGAGATGTATTAGTGGCAAAACCAATGCCATGAGTAAATGATCACAGATCAATTAGTCCTAAAATTTAGCTTTGTTGCCAATGGCCTTTATTAGATTTAAACTAGAAAAGAAATCTTATTTTGAAAAGCTTCAAAAAAATAGAGCGGGTTTTAGAAGGAGTAGAATGACCCATAGTTAAAGTAGAATAGAATATGGATCATTCCTTTTTTGTTTTTTTAGGAAACCAAAACTGCATATAGAGGATTTTATAAAATTTTGAAGCCACACAAGTAAGATTTAGCCATTTGGCAAGTACTTTGTGTCAAATATAATTTTAGAAAACCGTTTTTGTGATACTATGATCTGAGGTGGTCCTAGCCACTTAAAAGGAATGATTTTTTTTTTGAAAGATCATAAGAAATATGATTTTGAGTCATAATACAAAGCAAAGAAGTTTTGTGTTTTCGTCAAAGAGGTTCAAATACTTTTGAAAGAGAGGAAGTTAAGGTAATACAAGAGCGGCCATATCATGAGTGTTTTCTCGAGAAAAGAAGATGTGGGTTGAGGTACTTCACTTAACATTATTCAACAACCATCACCTATAAAAAAAAGTTAGACACATTTCAACCAAACACATGACAGCACAAGCAAAACTTAAAAAGTTTTTGTTCCCCCAGATTTTTGCACTTTGGACAAATAAACAAGGTTGCAAAAGTTGGGGTGTTACAAGAATGCATTGAAGCAACACAAAGGATGATTAAGTTTCAGCAATTGCTTTCAACTTGTAACATGTATATCTCATGGATATTTGTCAACATAGAGTAATATAACAAGTGCAATAGGTAAACATGTAAGAATCAATGCACACAGTTAACACAAGTGTTTGCTTCTAAGATAGAAAGAAGTAGGTAGACTGACTCAACATAAAGTAAAAGAATGGCCCTTCGCAGAGGGAAGCATGGATTACTATTTTTGTGCTAGAGCTTTTATTTTGAAAACATAGAAACAATTTTGTCAACGGTAGTAACAATTCATATGTGCTATGCATAATACTTCCTACAAGTTGCAAGCCTCATGCATAGAATACCAATAGTGCCCGCACCTTGTCCTAATCAGCTTGGATTACATGGATTATCATTGCATAACATATGTTTCAACCAAGTGTCACAAAGGGGTACCTCTATGCCGCCTGTACAAAGGTCCAAGGAGATCAATTGCATTTGATTTCTCGTTTTTAATAGATCTCAACTTAAGACATCCATACGGGACAACATAGACAACAGATAATGGACTCCTCTTTTAATGCTTAAGCATTCAATAACAGATAATATTCTCATAAGAGATTGAGGATGTATGTCCAAACTGAAAACTTCCACCATGATACATGGCTTTGGTTAGCGGCCCAATGTTCTTCTCTAACATATGCATACTCAAACCATTTGATCATGACATCACCCTTACTTCAGACAAGACGAACATGCATAGCATCTCACATGATATCCAACAAAGGTAAAAAGTTGATGGCGTCCCAAGAAACATGGTTACCGCTCAACAAGCAACTTATAAGAACTAAGACACATAACTACATATTCATCACCACAATAGTTTTTAAGCTATTTTTCCCATGAGCTATATATTGCAAAGACAAAGGAATGAAATTTTAAAGGTAGCACTCAAGTAATTTACTTTGGAATGGCAGAAAAATACCACATATAGGTAGTTATGGTAGACACAAATGGCATGAGTTTTGGCTCAAGGTGTTTGGATGCACGAGCATTTCCTCTCAGTACAAGGCTTTGGCTAGCAAGGTTGTTTGAAGCAAACACAAGTATGAACAGGTACAGCAAAACTTACACAAGAACATATTGCAAGCATTATAAGACTCTACACTGTCTTCCTTATTGTTCAAACACTTTTACCAGAAAATATCTAGACCTTAGAGAGATCAATCATGCAAACCAAATTTCAACAAGCTCTACGGCAGTTCTCCACTAATAGATTTAAACTGCATGATGCAAGAGCTTAAACATGATCTATGAGAGCTCAAAACAATTGCCAAGTATCAAATTATTCAAAACCATATGAAGTATTTTCTGATTCCAACCAAATAGCAATCAACGAAGTAGTTTTCAGCCTTCGCCATTGAACATTAAAAATAAAAACGAAGAACACTAGTGTTCATATGAAAAAGCGGAGCGTGTCTCTCTGCCACACATGGATTGCTAGGATCCTATTTTATTCAGAGAATGAAAATAACAAAACTAAAATAAAAGCACACAGACGCTCCAAGTAAAGCACATAAAATGTGATGGAATAAAAATATAGTTTCACTAGAAGTGACCTGATAAGTTGTCGATGAAGAAGGGAATGCCTTGGGCATCCCCAAGCTTAGATGCTTGAGTCTTCTTAAAATATGCAGGGATGAACCACGGGGGCATCCCTTGTTGGAGATATGCCCAAGAGGCAATAATAAAAGTGGTTACTATATATCTTTATGTTTATGAGAAATGTTTATATACCATGCTATAATTGTATTAACCGAAACATTGATACATGTGTGATATGTAAACAACAAAGAGTCCCTAGTAAGCCTCTTAACTAGCTTGTTGATTAATAGATGATTAGTTTCATAATCATGAACATTGGATGTTATTAATAACAAGGTTATATCATTATATGAATGATGTAATGGACACACCCAATTAAGCGTAGCATAAGATCACGTCATTAAGTTATTTGCTATAAGCTTTCGATACATAGTTACCTAGTCCTTATGACCATGAGATCATGTAAATCACTTATATTGGAAAGGTACTTTGATTACATCAAACGCCACTGCGTAAATGGGTGGATATAAAGGTGGGATTAAGTATCCGGAAAGTATGAGTTGAGGCATATGGATCAACAGTGGGATTTGTCCATCCCGATGACGGATAGATATACTCCGGGCCCTCTCGGTGGAATGTCGTCTAATGTCTTGCAAGCATATGAATAAGTTCATAAGAGACCACATACCACGGTACGAGTAAAGAGTACTTGTCAGAGACGAGGTTGAACAAGGTATAGAGTGATACCGATGATCAAACCTCGGACAAGTAAAATATCGCGTGACAAAGGGAATTGGTATCGTATGTGAATGGTTCATTTGATCACTAAGTCATCGTTGAATATGTGGGAGCCATTATGGATCTCCAGATATTGGTTATTGGTCGGAGAGAGTTCTCAACCATGTCTACATAGTTCGCGAACCGTAGGGTGACACACTTAAGGTTTGATGTTGTAATAGTAGAACTTGAATATGGAATGGAGTTCGAAGTTTTGTTCGAAGTCTCGGATGGGATCCCGGACATCACGAGGAGTTCCAGAATGGTCCGAAGAATAAGATTCATATATAGGAAGTCATTTTATATGTTTGAAAATGATCCGGTGCATTTATGGAAGGTTCTAGAAGGTTCTAGAAAAGTCCGGAAGAAATCACTTTGGAAGGAGGAGTCCCGGAGGGACTCCACCACCCATGGCTAACCCTAGAGGGTGGAGTCCCGGTGGACTCCACCAAGGTGGCCGGCCACCCCTCATGGAAAGGTGGGAGTCCCACTTGAGGTGGGAATCCCACCTTGGGTAGGTTTCCTACACATGGAAGGTTTTGGGTTGGGGTCTTATTCCAAGACTTGTACACCAACTCTTGGGTGTTCCACCTATATAATGAGGGCCAAGGGGAGGGGGCCGGCCACACCAAAGCCATAGCTTGGCTGCACCCCTAAGTGGCCAGCCACCCCCTCTCCCCAAACCCTAGCCGCCCCACTCCTCCACCTCTCCCGCAACGCTTAGCGAAGCTCCGCCGGAGTTCTCCATTGCCACCGCCACCACGCCGTCGTGCTGCCGGATTCAAGGAGGAGCTACTACTTCCGCTGCCCGCTGGAAGGGGGAGAAGGACGTCGTCTTCATCAACACCGAACGTGTGACCGAGTACGGAGGTGCTGCCCGATTGTGGCACCGTGATCAAGATCTTCTATGCGCTTTTGCAAGCAGCAAGTGATCGTCTACCGCAGCAATAAGAGCCTACTCTTATAGGCTTTGGAAATCTTCAAGGGTGAGTCTCGATCATCCCCTCGTTGCTCCCGTCTTCTAGATTGCATCTTGGCTTGGATTGTGTTCTTGCGGTAGGAAAATTTTTGTTTTCTATGCAACGAATCCCTACAGTGGTATCAGAGCCGTGTCTATGCATAGATGGTTGCACGAGTAGAACACAATGGTTTTGTGGGCGTTGACGCTTATGTTGTCTTTAGTTTGAGTACTTTGCATTTTTGTGGCATAGTGGGATGAAGCGGCTCGGGCTAACTTTACATGACCGCGTTCATGAGATTTGCTCCACGCTCGACATGCAACTTGTATTGCATAAGTGGCTTTGCGGGTGTCTGTCTCTCCTACTATAGTGAAGATTAAATTTACTCTTCTATTTACAACACTAGTATCACCGTTGTGGTTCATGTTCGTAGGTAGATTAGATCTCACTCGAAACCCTAAACCACGTAAAATATGCAAACCAAATTAGAGAACGTCTAACTTGTTTTTGCAGGGTTTGGAGATGTGATATGGCCATAATGTGATGATGAATATGTATGAGATGATCATTATTGTATTGTGGCAACCGGCAGGAGCCTTATGGTTGTCTTTAAATTCCATGTTGAGTAGTATTTCAAAGAAGTTGTAATAGTTGCTACATGGGAGAACAATCATGAAGACGGCGCCATTGACCTTGACGCTACACCGATGATGATGGAGATCATGCCCGTTGATGATGGAGATCATGTTTGTGCTTTGGAGATGAAGATCAAAGGCGCAAAGACAAAAGGGCCATATCATATCACATATGAACTGCATGTGATGTTAATCCTTTTATGCATCTTATTTTGCTTAGATCGCGACGGTAGCATTATAAGATGATCCCTCTCACTAAAATATCAAGATAATAAAGTGTTCATCCTTAGTAGCACCGTTGCCAAGAATTGTCGTTTTGAAGCATCTCGTGATGATCGGGTGTGATAGAATCAACAAGTGCATACAACGGGTGCAAGTCAGTTTTGCACATGCGGATACTAAGGTGGCCTTGACGAGCCTAGCATGTACAGACATGGTCTCGGAACACGTGATACCGAAAGGTAGAGCATGAATCATATGATTGATATGATGTACACTTTGAGTGTTCGCCATTGAAATTACATCTTGTCTCGTGATGATCGGACTTAGGTGTGATGGATTTGGTTCGTGTGATCACTAAAACAATTCGAGGGATATTGTTTTGAGTGGGAGTTCACCTAGTTTTTAATTTTGTTAAATTAAAATTTGAACTCAATTTGTCATAAACTTAGTCTAAACTATTGCAAATATATGTTGTAGATATGGCGTCCCCAATCAATTTTAACCAGTTCCTAGAGAAAGAAAAGCTTAAGAGCAACGGTAGCAACTTCACCGACTGGTTCCGTCATGTGAGGATCTTCCTCAATGGCGGAAACCTGCAATATGTGCTTGATGCACCGGTGACCCTCCTGCAGAAATTGAAACCGATGAAGTAAAGAATGTTTACGCGACTCGAAAAACTCGGTACTCTCAAGTTCAGTGTGCCATCCTATGCAGTCTGGAAGCCGATCTTCAAAAACGTTTTGAGCACCACGATCCACATGAGTTGGTCAATGAGTTGAAAACTATATTTGAAACTCATGCGGCCGTGGAATGCTATGAAGCATCGAAACACTTCTTCGGTTGCATGATGGAAGAAGGCAGCTCCGTTAGTGAGCACATGCTCGCCATGACCGGGCATGCGAAGAAACTCAGTGACTTGGGAATAGTGATTCCTAAGACTGGGGATTAATCGTGTCCTTCAATCACTGCCACCTAGTTACAAGAACTTTGTGATGAATTACAATATGCAGAACATGAACAAAGAGTTACCTGAACTCTTCGCCATGCTAAAATCTGCTGAGATTGAGATTAAGAAAGAGCACCAAGTGTTGATGCTCAAAACTAATGAAAGTTGCGTACATATCTGAGGATCACACACGTAAATTGGCAAAAAAAATTGATTTTTTTACAGAGAGATCTGCGCGAATTCGTGACAACAATCTGTTTCTGCGCAGCAATCCAAATCTAGCATCAACTTTGCCATAGAGACTTTACTTGGCACAAAAACATGATAAGGAGAGGTTGCTACAGTAACAACTTCCAAGACTCAACAAAACAGTAGCAAAATAAACACATGGGTTATCTCCCAAGAAGTTCTTTCTTTATAGCCATTAAGATGGCTCAGTAATTTTAATGATGCTCTCGCAAGAAATAAGAGTTGAAGCAAAAGAGAGCATCAAGAAGCAAATTCAAAACACATTTAAGCCTAACCCACTTCTTATGAAAAGGAATCTTGTAAGGGAACAAGTACTGAAAGCACAAAGTAACAAGCGTAGAAAGGCAACACAAGTGCAACTTCAAGTTTATCAACATAAAGAGGGGAAATTTAATATTATTAAGATGCATATAACCATGTTTCCCTCTCTCATAATAACTTTCAGTAGCATCATGAACAAACTCAACAATATAACTATCACATACAACATTCTTGTCATGAGCTACATGCATAAAAGTATCATTACTCTCCACATAAGCATAGTTATTACTATTAATTGTAGTGGGAGCAAATTCAATAAGATAGCTATCATTATTATTCTCATCTCCATAATCATCATATACAGGAGGCATATTGTAATCATAATTAATTTTCTCCTCAATAGTAGGTGGACTGAAAATAGCATATTCATCATTGCAAACATCATATATAGGAGGTAAAGTATCATCAAAGTAATTTTTCTCCTCCATGCTTGGGGGACTAACAATATCACAACCAGCTTCCCCAAGCTTAAATTCTTCCATAGCCTTAGCGATAATAGTGTTCAAAGAGTTCATGCTAATAACATTGCTACAACTATTTTGCAAACAAAGTTCCATGGGTTTTTTAATTTTCTCTTCAAACACATCATGTCCTAATTCAAGATAAAGTTCATAAAGATCTCTAATTTTTTGTTGTTTTCCATTAAGCCTAACTAGTGAAAATAAAAACAAGAAACAAAAAGTCGCAATTGCAGTCTAAAGGAGATAGCTTCGAGCACTCACACACCGGCAACAGTGCTAGGAAATAGTTTAGTAGTCGGAGGATGTGAATACCTTTTACCTTACCTCCCCGGCGCCGGAAAATAGCTTGATGTCTATGTGTGCTTCTATTCTTGTAGACAGTGTTGGGCCTCCAAGAGCAGAGGTTTGTAGAACAGTAGCAAGTTTCCCTTAAGTGAATCACCCAAGGTTTATCGAACTCGGGAGGTAGAGGTCAAAGATAGTCCTCTCAAGCAACCCCGCAATTAAGATACAAGAAGTCTCTTGTGTCCCCAACACACCTAATACACTTGTCGATGTATAGGTGCACTAGTTCGGCGAAGAGATAGTAAAACACAGGTGGTATAGATGGTGGTAATATTGCAGAAGTAAAGATGCAGTAAAACAGTAAACAAGCGATGTTTGCGTATTTGGAAACAAGGCCTAGGGATCCTACTTTCACTAGTGGACACTCTCAACATTGATCACATAATAAATAACTTCTCCTCACTTGTGCTACATATACTCTTGTTTGATAACAAACACCATTCATTGTGTAGGGCTACAAGAGCTCCCTCAAGCCGGAGTTAACAAGCTCCACAACATTCGGCATTCATATTTAAGTAACCTTTAGAGCATAATAGATCTTTGCAATTTAGACCGAGTACTAACATAGCATACACACTGTCACCATTACACTATGAAAGGGGGAATAGATCACATCAATACTATCGTAGTAATAGTTAACTCCATAATCTACAAGAGATTACAATCATAACCTATGCCAAGTACTACATGATACACACACTGTCACCATTACATCATGAAGGAGGAATAGACTACTTTAATAACATCACTAGAGTAACACATAGACTAATAGCGATACAAAGCTCATCATATGGATCTCAATCATGCAAGGCAATTCATGAGATCATTGTATTGAGGTACATGAGAGAGAGATTAACCACATAGCTACCGGTAGAGCCCTTAGCCTCGAGGGAGAACTACTCCCTCCTCATCATGGGAGACAGCAACGGCGATGAAGATGGCGGTGGTGTCGATGGAGATGGATTCCGGGCAATTCCCCGTCCCGGCGGCGTGCCGGAACAGAGACATCTATCCCCGAACTTGACTTCGTGATGGCGGCGGCTGCGTAACTTTTCTCGTCCCGTGGCTTATCTTTTTAGGGTTTTTGAGGCGGAGAGTTTATATAGGCGGAAGGGCAGCCTCGGGGAGTCCTGGTGGAGCCACACCATAGGGGCGCCCCTGGCCGCGCCGCCTTGTGGGTGGGGCCCCCGGCTCCCCCGCCCCTCTTTGGTGCTCTGGAAGCTTCCGGGGAAAATAAGATACTAGGCGTTGATTTCGTCCAATTCCGAAAATATTTCCTTTGTAGGATTTCTGAAACCAAAAATAGCACAAAACAGGAACTGACACTTCAGCATATCGTTAATAGGTTAGTTCCGGAAAATGCATAATAATGATGTAAAGTATGTATAAAACATGTGAGTATTGTCATAAAAGTAGCATGGAACATAAGAAATTATAGATACGTTTGAGACGTATCACCTGCCCAACATAATTATGGTTATATATGTAACTCCTATGTGGTGAATCTTTATTCTATAATTTGATATATGAGATAGTAACATATGATTTGTTTGATATATTGATAGATGCATATCATGTACCCCGATCTTAAGTACTTGTTATGGTCCAACTTGTATGCAAGAGAATATATGGGGAGAAGTGTGTGTTAGATGGAGTAGCATGGTGGTACTGATTGAATAGTGACAACAAATTCAAGATCTACTATGGTATTCACTGTTCAAAAAATCAGCCGAGATACCAATTTATCATGAATCGGGTGGTAACCGATAAGATATCACGGCACCGATATTTCGGCCAATTTTCTGTCCAATTGCCGATATTTCGGCCGATGTTTAGTGAAATTTTGCTTAACTTCGATCCGCTAGTTGATATTTTTGTCCTATGGTCTTGTAGAATTGCGCATTAGCTCAAAATTTCCATTTTTATTGATTCAAATGTAAGGAATGAAGGCAATACTTCTATTCAATGCTCCGATATT
The DNA here is from genome assembly GCA_030979885.1 of Lolium multiflorum. Classification (NCBI taxonomy): domain Eukaryota; kingdom Viridiplantae; phylum Streptophyta; class Magnoliopsida; order Poales; family Poaceae; genus Lolium; species Lolium multiflorum. The sequence goes on from CM061749.1 coordinate 339,722,170, forward strand.
ATTTTTAGAGAGTATATTATGGAAAATTTAGTGCTAAAAATTAGGCCTGACAAAAAAATAAGCCGATAAATGGCCGACCGATAAAATCGATTAATTGACCGATAAGCGATTAATCTCCATTCTGAGGCCGACAGATAAGTAACAATTAAAGATTTCTTGAACATTGATGGTATTTACCTTTCTTTTGTTGGCTCACTAGGAATAAAGTGAATTCATGTGCTATAATTATCATGTGACGGCTTGATAATCTTGTTTGGTCAAGGTAGCATATTTGGGATTCAAACATTACGTAAAATTAGATAAGGGTATACTCTGTTGATTCTTAATTCAAGATTGCTTTGAGTTTTTTCTTTCTTGAGGAGTATAAGAGTGATGTGTTGCATCATCTCTATGTTAGGACGTGATTCCCGTATGAATGCTTGTCAAACACATGTTGAAGTTCCACCAATATTATTTCTTTGATGAAATTTTTGTGTCCACTACAACTTAAAAAGAGAATAGACAAGTGAACCCATGAACCCCGGTCCATTTTAAACAACGAGAAACATCTTTCCAACACAATTATCACACTTTATATTTTCTTCTATATATTATTTCGAACACAAAAAATACTTTCTTGACTTGCAAACACACAAAACCCAAAAAAACTTTCTCTTTATTGCCTTTTTTTATCTTGCTTGCTTAGTTTACTTGTTTTACTTTAGTTTACTTTACATTTATAATTCATATTACTAATACGAGACCTTGTGCTTGACAACCACATGGTGGAGTTGGGGACGCAAGACAAAAACTTTGCTTTGCAGGTTGCTAGAAGAGGGGAAGAAGAAATAACCTCTTTTCCAATTCCCCGAGAGTTCGATATAAACCTCGAGTCAGCCTTGTGGAGAAAATATGCTTGCTACAATACTCTTCACTTAGGAGTCCCAATGAGTTTGTACACACGGAGTTGTTGCCATCAGCTGCATGCTAGTGCGACACTCTCGTTCAGGCACCATCGACAGACGGCTGCGGTGACCTCCCTCGGGCTGCAGGGAATGAGCGGCTCGCCGAGGGGCCACTCCCTGAATCGGATGGACCCTTTCCATGCATGGCGGCTCCTCCCGCGTGCCGCTTGCACGGGTGGTGCTCGATTGTTTCCGGGGGAGCCCACCCGGGAACGATCTTCACTCGTTGCACATCGGCATGCGGGCGATGATGGAATCTGCGGTCTTCGAGTAGGGTGAGAATGTCCGACGAAGCCAACTCCGCACCGCTTGATCCACCGCACAAAATATCACCCTTCTAGTAAAGATCAACTGTGGCAGGTACTGAGTGCCTCCCCATGAAGGCACAGGTGCGGTCGTGCACACCATTGAGTTGTCAGACATGGGAATATTGGCGTTGTTGGGAAGCGATGCAATGCTTCAGGAAACGGGTCATCACCTCGCGCCTCGTTAGTCCCAACGTCTTCAACTCATTGACATGTCAGAAGGCATGCATGAGCTCGGCGTCTCGGTAACCTGTGGCGGGGGCAGTTCACCTAATCTCGTGGACCATTGGCTCGTCCAGTGACTCGTTGGGATCGAAGAAGAGCACAAAGCACCACTTGTAACACCATTTGGCCACCATGTGCTCTTCCTCCGCAGTGATGTACTCTTCGGCATCTCAGAGGATGAAGGTGAACCCGTTGACCGCATCTACAGGATTCACCAAATGAGGGAAGAAGTAGTGGAGAAACAAGGCCACGTTGGGAAGAACCCCCCACGAAGGCCTCACAGAGATGCTGGAACACCGACAGTGTTAGGATGTTGTTCGGGTGGAGGTGTGTGAACATCAGGCCTTAGTCCGCCAGGACCACCGCCCTGAACATAGAAAATGGCGGCACCATGCCCGCCATGAGAAAGCAGGAGTAGAGCCGCACGTACCACTCCGTATGCTCGGGGGTGTCCAACGGCATGAGTTTGGTTGAGCCGTTCTCGTTGGACGAGGAAGTAACGGCTTTAGCAAGGCGATTGAATGAAGCCTTGTCCTTACCAGGAGGTAATAACACACACGAGGCGTGCCACCGGGCCCAATCCTTATCGCGAGCCGATAAGACGATCCTCCCTTTCCCGTGCTGCGGCTCGTGGAGGACTTTGGCGGCGCCATCGGAGATTTGGTAGCAGCGGCGAGAGATTGGGGCAGATCTGGCTGAATGCAGAAGACTGGAGCAGAGGGAACTGGCAATGGTTCTGCGGTGGTGGTTCTTGCAGGCGAGGCATGGGGAACACTAGGAGGTTCTCCTCCTCGCCCACTAAGTGCTGCAGTTTCCCACGATGTGGTGATGGAATGGCTCCCATCACACCAATGGGCACGGAATACGATGGGTCTCCAGGATGATGTTGAAACTCGTCTTCCTGCATTTACCGTCTCGGTTTCCGCGTGCACAACCAACGCCCGACACGTGCCTTCGGATTGAATTATGACTTAGAAGACTCATCCCCCCCCCCAGCCCATGCGTTTGTTGTAAGGGCGTAGCCCGGCAACCAGCGCGGTTCTACCGGGATCAGCTTGGGAGCGATTCTCCCGGGAGATACAGAAGACCGCAAGGATACAAAGGCACGCCCAGGGGCTACTGTCGATGTAGTGGGAACCCGGGTCCACACTCTGAACTGGACGCATGGGCGGATGAGGAGCCCAGCGGCAAGAGTACTGCCAATAAGGTCCTCTGCTGAAAGGGTCAGCATCCAAGGCAGAGAAGACGTCTGCTGGGTTGGAGCATCGTTTTGTTCCTTGGGACACGTCCATCATGATCTCATTCATGACACGTTTCCTCGAGAGTGTACCTTTTTTTTCTTGAAATGGGGATATCACCCCGGCTTCTGCATCATGATGATGCACAAGGCCATTTATTAAAAAGATTCAAGTTCAGTATTGTTTTACAACTCAAGCATCACCAATAGTTGATACAGAAATCAACCAGCGAAAAAATCACAAACTACTCTGAGTACACATCAAAGTAGTCTCCTAGTATGACGCCAGCCAGTCTGGCGCCAAATATCCTGGACGACCATCTAGAGCCGTGTGCATCCAGAAACCATGGCATCCCACTGTCCCATCCAGCGACAGGAGGGCCCAAAGCTGAACCCAATGTGACATCATATGGATAAACTGCAAGAAATGAAAATATTATTTTTTGTTAAAGATAATATAATTTCTGATCCTCCATATAGACCAGCATAAAGCAGAAACCCCAATCCAGATAAAATCCTTAGATTTTATATCTACTCCATTCAACCAATTACCAAACATATTAGTAATATTGGTTGGAGGTGGAAGATCATATGTGAAATTAACCCTGCGCCAAAGAAGCTTAGCTAAAGGACATTCAAAGAATAGGTGTTGAATAGTTTCCCCTTCTCCACAAAAGACACATTTTGTGCACCCATTCCATCGTTTGGCTAAATTATCTTTAGTTAACAGAACCTTATTACTTAAAACCACATGAATATCTTTATCTTGGGGGGAATTTTAACCTTCGATAGATACTTTTTCAAAAAAGGGGTATGATCACTCATATGATCCTCATACATAGACTTGACCGTAAACAAGCCATTAGGTGTTAGATCCCAGACAAAGCGATCATTTTCTTCATTCAAGTTTACCATCATCAGTTTGCGACACAATTGTAACCAAGAAGTCCATCTGTTACCATTCAACACCAGTCGGAAACTAATATTCGGAGGGGTTTGAGCTAACACATGACCTACTGTTATATTTTTGTGATGCACAATATTATACAAAGTCGGATATTGCTGAGCTAGAAACACTTTTCCTAACCATGTATCTTCCTAGAAACGGGTACCCGTCCCATTACCCACTTTAAAAGAACCTCTAGAAAGAAAATCTTCCTTAACCCCCATCAATCCCTTCCAGAAGGGAGAATTGGTAGGCTTAACCTGCACCTCAGATAAGATCTTCTGTCTTAAGTATTTGGCTTGTAGCAATTCTTACGACACCCCGTCTTCATTAAGAAGTTTAAAAAGCCATTTCTCAATCAACATATATTCTTGATCTTGATTTCGAGAGTGTACCTAAATTTGGGAAACGAATGTGTCAGCCCGCGTGAGTCCATCTATTTGCGTCGTGTCGCTGAAGCGTGCGTAACCTATCGGCCCGTCCGCGTGGATTATTTCGGACGGCCGATAACTATTTAGGTCGGACCACTAGAGATGCATTTAGAAAGGTAATACATGGGCATAAAATGATATCCGGTAAGCGACTCGCACGGCTAATACGACTTGGTGATGAACTCTACTACTGCTCGGTCGGATACAACGAACCTACTCAGCACATGCACGCGACGCCGTGGCAACGTCGATCGGGATTATTATTCCAAACCAATCCAATGATGTATCCAAGACAATGAGTCAGAAATCACGCATATATTTAAGTTAGCAAGCTTCCTCCTATACAATAATGACCAAGACTTCCGCATCTGTAATACAGATCTACCTGAATACCTGAAACTCCCATGTATCGTAGATTATTATGTGTGATTAGAACTGAACCAACAACCCCATGTGAGAACACATGTCACCGGTTCGGCTGTATTTGTAGATGCCGAGTTCCTATATATATAGACTACCGTGTGAGTATTGCAGTCACAAGATTAAACAGAGATACTCTTCAAACTAGCTAGTATCCTAAGTAAGATCCCAGCGATCGAACTGCAGAGGAAGCATGGCTCCTATGAAGGTACATCTCTATTTGCAAATTGCAATCGGTCATTCAGCTTGCTAGATCTTGGTATATCAGTTAATGTCTCGAACTGATATTGATTCGTTATTCATCTGTAGTACAAATGTAACACCTCCTTTCGGTAATACGTGACTTATTTTTATCTAGATATAGATGTATCTACATGACAAATTGCATCTAAATACATTTGTATTTAGATAAAATTAGCACACTTATTTTCGAATAGAGCTAGGGAGCATTTGTAGGACTGGGAGTTTTTTTGAAACTGAGTTCTCCGCTGCAATTTTTTGGCATAAACAGGTTGTATGCTTTTTTTTTATTTTTTTAGCCCGAATCTATGTACTGTGCTATGCATCTCCTGGGTTACTGACATATTGCTCCCCTTCCAGTCCTCGGCGAGTAGTGGTAGCGACGAGCTGAAGCTGGAAACGATGGCCAGCAGCGAGTCGATTCCATGGGCCGAGAGCCGCAACGAATTCCCTGTACTGGTGCGAGTGAGGGCGCCCCTGGAGCGCACGCATCGTCACAGCGTGGACCTCGTCGCCGTGCTCGACACCAGCGGAAGCATGGGCTGGTATGGTAGGCTGGATAGCGTGAAAGAAGCCATGGGGTTCGTCATCGACAACCTCGGCAACGACGACCGGCTGTCCATCGTGCCGTTCAGACATACACAAAATGACCACCTGCGCTGCCCCCTGAGCGAAATGTCGCAAGAGAATCGGACGAAACTGAAAACCATTGTCAACAGCCTGCAGGCAAAGGGAGGAGATGATTTGGAATCTGCGAACGAGGCAGCAAAGGTATCGAATCCTTGTCTTGTATATGGACGTGATGCTCTACACACTGAATTTTACGAGATTTGCAATATTTCGCTTGAAACAGACATATATTTCATTCGGCATCTTTGGACTTTGATCCACTTAATAACCAACTAACAATATAAACATAAGTGACTATAGCTAGCTAAATCGCCTTAGAAATATGTACTACTCCCTCTATTCATAAAAAGATATCAAATATTCATCTAGTTTTGGATGTATCTATACACTAAAGAGTGTCTAGATATATCTAATTAAATTTTAGCAATCTTACATCATCTATTTATGAACAGAGGTAGTAGTATTATTTCACGGTCAATACTGATAGTCATACAATTAAGACCTTCCCATCGGTACATTGTTGGCTTGCGTGCTCCCATATCTTGCGGTAGGTTAGTTGCTTCTCAGTATCGCCTAGCTAGAAAATAGCAAAACCGATATCTGCAGTGTCTGCTATTGATGTTTCATACTCCCGATGTGACATCCTTTAACCACAATCATCTAGATAAGTGGTGGTGATACGCAGGGATGGAGCTGGCATATAGCCATTGGGGTGAGCTGACCCAGTGAAAATTAGCAATCTCTTCATTAAGTAGTATTAATTAGTGCCAAATTTCGCAAGATATACACATGTAATGAAATATGATAATTTGCAAAAAGGGGAAAAAAAACATGCCATGCAAATGCTATAGTATGTCAAGCCAACAAGTCTGCTTATTTTCTTAAGTTTCACTCACCTGAAAAAAGTGCAACTGCAGTTCTTCCGATGCACATTTTTGTAGATGACTGAGACTTAACAAAAAATTCAGTCAGCGAAGACCTAGAAAATCTATAATTTAACGCGTACTTTAAATGACCATGTTATTTTGGATAAGGTCATTTTTTTCGTTACAAGTGTCATGGATGATACCAACATATTTTTGCTATGTCTGCCAACTAAAAATCACTTATTGAAGTTATTAATAGTCCATAGAAACTGATGCTCACCTGTGTTACTAGTCCATAAAACTGAAAATAACAAATAAACCAACAGGTTTATTTTCCGAATATTAACTGAGGAACACGTTTACGTGCAGATACTTGGGGATCGTACACCTGATGATATCAGTAGCCGTATAGGGCGCATCATCTACCTCTCTGATGGTACCTACGATGTGAAGGATATTATCCCCGACTTCCCCGCAAATACCTTTGGCTTAAGTGACTCACATAAACCCGAGACCATGCAATACATCAGCGACTGCACCTCAGGCGTCTATTCTTATGTGAACACTAACCTTGATAATATCAAGGACGCCTTTGCACAGTCCATCGGTGGCCTCACCTCGGTCACCGCCATAGACCTCAAGATCAAGCTACAGACCCATAAGGGTGTCAGTATATCGTCCATTCAGTCCGGTAGTTACCGTCAGAGCATCAGCGCCGACAAGCAGGTGGGCACAATAGAAATCAACGATCTCTATGCCGGCGAGAAGAAGAACTTCATTGTGTTCCTGTCAATTCCAGAGGGCAAGGATAAGCTTATAACCATCAGCGGTCTATATCGGAATGTGAAGATCAGCAAGAATGACGCCATCCAGTTTGGTAAGAGAGAAGTGGTTGTCAAGCGGCCTAAGGCGAGTACTCCGTCAAGCGAGGTTGTGCGCCCTGAGGTGGCCGCGGAGCTTGTTCGGGGGAAGCTGGTGAAGGTCGTATCATCCATGGCGACAGAGCCACAACTGAACAACAGCAATCTCCAGAGTTTGTGGGATGGGATAAGGAATTCTGAAAACGGGCTCGAGGCCCCAGAGAAAATCATCTCAAACCTTGACAAAGGTGTAACCGCAATGCAGAGGGAAGGCAAGCCGTTCATGTTATCATGGCTCACGTCTCACTTGCGACAGCGCGCAACCACAAAGGACTCGCCCTCTGAATCTGGTGATTTTCAGACCAGTGTAATGAAGACCATGCTCCGCCTAGCGGATGACGATCAAGAGGAAGAGTCGGACTCAGACTCGGACTCGGACTCGTTAGTGGAAAAGAAGGAGATACAGCCAGTGCCAAAACCGGCGCCACAGCTAGAGGTCAAAGGAAAGTTGAAAATCATGTGGGAGAAAGTTATCACTTGCACTAGGAGTAACGCACTTCCATGTGGCGCACTCCTGCTTCTCTCAGTCTTACTTCTCATGTTGTATGTGAGAATCCCTGATACCAACCCACCTGGTATGATCATTGTCAAGGTGAATAAGGACGACACCACTAGCCCGACAGATGCATCAAGGCATCCGGGTTGGCCCAAGATGGAGAAATCACTTGAGGTGACAATGCTCAGGAGCATGGAAGACTTTGGGATTGCCTCTGTCTTCCACGGTACTTCACTCGAGGAAGTGAGGGACGCCACCAACAAGTACCTCTACCTGGTAATCAAGACTCGACTAACCTACTACTAGCTAACGATTGCTCTTCTTTCTGTTATATATAAGTACTTTCTATATATGCAGGCCATTGTGCATGCTAGCATTCTCGGTAGTCGGTTCAGGTCGGAAGATGTTGGCACCATCTCTATGCTGGAGGAGAAGGTCAAGAGTCTTGAAGCCCAGAAGAATGCCCTCCTTGTCAAGATTGAGGCCCTTGCCAAGGAAAAAGAGGAGATGGCGTTGTCCGCACAGAACTGCCCAGCCGTCAAGGAAAGCGACGAGGCGCTGCAGAGGGCAAACACGCGGATCGTGGAGCTGGAGAAGCAGCTGCGGGACAAGAAGGCCTTCGCGGAAAACGTGATGTCCGAGCTCAACAACGCCGAGGATCACCTCAAGACCTGCGGCCAGAGGGTCGACATGCTCGAGGCCAAAGTCAGGGAGATGGAGGGTGTCGTTATTATTAATTAGCCAGTTATTGATCAGTCCTACATAGGACCGCGCTGGCCATTTCTGCTTCGCATTACTTTTCCTTTACAGCTTTGAGGATCACCGATCGACCTTTGTGTGTTTAATTTCCCCTTTTTTATGTCTTCTAATAATCTTGCACCAGACATATACTCTATCAATCTTTTAGTGTGATTGTGTTTGTGTCATACCCTTTCCTATGTACTAGAAGGACCATGCGCGTGTTGCTGCGCCGTTTCTTGTTACTTGTCGTTGTTAAGATAGATCATTTTATTCAGATTAAGAAACTTCTAACTTCTGCAAAGTCAGAGCATTGCTTCAAAAATAGGTATACATTAGATCAATTACGCGGTAGAAGAGTAGAACCATTGACATGCGGCATGACACAGAGCGGGAAGGAATGGCAAATGGTTCAACATCAACAGCGTTATTCAGCGCAAGTTTGTTCATGCTTCACTTCATCCTGGTACCAGCAAATACAACCTGAAAAATATATAAAACTGGGTGTTAGGACAGGGATCCATTTAGCTAAAAATAGTTGGGGGCAATAGGAAAATACGTAGAAGCATTAGGCCAGCATTCATCCTAAAGAAAAATCCAGTGTGGAACAAAAAGCAAACATGTATCTGCTATGACAGGTTCATCGACCATCATCTCCATGTCCTTTCAGCATGTGTCGTGGTCCTTTAATACATATATTTATCGATGAAAAATGAATGTCCAATAGACTTGTACCACAAAAAGATGAAAATTATATTATCTCTATCATATTTGTCAGCTGCATGAATCACCTAGATATTTCCCATGAGAGTAGATTCTTCCTTTGCTATATGCACCGATTCCCTTTCTTGAACAGATTTTTCAGGAGTGTTTACTATGATCTGTCAGTTACAGAGAAATATATGCTTACATACGCGTGAGCAAACGAACTGCAAAAACACCAAAAGGATTATCCACGTACACATTCAACAATACACTTACAAAAATCTTTGGTTGACTTGCATCTTCAACACTGAACCAAGGTGGCCATTATATTCAGTGCAAGGCCCAATGGGTGTGTCGTAGCCTAATCGACAATACCTCGGAGGGGGGATCCTCACGAGGGGGAGAAGAAGTAGGGGCCATAGGGCGGAGTGCACACGGGACGGTGGTACGCGAGTTACCCAGCTTGAACACCCGCACGATGACAGGGCCTACTGCTTGTCCGGAATTATCTGGGCGCTTGCGCGTTGTTACAATGGTTGTGGTTGTGCCTCTAGGGCTCCAGGATCCGGCTTATAAAGGCGCCCGGATCTAGGGTTTACATGGAGAGTCCTAGCCGGAACACAAGTTGCCTAACTACGGTACAATATCTTGCCGTGTACGTCAAGGATCCGCCTTCCTTATGGCCGTACTGGATCCGGATACTTTATGGGCTCCCACGGATCCGGCCTCCTTCGTAGGTCGGTTAGGATCCGGCTCCAAGTTCCTGGACTGGACTTCATCCTTCTTGATCAACAGCAACTGGGCCGCCCGATGGGCCCCATGCCACCATCACCGTCTGTGGGCCACCCGGGCTTACCGGATCTAGGCCATGTCGTCGATATACCCATAAAGTATACCCACAACAGGGTGCGGTTTTGGCATGCCCTGATTGAGGACATGTGTCACTGGAAGAGCATGTAAGGAAACAAAAATACATGAATGTACACCTAGAAATACATGAATGTACACCTAGCCTTGTCATTCCGCTAAGCAAATATCAGCACCATTATGCCATGTAAAACAGCACCATGATGCGCCTCTAATTTTACTGAATATAACTTTGGAGTATACGAAAATATATTCTACTCCTGTAAATTCAAGAAAAATATAAGCTCAAGAGATGTACATTGATGAGCTCCCATAATAGCTACGTTTGGCTATATGTTTACCTAGACAGTCTTGTTTCCTCTCAATAGTTACTACCAAGCATTCGTTTGTATGAAATAAGGCCAATATAGAGAACCATTCAGAACTCAAAAAAATATGTCATGCTCCAGGTACTGTATGATGCAATGGAATAATTGAACATGATTAATTCTAAAACTACCAACTGCAGTAGGAACTGCAACGCACACAATGTACACTGAAATACCTACAAACTTCATCTCTATAATTCACGTCTCTGCAGTGATAACACCAACCAAGTACGGAGTAATATATTTCCAAATAGGAGAAAATCACTATGTAGAAAATCAGGTAAACAAGAAAGCTTTGATTTTTAACTCCGTTTGCCTTAAATTATCTAATCGCACCAGTCAATTTGAATAAATCATTTACTTGGTCTGACCATGACAGAGTACCTAAGAAATACACTAAGATGACATAATTACAGATTGGTGACTCTCTGTGTAAGGAAATTACTACTGAAGTGCCCCGCCCTCAAATCCATATTCTACCTGGGAATCCACTTCAATCATGTGACCAACTTTGGAATCCAACACCTTTACACCACACCAAGACAGTAATATGAATACCTAGCCACTAAATCCCTAACCATCCCCCACAAAAGACTAAATTGCCACCAACCACAACAAAACATTTTCCCAGATGCACTAATCTGACACATCATATACACCATGGCTGCATATACTTTCTATAGTAATATATCAATCTGCTACTTATTGAAGCTAATAATTCAAGCATTGATTGGTATTAGAGAACTTAAAAGAAAATAACTACATGGGAAGGAGTGAGGTGAAAAGAATTCAGGTACCCGAACCTTACTTGCTCCTGCGGCTAGGCTCGAAATAACGCACCTCGGCTCCTGCAGGTGAGTCTCCTGCTCCTCTGGACCAGTGGTCGCAACACGGCCATAAGGAGCGAGTGTCCAGTGTAGGCGCTAGCGATTCTTTGTTACCTGGGCTAGAGCGGGATACACACTGAAGCAACCTGATTTTCCATTATCTAGGAGAGCTTATATTTCGTGAACTTGACTTCCCTTAATAACAGTAACTCACCCTTTAGTATTTGATTTTGCAATAAATTCATATCATGTGGCAAAACGTCCGTAATCTTCCAATCTTCATTAGAGTGAATTTCTGTTGAAAGCACAATTTCATCACACTTGAAAAATTATCTTATTTCAATTTTGCAAAATTTCAATAATATGAATTACAAAGGAAATAAACCTCATTTAAATAGTGTATTCATCTCCATTGTCAATCTATCTATTTAAAGCACACCTTTGATACACCACAATCTATCTAGCCAATTCCCAGAGGTGTTCTGTTGCTAATCAACTAAATGAAAGCAAGAGCATGCATCCTACATCAGCAGTAGCATCAGAAGCAAGCAGTAGCATAAACAGTTTGATCAAATGTTCTTTTTGGTACATACTGGCTTGGTATTGTTATAATGTTTTACAAACTGATTCCCTTCCTGGTATATGCAAGTAGCTAGTACTAACTTAGATATACATGATATGTCTATATAGTAACTAATGATAATTAATATTAATAAGCATAATAATGTTTCATGTTGTGTTGTAAATTCTTCAAAAGGTATGCTTAGTTTAGTTAGAGAATAAATTGCTTTATGATAAGATACAACCAAAAGTAAGCAGCAGTTTGCAAATCAAGCGCTGATGCCAAAAAGCTCATGTTCCAATGTGTGGAGGCGGCCGAAAATACGATCAATCAATAGTAGCCAAGGAACGCACATACCTGATTGGAAAGAGAGCACATTCTTTACAGTGCATCACATAACTTGTATTGGAAGGGCACATACAATGGCCACCACCCGCAGCTGGAGATGACCTACATGATGCACAGAATCCATGTGATGCAGAGGCAGCTTTTCTCCATGTTGCATCTGCGTGACACGGATAGATGGAGGTCACACTGCTGCCGGATCGAATTTCTTCGACCCCTCAATTCCTCTATCGATCCGAGCTCCCACAATGCATCTCCTTGAAGTTTTAAGTAGAGAAAGTTAGTTTATGTGGGGGTTTGTTTGGACAAAATCTGCTAAGCTTGTTTGTACTCAGATCCTGCCCAGGTTCCATTCAGGAGCTAGCGTCGCCACTGTATAGAGGTGTACTTTCCTGAACCGCAGGCCCGGGTGCCTCTGCGGCGTGCCGTCGAAAAAGCAATGGTGGTGGTGACTTTGATACACCTGTCGCTGACGTTCGTGGGGTCTACTCCGATCAGCATCGTCTTGTCATGCCTTGCAAAGTGGCATCTATGCAATGCAATTGCACATACAAACAGACGACTATTTGTTAACAGAGGTTGCGTTCAACAAAATCAGTGAAGTCACATAGAAGACACAACTATTTGCTAACAACATAGATTTGCTTATATTTAACAAAATCACTGAAGATTGTATTGAAGTTATTCAGAGAAATAAACCAGGGAGATATAGTACACACAAAAGTACCTTGAGACAGTGATGTGTGTACTCTGCTGTGTGATATCGATGAGCCCGTCGTCGTAGTCGAGCAGTGGTCCATCCAGATGTTTGTGGAGTTGGGCTTGATCTGGATGCCGTCGACGTCGTGGCTGCGGCCGCCCTCGAACTTGAGGTTGAAGACGGTGACGTGGTGGCAATCCTTGAGCTGGAGGCCCTTGCCGGTGAGCTTGACCCGCTACCCGCGGCCGTTGATGGTCTTGTGGCAGTAACTCGGAGGTAAGTCGAGGTGGATGGTGCAGGAGACCTCGAAGACGATCCAGAGTGGCTCCTTGGCGCGACGCCTCATGGAGCAGCCCTTACTCGTCGTCTGCAACTGCAAATCAGGGACAGATCTGTCGGTTCGAATTCATCCCAAATTTACTGATGGAATTTAGGAAGAGCAATAGGTGGAAGGGCGGGAGGGAGACCTTGGAGGGACGTGATGTAGTAGAGGGCACCGCGGAGGCCGCCGCCAGCGTTGCGGCCGAATCCCTCGGCGCCGGCGGCGAGCGCTCGGAATATGCGGTCGGCGGCGGGGTAGGCCAGCCACGGATGCAAGGGGGAGGTGGGCCTCCGGCTGCGGCTCCATGTGGGGGCAGGGGAGTTAGGCTGCAGCGGCAGAAGTGGAGGGGGAGGGTGAGGGCGGGAGGCGGAGTTGGAGGAGATCCAGCGGCAGAAATCCACGAGAACGACGACACATTTCTCCAACAAAAACATTTCCTACGCGTGGGTTCAGCGACAGCGACCCGCCGATCGCCCACGAGCCTGCACAACACTGAAAGCCCCCACCACGCTCCCTTTGCCGTACATTATTAGGTATCTGGAACCAGCCATCGCAGACATGGTCGGACGGCGCTCGGCTGGCAGCAGCGTCGCGGTTGGGGACGACGAACGCGAGGAACTGCAGCGTGGCCAGCAGTGCCACCGGAACAAGCAGAAGTAGCGATGGCGCTGTGGCAGAGGAGGCAGCAGTAGAGGGAGCAGCAGAAGCGTCACGGCCGCCGCCGCGAGCCCCCCCACTCGCTCTCTGTATCCTGGCTAGCTGCATGTGCATCCAAGTTGACAAAGTAACATTAAGCGGCACATAGACAGCTAGCTAAGTTTTCTCAGTGGTACACACAAGCTTCTTTAGTGTGCTCCTCGGTGCCCCGGCGTGCTCAGTCGTCACAGGCTATCAAGATTTCGCATCTTAATTATCTATTATATAGTATTAAAAGTATATTAAGATTAATCAGAAATTAGAGTAATCGCTAGAAAATCCCAAAAAAATTAGAAACATCTGGCCGCTAATCTGGTGGATCCTCTTGCAACAATCAAGTATTAGACTATGGATTCACTTAAATCATCCCCACGCAAGATTGAAACTGAACCCTCCCCACCTGCCCCATATTTCTTTCCACGACCCTACGCCTATAGCCATCATCTGCCTATCATAGTCGTACCTCTCCTCTCTGCCCAACAATGGCCGGCCGGACGCATCCTTCTCCACCAGATCCTATGGGCTGCTAGCATTCGGCTAACCATTGGAGCGCGTAGCTCGGGCAAAGCGGCGCTGGACCGAGGCCGATTCCTCGTCGGAGAAGGTGAAGCGAGGTGGTGGAGCGGGTGGCAGCAGCGGAGGGGAGTAGGGTTTAGAAACCGAACTCTCCTCCGCGAGCCGTTTTAATACGGGGCGGCCGTCGAGTTTCTCGGGCCCCCGAACTAAGTTTACCGGCCAGGACGCGAGTTCAGGCCCCATTCTGGGCCACTTTCGTCCCGAACCCGTAAACTCGCCGGAAAATACGGTTCCCACTGATTTTCGGTTACTGTTAGAGTTGCTCTTAGTTTGTATTATTTCCACTAGGTAACACGGTTACAGAGATAAATAGAAGTGCATCGTCTGGAATCATACAAGGCGCTGATAATTAAGGAGTTGTTTTGTGGTACCCTTAAATAAATAATAGCCCTCCGTTTCCACCCATCTAAAAGCCTAAAAGATTTCATACCGGCGTTCAAAACGTCAAAGGTATGATACATACCTCTGCCAATTTTCGCACTAAAATAGAAAAAGGCCGTAGACAGGCCCCAGCCCAGTACACGGGCCCTGGCCCCATTCGGTAATGGGGAAGGGGACTGACCTGAACGGCTGAACCATCGTTCTTCTGTGAGGTCGCCGGGTTGGGTGCCGCCGCCGCGATTCTCGACTTGCACAACGACTCCGGCGCCACAGCGGCCGCGGCGGCGCGGCTCCTACCGCCGGCATTTACGGCAAGATCTCCACCTACCCCCTTTGCTGCCCCCTTCCCAACCCTAACCTGTCCCAACCGCGCGCCCTTGGCCTCACCACCGATCCAAGATCCTCGACGCTGTCCTCCTCGGTCCCCAAGGCCGCCGAGGTCGTTACACAGTTCTGGGAGCGGGGCCTGGAGGTCATCGCGAAGGGCCGCCCGCACCGGCTGGGCGGTGGCACATGAGATGGGAGGAGGCCGACGAAGTTGGGAGAAGAAATGGAAGGAGTCGATGGGAGGCGTCGTCGGTGCGTGTTTCGGTGGTCCAAAGCGACGTCGGCGCGTCGCCTTATCCGGCGTCGGTCCTTCAAGGTGCTCGTCGTCGCCCTGCGGTGTCGCCTGGTGCTAGGGTTGTGGCGCACCGCTGCACACCGACGAGGAAGGTTCCCCCGGCTACTCGGCTAGGTCGAGCCCGCCACCCACGACCTGGTAAGCAACTAAGAATCCATCCATTTTATCTAGGCTCCTTTCGTTTTGTGATTATGTTAGCATGAGAAGTGACATTCGTCAGTCAAATTTTCAGAGGTGATGATGGGAAACTAAGGCTGGTAGTTCACCGAGCGGTGCAGCTCAAAATTGGATCATTTTCCCTGCGCTTTATAACCAATGTTTTCAATCTAGATTCATTAGCTAATGTTGTGCATGTTGTGGCTACAAAAGGCATCTTCAATATCTACTATAACCCTAGGTAACAATGAGCGCAATGGTTGTTTAGTGAATGCCTTAATTGGTTTATAATTGGTAAACTTCGGTTGTAGAAAAAGAGCATGCCTCAATAAGAATATATTGTGATTTCAGAAGAGTTCTGATGTATGTAGAAATTTACGGTTGTTCTATAACTGTTAAGTTGGCGACTTAATAGTTCTTGACAGTTTATTTTTAACTAGTTTTGGGAGGTGTTTATTGTACTTGTTTGAATGTCATGGTCACTTAATGTTTTTATTTTGTACCAAGCCCTGTAAATTCTCGTATTTGTGATGCTAAATCGCTAAGGTAGCTAGAATTGTACATACCAATATACTTGCTGCTGCTAGTTGCCTAGTCCTACATTTCTTAATGCAATCTAGCAGGTTCTGATATTGGTTGTTTCTTACAAATACTGATAGGTTAAGCCAATCTGAATTCTCAGTACCCTATTAGAAGTTCACGAAAAGATTCAATCAACTATCATCCTGGAAGGAGCTTGATTGTGTGAAGCCGGTATGGAAGAACTGGAAGGACCTCAAGGTGGAAGACCTTGGAATCAAGACATTGTTTGGTGTTGAGCTTTATGCATGGTTCTGCGTAGGCGAGATTGCCGGCAGAGGATTCACCTTGACCGGCTATAAGGTCTGAATTAGTTGTCCTGGCTATGACATTACCTTGTAACGCACTGTTAGCCGATGCTTGTGGAAATGACAAAGATACATGTCTTCTTTCACAATTTTGTTTCTGAAAAGTTTTTAGTGCTTAATGCCAGCAAGACGAGCACACCATTCAGACAGTGCATCAGTAATGTGCTCGCTCAATTGTCCATTTCTGTGTTCTGGAACTTGATACCATGATGCACCACCCTTGTGTTTTCTGCTATGAAATGAGCCCATTTCTTGGTGCCGATGGAAGTGAATTGAGTATGTGTTGCCTGCCAAAACCCACCGGCGAGCAGTGGTTAAGCAACACGAAGGGCCGGGAGGCTTCCAAGGCTGCAGGGGGCCCTGGTCCCTCGACGTCGTCCCGCAAATGTTCCGGCACACGTACTAGCGGTTGCGAGGGCGTGCCACCTGACCTATACCTTGTCAGGAAGGTGTTGGATTGCTTCGATTAGTTTCCTGCATGGCAGACACGTAAACATTAAATACGAGCCCGATCGGCTCTCAGGTTGCCCTGTGGATCGGCTCACAAAGCCGATCGCCCCATGGTTCACGTCGGGTTAACGCTGACATGGGGCTCCTGCTTGATCAGTATAAAGCTAAACCAATCTACGACAGTTTAGGGTTTTCACCGTATGATCGGAACATCCTACGCGTAGTTGAGCCTAATAGACACGAAAGATAATGGAGAACTAACCCTAAAAGAGGCCTAAAAACCAACATTAAGTTAATTCCCAACATCCCTCTTAGGACTAACAAACCATACCTAACGCACTACCGGATCGTTCAACCCGTTTGCAAGGCCTAACCATATGGATATTAAACCAATCCTTGAAGATCAAGGAGCAACTATAACGGATCGGATCTACTAAACAACGCAAGACGCTGCCCTTACACCCGGATAGGTGTAAGGGCAGCTAGATATCGAGTGACGGCACAGCTAAGCAGATATGCGTAATAAAAGCATCTATGCAAGCCCCAAAACATCTACGATAAGTAGTGCTACTCGCCATCAACAACGCTTCAGCACGAGCAGCACAAGGTAAACGAATCGTGTGCTGCCTAGATCGCAAGATGCGATCTAGGCAGCATGATGCTTACCCGGGAGAAACCCTCGAAGGAAGGGGTGGCGATGCGCCTGATTTGTGCTTGTTGTGAACGTGATTATCCTCCTTTTCCGATAACCCTAGATACATATTTATAGTCCAAGGGACTTTCTAATTCGGGCGTGCACCTAACCGTGCACGGGCTAAACTCTATCTTTTAATTCTAAACCAAGATACGATCTACTATGTTACAGATACACGGGCAATTAAGCCCAAACTCTTCGTGCAAGGCCGCTTCAAAGATGCTCCACGCGTGTATCCTTCAAGCCCATCTTCACTTACGGCCCATCTCCTGATTTGGCCAAAATCTGGTGATAACACATGCCCCTGGTTTGGTAATGATAATTTCAAAACCACTCTGTTTTTTCTTCGAGGGGTCATGTCGTGACAGAGCAGAACCGTCGCAGTATTCTTCATCATGACACCTTGCCTTCTCAACTTCTCTGCATGATTTGACCTTTGGCACCACATCCTCGGAAACTGCTTAAGCATTAAATCTCCGCTATATCCCCTTTTATTTAGCCACTTCTTGCAGCCCTCTTCATCCCCTTCGCATTAGCACTCCAAAAGCCCTCCTCTGCCACCATGTCTTCCTCTTCTTCCTCTTTTTCGTCGGGCCTTTCCGTCCACTCCTCCCCCCTCCGGGAGCCGACGCCGGAGTGGGACCCGATAGAGGCCCATGCGGCCCACATTCGCCGCGCCATAGAGGACGGGGACGAGTCTAGCCATGACTTCTCCGTCTGGTCTGAGGACGACAAGTCCTCGACCGACGGGGAGAGCGACCTCCGTTTCCTCGCCAACGGGGAATCGGAGGAGGAGAGCGATGACGATCGCTTCTCCTGGGGGACTTCACCTCCTCCGAGGAGGCGAAGGAGGAAGAAGAGGAGGAGGACGACACCTCCTCCGACGAGCCGCCGGCCAAGCGCTTCGCCCCTGGCCGGGCAACCTCAGCGACTTCGACAGCGACGACGACGACGCTGAAGAGGAGGACGAGGACAACGAAGGCCCCGCCGGCGGCCGCGGCAGCAGCGACGACGAGTCCGCCGAGAGTAGCGCCGACAGCGGCGGTGACGGCGATGACGAGGGCAGCGACGGCCCGTAGATAGGATCCTTAGAAGGATCAGTAGTAGTAGATGGGGCAATGTACCCCCTAGTTTTTCCTTTTGAGAGCAATCAGCTCTTTTATGTAAGAAATCTTATTATCAATGAAGAACTTCCTCCAATTTGACTTTGCCGATTTCTTTCATATCGATTTAGCCCATTCTCCCTTATCTTGACTTTGCCGATTGTCAACTTGGTCGATGCTCAATGAGCCGATGGCAACGCATCAGTTTTTTCACAATAAATTGCAAGACAGGTCAATCCAGTTATCCCCTCAGACGGTAACTTGCAATCCTTGCTCAATTTCAGATCCCAAATTTCCAATCGAACAGGTCCAGCCCACAGCCTTGGGATCCTTAGATTTTGGACTCCAAATCATCCGATCGTGATGTTAGACCTGACGGCAAAACTCCTGAATTAACGCCTCCAGGAAAGCTTCTAGGACCGTAGCTGAAACAACTTGACGTTGAAGCTGATACATCTGCATAACAGTACCATTTGCTCACAACTTTCCTTGTGATGCTCTGTTCCCTTGCAGCAACAAACTGGCCCAGAGCCTATCAATGATAATGGCTCCCCCTTCAAACTCCTCTCACCAGCTCCGGTGGTTCCCTTCTGCAATAATTCACCACTGTTTTACAAAATTGTGGTGCAGTTAGCCGATTTCAACCAAAATCGGCTCCCAATAGCAAAGGATCTTCAGGGCCAGCTGCCTCCCGAGCCTCAGTCAAGGCGAGAACAGTAGCGAAAAAGGCGGCTGCCAGGAAAACTTTGAAGGGCAAACACCCCTCTAGGCTTCAGTAGCCTATTAAGTCCAATAATCCTGCTCTTGTAGACCTCTACCGAAGATAATATCAGCGAGGACATGCAATCCAGCCGACGAAGCTCCAGCTTGGGCACCTCTGGGGACACCACCACGCAAAACCAGCCAGATGTGCCACCATCGGCTTCCGAGAAAGGGTCAGCCTCCAACTCCCATCAAAACAGGACAGGAAAGCTTACGCACAAGGAGTCGATGCACCACGAGTGCTCGGAAGGACCAGCAAATTCCTCTCTTGAACCAAGAAGCTTCACACGCAATGGCTCTCCAACTCCTCCTGGCTCATTTCTTGTGCTTTGCTGCTCAGATCGGCTCACCACCTCCAACGCCTCAAAGCTCTGCTCATCCATTCAGATATTGGTCGAAAACTCCGAGGAGGTGAAGAACATCCTTGAAGAAATCCAGCCCCACGTCCCAATGACGCTGCAGTTGAAGCCCGACCGTCATGACGTTGCCTGTCTTCGGTCAAGGTTACGAAGTGGGTCACGTCCGATGGTGTACTGTGCCTTAGAAATTTTCCTTCGTGAGGCCTGATCAAGTGGCAGCTTAAACTCTGTAATCCTAAAGTCGATGTCCAAGCATCGGCTGTGCTGAATTTTTTTTAAATTTTCGATTTTTTATTAGCCGATCGATTTCATGAATCGGCTTCCCCTAGGTACATACTTCGTGGCCTTGTACCTTCTCTGTGTGTATGCCCCCCGAGCCGAATCCTTCAAGTGATTGAAGATATCGGCTTTTCAGCCAATTCAAGCTTGCCTCACCACTCACTATGCTAAATCGCACATCAGTGAAAACGTGTGGTGAGAATAATTTTAGCCGATTGCGGAATCGGCTTCCATTGCTTTTGATCCGACTATTTGCTGATAAATATTGGTCGTGGCTTATCCCAGGACCAATGTCAATCTCTTCTAGTCCATCGCTGCTGTAAACCCATACCCAGCTTTCCATCACCTGCTAAATCAATGATGAGCACAGGCAGAAGGCATGTTGAGACCATTTGTGGCCGATTACTGGGATCGGCCTCCTTTTCCATTGCAATGTTTAACGAGGGTTTACAACTTCTTGGTTCTCTGCTATAACAACATGGCATGCTTGAAGTGAGATCCTTGTTTCTTATTTTTTGGGGCCGATCGCAGGGATCGGCCTTGCCACGTGCGTCCATAGACTTGGATCTTGCTACTCTGTCAGGCCAGTGGATAAGACCAGCCTCACCCCATTTTTTGTAGCTTCGATGCACTCACAGTCATCCAGGTTAATTCTAGAGAGCGGCTCTTGGTCATTTGCTTCCCAGATGTTCATGGCAGCCAAAGAGATGTCGATCGAATCATCTGCATGAACAACCTCCACTTCATCTCCATCCCATTGTATGATGCACTGATGCATTGTGGATGGAATGCAACATTAGCATGGATCCAATCCCTTCCTAGCAGACAGCGTAAGTGCTCTTGCTGTCGACGATGAAGGACGTAGGGATGGTCTTTCGACCGACAGTTAAGTCCACGTTCAAAACACCCTTGGCTTCTGACGGTTGGCCGTTGAAATCGCTTAGCGTGACGTTGGTCTTGATCAGATCTTCATTGGAACGTCCCAAACGTCGTAACATGGAGTACGGCATTATGTTGACTGCTTCCCGTGTCAACCAGCATCTTGCGATAGGCTGCCCATTGATATAACCCTTCGGGTATAGGGCTTTCAGATGCCTGTAGCTCCTCTCTCGTGGCTTCTCAAAGATAACTGGTCGTGGCCCGCAATCAAACTGTGCCACCGATACTTCCTCATCTCTTGGAGCACAAAACTCGACGGGAGAACGAACACCATGTTCGTATCAGCCGATGTCCCTGCATCGGCTTTTGTCTGCTTGGGCCGCCACACTTTCTTTGGTGGGCGAGCCTCTGTCTCCAGTGTTTGCTGAATTTTCACAGCCAAATCGGGCCGTGCTTTCCTTAACGTGTACAGGTACTGCGCCTCGGCTTCCTCCAAGTTTCGTAGCTATTGCACTCTGCGCTTTTGGGAGTGGCTGAGTCCATCAGGACACCACCTTGGTCGGTGATATCTATCTTCTTCTTCTCCTCGAAGTCCTCATCTTGAGATGACTCAGCTCGTTTGTTCGAGGTGGGAGAGGTCCTAGACGTTTGAACACCGAAACTTCATTTGTTCTCTTCTCTTTACATTCTGGGCAGTTCTCGATTGTAGGCAATCGGCTCATTCCCGAGTCCCAGCAGTGTTTGAAGAAAGGACAGTTCCAATGCCTATCCATGTCCTCTTGCTCCCTTGACCTCCTCTGGCGTGACGCTCATACGCTTCGTATCGACGGTATTTCTGTTGTCCGCATCGACCGACGATATCTATCATCATCTACGTCGTGGCGGCGACGTCGGTCGTACTGCTGCTCATATTTGTTGAGGAGATGTGCGGAAAGTGGCCGTTGATACCGTACGCTTATCACCTCTTCCTCGTCAAATACCGTCATCATCAGGCCGGTCGCGTGGATTGGCCTCCTCTTTATCTTTGCCACGGGAGCGACTGCTCTCTGGCTTATCCTTGCCATGGCGATCTGCAAGCCCTGCCATGTTGATATCAAACGAGAAACCTGGCTCGCGTCTTATGTAGTGGCTGAGATCCACCATGTTGACGTCCGGAAACGGCTGCGTGTCAACTCTCATGGCAAACTGACCGAAGAGTAATCGGCCTTGTTCTATCGCCATTTGAATCTGTCCGCGCAAGACTTTGCGGTCGTTGGTGGCATGGGTGAACGTGTGATGCCATTTGCAGTATGGACTGCCGTTCATCTCTTGTAACGTGGGGATTTTGTGGCCTTCGGGTAACTTCAGCTGTTTCTCCTTCAGCAGCAAATCAAAAATTTGCTCCGTTTTGCTCAAATCAAAGTCAAACCCTTTTGCAGGCCCTAGTTGTTTCACCCACTTTGCAGGACACGGGTTTTGCCCCCGAGTCCATTCAGCTACAGCGACTTCCTGATCTCCTACAGAATCTTCATCTTCTTCCATCTCGATCGGGCGACGCGCTTGAACTTGTCCTACAATGGGTGGCGCTGTTCATACGATGTCAATTTCTTAACCATATGCGCCAATGAATTGTAGTCAGCTTGGAAGGTCACATCTTTGAGCGGCGCCGACAATCCTGCTATCGCCCGATCTTCCTTCGATAGGCGAACCGAATAACATCGGTTCTGACGGTCCTGAACCTCTGGATGTACTCGATACCGTCTCTCTCGCCTCTGCCGAACCTGGGTCAGATCGGCAATGTCAGCTTTAGTTTTCGAATGGTATTGTACATGGAATTGTTCCTCCACTGCTTCCACGTCCGAACCGAATCTGGTGGCAATGAGGTGTACCATCCAAAGGCCGGACCGTGAGAGATTGTGAGAAGAACCTCACCCGCAGCTCGCTAAGACCATGCCCAATTGTGCCAAATATCGGCTCACGTGCTCGATTGAGCTGGTTCCTTCGATCCACTGAATTTTGTGAAGTCGGGGAGCCGATACTTAGGCGGTAGTGGGATTAGGTCATAGTCGTTGGGATACGGCTTGGAATAGCCGATCATTCTCTTCTTCGGCAGGATGCCGAACTGACCTCTCATGATTGCGGTGATCTCATCCACCGTAGGAGCTGCAGAAGTTGAGCGTTCATGACTTGTACCGGTGGCATATTTAGCTAGCCACGCCCGTTTCTCAGCATCTGCTCCAGAACTGCTTCCTGCTCCAGCAACTACTCCGGTTCCGGCGATCCCTCCTGCCGTGGCAGTCCTTCCTGCTGTAACCTGGGTCATCCAGTTGTTACAGCACGTATGTGCACATGTATCCATGTGGAATCTCCTTGGGCGGCTCATACAGGAATTGGTAATCGCCAGGATCACCTCCAACCTTGTAGACAACGTACGCCGGTGAACCTTGTTGCTGTGGAGCTGCCGTCGTGTATGGCAGTGGTGGCCTAGTATAGAGCGGTATCTCTCCTTGATGAGTTCCTAAAGCAGGTCCTGACGGAGAGTACTTGTGCTTCATTATTTCTTGCACCACATTGAGCGCGACACGCTCCGAGTGTTCACCAAGCTCTCGAATGCCGATGAAGAGAGTGAGCAACGGCATAGTTAATCTCCTGTCGCAGGGCTCTGGTACGTTCGTCCGAAGGGAGAGATAGATCTAGTCCCTCTAGCGCACCTTCGGGTTGGAACCCTTTGAACTTGATCCCGTGTGAACGGGTTTTCTCAAAAGCGCCGATGAGATCGGCTTCCAAGATGGCCTTGAGATCATCATATTTCTTCTTATGCTCAGGAGGCAGATCTTCGTACTTGACCGGTTCTTCCGCCATCTCAGATGGATGTTGACGTGGTTGCTGCGGAAGATTGTCCCAATTGTCCCACCGGGCGTGCAGAATGTGTTGCCAAAACCCACCGACGAGCGTGGTTAAGCAACACGAAGAGCCGGGAGGCTTCCAAGGCTGCAGGGGCCCTGGTCCCTCGACGTCGTCCCGCAAATGTTCCGGCACACGTCCTAGCGGTTGCGAGGGCGTGCCACCTGACCTATACCTGGTCGAAAGGTGTTGGATTGCTTCGATTAGTTTCCTGCATGGCGACACGTAAACATTAAATACGAGCCCGATCGGCTCTCAGGTTGCCCTGTTGATCGGCTCACAAAGCCGATCGCCCATGGTTCACGTCGGGTTAACGCTGACATGGGGCTCCTGCCTGATCAGTATAAAGCTAAACCAATCTACGACAGTTTAGGGTTTTCATCGTATGATCGGAACATCCTACGCGTAGTTGAGCCTAATAGACACGAAAGATAATGGAGAACTAACCCTAAAAGAGGCCTAAAAACCAACATTAAGTTAATTCCCGGAACATCCCTCTTAGGACTAACAAACCATACCTAACGCACTACCGGATCGTTCAACCCGTTTGCAAGGCCTAACCATACGGATATTAAACCAATCCTTGAAGATCAAGGAGCAACTATAACGGATCGGATCTACTAAACAACGAACAAGCAAGACGCTGCCCTTACACCCGGATAGGTGTAAGGGCAGCTAGATATCGAGGGACGGCACAGCTAAGCAGATATGCGTAAGAAAAGCATCTGTGCAAGCCCCAAAACATCTACGATAAGTAGTGCTACTCGCCATCAACAACGCTTCAGCACGAGCAGCACAAGGTAAACGAATAAACGTGTGCTGCCTAGATCGCAAGATGCGATCTAGGCAGCATGATGCTTACCCGGGAGAAACCCTCGAAGGAAGAGGTGGCGATGCGCCTGATTTGTGTTTGTTGTGAACGTGATTGTCCTCCTTTTCCGATAACCCTAGATACATATTTATAGTCCAAGGGACTTTCTAATTCGGGCGTGCACCTAACCGTGCACGGGCTAAACTCTATCTTTTAATTCTAAACCAAGATACGATCTACTATGTTACAGATACATGGGCAATTAAGCCCAAACTCTTCGTGCAAGGCCGCTTCAAAGATGCTCCACGCGTGTATCCTTCAAGCCCATCTTCACTTACGGCCCATCTCCTGATTTGGCCAAAATCTGGTGATAACAGTATGGTGTTGGATAACCTTTTCTTTCGCTCCTCCCGCATATCGTGTTGTATTATTCTTCATATCGTGCTGGGAATCTTCTTGTGCTGAAATGTTACATTAACGCCACTCATGGATGATGCATCCGGTGTCCTGATTACCGATATTTTATTTCTTGAAACAACATTAGCAAGTGCTAACAACCTAAGCCGGCATAAATTTACAACGGAATGCTACTAGCGCAGAGAACCTGGCTAGGTAGCCCTATCTTTCAAGTCATTATTATTCCTAAAAAACATGCCAGATAAGTTTAGCTGCGGGGCAGCACGATGAGGGAGGTAAATAGTGTTGTATGCCCAGCCATGAGAACTCCCTTCGTAAATTCTTAACGGTGGATGTTAATTATGGAGGGTGCCTGCCGCCTTCATCGAAGCTATTAGGCCACATGCTGATGCAATGCAGATCACCATGTATGGCAAAAGGTTTTTTTTTATCAAAAACATACCTCAAGAACAAGCAGCATCGAGTTGAAGTTTTGGAGCTTACCACTTGTACCAGGAACTAAACTGAATGTGTAATGATGTGATGTAAGATAAACAAATCAGATCTAGAATAGTATATTTGCATGAAGAACTAGTACCTGTTAGTTGTATTGTCGGGTTATAGTAGAAATGTGGTTTGTCGGGTTATATTTGCACATGAAGAACTACCATTTAGCTCGTTGTAACTGCCAAAATGTGGTTTATCGGTAGATTAAGTCATCAACCAACAAGGTGACCAGCTATTTCAAGCTAGGCAACACATCTAAAAGAAAAGGCTAATTCAACTTTGAAGAAGGGATAAACTACGAATGCATGACTTGTAAAAAGACACAAAGGATTGTTCAACAGAGAATTCAACTTCCCACACATACGCAGTTGAGTGCACTAAGCAAACTTAAAATAAAGTTTACAAGAACACTCTAGTTTCTGAGCATAGATCATGTAGAACATGATGTCAAATAAACAACAAACTAAAAATGCATCCTAGTATCTTCCCCGTCTGCTGAATCCACGCCCTCCGTCCCCGGGAGGTCCGCTATGGCCCCTTGGGGCACCAGCTCTTCCACCAAGAGAAGATCCTAGAGTCGAGCCCCTTCATAAAATAAGATAAATGGTGAACATTTTGGTTGGTTTATCACATGCATTTACTACATCCACACTTATGGTAACATTGAAGATTCAGTGTAAGGTGGACAACACTGCAGTAGATTTTGCAACACATACCCAACTTTGCATTTTTCTTTCTGAGGAAAAAGGTACAGAAGGAACCTGAGTACTACAGGTAGCTTCTCTTTTATCTGATCAAACATGTCATCCACTCTAACTGACACGGGTGCTCGTCTCTTTGATGGGTTCTCTTCAATTATGGTATAAGGGTCGTCTATCCAGGCCTCCCATGGCATCCCACTCATGCAACCAGCTGGTCGTTCCTCTAATATAGAAAAATAACACTTATCGTCAAGCACATATATAACGTACACAAGAGCTGATTATATCTGCAGATACTACGCATGGAATGAGATTATTAGCATCAAATGCACTCTACTAGAAAACAACATGCATAATGTATACCGGAGCAAATTGTGAGTATGGAGAATTAACTAGCAAGCAAGGAAATAAACTTATGCAACAACAACTATTCACTACTCAAAACATAATTATAATCTGCAGCAATCATCGCTATAATTCAACCAGGTATCATCGGCTTGATGGCCAGCGTATATTGTATAAGTACAGCCAATCACAAACGACATGGAAACCAGAGGAGAACGAAGGGGTAAACTAGTAGCTCACCGGAGAGGCTGAATGTCACAGCCGCCACGCCGAGGAGGTAGTCAAAGATGAGAGCTAGCCGTGCATGAGACGTGAGAGGCCACGGCTAGCCAGGAGCAGCAGCACCTCCAGAGCCGGGCCACACCACATAGCACCGGCGAGGAAGTCGGGGGGTCTGCAAACATACAAGTTTACGCAAATGGCAAGGTAATTCTAATGACGTACAGTATAAACATTTAAATAGTACCATGAGCTGCAAATTGAACTTGAGTTCTGGAACAGATAGTACGAAGAAACAAAATAAGTACTTATTTTCTGTGAAAGCTGAATGCAAAATGAGTAATTGTTAAACCCACGACATATCAAATTTCAGAAAAGTACGTATTATTGTGTCATAAAACTCACTAGCAATCTAACATAAGGATATCATCAAATATATCATGTCAACTAGTGATACAAAAATAACCAAGGAATTGTTATTAGATAAGGACGTGAAGGTGAATCACAATTAACCAAGGAATCTAGGCAGGAATGAAACAATATCTACGAAGGAGGGAAAGGAGAAAGAAATGCCATAAGAGCTGCACATCAAAGGATGCAGTATTTCTTCAATATTATACTAATTATCAGTCTAGTCGCAAATGAAAAACAGACAAGCCAATAATGCCAGCTCTAAAAAGTACTCACATTTAGCTAGAGTGAACTGTTCCAATTTGAATCAAATCACTCAAGAAAGCACTAAATTCGGAAATCAAACCGGCTGACCTATTAATAGCTAAATTGAGCACTAGTATCCAATATAAAGGGACCTTTTTAATGGATCGAGTTGCACATATTGATCAAATGTACAACTAGCAAGGAAGGACTAGAACAACCATAAAGATTTCATAGGACTGGACAAAGTACACCCCTGAAGATTAGACTTAAAACACAGAGCACATATGGTATTTTCTGTTTGTGCGTGGGAGCTAACATATTTTGCACATCACGATATCCGTGGTTAGAGAAACCTAGCCTAAAATTCTACATCTAACTCGTCTACTTGTCAGCTACAAATTTTCTACTGATCTGAACAAGCACACACGGACTGAATCTCTTAATTTATCTGTATTTAATTTAATCCTAATGACTCCCAACTCAGCAAAATTAATCAAATATTTTCGTTGATGTAGGTAGAGAGAGAAGACGGGAGGTTTCTCACCAGCCGCTCGACAGTGGTCTCGTTTCCCGCGAGCTTGTCGCAGGAGACCGTCGGGACGGAGCACGTCGGATCCGTGCTGCAGGGGTGCGGCCCCATGGAGGAGGAAGCCAGGAAGAAGGGATCCACGAGAGTCACGTGGCAGTCGAGTTGCCGGCGGAGTGCTCGGGCGTGTGGGTGAATGCTGGCCGTGTGCGACGAACGAGGCGGCGTCGCTGGTGGCGGCGTGCCCGGCCGTCTGGGAAGTGACCTTCTTTGACCTGGAGGCGGCGGCGTCGCTGGTGGATGTTGCATCGGCGTCGCTAGGGGGATTAACCGGCGGCGGCGTCGCCCGCTTGGGAAACTTGATCCGGCAAAGGCTGGGCCGGGCTGAATACTACAAATTTGATTTTCTTCATTAATTAATTACGTACAGCTGGGCTGCTGGGCTTAATCTATTTCACTTAATCCTGACCGTTGCCTCAAATCATACCTCTCTCTTTTTAGGAGTGGTAAAGGTACTGTAAAACAAGCCTAAGCCTAATTAAGGCTATGTTTGCCTTCAGGAAAGAATCAATTGAGGTACTACCCCCGTTTCGGTTTAACGAAACACGCACGCAATTTAAGATAAATTTTGACCATTGATTTGGTTAACAAAATATAACTTTTATGTCTACAAAATCTATATCGTTAGATTGGTATGCAAAAAAGCTTTCCAATGATATAATTTTTGTGACATATATTTTATATTTTATTGACTAAAATAATAGTCAAAAAAATTTCTTAAACTACATGCGCGCCTGTTAATCTGAGACGGAGGGGGTACTTGAAGGTGGCTGGTCACCCTTAGGATCATGCATGCATGGCTAATAATACTTCTCCTACCATCTTGACATATATGGAATAACGTGTTATCAAAAGGTTTGCTCACAGTTACGACTTATCTAATAATAAGTTTGCTAGCTTGCTTTCCACTAGCTAGCATGGTTGTCTCAACATTACAATTGATTTAACTAGAAGTTTATTTTCCTTCAAATAGCTTTTTACCCTCACTAATACAAGAGCATTGTATTTTCTTACTATGTAAAAACTGTTGAAAAAATATTTTCTTAACTTATGCAACGCTAAATTGCGGTTTGGAAGATAGGTTTTCAGAATAAAGCCGGGTAAAATTACTTTTTGAAAACCATACTAGCACATACGAAAAATAATGTGTTGGCAAATGAGCATTGGAGCGGATCTCACCATACAAATCACTAGTAGAAAACAGACCTTCCGTCCAGGCCTTTTGTCCCGGCCTAGTCTGGAGCCGGGACAAATGGTCAGGCCATGTTGCCCCGAAACCAGCGAGAGGGTACGGGGGCTTTTGTCCCGGTTCTTTAAGGCCTTTTGTCTCGATTGGAGCCTCAAACCGGGACAAAGGGGTCTAAGGCCTTTTGCAACCTGCTGGCAGCCTTTTTGTCCGGCTGGTGACACAAGCCAGGACATAAAGTCCAACGGTTCGTTCCCGCACGGAACCCGATCGTCGTCGCCATTACTGGCGCAGAAATTGATCGACGTGCAGGAATTCGGGTCTCCGGCGCCGGCAGCCGGCCACGGGAATTGATCACCCGGTGGCCGGCCTGTTCATCTTCACCTTCATATATGCTTCACATCTCCTCACTATTGCCACACATCTCTTCTCACATCTCTCATCTCTCCCACAAAAGCTTTCTCCCGTCTACGTTTCTGGCCTCAATGGAGCACCTCGTGCGTGCCAAGGCTCCTCGATCTCGGATATACCACCTCATGGCCGAAAGAAGAAGAAGAAGAACAAGAAGAAGAACTACGAGAAAGAAGAAGAAAGAAGAAGAAGAAGAATCTGAACTACGAGAAAGTGCACTATGCCACTCTAGACGCTCGCCTGGGCTTCGAGATAGGAAGAAAGAGAAGATGAGCTGATTTTTGGATGGGCCAATGTTCCACTGAACTACGAGAAAGTGCATGATGTCTACGGGTGCTTCTATTCTTGTAGACAGTGTTGGGCCTCCAAGAGCAGAGGTTTGTAGAACAGCAGCAAGTTTCCCTCAAGTGGATCACCGGAGGTTTATCGAACTCAGGGAGGAAGAGGTCAAAGATATCTCTCTCAAGCAACCCTGCAATCACAAAGCAAGAAGTCTCATGTGTCCCCAACACACCAAATACACTTGTCAGATGTATAGGTGCACTAGTTCGGCGAAGAGATAGTAAAACACAGGTGGTATAGATGGTGGTAATATTGCAGAAAGTAAAGATGCAGTAAAACAGTAAACAAGCGGCGCCAGAAAATAGCTTGCTGGCGTGGGAAGCAATTCTTTGTGGTGGAAACAAGGCCTAGGGATCATACTTTCACTAGTGGACACTCTCAACATTGATCACATAATAAATAAGTTCTCTTTCCTTTGTGCTACATATACTCTTGTTAGATGATGAACACCACTAATTGTGTAGGATTACACGAACCCTCAATGCCGGAGTTAACAAGCGCCACAACATTCGATATTCATGTTTAAGTAACCTTAGAGTATAATAGATCTTTGCAAAATAAACCAAGTACTAACATAGCATGCACACTGTCACCATCACACTACGAAGGAGGCATAGATCACATCAATACTATCATAGCGATAATCAACTCCATAACCTACAAGAGATTATGATCATAATCTACGACAAGAACTACACGATGCACACACTGTCACCATTACACCATGCAGGAGGAATAGAATACTTTAATAACATCACATGAGTAGCACATAGACTAGTAGCGATACAAAGCACATTGCAATCATAAAGGGATATAAATAAGCACTTCACTATGCCATTCATAACGGTGAATAAGTATTCTGTGAAATATAGCCTAAGAGACCCACACGGTGCACACACTGTCACCTTTACACACGTGGGACAAGGAGTCTCCGGAGATCACATAAGTAAAACCCACTTGACTAGCATAATGACATCTAGATTACAAGCATCATCATATGAATCTCAATCATGTAAAGCAGCTCATGAGATTATTGTATTGAAGTACATAGGAGAGAGATGAACCACATAGCTACCGGTACAGCCCCGAGCCTCGATGGAGAACTACTCCCTCCTCATGGGAGCAGCAACGGTGATGAAGATGGCGGTGGAGATGGCAGCGGTGTCGATGGAGAAGCCTTCCGGGGCACTTCCCCGTCCGGCGGCGTGCCGGAACAGAGACTCCTGTCCCCCAGATCTTGGCTTCGCGATGGCGGCGGCTCTGGAACTTTTCTCGTACCGTGGCTTATTCGTCTCGAGGTTTTAGGTCTGGGACCTTTATATAGGCGAAGAGGCGGAGAAGGTCGAAGGGCGACGACACCATAAGCGCGGCGGCCAGGGCCCGCGCGCCTATCATCTGGGCCTGTGTGGCCCCTCTGGCGACTCTCGGGTGTTCGGATGCTTCGGGCAAAATAGGAACCTGGGCGTTGATTTCGTCCAATTCCGAGAATATTTCGTTACTAGGATTTCTGAAACCAAAAACAGCAGAAAACAGGAACTGGCACTTTGGCATCTTGTTAATAGGTTAGTTACAGAAAATGCACGAATATGACATAAACTGTGCATAAAACATGTAGATATCATCAATAATGTGGCATGGAACATAAGAAATTATCGATACGTCGGAGACGTATCAGCATCCCTAGCTTAGTTCTGCTCGCAGAGTAAAACGATAACAAAGATAATTTCTGAAGTGACATGCCGTCATAAACTTGATCATATTGTAAACATATGTAATGAATGCAGCGATCAAAACAATGGTAATGACATGAGTAAACAATGAATCATAAAGCAATGACTTTTCATGAATAGCACTTTCAAGACAGCATCAATAAGTCTTGCATAAGAGTTAACTAATAAAGCAATAATTTAAAGTATAGACATTGAAGCAACACAATGGAAGATTAAGTTTCAGCGGTTGCTTTCAACTTGTAACATGTATATCTCATGGATAATTGTCAACGTAAAGTAATATAACAAGTGCAATATGCAAGTATGTAGGAATCAATGCACAGTTCACACAAGTGTTTGCTCTTTTAGGTGTAGAGAGATAGGTGAACTGACTCAACAATAAAAGTAAAAGAATGGCCCTTCGCAGAGGGAAGCATTGATTGTTATATTTGTGCTAGAGCTTTGGTTTTGAAAACATATAGAGAGCATAAAAAGTAAAATTTTGAGAGGTGTTTGTTGTTGTCAACGAATGGTAGCGGGTACTCTAACCCCCTTGCCGGACAAACCTTCAAAGAGCGGCTCCCATTTTATTTTATTTTTGGGTGGCACTCCTTCCAACCTTGCTTTCACAAACCATGGCTAACCGAATCCTCGGGTGCCTGCCAACGATCTCATACCATGAAGGAGTGCCTTTTATTTTAATTTTATTATGATGACACTCCTCCCCACCTTTGCTTTCTCAAGCCATGGCTAACCGAATCCTTCGGGTGCCGTCCAACAATCACATACCATGGAGGAGTGTCTATTTTTGTTGATTAATTTGGGACTGGGAATCCCATTGCCAGCTCTTTTTGCAAAATTATTGGATAAGCGGATGAAGCCACTAGTCCATTGGTGAAAGTTGCCCAACAAGATTGAAAGATAAACACCACATACTTCCTCATGAGCTATAAAACATTGACACAAAAAAGAGGTAATAACTTTTGAATTGTTTAAAGATAGCACTCAAGAAATTTACTTTGGAATGGCGGAGAAATACCATGTAGTAGGTAGGCATGGTGGACACAAATGGCATAGTGGTTGGCTCAAGGATTTTGGATGCATGAGAAGTATTCCCTCTCGATACAAGGTTTAGGCTAGCAAGGTTATTTGAAACAAACACAAGCATGAACCGGTGCAGCAAAACTCACATAAAAGACATATTGTAAACATTATAAGACTTTACACCGTCTTCCTTGTTGTTCAAAACTCAATACTAGAAATTATCTAGACTTTAGAGAGACCAATTATGCAAACCAAATTTTAGCAAGCTCTATGTATTTCTTCATTAATGAGTGCAAAGTATATGATGCAAGAGCTTAAACATGAGCACAACAATTTCCAAGTATCACATTATCTAGGACATTTTACCAATTACTACATGTAGCATTTCCCGTTTCCAACCATATAACAATTAACGAAGCAGTTTCAACCTTCGCCATGAACATTAAAAGCTAAGAACACATGTGTTCATATGAACCAGCGGAGCGTGTCTCTCCACACAAGGATGTACTTATTCAAACAAAACAAAAATAAAAACAAACAGACGCTCCAAGTAAAGTACATAAGAATGTGATGGAATAAAAATATAGTTTCACTAGAAGTGACCTGATAATGTTGTCGATGAAGAAGGGGATGCCTTGGGCATCCCCAAGCTTAGATGCTTGAGTCTTCTTAAAATATGCAGGGATGAACCAGGGCATCCCCAAGCCTTTCATCTTCTTGATCATAGTATATCATCCTCTTCTCTTGACCCTTGAAAACTTCCTTCACACAAACTTCAAGCAAACTCATGAGAGGGTTAGTGCTTAACCACAAATTCATATATTCAGAGGTGACACAATCATTCTTAACACTTCTGGACATTGCACAAAGCTTCTGAAAGTTAATGGAACAAAGAAACTCATTCAACATAGCAAAAGCGGCAATGCGAAATAAAAGACAGAATCTGTCAAAACAGAACAGTCCGTAAAGATGAATCTGAAAGGGGAACTTAACTTGCTCAAACGGAAAAACTCAAAACTAATGAAAGTTGCGTACATATCTGAGGATCACGCTCGTAATATTGCAGATGTTTTCGATTTTTTTACAGAGACTTATGCCAGAATTCGTGACAGACAGCAATGTTGTTTCTACGCAGCGATCCCAAATATAACATCAACTTTAACATAGAAACTTTACTTGGCACAAAAACATGATAAGGAGAGGTTGCTACAGTAGTAACAACTTCCAAGACACAAATACAAAATAAAATTACTGTAGCAAAATAAACACATGGGTTATCTCCCAAGAAGTTCTTTCTTTATAGCCATTAAGATGGGCTCAGCAGTTTTAATGATGCTCTCATGAAAATAGACAATGAAGCAAAAGAGAACATCAAGAAGCAATTTCAAAACACATTTAAGCCTAACATGCTTCCTATGAAAAGGAATCTTGTAAATAAACAAGTTCATGAGGAGCAAAGTAACAAGCATAGGATGATAGAACAAGTGTAGCTTCAAAAATTTCAGCACATAGAGAGGCATTTTAGTAACATGAAAATTTCTACAACCATATTTTCCTCTCTCATAATAACTTTCAGTAGCATCATGAGCAAACTCAACAATATAACTATCACATAAAGCATTCTTATCATGAGTCTCATGCATAAAATTATTACTACTCCCAACATAAGCATAATCAGTTTTATTAGTTGTAGTGGGAGCAAATTCAACAAGGTAACTATCATTATTATTCTCATCAAGTGTAGGAGGCATAGTATAATCACAATAAAATTTACTCTCCATAGTAGGGCACCAAAAGACCACTATCATTATAATCATCATAAATAGGAGGCAAAGTATCATCAAAAAAAATTCTCCTCAATGCTTGGGGGACTAAAAATATCATGCTCATCAAAGCCAGCTTCCCCAAGCTTAGAATTTTCCATATCATTAACAACAATGGTGTTCAAAGCGTTCATACTAATATCATTGTTACCAGCATGCAAATAAGATTCCATAGGTTTTTTAATTTTCGCAGAAAACAATCCATGTCTTAAATCAGGAAATAGAGTAGCTCATTGTTGTCCATTATGCCTAACTAGTGTAAACAAGAAACCAAAAGATGAAATTGCAGGATCTAAAGGAAATAGCTTCGAGTACTTACAACGGCGCCGGAAAATAGCTTAGTAGCCGAGATCCGGAGTGTGAGTACCTTTTACCTTTCCTCCCGGCAACGGCGCCAAAAGTGCTTGATGTCTACGGGTGCTTCTATTCTTGTAGACAGTGTTGGGCCTCCAAGAGCAGAGGTTTGTAGAACAGCAACAAGTTTCCCTTCACCCAAGGTTTATCGAACTCAGGGAGGAAGAGGTCAAAGATATCCCTCTCAAGCAACCCTGCAATCACAAAGCAAGAAGTCTCTTGTGTCCCCAACACACCAAATACACTTGTCAGATGTATTGGTGCACTAGTTCGACGAAGAGATAGTAAAACACAGGTGGTATAGATGGTGGTAATATTGCAGAAAGTAAAGATGCAGTAAAACAGTAAACAAGCGGCGCCAGAAAATAGCTTGCTGGCGTGGAAGCAATTCTTTGTGGTGGAAACAAGGCCTAGGGATCATACTTTCACTAGTGGACACTCTCAACATTGATCACATAATAAATAAGTTCTCTTTCCTTTGTGCTACATATACTCTTGTTAGATGATGAACACCACTAATTGTGTAGGATTACACGAACTCTCAATGCCGGAGTTAACAAGCGCCACAACATTCGATATTCATGTTTAAGTAACCTTAGAGTATAATAGATCTTTGCAAAATAAACCAAGTACTAACATAGCATGCACACTGTCACCATCACACTACGAAGGAGGCATAGATCACATCAATACTATCATAGCGATAATCAACTCCATAACCTACAAGAGATTATGATCATAATCTACGACAAGAACTACACGATGCACACACTGTCACCATTACACCATGCAGGAGGAATAGACTACTTTAATAACATCACATGAGTAGCACATAGACTAGTAGCGATACAAAGCACATTGCAATCATAAAGGGATATAAATAAGCACTTCACTATGCCATTCATAACAGTGAATAAGTATTCTGTGAAATATAGCCTAAGAGACCCACACGGTGCACACACTGTCACCTTTACACACGTGGGACAAGGAGTCTCCGGAGATCACATAAGTAAAACCCACTTGACTAGCATAATGACATCTAGATTACAAGCATCATCATATGAATCTCAATCATGTAAAGCAATCATGAGATTATTGTATTGAAGTACATAGGAGAGAGATGAACCACATAGCTACCGGTACAGCCCCGAGCCTCGATGGAGAACTACTCCCTCCTCATGGGAGCAGCAGCGGTGATGAAGATGGCGGTGGAGATGGCAGCGGTGTCGATGGAGAAGCCTTCCGGGCACTTCCGTCCCGGCGGCGTGCCGGAACAGAGACTCCTGTCCCCCAGATCTTGGCTTCGCGATGGCGGCGGCTCTGGAACTTTTCTCGTACCGTGGCTTATTCGTCTCGAGGTTGTAGGTCTGGGACCTTTATATAAGCGAAGAGGCGGCGTCAGAAGGTCGAAGGGGCGACGACACCATAGGCGGCGCGCGGCCTGGGCCGCGCCTCTATCATCCTGGGCCTGTGTGGCCCCCCTCGGCGACTCTCGGGTGTTCTGGATGCTTCCGGGCAAAATAGGAACCAGGCGTTGATTTCGTCCAATTCCGAGAATATTTCGTTACTAGGATTTTTGAAACCAAAAAAGCAGAAAACAGGAACTGGCACTTCGGCATCTTGTTAATAGGTTAGTTCCAGAAAATGCACGAATATGACATAAAGTGTGCATAAAACATGTAGATATCATCAATAATGTGGCATGGAACATAAGAAATAATAGATACGTCGGAGACGTATCAGTGCACTATGCCACTCTAGACGCTCGCCTGGGCTTCGAGATAGCTAGGAGGCATTGGATGCTAGTTGGCTACAATAGCCATGTTGATCGTCTCAATATTTAGATTTTAGAGATGATGAGTAGATGGTGGTGTGTGGTACGGTGTGTGTCTTCTATATTTGTATGAATTATGAATCGTTTCAATATATCAAATATTTTCATTGTTTTTCAAATTTCTCATATTATTCTAATTGCGGTTTACAGATTCCTCACATATTAATTATCTCGTATCCAAATTCTCCACATTATTTGGCCATATACTTGCAGCAGGGCAAGAATTACCAAACATGATAGATTATTTTCCAGGGTTTATGAGTTTTCTTGTGTGGGATGCATTAGTATCTAGGATTGTTTTCACGTTTGCTGCTTATAGTCAGTCGTCTCTGCTTTGAAGAACAGCAAACTATCATCTGCAAATATAATATATGCGAGATTCCACGGGCTTGGCAACATATTTTAATAGGATAATATTGTTTCCTTCTCACTTCTCTTTCTAATAAGGTAGACAGACCATCCTCCACGAATAAGAACATAAGGTGAGAGAGGATCACCTTGCCGGTGGCTCCGGGAAGGCAAAATTAATCCAAAATGTTTTCATTGAATTTAAATTGTATCTCACCGAGGTGACACATGCTAATTATTTGGCCATATTATATGAATAATGCATATATTATTTGATAATTATAATAAAAATTGAATAAAAACAAAATTATTTCAAACTCAAATTCCTCACATCTTTCTAACAGTAATGCATATATTATTTGTCTACTTGCTGTTTACAGATTTAAAAATATTAACTATTTTTTCATATTATATGAATAATGCATAAATTATTTGATAATAATAACAAAACATTAATAAAAAATTATTCCATATTCAAATTCCTCACATTTTTCTAATAGTAATGCATACATTATTTGCCCAGTTACGGTTTACAGATTTAAAGATATTAATTATTTAGCCATATTATATGAATAATGCATATATTATTTAATAATAATAATAAATGGATAAAAATAAAATTATTTCATTTTCAAATTCCTCACATTTTTCTAATAGTAATGCATCGGTTTACAGATTTAAATATATTAATTATTTTGGCCATATTATATGAATGATTCATATATTATTTGTTAATAATAATAATAATAAATGAATAAAAAATTTATTTCATATTCAAATTCCTCACATTTTTCTAATAGCAATGCATATATTATTTGTCCAGTTGCAGTTTACTGATTTAAAGATATTAATTATTTGGTCATATTATATGAATAATGCATATATTATTTGATAATAATAATAATAATAAATCATTTATAAAAAATTATTTCATATTCAAATTCCTCACATTTTTCTAATAGTAATGCATATATTATTTGTCCAGTTACGGTTTACAGATTTAAAGATATTAATTATTTAGCCATATTAAATGAATAATGCATATATTATTTAATAATAATAATAAATGTATAAAAACAAAAATATTTCATCTTCAAATTCCTCACATTTTTCTAATAGTAATGCGTATATTATTTGTCGAGTTGGGTTTAGATTTAAAGATATTAATTATTTGGCCATATTATATGAATAATATATTATTTGATAATAATGATAATAAATGAATAAAAACAAAATTATTACATATTCATATTCCTCACATTTTTCTAATAGCAATGCATATATTATTTTTCTAGTTACAGTTTACAGATTTAAAGATATATATTATTTAGCCATATTATATGAATAATGCATATATTATTTTATAATAAGAATAATAAATGAATAAAAATGAAATTATTTCATATTCAAATTCCTCATATTTTTCTAATAGTAATGCATATATTATTTCTCCAGTTACGGTTTACAGATTTAAAGATACTCCCTCCTGTCCGAAAAAAGTGTCGGGAGACTAGTACAAATTACATTTTGCAATAAAGCCCTCCAAAATTCACAAAAAGAAGCACGGCCCCATTCCTCTTCTATCCATTGACTGGCCGTCATCGCGGGATCTGGGGACGGGGTGGTGGGACGCCTGGCGATGAAGGTTCGATCTGGTCGCTTTGATCGAGAGGCGCTCGATCCGGTCGCTAGGGCGCTCGATTTGGTGGTGGTGGAGCTCGATCCGGTCGATGGGGCGCTCTATTTGGTGCCGGTGGAGATCGATCTTGGAGGTCGTACCGGTCGTCTGTCGCCGAACGCAGCTAGGTCCGCTTGCCGGACCACCCTGGTGTGATGGGCATGGGCTGGGTGGTGGCGACTGGCGAGCAAGGGGACTTGGTTCGTGAACTCGCCTGCGGCCTTGCTGCCTCGCGGCCAGACACCAAGGACGAGACGACTGGGTAAGGACGGACGAGAGTTTTGAGGGCGAGGACCGAGATTTTTTTTTGCATAATTGCTGCCTCCGACGCTTTTTCCGGATCGGAGGGAGTATTTATTATTTGGCCATATTATATGAATAATGCATATATTATTTGATAATAATAATAATAATAATTAATAAAAACAAAATTATTTCATATTTAAATTCCTTACATTTTTCTAATAGTAATGCATATATTATTTGTCCAGTTGCAGTTTACAGATTTAGAAATATTAATTGTTTAGCCATATTATATGAATATTCAAATTTCTCACATTGGAATTATATATTATTATCTTATGGTAGTATTTATAAATTGTATAATCATATTTTCAGGAGCACATCAAGAACCGAGGAGTTAAGCGTGCTGAGGGTGGAGTAGTGTGAGGATGAT
This sequence comes from Lolium multiflorum, assembly GCA_030979885.1. Classification (NCBI taxonomy): domain Eukaryota; kingdom Viridiplantae; phylum Streptophyta; class Magnoliopsida; order Poales; family Poaceae; genus Lolium; species Lolium multiflorum. Next base: position 339,761,618 of record CM061749.1, read on the forward strand.
GACCGACCGGTAAGTGACCAAATCTAGAATTTGACTAAAAATTAAGTGTAATTAGTGTTAACAATGGTCCAAATGAGAGAGTAACGAAACAAAAAGAATAAAGAATAAATTAAAATAAAAAAATAAAAAATAAAAAATAAAAAATGAAAAATGAAAAATGAAAAATGAAAAATGAAACCTTTTGTCCTGGTTGGGCTGACGAGCCGAGACTAAATATCCTCCAGACCAAACCCTGTATCGTAGCAACATGATAGACTATATGTCCCGGCTGATAAGCGGGCCGGAACAAAAGGTTGGGTCTTTTGTCCCGCTTTCGTTGTCCCGGTTACCCAGCCGAGACAAAAGGCTCTCACAGGCCGGAACTATAGGCATGTTATGTACTAGTGAATTGTGGAACATCAGACCATGTTTGCCTGAAAACCAGCTATCCCACGAACATTATTCACCTTCAAACAAGAATAATATGAGGTATAGTTGGTACTTGGTTTCAACCAGCTATGATCTCTTGTGCAAAAAGAAAAAAAAAACAGCTATGATCTGGCACTACGCCTAGGTTCGTGCATGCTAGCTTGCAACTTGCATCCATGGCCAGAAATAGCGCACAGTCTTGATACATAGAGCATACAACATAGCCTATAATGCAAAATGTTGACTCCAAAATAAAATTGATCTAATTAGAAGTTTGATTTCTTTCCATTATCTAGTACTTTTGTCCCAACATTGTAATTTATTTAAGTGGAAGATATTTTTCCCACTAGCTAACACAGTTACACTCGCAAATACAAGAACACCATCTTTGATTATTAATATGTGAGAAATGTTTGGAATTTATTTCTTAACATGTTCAAAAACGATGAAGCTCCGTTTGGAAGATAGCTGTGAGGACAAAACCGGGGTAATTATATGACCTAGAAAAAACTAGCATATGCTAGAAAAAAGTGTGTTGGAAGCCAGAATCGGATAAGATCACACCAAACAAAATGTGGTAATTAAGACCGTTTTGCTTCCAGAAAGAATCAAAGGAGACAGCGTGTGATGCAAGAGGTTTCCCAGCATATCAACTCACCCAGGGACGGACCCAGGAATGAAGTATAAGGAGGACAATCTTAATATGAGGAGGGCAGAACTAGCTAAAATCACACAAATAAGGATCTGACATGGCTTGTCTTCAAAGAAAAATCATAAGAGGGGGCGCCCCCCCCCTCTCGTCCCCATTGTCTCCGTCCAATGTGTTTTCTTTCCACTAGCTAGCATGGTTACACAGATTAATACACAACCATCCATGTATGTACCCCATTATTGAGAAATATACAATCCTTTCAGAAATAAATCCCCAAGGGCCTAGCGTTGGAAGTTGTTGCAATTACGTTTCTAAGAAAAACACCAAAAAAACACTAAGAGCATTGTCTTTGATTAATATGACAAAAATATCGATAATTTATTTCTTACGTATGTAATAACACTAAATATCCCTGTTTGGAAGACAAGTTTTCAAGATTAATTACATACCAGAAAAGAAGTAGCACGTCCCATAAAAAGCGCATTTGAAGCCAATATTAAACCGGATCACACCAAACAAAAATTGTAGTAATTAAGATTGTGTTCGACTCAAATAAGGTGTCCACCAATCACGGCTCAGCTTCAAGGAAGAATCAAACGAGTTATTGTTGGTACTTGACTTCAACCAGCTAGCTTGCCATGCCCCTAGGATCATGCATGATGTTGTTGCATCGCTAGAAAAGGCATATTCTTGATACATTGAGGGATAGGGTGTGGTGCAAGAGGTTTCTCAAAATTGGATATATGTGTTGGTTTGTTTGTTTCCACTAGGATGAGAAATACACAAACATTTAGAGCGGTAATTTAGTGCACATGGGTGCCAGTGCTCCCTTCACCTTTAGTTTTTTTGAAAATTTTAAAATCTCACACTTTCATGTTCTAAAAAATTATGACGTTAAATATGTAGATAGATATGTTCATGAGAAGTGTATGCAAAAAAGTCCCGGTAAAAAATACTTTAAATTTTTGGAAATACAAAAAAACAAATTTCTGACAAAAGGATACACTATTGTAATACTATTCTACTACCATTAACTATCAGAAATTTATCTTTTTTATATTGTTCAAAATACAAAGTATTTTTAACAGGACTTTTTGCATACGCCCCACCCGTATATATATATATATATATATATATATATATATATATATATATCTATATATTTAACGGCATAATTTTTTGAGACTTAGAAACGTGAGATTTTAAAATTTTCAAAAATCTAAAAGTGAGGAGAGCATTGGTGCCCATGTGTCAAAGACACTTTCCGAAACATTTAGAGATAAACCACTAAGGGCATAACTTCGAAGTTTTTTTTGTCACGTTGGTAAGAAACAACAAAAAATAATCGAAACATTGTTAGACAAGCTAAGCACCAAACAAGGTTCGCCTTGAGTGTAGTATCGAAGGAGGTAGTTGGAGCTACAGCCTACAGAGGAATGCATGCATGGCTAGAAATACTTTGGTACCATCTTGATATATTGGGGACAGTCACATAAGTGTTACTTTGTTTCATTTCCACTAGGTAGCACTAGCACGGTTACACAGATAAATACAAGCGCATTGTCTTGGATTGATATGTGGAAAATATGTTTAGAATTCATTGCTTAACTTATGCACTACCTGACGCTGAGAATATAAATACCCCCATATAGGGACGAGCGCAGCAATGCACCAGCAAATCAACGCAGTTCACTCGTATCCAGCTGCGGAAGGGTTTAGGTAGTTAAAAGTTTCCATGATGCAGCTCAAGCCGGTGTGTCTCTTGATGATCCTGCTCGCGGTCTTCGTGTAGGGCACCGCTCGCCCCGGGTCCTATAATCGTAGTCTCCTGACATCTGAGGTAAGGTTCTTGAAAATCCACTCCAGCTATTCTCAAGCCCAGATGTGGATCCTTGAAATACTCTCGATCAATCAAATCTTCTAATCTATACCAAGACTGATAGAAGTGATCTTTAATCATCTTCAATCCTTTTCGGGGACTATAAGTCGTTTTCTTACCCGCTTCATTTTAAAGTAAACCAGAAGATGCCCCATTCTCAATGCTATCATCATATGTCTAGGGTCCTAGTTTAAGATATGTTTGCACACTTATTATACTTATATTCATACTCTTTAGGCAGTAGAGTTTGTAATAATTCTAAAAAATATAGAAGGTTAAAGTTATAGCTTAACGTGCCTATATACACCGACTCCTTCTCAAATATGCAGAACAACACCAACTCTCATAAAAAACATTTATTTTTATTTCTCGCAAACAATACACATGTACACAAGTACAAATAGATAGTTTCAAACACGTCTTCACCAATATTCTGAAGACCATAGATCTTTCAAATGTAAATATTATTTAGTTTGTTATTGCATTACCCTAATATTTATCTTGCTGATTAATAATATTTTTAAAATTTTTGTTGTGTGTGACCAAGTGGTGAAGCTTGACTGAGATAGTTACACGACCTAGAACAACAATCATGCTTAAACTTTAAGTAAGATATATAAATTTAGCATGAATGAATATCTTTAAGGAATTTTTCAGAGAAGGGGGGCCATCGCCCCCTGCCCTAGAAAAATTTAGCCACTATGAACAAGGGACCCTTTGTGTCATTTTGTCCTAGGACCCCCGAAATCTATGGACCGGCCCTGCCTTCGTGTAAGTCTGCCGACCCTTTGTTCTTTCTTATTTCCGTATTATTTCCGCCCACCAAGAAGCCGCCACGGCCACCGCCCCCAAGCCGCTGGAGGTGCCCGTGCTGGACTGGGCTGGGCTAGGGAACTCCGGCGAGAAGTACAGCTTCTTCATCGCCAAAATCGAGCGTCTACTCAGCCTGACTACCACAACGCCGTCAATCAAGGGGCGCTCGGTTCTAGGCATCCAGAAATATAATGACGAGTGCTTCAACGTCGTCATCCGAGGCGACGGCAAATCGTCGACGCTAACCCTGCGAAAGGACAAGATTTATCTCGTAGGGTTCAAGACCGAGGGAGGCTCTTAGCTATTTTTATCTATCACTTCAGACTTTTGAGACTATTGATGTGTGCATCTTAGCTATGCAGAGGTCGGGTGTAATTGCTTTCATAACTAATAAAGCGCTTATTAACTATTTAAAAAAACCGAGGGAGGCTCTTGGGGGTTCAAGGGGGATGAGCGTTTCGTCCAGGGGTCAAGCTCCCTCGCCTTCACGGGAGATTACCCGGCGCTGATCGAGGGCGGCCACAAGAACCTCGGTAGCGTCGTCATCGGGAAGAAAGCGGCGCAGGAGGCCCTGGCAATCCTCACTAGCAACTCAAGCGCTATGCCCGAAGCCGAGATAAAGAAAGCCCTGACGACCTTCGTCCTCATGCTCTGCGAAGCGAAGCCACCCGCTTCTTCCCCATCCGTAAAGCCGTCAAGGAGGCGTGGGAGACCGGCGGAATGTTTCCCAAGGTCGGGGTTGAGCTCGTCGTCGTCTAGCATGACACGTCGTGCGCGCTGCTCGTGTGGAGCAGGCAACGTGGAAAGGGCTGGAGCCAAATCAAAGAAGTGAAAGAAAATGAACTTCAAAATAAAGGGGATCCACTGATGGAAACCGGAGATAGTGCCATCAACAATGTGTGCCTCCTCCTTCGTCCTGCCGACGTATGCTCGGATGATAAAACCGTTGCAGACGATTACTAGCTAGGAACTGAGCTGGCCGGGTTGTGTGCTTGTTAGCTAGCCGGGCGCTGAGTAGCTAGCTCAACAAAATAAAAGATCATCGAGCACTTTTTTTTTTGAACTGAGATCATCGAGCACTTGTTACTACTACTACTGTAGTTGCTACTTGCTGGGTGATAAGTGAGCTCTTTGTTTTTTTTTTCGATAAAGAACTGAGCTATTTGTGATCGAGACAATGTTCCAATTGATATGTATTAATTGTGACCTCTATCATCATTCCTATAACCCGCCTCTCTGATCTGTGGGGGATTCCCTAACGGTCCTACCCTCTAATTCAGAGAAAATAGATCGGTAGAAGGTTTAACTTTGTAAAACTACCATATGCTAACAACCTTGGTTGCATTGTTTAAAGAGAACGGCCGAGAGATCCGTAAGCGGCTTACTCCGCGGAATAAATTCCACTGCATAGGAGCCGAGCCTTGCTAGGTAAGTCGGGGATAGCGCACTCCGACCAACCAAGAGATGCTTTGTTCTCAGTCAGATACAAAATAACAGCACCACTTGAAGGATTACCCATGTTAGAATCCGAGGCTCTGAAATTATGTACCGACTTTTAGCTCACATCTACTCTACTTACGAAGAAGAGTAATCCCTGTGTTTTCTTCCTAAATACAGTTCAAATTATATGACAGCAACAGCCTAGTATCTATCTACTTGCTGGTGCTATGTTAGATTATTCTCCCAAAGATCTAATGTCATTCTGATTATTACTTCTTACAGTCATCCTCAAATATGTTTCTAGGTAAAACAGATATCGACAGACTTCAAGTTCTATTCACTCTAGTTACAATTTTTCTAGTTATATTTTCCTCAATGCAAAATATAAAACTACATGAATCAAGCAATCAACCAGAATCTCATCTTGGGATGCCCAACATGCTTATACATGAATGCCAGAGGTCTCGGCGAGCTCGGTGGCAGTGTCGTAGTAGGACATCCAGAGCATGTAATCAACTAGGATACGCTTCAGCCCCATGTTCTCCCACTCGCTGTCGTCGACAGTGCTGGCGGCGGCAAGCCGGTCCAGCCGCGCACAGCACCTCTGCACCTGGAGCTCCTCCGCCAGGATCTTTTCTACAGAATCAAAAGCACATGAACTGGAGGCGAGACAGTGCCTTGGGCTTGAGGCCGTGGAGGCCAGAGATGAGTGAGGTGAGGTGGTCGACAGCGTCGGAGGCAGCAACCGATGAGGCGAAAGAGAGTATGGCAGCGATCTCCTTCACGGGCACCAGCTAGTGTTCCAGCCACACCGACTCTGCCGTGCACGGACATCAGGCCTCTCTTGAGCAGATCTAGCACCGCCGCTCGAACATCTTGGTGAGAAATAAAAAATCCGACCTTGACCTCACCATCCAGGCTAGCACTGCCTCTCTTGAGCACCGCCGCTCTATTGTTTTTAAAGAGAAGGCCTAAGCCCAGCTTTATAGATAAAGCCAACACGGCAACCACAGATACAAGAGTCATACAACATCCAGTTCCACACAATATAAGTCCTAAGAAACATGAAGATAGCCAACCCCCTGGGTCCTAAGAAGAGGCAAATAGCTACAGAGCAAAGAAGCGCTGCAACGGATACGATCATCATCATGGAGTCCTGTCGCCTCTAGTCCGCGAGTATAGCCTCCGGACGTCGCCCACCGCCGTGTCCACCAGTGCCAGGTTCGTCGGTCTGACCAGAACCCTCCAGTGCTGCATGTGAAGAAGCATATGATAGAAAGCATCAGCTGGGCTGCCAATCAATTTTCCCTCGATAGTTAGTTTGTTTCTAATGTTCCAAAGGGTCCAGCATTGGGCCGCAAAAGTGAACCAAACTAGCCTACGCAAGGGGCCCGAAAGACCATTGGCCAACGCGATGAAATCCCCTGCCCCTGCAGGGTTCCAGTCGCACCGGAGAAGCTCCCTGACTCCGGCCCACATGAATCTAGCCATAGGACATAGGAAGAAGATGTGGTTGCAGTCCTCAGGTTCGTGGCAAAGCGAGCATAGACCATCCGAAGGTCCGCGCCTTTTGGCCACCTGAGCCGAGGAAGGAAGTCTGTTACGGATCAGTTGCCAGAGAAAGACTTTGATCCTGGGTGGAACACGAGTGCGCCAAACTTCCTTGAAGCAGGTAGTAGTCGCCCCACGCGACAGGTGGAGGTAGGTCGAGTTGGTCGTGAAGCGACCAGAGGGCTCCAGGGACCAGGCGACAATGTCCTCCTGGGTGGAGGGAAAAAGGGCGTGAACCTCCGTGCAAAGGTTGTCCCATTCCACCCGCTCAGCCATCCCAAGCTGGCGGCGGAACCCTATCCGCCACTCCCCAGGCGCACCATCAATGACACGCGCGTCTTTGACGGTGGCGAAGGGGGACAAACAACAGCTGAACAGGCGTGGGAAGCGGGAGTGAAGAGGGCCCGCACCCGTCCACCAGTCCAGCCAGAAGTAGGTGCGCTTACCATTGCGCACCTCATGCTTTGCCCCGATTTTGAAGTACCATTTGATCTTTTGAATGGAATTCCAAAACTGGGAGCCATTGGTAGGGACTTCCCTCGAGAACAGGTCTCGCCCTCCCAAGTATTTGGCCCGGATAAGGTCCGCCCAAAGACCCTCCTCATCTTGGTAGAGCTTCCAAATCCATTTGAGCATCAAGGAGATGTTCATGAGTTTGGTGTTCAGGATCCCCAGACCACCGAACGTTTTGGGTTTACAAACTGTAGCCCAGTCTACCATATGGTACTTCCGACGGTTACCGACTCCTTCCCAGAAGAATCGGGCGCGGTGTTTGTCCATCGCCTTGTGGGTGCCATCATGTAGTAAATACATGCTCATGGCAAACAAGGGAAGGCTAGTCAGACATGAGTTCGTCAGCTCTAGTCTGCCAGCCGAGGCAAGGTAGAGGCCTTGCCAAGGGTCCACCCTATGACCAACTTTATCCGGGAGGAAGCCCCAGTCCGCTACCCTAAGCGGACGATCGCTAATCGGCAAACCTAAGTAGCGAATAGGGAAACTACCTAGTTTGCAGTTGAGGAGTTGGGCAATCCCAATCCGTGCCCCTTCCGTGACCCCTGTCAGCAGAACCTCGCTCTTGTCAAAATTGATCTTAAGGCCCGACATATTCTCAAAGCATAGAAGAAGGGTCTTGAGATTAGCAATACCCAGCGGAGAGGGCTCAATGAGCACGAAGGTGTCGTCCGCGTATTGCAGGTGAGTCACTCCCCCTGGAATGAGGTGGTCTACCACTCCTCGAATGTGTCCTGCTGCAGATGCCCTGGATAGCATCGCCGCAAAGCTGTCGACGAGGAAGTCGAAGAGGATGGGTGAGAGGGGGTCTCCCTGGCGCACACCCCTGGCGTTTCGGAAGAATGGTCCAATCTCTCCATTGACGTTAATCGCAGTTTGGCCACCCTTGACCAGTTGCATGAGTCTGTGAACCATCATGCCCGAGAAACCCTTACGGAGCAGAACTTCTTGGAGGAAGTCCCAGTTAACCCGATCAAAGGCTTTCTCGAAGTCAAGCTTAAGAAGCAAGCCCTCTTGCTTCTTAGAGTGAAGCTCATGGATAATCTCATGGAGGGCCAGAGCTCCCTCGTGTAGGCATCGCCCCTGGATAAAAGCCGACTGACCGCGGTCAATGGTCCTATGGGCAAGGGGAGCAAGTCTAATCGCGTAGGCCTTAGAGACAAATTTAAAGATAACGTTGATAAGGGCGATAGGTCTGAACTGTTTGATCTGGTCAGCACCCTTAACTTTCGGGATCAGGGAGATGATCCCAAAATTGAGGCGTGCGATGTCAACCCTCCCTAGGGCGAAGTCGTTCAGGATCTTCAAAATGGGCGCGCGGAGAGTCTCCCAGAATCTCTTGAAGAAGAGGACAGGAAGGCCGTCCGGGCCAGGGGCCGAGTCGGGCTTCATGCTGAGAAGGACCTCATCAAGCTCCTCCGCAGTAAAGGTGAGCTCCAGATCTCGGTTATCATTTTCCGAGATCCTGCCTTCGTCCTCCCAGAGGTTGTCGCCCAGGGCAAACCTCCTAGGTTCACCCACCGAACCCATCAGGCCCTGGTAGAACTGGTAAATGTGTTCCATTAGGGCCTGTTGGTCATCGATCTCTCCCAGATCGGTCACTAGACGGGGGATGGAGCACTTCCTCCTTCGCCCATTTGCAATCGCGTGGAAATAGGCCGTGCAAGAGTCCCCCTGCAGAGTCCACCGGAGGCGACTGCGTTGTCTCCAGTATTCCTCGTCGATCCTGTCCATGGAGATCAGCTGATCTTCGAGGTGATACCACCCATCCCTCTTCGTCAAGGCCTGGCCCGTCAGCCTGACGATCCAGGTCTCCCACCTGCGCCAGAAGTGCGGCTCTGCGATCTCGCCGCGCCTTTCCCAGGTTAGCTCCCCATCCTTTCAGGAATTGGCGGGAGTGGCGTGATGTGCATTGCCAAAGGTCAATGCAACACCTGTGCGGACCCAGATCGAGAAGGAAGTGGGTGAGCTTGTCCCTCATCAGCTCAAGAAATCCCGGAACCTCAAACCACCAAGATTGGAAGAAGAACCGGGAGGTCCTCTGTGGTGCGTTCATGCCGTCGCATAGGAGGAGAGGAGTGTGATCTGATCCGATCCTAGTCAGGGCAGTGAGGGAGCACAGAGGGAAGGCAGCCTCCCAGGCTGGGGACACCAAGACTCGGTCCAGAACGCAACGGACAGGGTCTAGGCGCTTGTTGGTCCATGTGAACCGAGCCCCTGCTCGTTCAAGCTCTCTGAGCGCCATAGAAGCAATGGCCTCATTGAACTGAAGCATCCTTGCCCTATGGATGTTCCCATTGTTTTTGTCCGCGCCACACCGGATTAGGTTGAAGTCGCCCCCTACCACCACCGGGTAAGGCGAGGCGTTGACGGCTTGGATGAGCTCCCCCAGGAACTCGTCCGTGCGGCGATGGTCGGCCGGCCCATAGACAAGGAAGAAAGACCACCGGAGCCGGTTGTTACGCTGGAACACCGGAGCGGACAAGAAAAAGGAGCCGCTCTTCCAGGCCCCCACCTCGAAGGTATCATCATTGAAGCCAAGGAGCATTCCTCCCGAATGTCCATCAGCCGGAACCCAATTCCAGACATATTGGCTACCAAACTCTAGGCTACGGAGCTCATCCGCCGCTCTATTGTCTAGGCTTGCACCGCCGGTTTCGGTCGACCAAGAAAAATCCGACCTTGACTTCACCATCTTCTCCGCGAACAAGCTAAGGCGGTGGCGCTGCATTGTAATAGAGGAGAGAAACGAGGCCGTGCAAGCGAAAGGTGGCTGTGGCGTGGGGCAGGAGGGGGCGGAGCCATTGTGAGGAAGAGGAGAAGAGAATGAGGAAGACAGCAAAGGACGTTTCATTTGGTCGGATTTTTTACAAGGGTTTTTTTTTTTTGCAAAATCGTGGGTCCGACAAGTTTCACGCCACGGAGGGAGTAGCTTTGTTCAGTCACAAGCAACTCAGGTTGCAAACATAAACTTTAGCACACAACACCAAGCCAATACTTCTACTGTTTGGCTCAGCTCTCACCAAGAATCCATTCTTCAAGAGCCTGCGGGTTCATGAGTATCTGAATCATTGCGTTGAGATAGCAAAGCAACCAGCTCGAGATCGACTGTACTCACAGTAGGGAGAATAATGAAACTTAAACTCAATAAGCCTAAATTTAGCTTTTCAGGGAACAATCTGCGTACACAAATCTCAAAGGAACAACGGACAACAGGATACTAGCTATTGCATTATTAAAAATAGCTCGCAACAAACACATTCTAATCTTCTAGTGGAGCTTCTAAATTTTATTTTTCAGGGAACTCCGCTAACCAGCAAAGAGTACACAAATATCAAGGGAACAACAGGCAACAGTAGACTAGCTCCATTCTTCATCTAGCTTGCAACAAATACATTCTAATCTTCTAGCTGAGCTTCTAAATTTAGTTTTTCAGAGAGCTCCCCCAACCAGCAAGGAGTGTATGGGAAAGCATCTGTTACCATTCGATGGTGGAAACTGAGGCGCCGCTTGAGATAGAAATTTGGGAAAAGCTTGCCCATATGTTGAATCTTTGAGCTTGTCCAATGATAGGCTAGCACTCTGTCCCATGAACTCAAAAAGACAACCTCTTTGTAAGGATGAAACCCAAGGATACAAAGATAATTCTCGTTTTTCTCACCTCCAGGTTCAAGAACATCATCGTTGTCAGAGTCCCAGTCAAATTTCACTTCTTTGACTAATGCTTCGTTGTTGTCCGCCATAGCATCTTCTTCATCAGAAACTTCAGAGGCATCATACTCATACCAATAGTCAAATTCTTGTAAGATCCAAGGTCTATTATAATGTTTGTCGAAGTTGAGATTTGGTAGGATGGGGAAAATATCTCTGTCATGCTTCAGCACCCACTTAATCTGGCTTGTAAGGAACCAAACCTTGAGTTTTACATCAAGTTGGGTCCTCTGTAATAGTGACGCACAGTATATTCCCTTTACTGATCTTCCTAGATAAAAATCCCGATCAAGTGCACACACATCCGCAGGCAAACTAATTACTCGATACTTGTAGTCTGACAGTGATATTCTGCAATACAAATATAGAATTAAATAAAGCTCAAAACCTGAATGATGTAAGGAGTTGGTATATATACAAGCACCTGAGAATAAAACAGTTGGAGCAAGATATATAAAGTGCTCCTTGCCAGTAGGCAGAGAGACGACCATTGCAAATCGATGATGACTTAACCATGTCAGGAAACATCCCTGCAGCCTCCCCTTCCCTACAAAATGCCATGTCCACCCAGGAACCAGTCTTTGATGAAAACACGGGAAGGATCAACGTGGACGGCGGCCACTCTAATTCCTCACATTCATCATTGTTCATCTTGGAAGGAATATCGGGCAGTATGAACAACTCAAAATAGTTGGGTGACAGGGCGGGGTCAAACACGAGGTACGTGTGTGTAGAAAAATGCATGCCTGGGGGCTTGGGTACATCAGGGGGGACGGGAAACAACGCCCACTGCTGTGTGGCGGGGTTAACCACGCAGTGCTTGAACAAGAGGAGGCCATTGCAGTGAGCATAGACGTAGGCACGGGGCTTATAGCGGCACGGGTCGGAATTATGACAGGAGTAGTCGAGCCGGCCGGAGACGGTGGCGCCCGCCGTGGGGCGGTTGAGGAACTGCGTGAAATTCAGATCATGTAAGTTGATGAAGATACCGCCCAGCGAGAGCGGGAGGAGGTCCGCGCGCAGCAGGCGGCGGCTGTCGAGGACGCGGCGCCAAGATTTGCAGACGCACCGGGACGCGGCGAGGTCTCGCGGCGCCAGGCGGCGGAGGATGTCCGCCAGCGCGTCGTCAGGCAGCGACGGCACCAGGTCCATCGCCAATCGACCACGGATCCGGCGCCTGGGCGAGCAGCAAGACGGCGGCGGCACAGGGCGGACAACCAGGACGGTGGCACGCGTAGCGTAGCGGATTGTTGAGCGGGGTAGGAGCGAGCGGCGGACGGGAGCAGCACGGCGGGGGACAAGAAAGCGGCGAGCCGCCGTAGCAGAGGAAGAATGGGATCTGAGAAGAAGGCGACCTTGTTCGTCCAAATGGCGTGACGACAGCCGTATGCGCAGCCAGTGTGAAAAAACACAGTCCTACATAAGGCCCAAATCCTTGTGTCATTTCCAATTTGTAAACATCCCATCAGCACAGGCCCATGTGTGGCTCAATGTGACAGTTCCTCTTACTGCCAAAAACAAATCAAAGATTTGCTCCTCTTCTGCCATAAACGAAAAAAAAAAGTAAACTGCTCCTAAGTTTAAGCATTTGAAATTTACAACAAAATAATACTACTCCCTCCAATCCATAATAAGTTTTTAATTTTAGTTCAATTTTAATTCAATTTAAACTAAAGCATGATATTTTTTAGGGAAAATTTGCTACATGACATAGTTATTTTACGTCGTTTGCTAAAACACACCGTCCAATTATGTATTTGACAGGTGGTGTGTTCTGACAAATATGACACAAAATAATGGTATCTAGTAAAGAAATAATCGAATGGTGTTTGGGAAAAGTCAGAAAATAACGGTATCTTATAGCAACTTTTTCCTATTTTATCGATCAAAGGGAGTACGTTGGTTAGCAACTCGATTAAGAAAATGACATGGACCATGATAACTTGGGCCTTTCTTTGGGAATGGGTTGTTTTGTGGCCTCATAAGCTTACAAAACGGCCCAGCTAGTATAATTTTATCAAGGCTGCTCAAAAATTGCTCGAAAGGCTGCTATATACCTAGGGAGGAAGGCGATTTAAAGTTTCATTCCATGAGCACTCCGACAAAATTCTTCACCCCTCTGCCGCTACGACTCACCCCTCGGCGAAAAATCCACCACATCGGGTTCACCTCCCGCGTAACCCTTTGTCTGAAGACGAGGCGTAACGGGAACGCCTCTGTCCCTTGGAGCAAGTATGTGCCCTCGGAGCACTCAGACCAACTCTAACGGAAGCCCCCAAATCACATTAAAAGTGCCCGACCTGTTCTGTTTACGGGGTCGCGTAGACCGGTTGGAGGCCCATGTCCATTTAGGGTGGCTGCGTCGAACGGGCTGATACATTTGTGGGGTTAGCGGTCCGCCATACTACGCTTGCAAACACAAAACTGAGAAAGATACCTACAGACTTCAGGGTAGCTAGGCATAGAATTTTGTTTTATAATTTTGTTGCTATTTTGATATAAATGAATACAGTAAGACAAATAGCATCAAACAAAAATAAACTATGTATGACAGGGAAGATAACGACCAAGCGCTTTACTCCGGGCAACGGCGCCAAGTTTGATGACTGGTTCCATGCACCAACATAGGGTTATTGCACTATTAAGATGAATAAGCATTTATTAAAAGATCGACCCCATGAAAGTTTTGAAGAGTGGACACTACATAACCCCGCAACTACGATGTTAATGCGGCTAGGTTCGCACCCTATTACGGAAATAACCTATTCTATAGGTTGCTAACCAGATATTTTAAGGTAGTCTAAAAATAGGAACAATAATAACCAAGATAAAATTAAAGGCGGCATTGTAGGGTTCCGCAGCAGAAACAAAAAAAAATCCTAGCAACGAGAAAGATATAGCCAAGATCTATTCTATGCAGATGTTAGGTAACGAAGGAGTTCGGTGTTCATACCGATTGAAGACCGAAAGCGTTACATTCTAAACAAAACATTTTGATCAAGGTGTAATGCGACGCCGACCTCAAGGTTGAGTAGACGTACATGCGGCGAAGTGCTACAACTGGCAACACCTCTTTAGCTCTACATGCATACGGTGTAGATGAAGTAACCCGGGCTCCGGCCCAGCGAAGCAGCGGAAGAAGATGATCCAGACCAAGGATACATCAGCACGACGACATGTGTATGATGAAGATCTTCAACTCTGTGTGCAGGCTCCAAAACTCGGGAACCACACATGAGGGAGAGAGAGGGAGAGTGGAAATGAGCCAAGGGGGATGAATGAGGAGAGGTGCTCATCTGCCCTCCTTTATACATGTGTGGGGGAAGGTGTAGCCTCCACCACATGCGCCTCCCATGGGCTGCTGCCCCTCTAGGGTTTGGAGGGGGCAACACATCTTGGGCCGCCGGCCCCCTCTCCCCTTTGGGGTTTGTGACGCCCCTAATGTGATGCGACAAGGTGGCCCATTAGGGGTTAACCTTATTTGAAATTCATTTTTAATATTTAGTTTAATTAATTAAATACTTAAACATATTATTTAAGTCTACGGTTCAAGAATGCGCAGACATGATCGTGACACCCTTCGGATCAATGACCAACAACGGGATCTGGAAACCCGTGATGGCCGCTTTGCTTTCCACGAATTAAGCTTGTCATTTGAACCTTAAAATCTAGTACAAATCCCTTTATCCCATGATACCTAGTTTGTCTGAGACCTTATCTTCGGTATCACTATACCTAGTTCGATCTCATTACCGACAAACACATGTACTCGTTCCTGTGATATTATAGTTTTGTGACCTAGTCACATGCTTGCAAGCTTCCACTACAAGAAAAGTTCTGATAGACAACGTCCCAAAATCGTCAACTAAGGGGCATTTTTCGTCGCCTATGGGCCTAACCCGACGATATGGGTTCTGTTGTCGAAACTGCGTCAGGCAAAGTCCAACAACGATTTTTCGGTCCGTCGCTTGGGCGCCCTTCCGCCACGGAAAATCGGACCGTTGCGGAAGTGTTTTCGGGAGCCCGTTGACCGCCGACGTCATGCAAACCGACACGTGGCACGCCGTTAATCGCGCTAACGGCGTTAACCGGCTGAAACCCCGTGGTAGATGGTAGGCCCACACGAGGCCTGCCACGTCTTAAGCGGGGCGGGATGACATAGTTTGACCGGTCAACTATATAGCTGGCTGGTCCATTAGTTAAGTGGGCCGGGCCTAACCTCTAAGGTTGACTGGTCAAAACTTAAATGGGCCGGCCCATTTAACATGTGGGGTCCACCTACAGAATCGGGCCGCCCAAGAAGCGGCCGGGCCAAAACACAGTGGGTCCCACTTTCTGTTAGAAGGCGGCCCATTTAGTGTGTGGGGTCCACCGTATAGCAAGTGGGCCGCCCAACAAGCTAGTGGCGGCCAAAAACGCAGTGGGTCCCACTTTCCGCTTAAAGGATCGGCCCATTTAGTTTGTGGGGTCCACCATAGCAAGTGGGCCGGCCCAACAAAATAGTGGGTCGGGCCAAAAACACGGGTCCCACTTTCCCGATAAAGGGCCGGCCATTTAGTATGTGGGGCCCACCATATAGTCTGGCCCACCAAGATAGCGGGTCGCCAAAACACAGTGGGTCCCACATTCCCGTTAATGGGCCGGCCCATTTGGTATGTGGGGTCCACCATATAGAAAGTGGGCCGCCCAACAAGATAGTGGGCGGCCAAAACACAGTGGGTCCCACCTTCCACTTAAAGGGCGGCCCATTTACCATGTGGGACCACCATAGAGCAAGTGGGCACCCAACAAGATAGGGGCGGCCCAAGAATAGGGGCCCCACTTTTTCGTTAAAGGGCCCCATCTAGTATGTGTGGTCCACAATATAGCAAGGGCCGCCCAACAAGATATTGGGCGGGCCAAAAACACAGTGGGTCCCACTTTCCTCTTAAAGGGCCGCCCATTTATTATGTGGGGTCCTCCAAAGCAAATGGGCGGCCCAACCAATTAGCGGCCGGCCCAGTTGGTGGGGTCCACCTTAAAGCAAGTGGGCCAGCCCAATTAGTGTGTGGGGTCCACCGTAAATCAAATGGGCTGGCCCAAGAAGTAAGTGGGCTAGCCCGTTTAGTTGTTGTTTATATGCCGGCATAATATGCGCTTTAGGATTTTGCGGGCAGCACATATGTGATTTCGCTTAATTGGGCCGTTTAAGGGATGGGAATTCGTGATTTAGATACTGAGAATATTTACGCAGCATTGATTTTTCTGTCGGATAGCCTCACTTACCACAAGCACCAAAGAAAAAATGCGCGAAAGAACTATAAAAACTAACTAAATATTACATCAGCTGCAAGGCATTGAAAAAATATTACAGAACCCAGAGAAATTGAATGGTAATTAAACCTAGCAATACAATGAAGCGATCCGGCAATCTTTTAAGTTGTCCATGCAGCACCTATATCTGAAACAAAGACATTACAAGTTAAGACAACAACAATGGAAAGGCAATGACACTACAATATTGTTTGGCAAAGAATTTGGAACTCATCATTTCGTCGTTATAACAAGATCATTGTAATGCGCACAATAAGCAAACAAAGAGTGCATGCCGCATACCAACAGCCAATATAACAGAGCATGTTAGAATGAAACAGCAGACTTACTACTGTCGAGTCCCATGCAAACCAACATGTTCAGGGAGTACAAAATTGGCATGAACAACATAGTAGCAGGCTATAAATTTTGTAACAACGACTGAGCAAGATGAAGTTATGATGGCTACATCTACAGAGCAGGGAATGTAAACCAAAAATAGAAGTTACGATGGCAAAAGCTAAAGAGGAGGGAATGTGAACCAACATGTGCCAAGTGCAATTACTTCATTTTGGCCGTGAACTAAATAATACTCCTGAACTTATAGTGAAGGGGATGCAAATCAAGATGTTTCGGGATATAAACTTGTAATGAGCAACACATAGAGGATAGTTAACTGGAGCTTAGGATGGACCAGATACAGAATATAGTGGGATCACCTGTGAACTTGTATAAGAGGGAATGCAAACCAATATGTTCAGCTTTCCATATGTGAGCGTCATGCCAAGTCAGAGAAACAAGTCAATAATGCAGCTTTTGAAGAACAAGATGGCACGCAAAATTATTATCTAGTAGTATGACAAGTTTATTTGTACTACAGGCTAGATAGCAGAGTGATAGCATGCCAAACTAAGTCCTTACTTTGTTAGCTTACAATGAACTAGATACAAAACAATGGCATCACCTGTAGTACAGGGAATGCAAGCCAACATGTTCATGGAGTAAAAAATTGGCACAAAGTAGCAGGCCATAATTTTTGTAACAACGACTGAGCAAGATAAAGTTATGATGGCTAGATCTACAGAGCAGGGAATGTAAACCAAATATAGAAGTTACGATGCCAAAAGCTATAGAGCAGGGAATGCGAACCAACATGTGCAATTACTTAAAATTGGCCATGAACTAAATAATAGCAGGATGTTACTATAATACCTACAGTATAATTTTTGTAACAACGACTGAGCAAGATAGAAGTTATGATGGCTACATCTACAGAGCAGGGAATGCAAACCAAAATGTTCAATCGCTTAAAGTTAGCAATGAAGTAGAAAATAGCAACGTGTTACGGTCATAGCTAGGAATGAACTAAAAGAGCTTCAGACAAACAAGCATCTGAACCCAGAACATGGCGCTAAAACAAGGGACTTACATTAGGAGAAGCACTCTGTGGGAGTCACAGCAGATCTTCCTGGGGTTGATAGATCCGGTGATGAAGTACGCTACATGTGCTACTTGGGGTTGGAGAGACGGCCATTACACTTCATGGTTACTCATCTCATCTGCAAAAACGTAACGGCGCGTCGTTAGCACAAACAGGTTCCCCCAAGATTAAACAAGAACTTGCAGGCAAGCAATAGAAAAGCGACAGTAGAAGAGTTTAGATCATGCACTGCGCCGGTGAAGCAGATCCGGTTCATGCACAGCGGTGTCGGTGAGCAAGATCCGATGCGGTGGACGACGGATCCGGCGAAGCGGCTCCGGCGGGGTGGACGATACCGCAGCTGAAGCGACTGCGGTAGACTGCTGGATGAGCATATGGTTTCGAGGTTCGGCGGGGATGATCCGGTCCGGTTGATGACGGCGTCGATGAAGCGGCTCCGGCAGGCAGCCGGATGACGAGGATCGCGAGGGCTCGGGTAGGCCAGTCCGGCGGGGATGTTCCGGTGCGGTGGTCGTGGAGGTGGTAGAGAGAGGGACTTGAGAAGTTCCGGTGGGTGGTCTCAGATGAGAGACTGAAGGAAATGTATTTTTTTGGGAGGGTTTCCGGGCTAGGGAGGTGGTGATCGAAAAAATGACGGGCAAACCCCTCACCAACCGACTTTGCTGTCATCTCCACAGGGGTAGAATGGGAATTTGGAAGCGTGTGAAATTTTTGTATTTTGTGGGCGGGAAGTTTTGCCGCTATGAGATTTTGAATTTCGCTAAGGTACAAGTATAATGATAAAAAATTGTGACACCGTACTAGTACCTCTGTTCATGGCCGAGTGCAAAATCAAATCATCATCACGTTGAATATAGGTCACTACCATGATCATGATCTATCTTCTTAATCCCATTCAAAAATGCGTTTGAAATATTTCAGGATTGGTGGGAGATTTTGCCGCCCGACAGAGATTAAATTAAACCACACGTTCGACAATTCAAACTTGAGACCTTGGCTATGATACCATTTAAGTTCGAACTGATTCAAAAAAGGCTAGGCAATTAATTTATATAACATCCACAGGAACAACTACCAAGTTGATCCCAACCGCAGATAAATGCATCCACCAACAAAAGTCTGAACGGTGCCTTAATCTAAGGAAACATTTCACAAGACCAATGTACTCACTATGTTAGTGTTCATCTCCAATTATCTATGGCATTTTCTTAGTCTTTGGGAGATTATAACGAACTTGATTGGCCTCGTGCAGTAGGGCATCACATGCTTCTAATCTCGATCTCAACATGTCAACTTTTGTTCTTAGCATAGCTGTTGCAACTCGTTCTACTTGGAGTTGTTCCTCCAAAACTTGAGCAGAGAAAGACTTGGACTTGGGCTTCAAAACCCAGCATTTCGCAGGAAAGAGTTTTTGGTGATATCTTTATCTTTCCCGGGTTTTGCCATCTCAAATTTCATATTAGCCAGACAAGTTTTGAGTTGTGTAAAAAGAAAAGTTATTACAGAGAAAAATGCAGATGGTAGATTTAATGTGTACGAACTACTTTTAATCATACAAGTTGACATGCCTGACTATAATAAGGACCATCTCTCTTGCTAGCAGGCATAATTATTAATGGGCTACCATGTACGGGAACCGTATCCTCTAACGTGAAGGAGCTAAGTCAGGAAAAATAAAGAAGCAAAGTCAGGCTTCTGTAGCATAAGTACAAGGTTATGCACTGTCTTTAACTAATAAAGGTGATTACTGTAGATGTTTAAAAACTAAACTAAATTTTATTACACCATAATTTTCTCTGCATGTAATTACTTCAAATGCAAGACACAAGTTTGTATTGTGCAAATTAATTTAAATTATTTGGATTTTAGACATATGGTTTGGGGGAAGGAAAGTTAGAGTACTGTAGCTTCTCTAACTTTTCACCTTCAAGTTAGAGTACTGTAGCTTCTCTAACTTTTCACCCATGTACGTAGTCCTTCCAAGAAACAGCCGTTATTGCATTACGAGCAGAAAACAGTTCACACGTGCGCTCAGATTCAAATTTTTAGCAGTCGATTTATATGGTTTAATTGAAGTACACATCAGGATATTATTTCACACAAAATACAGCAGCCACATGGAACATATCTAATTTTAGTACAACAACAAAATTTGCAATTATTACAGACCACGAAATTTTGAACGAAATTTTGAGCAGTAATTAGTTACAGCATTGGCATCAGCAGTCCACTTGACTGAACAACAGAATCAAAGTTTATTTAGACACCTTCAATTCCCAGACACATCACAACTGGCTTACCATGACAAGTGCATAGGAGATTCTTTAGAACATTTTCTGTCAAAGTTTGCCTATTTTTCAATTCATGTATCTCTTGGCGTGTCTTGGCAATTAATTCATCAGCATCTTTGTTTTCCCGCCCAAATATATCAACTGCCTCTTGGAGTGCATCCCCGAAATCTCTTTGTGCCGGATTAAGTTGACCAATAGATACCATGGGCCTATGCGAGCAATATGCACTCTCACTGCTGCTTTGTGAAACATCAATACTTGAGGCATTGGCCCTTGCTTCTGGCATTGTAGCTTTATTTGAAGCCTGAAATTTAGATAAAACAAGTTACAACATCATATGATGCAATAAAAGACCTCCAATTTCAAGAACATCATTGAGCTGATATAACACAACAAGCAATCAAAAATAGAGCCTCGTACATCTATTTCTTCTGGAATGGTTGGTGTACTGGACTCAGTGGACCAATGAGAGCACGTGCCACTGTCACTGTTGCTCTGTGAAATGACCGCAACACTTGATAAATGGGTTGTCCCTACTGACATTACAGCTTTGTTTGCAGGCTGAAACTAAGACAAAACAAGTTAAAATGCAATACAATACAAGGCAAACAAACAGCATTGTTGACATAATTTTGAAAGAACCATGGGCAGATACAACAAAGAAACCAGTTAAGCCACATGCCTCTTAGAACAAACCAAACTAGATCATGGCGATGATGTATACAATGAACCAAGCAACTAGACATCATGTGCCCAATAACGAAGCCAGGTCACTGCACAGAAGAAATCTAGCAAATAGCCAAATACAGTCAAAAGATGTGCATGTTGGATTTGATACTATTAGGAAAATAATGTATGATTGATTTAAGCATGACTCAGATAGTGCCTTCGACATCGCAGAAGGTCAATGCAACAATTAATTGTATGGCTTGTATGAAGTGCCATAACATTTAAATTAAGCATAACGAGGCATTGCTTAATCTGAGAACTGAGTGCTAGCTCAGTGGCAAGGCTTGCGAGTGCGCAGCCAGCCCACCCGGGTTCGAGTCCCAACAGGACCGAATTAAACGGGGTGTTATCTAGCGCGTATAAATTCGCTGCTAGAGAGGTCTCATCATCTATGCCCATTTGAATCTTGGTCAAATCCTTGCAGGTTTGACCAATATTTAAACAAGTTTAAAACATGAAAATGAAAAGTAAGTGTGGATCCTTCTTATTCACTCCAAAATGAAGCTTTTGGGAGGTTTTTTTAAATTTTCCATGTTCGAAACCCAAAATGATATCTCTCCGTGCTTTACTTCATAAGACAAAGTTTAGGGGTAGGGGTAGATACATGATTTTTCTGGTTTGAATATGTCTAGACCTTGTTTATCAACTTGAATGCTTATTATGTGACATCAAAAGACTATGTGTTTAGTTTTTTTGAATTTGTTATGCCCATTTGAATCTTGGTCAAATCCTAGGTTTGACCAAGATTTAAACCAGTTTAAAACATGAAAATGAAAAGTAAGCCTGGATTCTTCTTAGTCACTCCAAAATGAAGCTTTTGGGAGGTTTTTTAAATTTCCATGTTTGAAACCCAAAACCACTCCTCTTAATGCTTGACTTCATAAGACAGAGTTTAGGGTTAGGGGCCAAGTATATACATGATTTTTCTTGTTTAAATATGTCTAGACTTTGTTTATCAACTTGAATGCTTACTATATGACATCAAAAGACTATGTGTTTGGTTTTGATTTTTTTGAATTTGTTATGTCCATTTGAATCTTGGTCAAATCCTAGGTTTGACCAAGATTTAAACCAATTTAAAACATGAAAATGAAAATGAAAGCCTGGATTCTTCTTAGTCACTCCAAAATGAAGCTTTTGGGAGTTTTTTCAATTTCCAATGTTTGAAACCCAAAACCACTTTTCTTCATGCTTGACTTCATAAGACGAGTTTAGGGTTAGGGGGTATATACAATATTTTTCTGGTTTGAATATGTCTAGACTTCGTTGATCAACTGTAATGCTTACTATATGACATAAGAAGCTTATGTGCTTTGGTTTTTTTTTTATTTCTTTTTGAATTTTTATGCCCACTTGAATCCTGGTCAAATCCTTTGTTTGACCAAGATTTAAACAAGTTAAAACATGAAAATGAAAAAGTAAGCCTGGCTCCTTCTTAGTCATGAAAATGAGTTAACTTGGCTTTCCAACCCTTGAATCCATAGGAAACTTTGTACTAATGCAGTATAATAATCACCCGAGTTTTTACACCAACAGGTCTGTCACTTACGTGTGGTGCCCATGCGTGAGGTCCCAAACTTCAGTGAGCACAAGTCACATGCGGTAGGCAGGCAAAATACCCGATCAATCCGGGCGGTGGCTGTTAAGGACCCGATCGCATTTCTTGCTTTCAGACTGGGGTCTACCATGTAAGAAGTTTCTTCCTTTTGGATGCATCACTCGTATTTGCAAGTTTTTTGGGGTCCCGCAAATTCAGGGTAGCATCATGCCCCCCTTCCCACGCCAACACAAACAGAGTTCAACACAACCTAATTAAGCAAGGTTCAACACAGACATAGTTCAACAACCCCTAATTAAGCTAATAGGTTCACCACAAACGCTGCTGAGCAGCAAACATAAACAGAGTTCAACAAAAGATGCTGCTTTTGAAGCAGTAGGAGAGACAAACATGCACAACAGTTACGGAGTATATTTACCATCTTCTTCCTGTCGCCTCCTCCCGGTCCCGCTTCTTCTGCTTCTTGCTGCCCATACCTTTAATCTTTGGTGGCTTGGGCTTGGGAGGAGGCACACGACCGGTCTCGATAGCTTGGTTCAATTTCTTCCTTAGGAATAGCCCATAGGCCATGTGGTTGGCTATGAAGCCGGAACAGTTTCCCCAACTTTGAGACAGCCGGACCCACCGGCTTCGGCATGCTGCAGGACGCTTCGAAAGTCAACCTTTATGCTCTTTGTGCAGAAGGGGCAGCTGTTGCTGGCACCAGTCCAGGGTTCACTCCAATACTTGTCGAACTTCCCCGCTGAGAGTGGCCCTGGCCTTCCTATGACGCGACTCGACATCGCTGTCAACCTCATCAGTAGCAACCTGATACATGCCAAATAAACAGGTGAAGCAAATATGTAGCAGTTGCAACTAATAATGAATATGAATCTAAAAAGATTCTGACGCTAATTCAAAACCCTATAGCGCAAAAAAAAGAGGGAGAGACCATAGAGCAAATCGATACAGGGCTATGTTAAATAAGGGAGAGAGGTGAATCGGATGTGAAGCAAATATGTAGCAGTTGCAACTAATACTGAATATGAATCTAAAAAGATTCTGACGCTAATTCAAAACGCTATAGCGCAAAAAAAGAGGGAGAGACCATAGCGCAAATCGATACAGGGCTATGTTGAATAAGGGAGAGAGGTGAATCGGAACATACTTCCTCCCCCTCGTCGACGATATTCTCGTCGAAGGTCGGCGGCGGCGGTTCAAAGATGAGTTCAACCTCCTCCTCGTCATCTAGGGGATGCTTCCCAAGAGAGTGGACCCATCTACCAACAGCATCAGATGCCGATGAGCGACCGATGGCCCGACCTTCGGCAATGGCCTCCGCTTCGTCTTTGGCATCCGCTGCGGCAATGATCGCCGCCGTTGCGGCCATGCGTGCTGCGGTCGCGGCTCTGCACGCCTCCTCTGCGGCTAAGGCCAGCCGCGCGGCTTTCGCTTTCGCTGCGTTGACGGCGTCGGTTGGGCTCTCCATCGGTGGAATGGGAAGGGGAAGTGAAGAGAGGGTTTTTTCCTAGTCCGTGGAGAGAGGGAGAAGTGTGGACGTGAAATGGATAACTGACGATATTTCAAGATTTGGGAGACATAGCACGAACCGGCAGATGACAGCGCGTGGGTGCATTACCTCATACTGCCTCTGTCCTAGAAAGAGCGTACGTGTGGGTTTTCAAGGCATATTAAGGATTTTATTATTACATTGGGAAACTGTCATCGACCATCACTTTCCTCTTCAACTTTTCCACCTCCAATGATCTAAATGCATGTAGTAAATAAGAAAACCATATTATGCTAAATACTACTACCTCCATCCCAAAGCGTAAGGCTTATATTATTTTTAGAAGCTCAAACTATGTCAAGGTAAACTAAGATTTTACCAAAAATCATTATCATGCAAAATACAAAATTAATATCAATACATAGACAACGATTTTTTTGGTATGGTATCTACAAAATATTATATTAGTTGATAGATTGTTCTAAATTTTCGTCAACCTTTACTTGCTTTGACTCTTAAAAAAAGACTTAAGCTTTGTGATGGAGGTAGTACGTACTAGTCGTGAAGAAACTATATCCCTCGTGATGAGAAAGAAATATTTTTTACTACCACTCTTTTGTGGACAAATTTTGAAGTGCATTGCAAAACGAGAAGTACACTCTTTTATGGACAAATTTTAACTCTACACCCATTATTTCAGGATGGAGGGAGTATAACCCAACTTGTTTTTTTCTTCTGGGCACTACACTGCTTTTTCCCTGTGCAATGCTTGGTTCTACCCTTTTTCTCAATGTAATGGTCACTTTAAGTCATTTTTTCCCACACACATTTATTTTGTACTTCTCTACAGTGTTGACCGTGCTACTACTATTTGTGTTAGTGCGCCAAAAACAAAATGTTATTTTTTAAGTGCCAAATTAATCTAGGGCGTTGGTTGTGAATCGGTGAACAAAAAAGAGATAGCCCAAAAGAGGAACACACCAAGGTACAAAAACTAGTATATATGCATGTTTCTATGTACATATATATGACCCTGGGTTTGTAGATAAAAAACATTCATATATGCGCTTACTATTAATATACATAAGTTTATGCTGATTCTCTTGGTTTAGGTATATATATGGTTAGGCATCACTACTAATTCAGAAAAAAACAAAAATGTAACTCTTCAAGTGAAGTCATTTTAAGTGACCTAACAACTAAAATTCATATATAGGATTTGTATAGGAATTATGTAGGATTTAGATCACATGTGAATTTTCCCCACACTAGTTGTTTGATTCATAGGAACATATCCTATAGGAATCTTGCAGTGCAAATCCTATAAGAATAAAACATTAGGTCATACCTCATGGAAAATTTCCTTTGGCACAATCAAACACAACTCATCTTCCTATATGATTCAACTAGCCATTAAATCTCAATCCTATGTTTTCCATATTTCTATGGTTTTCCCATCCTATGAATCAAAGGAGCCTTAGGGCTTATATCTTTTTTTAGAAAGGCAAACTATGTTAAGATTGGCCAAGTTTTACGAAAAACCTTTAACATGCAAAATACAAAGTTGAGTCATTTCGTTTGAATCGGAGGGAGTACATTTGACGTTATGGTACTATTTGACAGCTGCTTGGCACTGTATTTTTTTTCGAACCAAACTTCCCCCTTCATGAAGCTTTTATTTTAGCTTCAGTGACTTGATACATCCATATATCTAGACAAAGTTGAGTCAATTCATTTGAATCAGAGGGAGTACATTTGACTATATGGGTATTGTTTGACAACTGCTTGGCACTGTCTTCTTTTTTGAACCAAACTGCCCCCTTCACGAAGCTTTTATTTTGGGATAGAGCTTCACTGACTTGATACTTCCAAGTTTCACAGTGACTTGGTGCCACCATCCACCATCCATCTCAGATCCAATGTATGCGATCGACTTAGAATTTAAACTAAATAATTATTATAATTGCTCAGAAATATTTCAAGAACTTCCAGTTAATCGTGCATATTTCGATTTATATTTTGGTGAAGTTTCATTCGATTTGAATCAAAGGTTTGTGAGCAAATATATACTCCCTCCGGTTCATATTAATTGACTCTAATATGGATGTACTAGACACATTTTAGTTCTAGATACATCCATATTGAAGTCAATTAATATGAATCAGAGGGAGTATTTAGTTTAAACTAGTGCTCGTATACGTAAAAAGCTCTTTAATCACAAGCTAATCGTCCGAGTGGGATGAAATATTCACAGATTTTAGAACAAGGCATCTACATTTTACTGGATTTTTTTCATAATTTTTGTTTTTAGGTTCGAAATAAGAGATTAGTTTGGAACGTTGGATCTCAAATGGTTGGTAGATGGTGGCACCAAGTCACAATGAGATTTGGAGACTTCAAGTCACTGCAGCTCTGTCCTTTTATTTTGACAAACTGCAGAGCCGCTGGTGCATCTATGCTTGCGTACGGCCGACGCCGATTCTTAGCAAGGAAGTTCTTCCTATAAGTAGTAGTATCCATACTCCACTCCAAGGCATGTATAAAAAAGAACCCATCCCGTTCTCGTTTTCCCGATCACTCTTCTCTGAAGATGGAGGAGGCCCTCTTCTTGTGCCCCCTCTGCCTGCTGCCCTTCAAACCCCCATATCCAAGGTCGCTCCCTTCCGATTTCATTCTTAGGTTCACCTGTGAGAAATGTCAATGACAACTGATGCCACGTACGTTGTTCCGTGCAGTGCAAGGGCGGTCATATGGGCTGTCTGCGCTTGATACGTCTCCAACGTATCGATAATTTCTTATGTTCCATGCTACTTTATTGATGATACCTACATGTTTTATGCACATTATATGTCATATTTATGCATTTTTTGGAACTAACCTATTAACAAGATGCCGAAGAGCCGTTTTCTGCTGTTTTTGGTTTCAGAAATCCTAGTAAAGAAATATTCTCGGAATTGGACGAAACTTTCGCCCAGGGTCCTATTTTTGCACGAAGCTTCCGAAGACCGAAGACCTAACGAAGTGGGGCCACGAGGCAGCCAGGGGGTGGCCGGCGCGGCCCAGGTCTTGGCCGCGCGGCCCTGCCCCTGGGCCCCTCGTGTGGCCCCTCGCGTTGACCTTCCGCCTACTTAAAGCTCCCGTCGCGAAACCCCAGACCGAGAGCCACGATACGGAAAACCTTACAGAGACGCGCCGCCGCGAATCCCATCTCGGGGGATTGGAGATCGCCTCGGCACCCTGCCGGAGAGGGGATTCATCTCCCGGAGGACTCTTCATCGCCATGATCGCTCCGGAGTGATGAGTGAGTAGTTCACCCCGGACCATGGGTCCATAGCAGTAGCTAGATGGTCGTCTTCTCCTTGTTGTGCTTCATTGTTAGATCTTGTGAGCTGCCTAACATGATCAAGATCATCTATATGTAATTCTATATGTTGTGTTTGTCGGGATCCGATGGATAGAGAGTACTATGATTATGGTGATTATCAATCTATTGTTCATGTGTTGTTTATGATCTTGCATGCTCTCCGTTATTAGTAGAGGCTCTGGCCAAGTTTTTACTCTTAACTCCAAGAGGGAGTAATTATGCTCGATAGTGGGTTCATGCCTTCATTGATACCTGGGACAGTGACAGAAAGTTCTAAGGTTGTGATGTGCTGTTGCCACTAGGGATAAAACATTGATGCTATGTCTAAGGATGTAGTTATTGATTACATTACGCACAATACTTAATGCAATTGTCTGTTGCTTTGCAACTTAATACTGGAGGGGGTTCGGACGATAACCGAAGGTGGACTTTTTAGGCATAGATGCAGTTGGATGGCGGTCTATGTACTTTGTCGTAATGCCCAATTAAATCTCACTATATTTACCATGTCATGTATATGCATTGTTATGCCTTTCTCTATTTGTCAATTGCCCGATGTAATTTGTTCACCCAACATGCTTTTATCTTATGGGAGAGACACTCTAGTGAACTGTGGACCCCGGTCCTATTCTTTCCATAGCATACATTCTACTTGTTTTACTGTTTTCTTTGCAAACATCTTCCACTCGATACGTTTAATCCTTTGTTACAGCAAGCCGGTGAGATTGACAACCTCACTGTTTCGTTGGGGCAAAGTACTTTGGTTGTGTTGTGCGGTTCCTAGTTGGCGCCGGAATCCCTGGTGTTGCGCCGCATCACATTTCGCGACCATCAACCTTCAACGTGCTTCTTGGCTCCTACTGGTTCGATTAAACCTTGGTTTCATACTGAGGGAAAACTTGCCACTGTGCGCATCATACCTTCCTCTTTTCCCAACGGACGTGTACATCTACGCGCATCAAGCACTTTTTCTGGCGCCGTTGCCGGGGAGATCAAGACACGCTGCAAGGGGAGTCTCCACTTCTCAATCTCTTTACTTTGTTTTTGTCTTGCTTTATTTTATTTACTACTTTGTTTGCTACACTAAATCAAAATACAAAAAAAAATTAGTTGCTAGTTTTACTTTATTTGCTATCTTGTTTGCTATATCAAAAACACAAAAAAATTAGTTACTCGCATTTACTTTATCTAGTTTGCTTTATTTACCGTTGCTAAAATGGCCAACCCTGAAAATACTAAGTTGTGTGACTTCACAAATGCAAATAATAATGATTTCCTATGCACACCTATTGCTCCACCTGCTACTACAGCAGAATTCTTTGAAATTAAACCTGCTTTACTAAATCTAGTCATGAGAGAACAATTTTCTGGTGCTAGTTCTGATGATGCTGCTGCCCATCTCAATAATTTTGTTGAACTTTGTGAAATGCAAAAGTATAAAGATGTAGATGGTGATATTATTAAATTGAAAGTGTTTCCTTTCTCATTAAGAGGAAGAGCTAAAGATTGGTTGCTATCTTTGCCTAAGAATAGTATTGATTCATGGACTAAATGCAAGGATGCTTTTATTAGTAGATATTATCCTCCCGCTAAAATTATTTCTTTGAGAAGTAGCATAATGAATTTTAAACAATTAGATACTGAACATGTTGCTCAAGCTTGGGAGAGAATGAAAACTTTGGTAAAGAATTGCCCAACCCATGGACTGACTACTTGGATGATCATCCAAACCTTCTATGCAGGACTAAATTTTTCTTCGCGGAATTTATTGGATTCAGCTGCTGGAGGTACCTTTATGTCCATCACATTGGGGGCGGCTACAAAACTTCTTGATGATATGATGATAAATTACTCTGAATGGCACACGGAAAGAGCTCCACAAGGTAAGAAGGTAAATTCTGTTGAAGAAACCTCTTCCTTGAGTGATAAGATTGATGTGATTATGTCTATGCTTGTGAATGGTAGATCTAATGTTGATCCAAATAATGTTCCTTTAGCTTCATTGGTTGCTCAAGAAGAAAATGTTGATGTGAATTTCATTAAAAATAATAATTTCAACAACAATGCTTATAGGAACAACTCTGGTAATAACTATAGGCCATATCCTTCTGCTAATGGTAATGGTTATGGTAATTCTTATGGGAATTCTTACAACAATAATAGGAGTGTACCCTCTGGTCTTGAAGCTATGCTTAAAGAATTTATTAGTACACAAACTGCTTTTAACAAATCTGTTGAGGAAAAGCTTGATAAAATTGATACTATCGCTTCTAGAGTTGATAGGCTTGCCTCTGATGTTAATCTTTTAAAGTTGAAAGTTATGCCTAATAATGATCTTGATAATAAGATTACTACTACAGCAAATGCCATCCAAGTTAGAATTAATGAGAATATAAGATTAATGGCTGAGTTGCGTGCTAGGTGGGATAGAGAAGAAAATGAAAAACTAGCTAAAGAGAATAATGTAGCTAAAGTTTGGACTATTACCACCACTAGTAATGCTAATTCTTCACATGTTGCTGCACCTCCTACTATCAATGGTAAAATAATTGGTGTTGGCAATGTTTCTACTCCTAGTGCAAAGCGTACAAAACTGCCTGAAATTGCTAAAACTGCTGAAACTGCTTGTGATAAAACTGCTGAAATTTTTTCCAACCTTGGGAACAATGATCCCATTGCTGTAGCTCATAATGATTTAGATTTTGATGATTGCCACATCTCTGAAGTTATAAAGTTCTTGCAAAAACTTGCTAAAAGTCCTAATGCTAGTGCTATAAATTTAGCCTTTACAAAACATATTACAAATGCTCTCATAAAAGCTAGAGAAGAGAAACTAAAACTTGAAACTTCTATTCCTAGAAAGTTAGAAGATGGTTGGGAGCCCATCATTAAAATGAAATTCAATGACTTTGAATGTAATGCTTTATGTGATCTTGGTGCAAGTATTTCTGTTATGCCTAAAAAGATTTATGATATGCTTGACTTGCCACCATTGAAGAATTGTTATTTGGATGTTAATCTCGCCGATAATGTTAAAAAGAAACCTTTGGGGAGGATTGATAATGTGCATATTACGGTTAACAATAACCTTGTCCCCGTTGATTTTGTTGTCTTGGATATCGAATGCAATGCATCTTGTCCAATTGTGTTGGGAAGACCTTTTCTTCGAACTGTTGGTGCTGTTATTGATATGAGGGAAGGTAATATTAAATATCAATTTCCTCTCAAGAAAGGTATGGAACACTTCCCTAGAAAGAGAATGAAGTTGCCTTTTGATTCTATTATTAGAACAAGCTATGATGTTGATGCTTCTACTCTCGATGTTACTTGATTTGCACTTTCTGCGCCTAGCTGAAAGGCGTTAAAGAAAAGCGCTTATGGGAGACAACCCATGTTTTTTACCTACAGCAATTTTTTTGTTTTATTGAGTCTTGGAAGTTGTTTACTACTGTAGCAACCTCTCCTTATCATGTTTTTGTGCCAAGTAAAGTTTCTATGTCAAAGTTGATGTTATATTTGGGATCGCTGCGCAGAAACAGCATTGCTGTCTGTCACGAATCTGGGCATAATTCCCTGTAGAAAATTCGAAAAAATCTGCCAATTTACGAGCGTGATCCTCAGATATATACGCAACTTTCATTAGTTTTGAGTTTTTCCATTTGAGCAAGTCTGGTGCCATTTATAAATTCGTCTTTACGGACTGTTCTGTTTTTGACAGATTCTGCCTTTTATTTCGCATTGCCTCTTTTGCTATGTTGGATTTATTTCTTTGATCCATTAATGTCCAGTAGCATTATGCAATGTCCAGAAGTGAAAAGAATGATTGTGTCACCTCTGAATGTGTGAATTATTAATGATGCACTAACCCTCTAATGAGTTTGCTTGAAGTTTGGTGTGAAGGAAGTTTTCAAGGGTCAAGAGAGGAGAATGATATACTAAGATCAAGAGGAGTGAAAGCTCTAAGCTTGGGGATGCCCCGTGGTTCATCCCTGCATATTTCAAGAAGACTCAAGCGTCTAACCTTGGGGATGCCCAAGGCATCCCCTTCTTCATCGACAACATCATCAGGTTCCTCCCCTGAAACTATATTTTTATTCAGTCACATCTGGTGTTCTTTACTTGGAGCGTCGGTTTGTTTTCGTTTATGTTTTTGTTTGAATAAGATGGATCCTAGCATTCACTTTGTGGAGAGAGACACGCTCCGCTGTTGCATATGGACACATGTGTCCTTAGGCTTTACTCATAATGTTCAAGGCGAAGTTTCTTCTTCGTTAATTTGTTATATGGTTGGAATTGGAAAATGCTACATGTAGTAATTCTAAAAATGTCTTGGATAATGTGATACTCAATTGTTGTGCTCATGTTTAAGCTCTTGCATCATATGCTTTGCACCCATTAATGAAGAAATACATAGAGCTTGCTAAAATTTGATTTGCATATTTGGTTTCTCTAAGGTCTAGATAATATCTAGTATTGAGTTTTGAACAACAAGGAAGACAGTGTAGAGTCTTATAACGTTTACAATATGTCTTTTATGTGAGTTTTGCTGCACTTGTTCATCCTTGAGTTTGCTTCAAATAACCTTGCTAGCCTAAACCTTGTATCGAGAGGGAATACTTCTCATGCATCCAAAATCCTTGAGCCAACTACTATGCCATTTGTGTCCACCATACATACCTACTACATGGTATTTACCCGCCATTCCAAAGTAAATTGCTTGAGTGCTACCTTTAAAATTCCATCATTCACCTTTGCAATATATAGCTCATGGGACAAAATAGCCTTAAAAACTATCGTAGTATTGAATATGTACTTATGCACTTTATATTTTATTAAGTTGCTGTTGTGCGATAACCATGTTTCTGGGGAACGCCATCAACTATTGTTGAATATCATGTGAGTTGCTATGCATGTCCGTCTTGTCTGAAGGTCTATCATTTTAGTGGTTGGAGCATGCAAAATTGTTAGAGAAGAACATTGGGCCGCTAACTAAAGCCATGAATCATGGTGGAAGTTTCAGTTTTGGACATATATCCTCAATCTCATATGAGAATAATAACTTTGCTACATGCTTATGCATTAAAGAGGAGTCCATTATCTGTTGTCCATGTTGTCCCGGTATGGATGTCTAAGTTGAGAATAATCAAAAGCGAGAAATCCGAAATGCGAGCATTCTCCTTGGACCTTTGTACAGGCGGCATGGAGGTACCCCTTTGTGACACTTGGTTGAAACATGGCATGCGAAGACCCGGTAGTCCAAGTTAAGTAGGACGAGGTGCGGGCACTATTAGTATACTATGCGTGAGGCTTGCAACTTTTAAGATATAATTTTCATAACTCATATGCTTTATTACTACCGTTGACAAAATTGTTTCATGTTTTCAAAATAAAAGCTCTAGCACAAATACAACAATCGATGCTTTCCTCTGCGAAGGACCATTCTTTTACTTTTATTGTTGAGTCAGTTTACCTATCTCCTTCCACCTTAAGAAGCAAACACTTGTGTGAACTGTGCATTGATTCCTACATACTTGCATATTGCACTTGTTATATTACTTTATGTTGACAATATCCATGAGATATACATGTTACAAGTTGAAAGCAACCGCTGAAACTTAATCTTCCTATGTGTTGCTTCAACACCTTTACTTTGATTTATTGCTTTACGAGTTAACTCTTATGCAAGACTTATTGATGCTTGTCTTGAAGTACTATTCATGAAAAGTCTTTGCTATATGATTCATTGTTTACTCATGTCATTACCTTTGCTTTGATCGCTGCATTCATTACATATGTTTACAAATAGTATGATCAAGATTATGATGGCATGTCACTTGAAATTATCTTTGTTATCGTTTACCTGCTCGGGACGAGCAGAACTAAGGGGATGCTGATACGTCTCCAACGTATCGATAATTTCTTATGTTCCATGCTACTTTATTGATGATACCTACATGTTTTATGCACATTATATGTCATATTTATGCATTTTTTGGAACTAACCTATTAACAAGATGCCGAAGAGCCAGTTGCTGTTTTCTGCTGTTTTTGGTTTCAGAAATCCTAGTAAAGAAATATTCTCGGAATTGGACGAAACTTTCGCCCAGGGTCCTATTTTTGCACGAAGCCGAAGACCGAAGACCTAACGAAGTGGGGCCACGAGGCAGCCAGGGGGTGGCCGGCGCGGCCCAGGTCTTGGCCGCGCGGCCCTGCCCCTGGGCCCCTCGTGTGGCCCCTCGCGTTGACCTTCCGCCTACTTAAAGCTCCCGTCGCGAAACCCCTAGTACCGAGAGCCACGATACGGAAAACCTACGCCGCCGCCGCGAATCCCATCTCGGGGGATTCTGAGATCGCCTCCGGCACCCTGCCGGAGAGGGGATTCATCTCCCGAGGACTCTTCATCGCCATGATCGCCTCCGGAGTGATGAGTGAGTAGTTCACCCCTGGACCATGGGTCCATAGCAGTAGCTAGATGGTCGTCTTCTCCTTGTTGTGCTTCATTGTTAGATCTTGTGAGCTGCCTAACATGATCAAGATCATCTATATGTAATTCTATATGTTGTGTTTGTCGGGATCCGATGGATAGAGAGTACTATGATTATGGTGATTATCAATCTATTGTTCATGTGTTGTTTATGATCTTGCATGCTCTCCGTTATTAGTAGAGGCTCTGGCCAAGTTTTTACTCTTAACTCCAAGAGGGAGTAATTATGCTCGATAGTGGGTTCATGCCTTCATTGATACCTGGGACAGTGACAGAAAGTTCTAAGGTTGTGATGTGTTGCCACTAGGGATAAAACATTGATGCTATGTCTAAGGATGTAGTTATTGATTACATTACGCACAATACTTAATGCAATTGTCTGTTGCTTTGCAACTTAATACTGGAGGGGGTTCGGACGATAACCTGAAGGTGGACTTTTTAGGCATAGATGCAGTTGGATGGCGGTCTATGTACTTTGTCGTAATGCCCAATTAAATCTCACTATATTTACCATGTCATGTATATGCATTGTTATGCCTTTCTCTATTTGTCAATTGCCCGACTGTAATTTGTTCACCCAACATGCTTTTATCTTATGGGAGAGACACCTCTAGTGAACTGTGGACCCCGGTCCTATTCTTTCCATAGCATACATTCTACTTGTTTTACTGTTTTCTTTGCAAACATCTTCCACTCGATACGTTTAATCCTTTGTTACAGCAAGCCGGTGAGATTGACAACCTCACTGTTTCGTTGGGGCAAAGTACTTTGGTTGTGTTGTGCAGGTTCCTAGTTGGCGCCGGAATCCCTGGTGTTGCGCCGCATCACATTTCGCGACCATCAACCTTCAACGTGCTTCTTGGCTCCTACTGGTTCGATTAAACCTTGGTTTCAACTGAGGGAAAACTTGCCACTGTGCGCATCATACCTTCCTCTTGGGGTTCCCAACTGCGTCGGCATTGCGCCGAACCCGTGCAAGAAGTGCCAGCCGGCGTGGTTGCCGCCGTCGAATCGATCTGGGCCAAGTTGCCGCCGTCGAATCGATCTGGGGCATTGGTCAAGTGCGTCGGCTGCAGAGCTTGGTCGCCTCCACGGAGTCCTACAAGCACTATATCGCGTGCCCGCATGGTCCGTGCGGCTGCACAGAGGCCATCAATACCGGCTGCAGCTTCACCGGCCCGCCGCGGGAGCTCCTGGTACACCTCCAAGCATCCCACTCCATCCCAGTGTTTACGTTCCAGTATGGCATACCCGCCTGGTGCATAGTTCGTGTTCCGGTACAACCGCGGGGACACCTGTTCATCGGCAGTGGGGAAGAAGACGGTAGCGTGTTCGCCATCACCGTTGGAGCGCTCGGCCCGACCACCATTGTGTCCTGTGTGTGCATCAGGTCGGCCGCGTGCTTGTTTCCGATGTACAAGGCGCAGCTGTTGGTGATTGGTCCGCCGGCGCCGGCGACGGCTGGGACCAGTGACCTCTCGACGGACACCTTGATGGCGGTAATCGAGCCGACGAGCTCCCCGACGCCTAGCTCGATCATGTTGCAGCAGCTCACTTCTTTCCTGGCGGTGCCGCCCCGTTACGCGAAGCAGAATGGAGGGCAGCGTGTGTTGCCTATCTGCGTTTGCATCAACAAGAAGGTTATACAATAATCTTCGTTTAGTCATACTGCAATGTAGTTACTCGAAGATCGGAGGGAGTAGTTTAGTTCGAAGTAGGGTTCGTTCGGATGTATTTTGGACTTGTATAGTAGTACTACTACTCCAGAACTATTAGCTAGCTAGTTGGAGTGCTAGAATGCAGCTCGGAGTATTATAGTATTTTGGCAGTACTACTAGTTATGTATGTGACTGCAAATTCAAACTAAAATGGAGTATTTCTTGCTAATGTTGTTCTTTTGGAGTCATCATTTTTTTCTGAACGTGTTAACTATGCTATTGTCTAAGGATTCGTTTAGATTTCTTTGGTTGAATTCATATTTCGTCTCTTCCTAATTTGGCAAAACTGCACTGTCATGGGCATTCTTACAAGGTCGCTGAAGTTTCAAAGTTTCTTAATGTATATTGCGTAGGGTGTACCCCCTTAACATGGATCTGTTGCATTTTTGGGTTGTATTTTTTTTGGCAATTTTCAGGACCATAAAATAGCACGCCTTCAGTTGAAATTTGAATTAGTGGCCGATACTAGCATGGAGTAGTGAAGTTTTTTTGTACTCCCTCGGTCCCACCAAAAGTGTCTCACCTTTGTTAAAATTTAGATGGATAGATGTATTTTTTTTACAAAGTTGAGACAACTTTGGTGGGACGGAGCCACGGAGTCGTAGTTGATGGCGAGAAGGTTGATGCCTTGCTAGGTTGGTGTACGTTGCAAAAAGAACAAGGTTGGTGTGTATTTGTTTTATTTGTTCACCATAATACTGACATGGCCATCGATTTGATTAGACAACACAAGCCTGGGATGTTTCACTTATTTATTGTAGGAAGCACGATTAATGTTCTGTAATGATGGGGCTACTCCTATAGTCCGTCTGCTCGGCTCCTACTCGGGTGTCGGGTCACAGTCACACTCTCCTCTTTTTTTGAACACATTCACACTCTCCTCTTTTTTTGAACACATTCACACTCTCCTCTTTTTTTGAACACATTCACACTCTCCTCGAAACTGCAGTAGGCAGTATATGAGCGTCTCGGTTCACCTCCGTCGTCTATCCCCACTCCGCCCATCTTCCATAGCACGCGCCTGCGTCTCCGCCATGGCGCTTTCGCATCCTATCCAGCAGTGCCCAGTTTGAGAGCCTCTGTTCTCCAACTCAAACCCCCACCTGCCGCCATTGATCGCCATCTCTCTCCCAAAGTTCGAATCAGTAGATCTCCCAAGAAAATACCAACCCCATTGTACCACCTGCCTCATTGCGATGGCGAAATCGAGCAGGGTCTGTGGATCTGGGCTGTTTCACAAGGTGTTTACGGAAGGCCCCCTTGAAGTGCTCATCAGCCAGTGCGACGCCATCACCGCCGCGTCCCTAGTCGGTTCCTCCAAAAGTATTCTTCAGTCAGCCAAATACAGTGCCACTCTGCCTGCTTCTCAGCCGTTTGGCCTTCCGTGTGTTCTCTGTTGTGACCCGGCGGATAAACCATGGGCGGTGTTCAAGGAGGATTTGCCGGTGCACAGCAAGTGCAAACTACTGCCGCTGGACAGGTTCTCCTATGATGGCCTAATGCCACACGGTAAGGATGAGGAGCGGGCAGGCGCCAATGGAGATTGGATCGCCATGGTTGGCCCCGAAGGCAAGTGGAACCTCCTCAATGTCTACACTCATCGCAAGATTAAGCTTCCATCTTTGAGGGACAAGTTGGAAACCACACACAATCCACTTATATTCGAGTATCAGCGTTCTGCTATTCAACTGCAGAAGATAGCTATTTGCCAAGTTCCTACAGCTGCTAGGGGGTATCAAGATTTCTCCCTTGTCGCAATCTTCGACTTTGCAATTGCCTACCTCCATGGCGAATATCCTCGTGCATGGATATTTCTTGAAAACCAGTTTCAGTACGGCGCCATATACTGCGATGCAATTATACATAACGGACTTGTGTTCGCCGTTACTGAGCTTGGAAATGTTTATGCATGGGATCCTAATCAATTTGGTAACATTTCCTCCCTATCTTTTTTATATACGTAACTTATATAGTATTTCACCTCTTATTTGTTGAACTGTCTTGGCATCTTTTGGCTTAAAGGAATTCCATAGGCGCACACCATAACCCTCTTGTGGTATGGACATATATAGAATTTAACATCTATAGGAATTTTAGTATGGTCTAATGTGCATGTTGTTCCTTAGGAAAAAGGCCCCCTAGTAATTAAGTTTCTTTATTATTACTCCCTAGAAAATTTAAGGTAGAGTAGAAATAGAATCAATAAAGGTGCCATGCAATATTGATAAAGACTTTCATTTGTTTATATTCCCCCGGTTCTAGAGAATAAGGAGTACTATATTCAAACCATCTAAAATTTGGACCAATATTTTCGGGAACATGTTTTAAATCCATATGAAGTTTTACCAAGATGTTCGAAATATATTTCAAACCATCTTATGTTCGACCATGATTTTATAAAGTACTAGTATTGGCATCCCAATATCAAATCAATATCACTAGTAGATAAATCATGAAATATATTTTCATGTGACGTGTTCTTTCCTTTTTCAAGGTCCTATAGTGCTCCCTGCTCCATTCATTCCGTGGACGGCTGGATTTGATGACGATAATGATTTTGACTCTAATAGTCGTACGTGGTGGCTGGCAAGATCTCAAGATCGTTCTAGACTTCTCCTGGTCTATGCACGTGGCGTAATGGATTTTGACGCTGACGGTGCTCCAACTCATTATGATAGTACCCCTTCTGTCCATTGCGGTCGCGCTGTTCACAGCTATTCGGGGTATACCTGCATTGTATTCTCGAATGACACTAGTCGGTTACTTCCAGCCAACCCGTGGGAAAGGGTTACTAATCTTGGAGACTATTCTATGTTCCTTGGGTTGAACTATCCGATTTTCATGCCAGTGGGTGGTGCAACATTTCCCCCAGGATATTTGACAAGAAGAAACTGCATCTACACCACGCCTCAGGCCATTGGCTCTCACTTTGACACATCACATCAAGAAATTTTCCGCTTCAGTCTAAATGGCGAAGACCACCAAAGCATATCTTTCTCAAGCAGCGGTCCAGGGGCCAACTGGCATACGGGGTTTTGGTTCATCCCAAGCTACACCAACGCGCTGGACTGGAACAAAGACAATCAGAGTTAGGGATATTTATGTAATAGTAGGATCATACTACTAGCTAGCTCAGTTGGTCTTGACTCCTATTTAACTATTTATAGCTAATGTACTTAGGTGATAAATTTATGCTATTTGCATGAACCCAGGCGCTTCTTTTAATTTGATCAAATACGGTCTATACACATGCATGGTTGTTTGGCTGTTTCAGTGTCCCTAGAGGCATACATATATACTGTTATTTAGCAATCTTTATTACAGTACAAAGGTCTTAACCTCATGGTTCACAGAAAGTATAAACGTAGATCAACCATCTAAACATAGAAGACATTCTAGTGTATGATTCTTACATATACACATCAACATCCTATCAGAAAATCTTAATGTGAATTGTACTGGCTGTACAAACCCGTGCATCATTCTCTAGCCGGTTGCACCCAAAAACCAAATCGTGGTACTTCATAGTTGACTGTATGTAGGACAACATACAGATCCAATGCGAAGCCATGGGTATCACCTGCATGACAGAACCATATTTCACATGGTTGGAGGTACTCCATATGGCATTTAAAATCATTCCTTGTCCTTCATATGGCCCTAAAAATAGTACAGTTGGATTTGTGGGTTTTAATTTTTTATTAACACACTCAATTGATTGCCCAAACATTGATTAATAATATTATTAAGGGGTGTGATGTTGAAAGCCATAAGAACAATGTGCCAAACAATCTTTGCTAGCGGACGGTAAATGTATACCCATCAGAAATAATCAGCAGACGTGCATGTTTCTTTGGTCAGAATAACTGCTGCACCATCTTAAAAGTAAATGGCATGACCATTTATTTGATTTGATAGCGTGCAGCTAGATGGCGTACATTACTATCTCTACTTCCTTGGGTCGCCCAAATCTGGAGTACTAAAAGCAAATCCTGGTGATTCATTTGACAAGACAACACAGATGCGTCCAAATTTCTCCGTCCATATTATTATAATCTGGAGTGCGTTGCCTCGTTGCCTTCCAAGAGAAGCTGCATTCCTTGCCAAAAAAGAGAGAGAGGCTGTATTTATAACTATCTCACCGGCCGCCACTAGTACAAACCATCACTCCCTCTCCACCTCCACCTCCATCTCTTCCCTAGTAGCTCCACCTCCATATCGGCGACGGACCACAATCGCGCGGCTTCGACTTCCTCTTCGACGGCGGCGGCGACAGAGGCGTGAGGCACCTTCTCCGCGGCGCATCACTCATCCTCGTCCCGCGGCAACAATGGCTGTATGTGAAATCACCATACCCTTTTGTATGGTAGAGATGATGATGTGCGGATAAAATTTTATTGGCGGTTGCTCATCCTTGTTTGAATATTTGGTGTAGATTCACATCTAGGGCAGGGTGTCAAGCGGGGTGGGTAGCGGGCTAGCTAGTTTCAGTGCGAGTGCTTTAAATCTGCTCTAATCTCAACCACTATTTGCTCTAATTTTCTGCTTTGCGGGACGATTCGCGGACGCCGCTTGCAACCCTAATCTAGGGTATTGATCCTAGTTTAGTAGACTACTAGGATTTACATGCCAATTTGTTTTTAGACTAGATCCGGATATTTGTCAATACTACTACGTACTTCTTCCGTTCGTATTTAATTGACTCTAGTTGAAAGCATCGACAGTTCATTTTCTTCTCTCCCTCGCGTCGACTAATTAAAACCGAACAGAGGGAGTATTAGGAATCCATGTGCATCCGTACTACCAGTAAGGTATTGCGTTGTTGCAGAGGCTCAGTGTAATCAATATCTTTCGATATTAATATACTCACTTTATCAGAAAATAAATTAGTAATCCATGTTCAAACTTGCTAGTTTGATCGACGTTTGATGATGATTTGTGAGGCCATGTATGGGCCTAGTTTGTTTCCTTTGCTTGGTGGTCAGTAGGCTGATGATTTTTTTTTGCTTGGTCGATCTGTGGTCGTTCCATGGCCACTGCTGATTAATCATTACTAGAATCAACAATTTTTTGCTTGTCTGGTGATTGGAATTGTATGCGCTCTTCTGAAGAGCACCATCGCACGATGATTAGTCTTAATGGAGATGCAGATGTCGATCAAGAGGGAGAAACATATCTTGATCATGCATTTCTCACGAGATTACTTGGTGATTGGAAGTAGAATCCACAATTTGTTGTGCAAACTTCTCAACATATGCATATATTCGTTGAATTGGCTTTATGTGATCAATATTACTTCTTATTGCAGATGGATGGAGGGGAAAGAGCGAAAAAACCGATACTTAGTGAAATGACTTCTCATTCTGTGACTTCTGATATCCTAGATGACAAGGTAAATATATAGAACGATGATTCGTAGGTGATGAAAGCAGAATCCACAATTTGCCGTGCAAACTTCTCAACATATGCATTTATTTGATTAATTAGTTTTATGTGATCAATAGTATTACTTATTCCAGATGGACGTAGGGGAAGGAACGAAAAAGCGGATGCTATGTGAAATGACTTCTAAATCTGTGTGTTCTGATATCCCAGATGACAAGGTAAACATATGGACCGACGCTTGTTTTGCTGCCCCCGTTAGATGGCTAGATGCTCTGGTCTAATTTCTGTTCATGTGCTTATTATTGCAGAAACATAGAGTTGAAGAAAACTCTATATTGTCTGATGACAAAGGTGAAATGGCATGCCAGTCTTTTAAACCTCCGACGCCACCTTGTTTACTGTCTATGGAGACTGATGCAGCTGGACCTGGTACTGATGAGCCTATACGTGGCATCATCGTGCCACATGAAGAAGGTTGTGGATTGGGTTTACCCCCTGCTGAAGAAACTGGTGGTGCAGCTGGAGCTGCTAGTGTAGAGCCTCTAGTGAACGGTGTCGTGCCACGGGAATTCTCTGAACTAGAGCAAGACGGTTTACCTATTGTCAAGACCGATGTAACTGGTGCTGATGCTGGAGTTGCTACTGATGATCCTGCACCCGAAGTTGCCACGCCACCCGAAGGAGGTTTTGTATTGGTAGAACCCGTCATGACTATGCCCACAGTACTGACTGGTGGTGGACCTGGAGCTGGTATGGTAGAGCCTCTAGCGAAAGGTGTCGTGCCACGAGAATCCTCTGAAGTGGATATTGGTGGTTTACCCTCTGTAGATACTGGTGGTCTACCTGGAGCTGGTATTGTAGAGATTTCAGCAAACAGTGCTGTCCCACCCAACTCCTATGAACTGGAGCATGTACCTGATGTGCCTTCTGTAGAACCTGATGCACCTGTAAGTAGTGGTGATGATTCCGCTGAATCTGATCAAGAAGGATCTGCATCTCGAGGACAAGATGTCAGCTGTCATTCACCTGAACCCGAGCTGAAGTCAGCAACGGTAGCTTATATGGCACGGACTGTCCTTCAAGCTCTAAAGATCCAGTTGGGTGGTTCACAGGACCAGCTACTCCAAGCCATTGTCACTACAAAAGACCAGCCAGCATGCTTCGTTATCTCCTGCATACTGTTTGACAAGCTGAAGCACTGCAACTGGCGCATTGTTCAATCCCATCAGCATGGAGAGAGGAGCTATGTTTATGTCAAGATGATTCATGCTGATTTGGTAAGGTTCCATGATAAGATGTATGGGTGGGGTGAGGCAAGAGCCACATTTTGCAGCATTCACACAGTCTTCGCTCTTGAGCCAGACCCCATGGATGCTTACCCAGTGGTGCAGCTGTCCTGACTTGATATATGTTTTATGATCAGTATGCTGCTGTCGTGGAACTGTGATGTGGAGCTACCTTTCTTATGGTTTCTAGGCTTTTGGTTTCAACATGTATTATGGAGCTTACCTTAGGACTTTCGCATGCGTTTGGCTGTTGACCTGTAATGTTTGTGGTTGGTTGTCTAATCTACTTGGCACAATCACATTGCAAAGGCAAATGTTCCCTTTCTCTTTAATTGTTATTATGACTTATGTGTTATAACCAGGCAAGAATATGCAATCTTGGTTCTCTGACCGATATATATGTACATACAACTTTTGTTCACATAATAACACTTACACGGGAAAAGAGTAGCTTTCTCTGTTGGACAAACACCAAACCACAAAAGGGTAACAACACAATATCCAAACTAGGTACGGCACCTGTTGAGCATACATGACTTTTGTCGTAAAATCACGTTAACCAACACTAGCAGCATCTTGTTCTTTGCAAGGTGCTATGCTTATCAGTCTAATCCCAATACACAACCTACTTCAGGTGGCACGATGATGTCAGGTGCAGGTTCACCAGTACCAACTCTCTTGCATCAGTCTCCATTGAAGGTACGCCACTGCTGCAGTAGACACCATTAGCAATGCAAGCTGAAGGTGTTCTTATCCTCATATCAGGATCACATAATACAGGTGTCAAGCTTCATGCACTAGCCAACACAATGAAAAGTCCGAACTAGGATAGCTAGGAAAAAAACATGAAGATCTTTTTTTCGAATCCCACGCTGAACATCTTTTTTTTAACTAATTAGGTAAGCTCCTGCTGACAAACATATTACAGCAACTCCAGCAGTGGCTCTATATTTTGGCGCAGGCTGATGCTGCGCATGGAGCCGGCAATAGCTTCACCGGAAGCTGCAAACTGTGGCGGCCAAATGCAGGGCTGAAACAGCGTATTTTCAGAGGCGCTATAATGCAGCGCCAAAAACAGAATATAATGAAAAATAGAGTGCAGTAAAACAGAAGATCAAATAAAGACTAGAAATAGACATAAAATAGGAGAAAATTAGCTTGATAGATACTCCGTAGTTCATATTTGTACAAAGTAGTGCGATAAAACTAAACTAAAACTCGACATCTGACGAGTCAGGTGTCGTGCCCGACACCGGATCCGACGAGAAGAGGTCAATCCAACGGGGGTCGTCCTCGCCAATGGTGGTCGGCCCGGCGAGCTGCGCTTCGATGAAGGCCCGCTTCGTCGCCTTCTCCGCCCTCCGTTGTGCGCGGTCCTCCTTCTTCGCAGCCCGCCTCGTAGCCTTCTCCGCCCTCCGTCTGCGGAAGTGCTCGTTCTCGGCGGCTACGTCCTCGGGGAAGCGGGCCGCCCACTCGCGCGCCGCGCGCTCGTCCCGCTCGGCAATGCGCAAACGGCGCTCCGTCTCGCGGCGGCGGCGCTGTTCCTCCTGTCTAACGATGTACGGCGGCGGCGCGAGATCCTCGGCCTGCTGGCGCGTCCACACGTCATGGAAATTCATCGACGATCGCGGGCGCCCGAGCCGCCACGCCACGGCGTCGTACGCGCGCGCGGCCTCGTGCGCGGTCTCGTAGGTGCCGAGGCCGATGCGCTCGCCGCCGTCACGTATCTCCGCGTAATACGTACCTTTGGGGCGCGCGCGGACGCCGCGGTACCCCGTGCCCGAGACGCGGCAGTACCGCGAGCTCGACGCGAGACGAGGCATGGCGGCGGCGGCGGAAGCGGAGCCGCGGCGGCGATATTAGGCGCAGATGGGCAAATTTCAGCAACCCGTGTCCATCTTTTTTTTTGGCAGGATTACGCCATGTACCACCTTCCAATTAGAAAATAGTACTGTTCAGCCTTCCCCTGTTGGGCCCAATATTTCACTTTGGGTTGCCAACGGCCATCTACATGGTAATTGCTCTCGGCCTACTTGCTCCGGCCGTCGAAGCCCAATAACTACAAATGGGCCTTTCTGCTCATGCAATTTCGGCCCTTTTCTAATGAAACACAGATCCTATGAATGGCAAAAGAAAAAAACGCGGAGATTCTACATAAAAGTTGTTTTTAGTTATTTTGAATTATTGGGTTCCAATTTTTGAAACTGCTCATGCCCAATATGAAAATCCTTGTTCGCTCCATACCCACATGGATAACGGTATTTTTAATAATTCATAAAGTGGATTTGAAATTTAAAACATATCCTAATAATTCCATGATTTAATCTATCAACTTGCAAGATCTTGGAGAGAAAAAGCTTGTATTAGTCTGCAGAATCCGCACCGTTTCAAAGGCGGCAGTGGATCAAAAGAAAAAAGGAAGTAGCCAGAAATTAGGGGTCAAAAATAACTCCAAGAAATGAAACTTTTATTGTTCGTAGAGGATGACATGCGGGACCCATGAGCCAGCAGCTTACTCAACGTTTCAAAGGCGGCATGAGATCGGAAGAAAAAGGCAAGTGACCAAATATCAGGTGCCAAAAATAATCCAAGAAATGAAACTTATTGTACATAGAGGATGACATGCGGGTCCCATTTTGCAGCAGCGGTTTCAGCGTTTCAAATGCGGTTTGAGATCAAAAGAAAAAGAAAGTAGCCAGAAATTAGGGGTAAAAAAACTCCAAAAAAAGAAAGTTGATTGTACATAGAGGATGACATGCGGGTCCCATGAGTCAGCAGCTTACTCAACGTTTCCAAGGCGGCAGGGGATCAAAAGAAAAAGGAAATAGCCAAAAATAAAAGGTGAAAAAAACCAAGAAAAGAAATTTTATAG
This sequence comes from Lolium multiflorum, assembly GCA_030979885.1. Classification (NCBI taxonomy): domain Eukaryota; kingdom Viridiplantae; phylum Streptophyta; class Magnoliopsida; order Poales; family Poaceae; genus Lolium; species Lolium multiflorum. Next base: position 339,806,491 of record CM061749.1, read on the forward strand.
TACATAGAGGATGACATGCGGGTCCCATGAGCCACAGGTTCCTCAACGTTTTCAAAAGCCGGGAATCAAAAGAAAAAGGCAAATAGCCGAAATTAGGGGTAAACAATAAATCCAACAAAGGAAAAGTTTATTGTTCATAGATGCTGACATGTGGGACCCATGAGCCAGCAGCGTCAAGGCAAGTGACCAAAAATCAAAAAATCCAAGAAAAGAAACTTTATTGTACATAGAGGATGACATGTGGGTCCCATGAGCCAGCACCTTACTCAACGTTTCAGAGGCGGCTTGAGATCGAAAGAAAAAGGAAAGTGACCGAATATCAGGAGCTAAAAATAATCCAAGAAAGGAAACTTTTATTGTACATAGAGATTGACATATGGGTCCCACTAATACAAGCTCTTTCGCTCGAAGATCTTGCAAGTTGATTGTACATAGAGGATGACATGCGGGCCCCATGTGTCAGCAGCTTACTCAATGTTTCCAAAGGCGGCAGTGGATCAAAAGAAAAAGGAAATAGCCAAAATCGGAGGGTGAAAAATAAATCCAACAAAGGAGAGGTTTATTGTCCATGGAGGCTGACATCTGGGACCCACGAGCCAGCCGCGTCCTCTACGTTTAGAAGGCGACTGGGGATCGAAAGAAAAAAGGCAAATAGCCAGAAATTAGGGGTACAGAATAACTCCAAGAAAGGAAGTGTTTATTGTTCATAGAGGCTGACATGTGGGACCCATGAGCCAACAAAGTCTTCAACGTTTCAAAGGCGGCAGGGGATCAAAAGAAAAAGGAAGTAGCCAGAAATTAGGGGTAAAAAATAACTCCAAGAAAGGAAACTTTCATTGTTCATAGAGGATGACATGCGGGACCCATGCTCCAGCAGCTTCCTCAACGTTTCAAAGGCGGCATGAGATCGAAAGAAAAAGGCAAGTGACCAAATATCAGGACCCGAAAATAATCGAAGAAAGAAATTTTATTGTACATAGATGATGACATGCGGGCCCATTTAGCAGCAGCGGTCTCAACGTTTCCAAGGCGGCACGGGATCAAAAGAAAAAGGAAGTAGCCAGAAATTAGGGTTCAAAAATAACTCCAAGAAAGGAAACTTTTATTGTTCGTAGAGGATGACATGCGGGACCCATGAGCCAACAACTTACTCAACGTTTCAAAGGCGGCATGAGATCGAAAGAAAAAGGCAAGTGACAAAATATCAAGAGACAAAGATAATCCAAGAAAAGAAAACTTTATTGTACATAGAGGATGACATGCGGGTCCCATTTAGCAGCAGCGGTCTCAACGTTTCAAATGCGGCTTGAGATCAAAAGAAAAAGAAAGTAGCCAGAAATCAGGGGGTAAAAAAACTCCAATAAAGGAAAGTTTTATCGATGAGCCAGCAGAGTCCTCAACGTTTCAAAGGCGGCAGGGGATCAAAAGAAAAAGGAAATAGCCGAAAATCGAGGGTGAAAAAAAACCAAGAAAATGAACTTTTATAGTACATAGAGGATGACATGCGGGTCCCATGAGCCAGCAGGTTTTTCAACGTTTCAAACGTGGCATGAGATCGAAAGAAAAAGGCAAATGACCAAATATCAGGATCCAAAAATAATTCAAGAAAAGAAACTTGATTGTACATAGAGTATGACATGCGGGTCCCATTTAGCAGCAGCGGTATCACCGTTTGAGAGGCGGGGATCGAAAGAAAAAGGCAAGTGACCAAATATGAGGTGCCAAAAAAATCGAAGAAAAGAAAGTTTTATTGTACATAGAGGATGACATGCGGGTCCCATGAGCCAGCAGGTTTTTCAACGTTTCAAACGTGGCATGAGATCGAAAGAAAAGGCAAGTGACCAAATATCGAGCCAAAAATAATTCAAGAAAAGAAACTTGATTGTACATAGAGGATGGCATGCGGGTCCCATTTAGCAGCAGCGGTATCACCGTTTGAGAGGCTGCACGGGATCAAAAGAAAAAGCCAAGTGACCAAATATCAGGAGCCAAAAATAATCTAAGAAAAGAAATTTTACTGTACATTGAGGATGACATGCGGGTCCCATTTTGGCAGCGGTCTCAACGTTTCCAAGGCGGCACAGGACCAAAAGAAAAATGAAGTAGCCAGAAATCAGGGGGTGAAAAAAATCCAAAAAAGAACGATTTCAATTGGGCTGCATGTGGACATCTGGGCATTCGAACTATCCTGCTGGCCCTTTTGACTCGTACAATTTCAGCCCACTCCAAAACAGGATAGTTCGGATTTTTCTAAAAAACAGGAAAGTCCTATGCTTCGCAAAAACAAAAAACAAGGAGATTCAGCATATAAATTTGTTTATGTAAAAATAAAGATTTAATTTATCCGTTGAAATAGCTCAGAGCGCAATACACTGTTTATTGTCTGCAAAATAATCAAGATATCACATGTTTCTTGTACGGGGAGGCTGACATCGTGGACCCATGAGCTAGCAGCGTCGTTTTAAAGGCGGCAGGGGATGGAAAGAAAAAATAAACCAAAAATCTGTTGGTAAAAAATCCAAGAAAAGAAACATTTTCGTTCGAGAGGATGACATGCGGGACCCATGAGGCAGCAGCGTCCTCAGCGCTTATTGTTCATAGAGGCTGACATGTGGGACCCGTGAGCCAGCAGCGTCCTCAACGTTTTAAAGGCGGCAGGATATCGAAAGAAAAAATAAGCCAAAAATCATTTGGTAAACAATATCCAAGAAAAGAAACATTTACCGTTCTGAGAGGATGACATGCGGGACTAATGAGGCAGCAGCATCCTCAACGATTCCAAGGCAGGGATCAAAGAAAAAAAAGGAAATATCCAGAAATTAATTAGGGGTTCAAAAAAATCCATCAAAGGAACTTTTATTGTTCATAGAGGATGACTTGTGGGACCGACCTGCCAACAGCGTCCTCATCGTTTCAAAGGGGCAGGAGATCCAAAGAAAAAGGCAAATAGCCAGAAATTAGGGGTCAAAAATAACTCCAAGAAAGGAAACTTTTATTGTTCGTAGAGGATGACATGCGGGACCCATGAGCCAGCAGCTTACTCAACGTTTCAAAGGCGGCATGAGATCGAAAGAAAAAGGCAAGTGACAAAATATCGGGAGCAAAAGATAATCCAAGAAAAGAAACTTTATTGTACATAGAGGATGACATGTGGGTCCCATTTTGCAGCAGCGGTCTCAATGTTTGTAATGCGGCTTGAGATCAAAAGAAAAAGAAAGTAGCTAGTAATTAGGGGGTGAAAAAAAATCCAAGAAAGGAAAGTTGATGGACATAGAGGATGACATGCGGGTCCCTTGAGCCAACAGCTTACTCAACGTTTCAAAGGGGGCAGGGGATCAAAAGAAAAAGGCAAGCCAAAAATCAGAGGGTGAAAAAAAATCCAACAAAGGAAACTTTTATAGCACATAGAGGATGACATGCGGGTCCCATGAGCCAGGTTCCTCAACGTTTCAAACGTGGCATGAGATCGAAAGAAAAAGGCAAGTGCCCAAATATGAGGTGCCAAAAAAAACTCCAAGAAAAGAAAGTTGATTGCTCATAGAGGATGACATGCGGGTCCCATGAGCCAGCAGGTTCCTCAACGTTTCAAACGTGGCATGAGATCGAAAGAAAAAGGCAAGTGACCAAATATGAGGAGCCAAAAATAATTCAAGAAAAGAAAGTTTTATAGTACATAGAGGATGACATGCGGGTCCCATTTAGCAGCGGTATCACCGTTTGAGAGGCGGATCAAAAGAAAAAAGAAATTGCCAAAAATCAGATGGTGAAAAAAAACAAGAAAATGAACTTTTATAGTACATAGAGGATGACATGCGGGTCCCATTTAGCAGCAGCGGTATCACCGTTTGAGAGGCGGCAGGAGATCGAAAGAAAAAGTCAAGTGACCAAATATGAGGTGCCAAAAAAATCCAAGAAAAGAAAGTTTTATAGTACATAGAGGATGACATGCGGGTCCCATTTAGCAGCAGCGGTATCACCGTTTGAGAGGCAGCAGGGGATCGAAAGAAAAAGTCAAGTGACCAAATATGAGGTGCCAAAAAAATCCAAGAAAAGAAAGTTTTATAGTACATAGTGGATGACATGCGGGTCCCATTTAGCAGCAGCGGTATCACTGTTTGAGAGGCAGCAGGGGATCGAAAGAAAAAGTCAAGTGACCAAATATGAGGTGCCAAAAAAATCCAAGAAAAGAAAGTTTTATAGTACATAGAGGATGACATGCGGGTCCCATTTAGCAGCAGCGGTATCACCGTTTGAGAGGCAGCAGGTGATCGAAAGAAAAAGTCAAGTGACCAAATATGAGGTGCCAAAAAAATCCAAGAAAAGAAAGTTTTATAGTACATAGAGGATGACATGCGGGTCCCATTTAACAGCAGCGGTATCACCGGAAGGGGGATCGAAAGAAAAAGGTAAGTGACCAAATATGAGGTGCCAAAAATAATTCAAGAAAAGAAAGTTTTATAGTACATAGAGGATGACATGCGGGTCCCATTAGCAGCAGCGGTATCACCGTTTGAGAGGCGGCAGGGATCGAAAGAAAAAGGCAAGTGACCAAATTTGAGGTGCCAAAAAAACTCCAAGAAAAGAAAGTTGATTGCACATAGAGGATGACATGCGGGTCCCATTTAGCAGCAGCGGTCTCAACGTTTCCAAGGCGGCAAGGGATCAAAAGAAAAAGGAAGTAGCCAGAAATCACGGGGTCAAAAAAATCCAAGAATAGAAAGAATTTTGGTTCATAGAGGATGACATGCGGGACCCATGATCCTGCATCGTAAACGGCTCGATCGGAGAACGTTGAACGAGATGGCGCGATCTAGAAAAAAACAATGCCAGAGAGGCTGCCATCTGGGCCCTACATCCCTCGGCGGTGCGGATTTGCGTTGACTCGGCCGGCGAACCCGAGATTTCGAGATGCACCACGTCCCGGGCCACCATACGCGACGTTTTGGCCACTTTCGTCGGGCTAGGTGGCCTCAAAAACGAGAAAAAGAAAGTTTTGACATGCACCACGGAGGGACCAAAATCGTCGGCCATGGTACACCAGCAACCACGGCGTGACTTCAACTTCGTCGGCCATGGCAACTTTTCTTGTAGTGTTCGTAGATGCAATATATCCAAGTGGGCCCAAAGTACCTATTCGTCATGCGGATGGACAAATCCCGATCTTGATGCATACGCCTCAGCGTACCCCTTCGAAATACCTGATAGACACCTTTATGATCACCGTGTTACGGTGTGATGGTTGATTCAGCCAAGGCAGCCTCTAGTGATACCGATTATATATGATCTCACGGTCTAAGAAATAAGTTACATCGTTTCCTAGCTATGGCAATGCTGAACTTTGTGGCTGGATCACATTCAAATATATAAGTTGGGTGCGTGTCCATCACATCATCATCCAATGATATGACTCTATTATCAATTGGCATGAATGTCCATGATCAAGAAACCTTGATCATCTATTAATCAATGGACAAGTTTCATAGCTAGGGACGTGGTTTTGTTTACATACCACACATGTACTAATGTTTCTGCTTAATACAATTATAGCATGGCATAAAACTTATTATAAACATTAAAGATATAACGAAAAAACATCTTTATTATTTGCCCCTAGGACACAAATCCAGTAGTCTCTCACTTGCACTAGAATACAAATAAACTAGTTTACATATAGAAAAAATTAACACTCATAGCCTCTTGGTGCTAATCATGTTTTGCTTGTGGAAGCGGTTTCATCCGTGGATCCGCAAAATTCGGATATGTATGTACTTTACAAATATTTACTTCATCATCATGGATATAATGTGGTATCACATGACAAGGCTGGGAATATGCTTGGCCACAGAGTGACACCTTGTTTCATTTGCATTCGTAATGGCGCTCGCGTTGTCGCCGTAGAGAATCACATGGTCTTACATGCTTGGGAACACACCTAGTTCGATAACGAATTTTCTTAGTCAAACATATTTCATTCCCTGCTTCCGAAGCAGCTATATATGTACTTTGAATCCATAGTATATTGAGCAACTGTGGTTTGCTTGCTGCTCCTCCAGCTCACCGCGCCTCCGTTTACCATAAACACATATCCTAACTGAGATTTCGAGTCGGCTGGATCAGTGTCAGAGTTTGCATTATTGTAACATTTTAAACCAAGCTCCTCTTCACATCCTCCATAGACAAGAAAAATATCCTTGGTTCTCTTAAGATACTTCAGGATATTCTTAACAGTTGTCCAATGATCCATTCTAGGATTACTCTGAAATGATTAGTCAAACTAATTGCTAGGGCCACATCAGGCTGAGTACACAATATGGCATATTTGATAGAGCCTATGACTGAAGCATGGGGATGTGAGACACCATTTCTCTATCTTTATTCGTTGTTGGACCTTGAGTTACACTCGGTGGTTTACCTTTTATCACAGGTAAGAACCCCTTCTTAGCTTGATCCATTCCGAACCTCTTCATAATCTTTTCTAGGTAAGTACTCTGACTTAATGTCATTAGGTCTTTCGATCTATCTCTATAGATCTTAATGTCTAATATGTAAGTAGCTTCACTCAAGTCCTTCATAGAAAATTTGCTATTTAAATAATCTTTCACACTCTTTAGAACATTCACATCATTCCCAATCAACAAGATGACATCCACATATAGTACTAGGAATGCTAGCAAGCTCCCACTCACTTTCTTGTAAATGCAGAACTCTTTCAAATTTTGGACAAATTCAAATTCTTTGATCACCTCATCAAAGCGAAGATTCTAGCTCCGAGATGCTTGCTTCAGTCCATGGATTGAATATTGAAGCTTGCATACTTTTCCAGCATCCTTAGGATCGAAGAAACCTTCGGCTTGTACAATATACAATTCCTCCTCAATGTTGCCATTAAGGAACGTCGTTTTGAAATCCATCTGCCATATCTCATAATCAAAAAATGCAGCAACTGCTAGTAAATCTTGGTAGACTTAAGCATTGCTATGGGTGAGAAACTCTTATCGTAGTCAACTCCTCAAATTTTTCGAAAACCATTTGCGCCATATCAAGTTTTATAGATGGTCACATTTCCGCCAACCTCTTCTTTTTCTTAAAGATCTATTTATTCTCAACAGCCTTGTGGCCATCGGGAATATCCACTAAATTTTACACTCTGTTGTTGTACATGGATCCTATTTTAGATTTCATGGCTTATAGCCATTTCTCGGACTCGGGGCCCTCCATTGCTTCCTTGTAGTTCGCAATTTTGTCTTGTTCAACCAACATGATTGTATTAACAAGATCACCATACCATTCAGGAGCAGTACGTGTTCTTGTAGACCTACGTGGCTAAATAGGTGCTTCGATGTGAGTGTCGTGATCATCATTATGATTATCATCATTATGACCATTATCATTTGTTCCCTCTGCAATTGTGGAGGACGATTCCGGAACATTTTTCGTTGCGACACGAGATGTTTGCAGAGCATGATCAACAATCTCATCAAGCTCTATTTTCCTCCAACATACACTTTTGGCGACAAACTCCTTCTCGAGAAAGGTTTGTCCCTTGAAATGTTAGAATCGTAAAATCTTAGATTCTACTTAGCAGAATTGTTGAATCATTTTCACTCAATTTGGATCCTAAATTCATATAATCGGATAGTAGAATCATGAAACTGACAACTATGAATGTTCTAAACAGAAATGCAGAAGAAAGCTCTAAATATTACTAGCAAACAAAAAAGAAATGCCATCATAAATTTCACCAAATTGTATTTTGAAGTTCACTATTGTGTCTGACTTGTCGAGCTAGGCTAAACGGACATACGGTTTGGCGAATTTGGATTCCGGATGAGGAACCTTGAAGAGAGGTCGGAAACATTAGGAAATCTTTAGCTGATGTAATTTACAATTTGCCTTGGCAGCTGACCACACTGTCACGATGGCATGTTGTCAGCGACTGGCTCACAAGGTCGTTTTGGTCGACAATGTCAATACTACTCCGTAGGATGGATACGCAACGTTTGTTCCCAAGTTCCAAATAATCTAACATACCATCATCACCTACACCCATATAGCTATAGGTCAACATAATTCTGGCACAAGAGAAACTAGTCAATACTATGAGAGTTGCTCTACACACATACTTATATTGTAATAGATAAATAAAAAGATATTGCAAGTGAAGAGCTCCTAGTACGTCGTCGATGATGGCATCCGGAACTTAACTAGTTTATCAGCATATTAAGAATTTAAAACTCACTGGAACAAGACAAGTAGTTTGGTCAAGATCTGCTCAAATTTCCTGTGAAACTGCACAAGGATCTCCTCAATCACCAATCAGTGTATTATACTAGTATTTACATCAAACTCATCAACCAATACGACATGGTAGTCGTGTGGAAATTAAACACGATCGAGGTCAACCAAGCGTGAGACGTGAGCCTTCGTCGTGCGTGGTGGCCGACGCCGGCGACGGCGACGAGAAGTAGGGGTCGGAGTGCACCAGCCCGTTGAGGAAGTCGGCGAACCGGTGCTCCCGCTGCCGCTTGACGCCGGCGGCGCCCTCCTCCAGCGCCCTCAGCAAGGACCCCGCCTTGGCCTTCCCCCTGGGGCTGGCCTCGCCGTCCTCCGCGAGCTCCCTGACGGCCTCCTCCGCGCCGCCCACCGCCAGCACCTGCGCGACCGCCCGCTCGCCGCCGGCCATGACGAGGTTGAGCAGCGCGGACGCCGCGTTCTCCCTGGCCCTCCCGGTGGCGGCGCCGCCGGGCTCCACGAGGTCGACGAGGATGCGCACCCCGGACACCCCCGCGAAGGCGGCCAGGCTCTCGGCGCACCCGGCCACCTGCGCGACGACGGCCGTGGCGTCCTCCACGATCCCGGTCCGCCCGTCCGTCATGACGAGCGCGAAGAGCGCCCGCACGGCGCCGAGCTCGACGAGGGCGGCCCGGTTGAGCGGGTACAGCGCGACGCCGAAGAGCGCCTTGAGGGCGTCCTTGGTGGCGCGCGTGCCCCTCCCGGAGCCGCGGAGGAGCGCGACGAGCGCCGCCAGGAGGGGCCGTTTCGCGCCGATGATGGGGCGGTAGGCGTCGACGCAGACGAGGCTCGCGACGGTGGCGGCGGCGTGGTGCGCGGCCGCGTACTCCTCGGCCCGCATGGCGGCCGCGAGCGCGTCGAGGATGCCGGGGGATGACATGAGCTGCTCCCGCGCCGAGATGGAGATGTTGAGCAGCGCGGCGGCGGCGTCCTCGGCGGAGGCGGACGTGGAGGGGGAGGTGAGCTGGGACGCGAGGTAGGGCACGGCGCCCGCGTCTGCCAGCGGCGCGCGGACCTCCGGGTCGTCCTTGGAGGCGCGGCGGAGCTCGGCGACGGCGGCGGCCGTGGCGGAGGCGTCCCGCACGGCCGCGGCGCCGCGCAGGCGGCCGACGAGGGTGCGTGCCGTGTCCGTGTGGAGCTTCAGTTCCATCGCTGGCGTGGGGGCGGGATCTGGGCGGGGTTGCGTGCGCGCGGGTGGGCAGATGCGGTTTTGGAGCTCGCGTCGGCGATTCGGTTGGTGGGAAGGTGGCGGGAGCAATCAAGCAAGTTGACGACGTGTGGTTTCTTTTCTTTTCTGCTTCCCGCGTGGCGCGTCAGTTTGAAGCTACATCTTTCTTTCTTTCTTCTCCTTTGTCTGTCACGCTGGTGCTTGTTTCGGTGGAGTGGTGTTGAAGACTTCCAAGTTGTACTATGCAGTAGTATCATTTTCACCGTCCGACATAAACTCAGTTTCAAACCTCTTTTTGCCCATTTCCTTGACCATTGGATATAGTTTTTTTTTTCACATAGAAGGTGGTATTCCATTAAAGTGACACGTGACAGGTATAATTTGCAAACAGGCTCTTTACAACACTCGCCCTGAAGAACCTAGTATTTGAAGATAAGGCCTATAAAGTTACAAAACACACCCCAGAACAAAATATAAAAAAGCAATCCAGTCCTGGAGCTTCACTGTCGCTGCTCGCCGGCTTCCTCGAAGCATCGCCTCCACGGAATGGAGAGAAGGTGCTCGCACTCTTCCTTCCGGCGAGAACCCATCCCCGTTGGCTACCTCCACACCGCCGGGAACGAATCACTTGGCTGCATAGAGGCGTCGATCTCCAACAGGGACAGGGAGAGACCTCCGTCATGGAGGTAGAGAACCAGCTGTCTTGCGGCTGAAGATCGCATCGGCCATGGCGCCGATAGCGTGATTGCGCTCGCAGAAGAACCACCCGGGATAAGACTGGATCTGCCTGGTCAGGAGCAACACATCGCCCTTCCTTCCCCCCTTGCCTCCATGGCCAGACAGAGAAGGAGAGAGAACGACGCAGCCCATGAGCAGAAAGCACCAGCAAGCTAACCTCCACATCGTCGATGTCGAAGATGAAGCCCAGCGGAGCTTCTCCCCCTCGCCTCCACGGCCGTCCAAGACAAGCTTCACCCAGCTGCAGTCCTCAACCTGCCGCCCCTCTTCCTCGCTGCCACGGCCGGCCAAGAGGAGCTCCGCGCCAAGGATCTTGCGCCTCTAGATGTGGAAGACGACCACGATTTCATTGAAGGAGACCATGCTCCACTCCTCCGCCTCCAGCTCCGACCACCGGAGAACTAGCTGCAGGGAGAGAAGCCCTAGGAAGCCCTGGATCTGGTCATATGGACCCCGAGCTCTGCTCCTACTACCGGGCAAACATCCCAAAACTAACCTAACCCTAATCCTAACTACTCTGGCGCCCCTCCTAGCCCATCTCCGGCCGGCTATTCCAGCGGAGAGGGCATCAGGGAGGCCCGGTCGGTGGTGAGGAGCACGCAGGGAACTGTTCACGCATGAGAGCTGGGAGGGGGGAGACAGTCGGCCAATGTGTGGATTGGATATAGTAAAGGTGAAGCCATTTTCCAAGCTGGTTACCCTCCCATGAAACCCCGACTCCCGTGTCGTTGCCACATGGCGACCCGGAAGTCAAGCCAACCGATGTGGGGGGAGGGAGGGGCTCCCTTAGCCTCTCCTTGCCACTGTTGTCGCTCACCATGTCCACGGCAGCGGCATACCTTGTCCCTGAAGGTGGATGAAGGCCTTCGGCTATTGATCCAACGGTGGAGCTTGAACATCGAGGCACTGACCATCGAGGCACTGATCATCGAGGCAATGTCTAGCGTGCTACTTAATGCCGACAACTTAGGCTTCAACATGGCAACATGGAGGTACAATAGTGTTGTGTTATGGCGCATGTGAGATGTGGAAAGGTGTGACGCCAATAGGGAGGCGACACCAGTAGCGGTGGTGGCAAATGATGTTTTGTGAGCCGAGGCGACGACCTTGAAAACCATGGTATGTAGGAGTTCCATGGGGTACATATGTTGCTTGCATGGCATGGGTGGGAACCTTGTGTTACTAGTGCGGCAATGTTGTTGGCTCAGTCGTCGTGTCTCACCAAAGGGGGTTTGACTCTACATCGAGGAGGCGGCCTCGGATAATGGCGTGGCGACCCTAATCTGCATATGGTTGGCCCTGTGCAGTTTGGGTTGCGGGCGGCTGGGTCGTGCGACAATGTGGCTCGAGCACGAGCACGGTGACCCCAAAAGTATGGCATTGTTGAGGGCATCAACCTCGTATCATGTGGACGACGGCTTGCCCTCGATGTTGTGCAGTTCGCGTCGCAGTGGGTTGACATCTTCATCTTTTGTTGGAGCGTCCCTTGCTAGTCCTTTCATAGCATTCACGACATTTTCTCTTCGTCTTTGGTGGAAGGTCGCCCCATCGTAATAGCAGTGTTTGGGTGTGGTCCTGGTGTTTGTGTGGGCTCACCCCCACTTGTATGGGTTTTCACCTGTTTTTTTGGTTAATTAACGTCTTAGTCAATGGAACATACATAAAAACTTTTGCCTCTTTTGCAAAAAAGGCATTTCCAAGCATGTTCTAAATAGACTAGGATCCAAAAAGTAATGAAACGATTCTTGTTACTCCCTTCGTTTTCAAATACAAGACCACTACCAAAAACAATACAAATTTCATTTGCTACAAGGCCATTATTGATTAGATTTCTCTTTCATATATACTACAATGGTGCTTATTAGGTTGTATGCAACCATAGAGATAAAAAACACTGCATGATCCATATTTAAGCCTGGAACATGATAAGTTTTTCACATAATCAATTTTTTTGTTATTTATTTCTTGATTTTTTTTGGCATCTGAAAATGAGAGAGTGGCCATGTATAAAATATGGAGGGAGTACTAAAAAGAAGCTAGTGTTGTAATTGAGTATGCGAGCATTTTCGCGGAACCTCTGCCTTTGATCTCGAGTGCTTTTCTTTTTGTGCATAGTATATAGTTGGACTCATCGAAGGGAAACTCCAATCCGCATCTAGTTGCGGCTACACCTTTTTTTGTGACACTTACAAGTTTTCAAAAAATGCAAAATAACACTATGGACCAACATTGTGTTATATCTTCTGCATATGTGAAGTTTCATCCAAAAATATGATAATATGTGATCTACATAAAAAGTGTAAATAGTACATGACACTATTTACCTATGTCTTTTCTTTTTTGCACATGTCACATATGATTATATTTTGACACAAAAAATTCGAGGTTCACAACATATAGCATAACCAATATCCACAATTTTAGTTTACATTTTTCAAAATTTAATAAATATCATAAAAATATCGGTTTTGCTATGTCTCAGTCAACTGAGATTTTCTTAAGTCTAAGTCAATTACAAAAAAGTGCTTGAGTTGCACTTTTCTGTTAAAAAAGTGCAATGACTTTTCAATGCAACCGGACAACACTTTTCTTGAACTAAACTTTTCTGAGTTGACTGAGACTTAAGAAAATCTCAGTCAACTTAGACATAGACACATCCTAAAAATATAGGGTGCATTGCGGAATATTCGCACTCGGAATTGAAGTTCAGGATAGGCACGCGCAACCGTGCAACTACTCATTGAGTTTGGGCGCGCTGCCGCTATCAGAAGCGGATAGTGTTTAATGCAGATAGCCTCAAGAGAGCTGGAGTAAGCCAGGTTCTTCTCCCCATTGAGTTCGACCTCCTGGGGCCGAGCTCGACACCCCATAGCTTCGCAATCAGCCTGCAGCTTCAGCTGTGCTCACATGATGATGTGAAATCACGTCTCTGGCATAAACACGTATGGTCGTAGTCGTATACAGGCACATTGACATAGTCCAAATTGATTAATCAGAGCAAAACGATAGTCCTTGATTTGACGAGTACTAATCCGGCATTTAAGCACGTAGTTTCCAGAGAGCAGCCCTGTCTAAGTATACTCGATCGAAACGTGGACGCCGAATTATAAACATGATCCGTTCTGCTTCGGTCGTGTTCGCTGCTTGCGTGGAAATTTGATGTTTGCATTGGTAAAAGAAAAGTCAGCAATTGAGCAATGCTCGCGATGATCAGCGTTGAAACTCACGGCAGCTCGTGTTGATAGCTGCGTCTCATGTGCTTCTGTTGGTGCTTTGATACGGTGGTGGCGACGGCCACCGGACCTACTTTGACCTTTGTGTCCATCTCTGATGTGAAGCGTATCAAAGTCATCCAAATATCTTCTCTTCATCCACAAGAAAATTATTTTTAGAGTACTTGGTATTGTTGAACTTATTTACGCGATGGGATGGGACGTTTGTTGTCTCAACACATGGACATCCTGCAATCCTCGTCGTCGTCTTTGACCTTAATTTATTCGGAGCAGGTCGATGAGTACTCTACTACGATATCATGTCCATCATTTTTCTAAATATATATCTTGTTTTTAAGTACACGCTTTGACACACAGAAGAATGGCACATAAACACACGTTGCTAAAAGAGGTTAGCAAAAATTGATTACATCTCTCCTCTGATGTTCGCCTTTAGACTACTCGGCGCACGTAGCTTTCCTATGCCATGTGCGTGCTCAAAGTCTATCACTGCTCTCTTTATTTTGAAAAGACAGGTTTCAAATAACCCGTTTCCCTGGTACAGAAGAGGTATTTCAAATAACCCGTTTCCCGCAAAAAAAAAAGAAGCCGTCATTTCCATTCGAGAAACAAAAGAAACATGTCAGGTATAGAAGAGGTGTTTCAAACATAATGTGGTATAGACGCAGGACATCGGCTGGGCCCTGCCGCTTGAGGCCCAGTACAACGCACCTTCTCCTCGGCCTATGGGCTGGCCATGTGTCCAGCTCCTGAAGCATTCTTAGATCAGGCGGCCGATCAAAATCGTTTCTGTAAAGTGTTGTTAATTAATCTATAAAATTTCCGATCGCTAACGCGGCGTCTTGGCTTCTAGGAACATATAATCCTGATTTTTCAAACGAGTTATATACCTATATTTTAAATGTCAAAAGTTCCGAAAATAAATATTCCGTGTACAACTTGATTTTTCATGTGCTAGCAAAGTCGTTTCACGAAAAACCAGTATTTTGTTCCGTGTGTAAAAAGGTGAAATTTGGTGCTAAAAAAGCTCTTCAAGAAACATCTTATCATTTTTACACCAGACATAAATAATGTTGGTTGTGCGCATAGAATGTTGAGAGGCACGGCGTGTATCTTTTGTTTGAAATTTTCGGGCCTACACAATGTTTTTCTGGTACCATGAATATATGCACCCTAGATTAAAAGTGGATTTCGTGTCGCCAAGCAGCAAATATTAGAGCATCTCCAGTCGCGTCCCCCAAACCGTCCCCCAAAGAGATTTGGGGCGCGCCGGACAAAAAGCGCTCAAGCCGCCCCAAAGCCCATTTTGTCTGGCGGCCGATGGTGTCCGGCGCCGTCCGTCCCCCCTACGGGACGAACGCCGGACACAATGAAAGAGGCGAACCGCGGCCGAACCGTCAGGCATAGGGAAAATTCGTCTCACACTCCCGCCAAATCCCGCTCCCGCCAAATCGCGCCTATACCGCCGCGCACAGGCCTCCCAAAACATATCCCGCCGCCGATTCATTTCTCCTATCCCGCTGATTTCTTTCTCCCTCCCGCCGCCGCCCTCTCTACATGGCGCCGCCGACAGCCCCCAAAAAGATGGAGAAGAAAGCGGCCAAGAAGCCGCCGGGCAATGGGACGAAAGGGGCGGCAGCGCGCGGCGCGAAGGCGCCGCGAAGAAGAAGCCTAAGGATGGACCGATGATCAATGGCAGAGATTGCCTGCGGAAGCTATCGACGGCGGAGCGGGAGGCGGAGGGCGGCGGGAGAAGAAGGCTCAGGGGCGCGCAAGACACGCACGTAATGGTCGGGTGTATCGCCGCCACCATCGCGAGCCCATGGAGTACGTCCATGCCGGTGTACGTTCCGGGAGTGATCTCTCCGTCGCAACCCGCCTTCTACAACGACGGCCCTCCGCCACTCCCGGGTGCGTGACGCCTAACTTGTCGCCGCACTACCAGGATGCGCTGCCGCACGGCGGCTTCAACCCCAACAACCTCTACTCCCCGCGTATGAGCAGCGCGAGCCAGACCCGGTCGGACGGCACCCTTTCACCGCCGCAGGGTCCGCTCGAATACGACGGCGCCGGTGCTGAGGAGGACGACGGGGTTGAGGTGGAGGACGACGAGGAAGAGGACGGGGTGGAGGAAGACGAGGAGGACGAGGACGAAGAGGGCGGCGAGGAAGAGGACGACGAGGGTGCCGGTGACGATGATCTCGTGGAGATAGACGCGGACGGCGTCAGGACGAAGAAGAAGAAGAAGAAGAAGAAGAAGAAGAAGAAGGCGTCGGCGTCGGGCACACGAGGCCCGAAGTGGACGGTTCTGGAAGATCTTTGTCTGTGCGAGTCGTGGGCGACGGTGAGCCATGACTCCATCATCGGCGCCAACCAAAAAGGCGGGAAGTATTGGCGAGGATCAAGGCCGAGTTCGATGAGCGCAAGCTCATCAACAACGACTACCAGAAAGTGCCAATGAAGAGGAGCCAGAAGGCAATGTCGACGCGATGGGCCATCATCCAGGCGTCGGTGAACTCCTTCCATGGGTACCATCACGACTTAGAGACCGAGGCGACAGCGGCGACGTCGCCAAACTGGTACGACTCTTTCTTCCATAATCCGTAGCGCCTACATTGTGTTCGATGAAATGACTCTGCTTCCTTTGGTTAGTTTGATAGGGCCATGGATTTATACGCGAAGAACTCGGAAGGTCACAAGTCTTTCGTGCTCATGCATTGCTATGGCAAGCTTAAAATGAATGAGAAATGGCGGCTGACGCGCTTGTCGCTGTCCAAGGGGAAGGACGTCATTGATCTGGACGCGCCGCTGGCAACTTCGACAGGCGTCCTATCGGCAACAAGGCTGCCAAGGCCGCCTTGGCCGACGCGTCGTCTGAGAAGACGCAGGCCGATCACGAAATGCCTCGCCGACGTCTCCTCGACCTTTATCTCCCGCGACAAGAAGGCCGACCAAAGGTGGGCCGAGCTGCTCAAGAGGCAAGAGGAGAAGCTGGAGCGAAGAAACGCAGGGACGACATGTCCTTGCTGAGAACGTCGACAGATGGAATGTCTCCCGGACGCGAGCGGCGCACAACTTTTTCAAAGGCCGATCCTCGACGACATCGAAGCCAAAATGGCGGCGGCGGACGCGGCGGCCCTGGCAGCGCATCGGCGGCGGCAGCGGCAAGAGCAGTCGACGCGTCTTCATCTACACCTACGTCGGTCTCGTCGGCGACGGAGGACGCACCATGCACGCAACGGGCAGATCGCGACGAGGTCATCGTGCTCGACGGCCTGCCTCGACTCAGGATACGACGCCGCGCCCAACCCCTTCCCCTTCTTCTAATTTGCATGCACCACCGGTCTGTAATATGATCGCGCACCCAGTACTTTGATCGATCGCCGCTACTCTGATCACGACGAATCGGCGGAAACGATCTCTTTTGAATGCATCTATTTGAATTTTCTGGGGAGCGACGTCCCCCAAACGCGGCACGAACAAAACACGTCCCCCAAACGCTCAATCCGGCGCGGTTTGGGGACGGTTTGGAGGACGCGACTGGAGATGCTCTTAGCTCGCCTGCTTCATACTATACCTGCATTGTGGTGCCATCTTCCTAGTACGATCGTATTTTGCTTTGCCATTTATAATATTTCTTCATAGATAAATCAAGGGTGAAATCAAGTCATGGTTTTGTTTTACAATTTGAAAGGTAAACATTTTAAATTTCAGAACCCACGGAATCTTTGATAACATCACGTGTCGTTTTTAGTGGCATAGCGTGTCACGAGTCCTGTTGCACATTTCTATTTTAGAGAGGAACACTTTTCTATGTAGCTCCGCCAGAACTCCATATGGCAACAGGGACACTAACCACTGGTTATTGCTCAACCATAACCATCCCTGTGCATGAAAATTTTCTCTGTCCCCATCCCCACTAACTATAATGTGGCCAGTTCTTTTACCATCCCCATCCCCATCGGGTAAACAAATAACCATCGGTTAACCATCCCCACTTTAGCTAGTAACTATGAGCCCAAAATAAAATGACAATATGGTAGAATGACAGGGCTAGCTAGATCAGGAATTTAGGAAGGAGAGGCGAGCGTTTGGGAATTGGGATTTGGGGACTACGGCGGTTGGATGCGAGAGGGAAAATTGAGCACAATAGGATTATGGTTTTCTCGTATCTATACATATCTATCTTGTACCCTAGTGCCTCATGTCATGTGCCTAACGGGGATTTCATGGTTATCGGGTATGGATAGTGGTAACACACACTCATCCCCACGTTATCTAATGGAGAGAGTTTGCCTCCAATAAGATCCCCACGGGAATGAAGTACTAACCAAAACCGTTTCCTAATAGGTGAATTAACCACCGGGGACCAGAGAATGGGACCCCATTGCCAAATTGAGCCAGAACACGAAATATGTCCGCTTTATGCACTATTTTTCTTTTCATTTCCTGTGCTCTGTTCAATGAAATGGCACCTTCCTTGGGCCCAACTAGGCAGTACCTTGATGGGCCAAAACCCCTCCAGGACCAGTTATAACTTTAGCACGAGAGAGCATACGAAATGGGCGGTGCTAACCATCACCCCTCTAAGGGGAAACCGTTAATGGGCCTCGCCCATTAGTTCGGTTATTTTAAAAAATTTCAGATTCGAAAATTTGCTTAGATTTAAAAATTGCCTAGATTCGAAATTTGCTCAGATTTAAAATTTGCTTACTTTAAAATTTGTTTAAATTTGAAATTTGCTTAACTTTAAATTTTGCTCCACTTTAAAATTTGTTTAAAAAATAAAAAATTGAAGAAAAACCGAAACAAAACCGAAACCCAAGAAAAACCAGAATAAACTCGAAAAAACCGAAAAAAACGAGGCCTACAAGCTCCCTGTATGTTAATGGGCCGCGGCCCAAACCATTGCCCAGGAGTGATGAATAGGAATTGCCATACGAAATTCCCACAAAAAGAAAAGAAGTGTTCAGATACTTGGTCCGCGGACGACCCAGCAGCAAACGATTCGGCCTTGGTGAATGAATAAAGGCCGGGCCAGCTTGTGCACGTCACCCCTCTTACGCACAACAGTACCTAACCCAGGCAGTTGGGTTTCCCTATACCCCGCTCATTAGCGAGAGTTAACAAGCATCGCCTGATGGAAAATCTAAGTGGGCCGGCCCATTTACTTGTTCCGGCACACATAAGAAAAACTGTGTGTTCCTCAATTGGGCACCAACCTAGTAGTCTCCTGCTGGTTGCATCCTCCGAACCTCTAGCATATCGACCCTAGTTCGAATCCTACCTCGAACGAATTGGCAAGTATTTTTCGATTCAGACCAAAAACTAAATTTGAACAAATTGTGATTGCAAAAAAATCACATCCAAAACAGTTCGAATTACAAAAATGGTTAGATTTAAAATTTTGCACAAAATTGAAATTTGCTTGAATTTGAAAAATGCTCGACTTTAAAAAAGCTCGAATTATAATTTGCTTGAATTTGCAATTTGCACGAATTTTAAAAATATGCACAAAACAAAGAAAGAAAAAAAAAGCAGAAAAGGAAACACAGAAAAAAGAAAGAAAAAGTGAAACCCGACAGAAGAAGAAAAAATAACCGAAAGAAAAAAGAAAATAAAAATCTTAACCGAAATGGGCCGCGGCCCGCTCGCTCACGCGTGCGTGCGGGGCATAATACGCCCCGCTAATGGGCGGGAAATAGGATTGTTGCAGGGACCTAAACCCGAGAACCCAGGAAACATCTGAGGCTGTCCTGAGCTGGTGGTCTGAGTGAACCCAGGAAAATATGCACCAAACACATATCCATCATGAGCTGTGCTTCCATTTTCTTTTTTAGAAGAAACCAAGCAAGTCACAAGTCTAGTAATACATCAGCCACGTAAGTTTTAAAACCACAACAAGAATTATAAAACAAAAGGAATATAAACTAGAAAATTTCGATTTTATAACGGATAAAAAACTAAACATGATAGCATTTCCATGAAACACAGCTACAAGCCAACAAGCCTAAAAGCCAGGGGAGCAAAACCATCATGTGTTTCTCATGTGTATTCCTCGTAGATCGCCTTGAAATTTTCCCTTGTGTCTTCAACACTCAGCATGGAAGCTTTCAGAACTTAGCTTGCCACCCCACCATTGTTAGGGTTAACACTTTGTGTACGTATGGTCGAGACTTGAGAACAGTGTGTGCGAGCGACCACGATGGGACAAAGATGTGTGTGGACGTTGGGTGGGATGCTGGGTATCGTAGTTGCCTAGTGGGTTGTATCCTGTATGTGACATAATATGACAAATATATTTATACTCCGTACAATTTTTGTTCTAAACCTTGGTATTCGTTTGAATACACCTTCATACTCCTTCCGCTGCTAGTGTGACCAATCTAATTTGGACATGTAGATGTTCACGTATTTCTCGACAATGAATGCCACACATCTACATGTCAGAGAAATACGTGAACATCTACATTGTCGAGAAATACGTTTACAGTGGGGTGACGCCTGCCTTCCCTTTGCAATGTCAGATTTTTGGTTAGTTGGACAAAAGAGAATGAAAAAAGAAAAGGTTGTCTTTCCTTAGATAAGAGATGTTTCCTTCTAAATAAGAGAAGTCTATTTTCTCTATTGTATGTCTTTTATCTTTCCTTAGCAACATTGTTATTAAAACTTAATTAGTTCTTATTTATTGCTTTGGATGACAAATAGTCATAAGATAATGCACTGTACCAATTATATTACAGTAATTGGTTTCTCCTAATGACGTGGACTGCTAAAAGAAAGTGTGTCTTCCCTATCATTATACACGCCCTTAAGGGCATGTACAAGCATGTAAATGAGATGGTTAGGCCTCCTAAGTATAGGCAGAATTGACATTCCATTTGTATAGGGTGTATCCGGTCAGGAAAACCATAGCAGGATTTGCTGGTTGTTGTCTTCCCTTAACTATGGGGTGGTCTCTTATGAAATAAGAAAAGACTATTTCCCCCCATTGTATGAGTCGTCTTCCTTTAGCCACATAATTTTCTACTAAAAATAATTAATTATCATTTATTGTAAGGGATGAAAATAAAAGATAACGCATTGTAGCCTTGATATTTATCGTCTTCTCAAGACATATCTTCTCTATCATTGTACTATTAGTTTCTCTTTCACGGGCTCTCGGCAATTAAAAATGTTGGCATCACTGGTAGAAAAAAGGCCTTCCGGACAGCCCAATTAGTCGCGGATATGCAAGAACCACGACCAATGGGACCTTTAGTCGCGGCCCTTGTGGCGAACCGCGACCAAAGGCCTGGGCCCAGGGTGCTCGGTGGCCAGCTGGTGGACGGGAGGGGCTTTAGTCGCGGTTGGCCGGCCAACCGCGACTAAATGTCCTCAGGCCTGGCCCAAAGGCCTTTAGTCGCGGTTGGCCTGGCCAACCGCGACTAAAGCCCTCCCTATATATACCACTCAGCCCACAGCACTTAGTCATTTGGTGCCACTTCTCTTCACAAA
Source organism: Lolium multiflorum (assembly GCA_030979885.1). Classification (NCBI taxonomy): domain Eukaryota; kingdom Viridiplantae; phylum Streptophyta; class Magnoliopsida; order Poales; family Poaceae; genus Lolium; species Lolium multiflorum. Next base: position 339,827,419 of record CM061749.1, read on the forward strand.
CTTCACAAGGGGTGTAGGGTTTGCTTTTGGCTCCTCTTATGCACACAAGGTGTTTGATGAAATGTCCCAAGAGCATGAAACAAACATGATATGAAGTGTCGGAGCCACACTTGATCGAGCTTCCTCATTTATTTTTTCCTCCTCGATCGCGGTTAGCAACAACTTGAACCTTTCATATATATGTGTCATTTATAAAATATGCATATGTGTGTAGTTCATTGTTTAATTTGTATTGAGTTTAACAAATGCATGATGGTTAATTATATATTTTGTATTATAATAATGCAGATGAATCGGCAATGGATGTACGCTAGCCGACTCTCCGGCGAATTCACTACGGGTTTGAAAGATTTCCTCGTAGTGGCTAATGCGAACAAGCAGGGGGGTTTTGTTATCTGTCCATGTGTTGACTGTAAGAATCAGAAGGGTTACTCTTCCTCAAGGGAAGTTCACCTGCACCTGATTCGGCATGGTTTCATGCCAAGCTATAATTGTTGGACCAAGCATGGAGAAAGAGGGGTTATAATGGAAGAAGATGAAGAAGGGGATGACATCGATGAGAGCTATCTTGATCATTTCGGTGATACTTTCATGGATGATGAAGGTGGGGAAGGTGAAGGGGAAGGTGATCAAGAAGAGGCACGTGATGAGCCCGTTGATGATCTTGGTCGGACCATTGCTGATGCACGGAGTAACTGAAAAGAAGAGGAGAATTTGGATCGCATGTTAGAGGATCACAAAAAGTCGGATGCGATGATGGTCTGAAAAAGCTGGGCTGCACACTGGATTTGCTGAAATGGAAGGCACGTGCAGTAGACTCGGCATTTGAAAACTTGCTGAAAATGTTGAAGAATATGTTTCCAAAGAATAACGAGTTGCCCGTCAGTACTTACGAAGCAAAGAAGGTTGTCTGCCCTCTAGGTTTAGAGGTTCGAAGATACATGCATGCATCTGCATCCTCTACCGCGGTGAATACGAGAATTTGAATGAATGCCCGGTATGCACTGCATTGCGTTATAAGATCAGAGGCGATGACCCTGGTGACGATGTTGAGGGCCGGAAACCCAGGAAGAAGGTTCCCGCCAAGGTGATGTGGTATGCTCCTATAATACCACGGTTGAAACGTCTGTTCAGGAACAAAGAGCATGCCAAGTTGTTGCGATGGCACAAAGAGGACCGTAAGTCGGACGGGGAGTTGAGACACCCCAGATGGAACGCAATGGAGAAAGATCGACAGAGAGTTTAAAGATTTTGCAGCTGACGCAAGGAACATAAGATTTGGTCTAAGTACGGATGGCATGAATCCTTTTGGCGAGCAGAGCTCCAGCCATAGCACCTGGCCCGTGACTCTATGCATCTACAACCTTCCTCCTTGGTTGTGCATGAAGCGGAAGTTCATTATGATGCCAGTGCTCATCCAAGGTCCGAAGCAACCGGCAACGACATCGATGTGTACCTAAGGCCATTAGTTGATGAACTTTTACAGCTGTGGGGAAGACCTGGTGTCCGTGTGTGGGATGAGCACAAAGAAGAGGAATTTGACCTACGAGCGTTGCTTTTCGTAACCATCAACGATTGGCCTGCTCTTAGTAACCTTTCGGGACAGTCAAATAAGGGATACAATGCATGCACGCACTGCTTACATGAGAACAGTACATTTGCCAAATTGTAAGAAGAACGTGTACCTTACCTCGGGTTTCTTCCAAAAAATCATCCAGAAAAAGAAAGGCAAGCATTACAACGGCAAGGCAGATCACCGGCGGCCTGCGGAACGCACTGGTGCTGAGGTATTTGATATGGTCAAGGATTTGAAAGTCATCTTTGGAAAGGGTCCTGGCGGACAATCAATTCCGAAGGGAGCTGACGGCACGCACCCATGTGGAAGAAGAAATCTATATTCTGGGAGCTAGAATATTGGAAAGTCCTAGAAGTCCGCTCTGCAATCGACGTGATGCACGTTACGAAGAATATTTGCGTGAACCTCCTAAGCTTCTTGGGCGTGTATGGGAAGACAAATGATACAAAGGAAGCACGGCAGGACCAGCAACGTTTGAAAGACCCTGATAACCGGCATCCAGAATGGTTTCAAGGTCGTGCCAGCTACGCTCTGACCAAAGAATAGAAGGTCATCTTTTTTGAATGCCTGAGCAGTATGAAGGTCCCGTCTGGATTCTCGTCCAATATAAAGGGAATAATAAACATGGCGGAGAAAAAGTTCCAAAACCTGAAGTCTCACGACCGCCACGTGATTATGACGCAATTGCTTCCGATTGCTTTGAGGGGGCTTCCGAAAATGTTCGAGTAGCCATTGTGAAGCTATGTGCATTCCTCAATGCAATCTCTCAGAAGGTAATCAATCCAGAAGTTCTACCACGGTTACAGAACGATGTGGTCCAATGTCTTGTCAGTTTCGAGTTGGTGTTCCCGCCATCCTTCTTCAACATTATGACGCACCTCCTGGTTCACCTAGTCGAAGAGATTTCCATTCTCGGTCCCGTATTTCTACACAATATGTTCCCCTTCGAGAGGTTCATGGGAATATTAAAGAAATATGTTTGTAACCGTGCTAGGCCAGAAGGAAGCATCGCCAAGGGCTATGGAAATGAGGAGGTAATTGAGTTTTGTGTTGACTTTGTTCCTGACCTTAAGCCGATTGGTCTTCCTCGATCGCGGCACGAGGGGAGACTAAGTGGAAAAGGCACGATCGGAAGGAAATCAACGATATGTATGGACGGCCATTCTCTGACTGAAGCACACCACACAGTTCTTACCAATTCCAGCTTGGTGGCTCCGTACTTTGAGAAACACAAGAATATTTTACGCTCGGACAACCCGGGGAAGCCTGAATCCTGGATTAGGAAGGCCCACATGGAGACTTTCGGCAGTTGGTTGAGAAAACATTTAATGAGTGACAATGCTGTTGTAGATCAGCTGTACATGTTGGCCAAGACACCATCTTCGACTATAACGACTTTCCAAGGGTACGAGATAAATGGGAATACATTTTACACGATCGCCCAAGATAAAAAGAGCACCAACCAAAACAGTGGTGTCCGCTTTGATGCAGCAACCGAGAATGGGCAAAAGGTCACATATTATGGTTACATAGAGGAGATATGGGAACTTGACTATGGACCCTCCTTCAAGGTCCCTTTGTTCCGGTGCAAATGGTTCAAGCTAACAGGAGGTGGGGTAAAGGTGGACCAGCAATACGGAATGACAATGGTGGATTTCAACAATCTTGGTTACCTTGACGAACCATTCGTCCTAGCGAAAGATGTCGCTCAGGTTTTCTATGCGAAGGACATGAGTAGCAAACCGAGGAAACGGAAAGATAAGAAAACGATCAGTACATCATGCGATGATCCAAAGCGCCACATTGTTCTTTCAGGGAAAAGAAACATCGTGGGAGTGGAGGACAAGACAGACATGTCAGAAGATTATAATATGTTTGCTGAAATTCCGCCCTTCAAAGTGAACACCGACCCAAGCATTAAGTTAAATGATGAGGATGCTCCATGGATACGGCACAATCGTAAGCAAGGACACAAGGGAAGAAATGATGTGTAATAATTTATTGTACCAAACTTTGTTGAATGGATCATGTGAATTATATTAGTGATGTGTTTGGTGTCCATTTTCGAATGATTCAATTGACTCGAGATAGCGATGATACATGAAATTTGGAGTGATTCAGTCATACTCATGCCTAGGCGTATAATATGCATACTCGTAGTCTTCATAGTCGCCGTTGTACGGTAGTCGTCGCCTTCTAAGTTGCCGCCGTCGTCGTCGCTGCTGTCGTCGCTGTCGTCGGGCGGCGCTCGTGGCTCGAAGGGAGCGCAGGCGGGGGATATCGCCGGCCGTGATGTAGTCCATGACGCTCTGCAGAGTCCCGTACCACCATAGCCGACGGCCGGCCTCGTGGAAGTTCCCGGAGGCAGACCGTCCTCCTCATACCTGGCGAGCGCCCTCTCATGCCGATTGATGAAGAAGAGGTCCCAAGTATGCTGGTTATCGGGATGCCAGCGGGGATTCATCCGCTGCTCCGGCGTGAGGTCGAGGTAGTAGTGGTTCGTGATGGCCGCCGCCGCAGCACTCGAGGAGGGAGGGGACCGGCACGCCGCCGGCGCTAGGGCCCGGCGGGGACGCGGTAGCCCGGTGGGCAAGGGTAGTTCGAGGCGCAAAGCTCCTCCACCGTAGGTTAGAGTGGGTGCGGTGGAAGCCATGAGAGAGTGATGAGAGATTGTAGAGATGTCATAATGCTGGCCAAGCCGGGCTACATATATGTAGTGACAAATGGCGGGAAAAATGGAAGCGGGAAGACAGGAGGCGGGAAGAAAGTGGCGGGAAGAAAGAGGCGGGAAGAAAGTGGCGGGAAGAAAGTGGCGGGAAGAAAGAGGCGGGAAAGGCGGGAAGACAGGCCGGGGAGAACTTATGGGAGAACTTAAATATTTCTGAATTTATTGATATATTATTTGTATTTTTAACATTTTGAAATGAATTAGTTTTATTTTACTGAATTTTTTGATATATTATTTGTATTTTTAACATTTTGAATTGAATTAGTTTTTTTTTTCTAAATTGTTTGATATATTATTTGTATTTTATGATTTTGAAATGAATTTGTTTTATTTTTTGGAATTTATTGATATATTATTTGTATTTTTAACATTTTGAATTGAATTAGTTTTATTTTTCTGATTTTTTTGATATATTATTTGTATTTTTAAGAATTTTGAAAATGAAAAGTATTATGAAAAAGACCTTTAGTCGCGGTTGGCCTGGCCAACCGCGACTAAAGGGTATTTCCGCGGGAAACCTAAAAACCGCCGAAAAATGAGCTTTAGTCGCGGTTGGGGTCACCAACCGCGACTAAAGCTCAATGCCTATAAAACGTCGCGCGCCGCGCGGTTCACTTCATCTTCTTCCTCTCGAACACGCCGACAGGCTGCGCGTCGCCTCCCCTCCGCCGCCGCCGCGCGCCTCCACACTCCGCGAACTCCGCTGCTGCCCACGCCGCGCCGTCGTCGCCGCGCCGCTCTCCGCCGCCCTACGCCGCCGCCGCGCGCCACGTCGCCGCCCGCCCGCCGCGCTCGCAGCCCTTCGCCGCCAAGCGCGCGCCGCCCCGTCGCCTCGCCCGACGCTGCCGGTCGACGCCGGACCAAGGCCGACGCGTTGCCACGCGCGCCGCCGCGGCCGGCCGAGACCTCTCGACGTTACAGAGAGAGGAGCGCCCCGGCGCTTCCTCTCTCTTTTTTTTTTGATTTTTTTTAACTTAAAAATTGAAACATCAAATTTGTAACTTACAAATTGTAACTTAAATGAAAAATAGTTTTATGTAATTTGTAACTTCAAAATTTTACTTAACAAAATTTAGACTTAACAAAATTTAGACTTAACAAAATTTTAGCTTAACAAAATTTTAACTTAACAAAATTTAGACTTAACAAAATTTTAACTTAACAAAATTTTAACTTAACAAAATTTAGACTTATTTTGGGATCGAGAGGGGGCGGCGAGGGTTATGTGTCCTCGGCACCGCCACCGCCCTCTCGGTCACCGCCACCGGTCTCTCGATCACGCGCGCGGTCACTGCGTCCCCTTTCGCCACCGCCCTCTCGGTCACCGCCACCGGTCTCTCTCTTTATATGTAGAATTAATTTGTTTTTACTACATGTTTTCAGGACTGACATATGGCTGACGATAGAGCTGACCCGATTCTGGACAACTATGATCTGGACGCTGAAGACCATATATTCGGCATCATAAAAGGCGATATTCCATATGTGCCGACCGGACAAGAAGAAGATGATATCTCTTCTTATCTGAACCTTGACGGTGAAGATGAAGGGCGCCGTCAGCAAGATGATGCCGAAGAAACGTCGATAAACGACGATCTTCAATTGGAAGTAGCAACCACCTCCGGCGCCGAGGTATATATATACATTGAGCCTCTGGTGATACAAACTAACTGATATGAATAAATATGTGTGTACTAACGCGCGCGACTCTCTTTCTTATTTTAGCCCTCGGCCGGATCATCGAAACAATCAAGTACGTCGTCAAAGCGTGGCGCAACCAAGACGCTGAAACAAGGAGAAATATATACCATCGAGGTTATCGACAGTGCAACCGGCAAGCCGCTGGAGCCCGAGAAGAACGCCACCAAGTTTATCAACCAATGCGGAGCCGTTGTTAGAGACAACGTCTCGATCACCGTCCAGGAGTGGAATGAGCCAAAGAAGGCACGTCTTGGTTTCACTTTTGTCGACAAGAGAACAAAAAGATTGCTTGCAAAAGCTTCGCAACATGTCGTCCTACCTCCGGAATACCACAAATTGGATGAGGAGGGTAACAAGATTGCGGAAAACAAGAAGAGGAGGAAGCTACTCAAACAGTTCGCTCTTGGAAAGATGGCCAGTGCATTCCGGAAATTCAAGCAAAATCTAGCCCGTGACTATGTCAACCAGAACAAGACTCCGGATTTCAAAGGACAATATGAGAAACTGAAACATGATTGGCCAGAATTTGTGAAGCAAAAGAAATCGGAGCAGTTCCTTGAACTATCGAAAAAAATAAGGAAAATGCGGCTAAGAAGGAGTACAATCATATTATGGGGCCAGGAGGGTATCGCCTTTGGGAGCCTAGGTGGGAGAAGATGGAGAACGAGCTGAGGGCGCGAGGAATCCGTCTAGGTACGGAGGGATGGGACCCAAGGGCCAAAAGCTGGTGGTACGGGCATGGGGGATCGCTGAACCCGGAGACAGGAGTGTGTTTACCGGGGCAAAATAATTAAACCCACCGAAAAGCTTATTGAGGCAATGAGGGATGCTCAAGAGGGAAGATCAAGTTCAACAGAGAGAACGACGCGCTGACGAAAGCCCTCGGGAATCCTGAACACGGAGGACGTGTACGAGGCATGGGGCACATTCCGTGGAAAATAGGGTTCCCCGAACGATGACCCGTACGGTTACAGAAGCCGTAAGAGAAAGATGGATCGGGATGCAGATGTTGTGGCGCGGTTGACATCGGAAATGGATGTGATGAAGAAAACCGTGAGTGTACTAGTAGCCGAAAGAGATGCATCTCGGGCGCAGCATGAAGATCATCCAATGGATCTCGGAAGCCAGCAGCAGAAGAAGCAGCGTGGCTTCCACGGAGGCCCCACCGGCTGGTGCACCGACGATCGAAATTGCACCGGAGCCTCTGGTGGTCGAAATTACTGCACCGGAGCCTCCTCGCTACCCCGTGGACGATATAAAGGAGATGAAAGCATGTCATCTGTATTATCCTATCGGGAACATGTCCATGAAGGTAGCCATCGGCAGTGCTTTACCACCTGGAGCACTCCACCACAACAACCCCATTCCAGATGGCTATGCTCGTGTCACGGTGGAGGACATAGTCCAAGGGTTTGAGGACCTGGACATTGACATTGCTACACCTGAAGGGGCGACAAGACTTGGAGATGTCAAGCGCCAGTTCATTCTATGGCGAAGAAGTTTATCAAGTTTCCGGGCGAGGCGCCAAGGCAAACAAGTCCACCCCCTCCGGTGGTGGCGGCGGCGGTGGTGGTGGTGGTTCACCTACACACCGGCGGGTGCCGACGCCGCCCAACCCCTCCGGCGGGCAGACGCCGCCCCCCAGTCCTCGTCCGGCGGGTGATCGACGCCGCCCCCAATCCACCTGGCGAAGAGGCAGTCTTGGGTTATTAACCCGGAGCCTTATGTACCCGCAACCACAAAGATACCAGAGCCATCACTAAAGCCTCTCACCCCGAGGCCTTGGGAACTTAGTGTGGAGCAAAATGCAGCGGTCGTGGCTGCTCAGATGAGAAATGGCAGGCGGACTGCAAGAAGAAAAGAGAGCCCGAGCCCAAACAAGCATTTTTTGAGAAGGAAAAAGTGGGCTAAGTCATTTTGAACACACCGTCCCAGCCGCGAAGAATCGACGACTATGAACGTGAACTTCGTAGTCAAGCACTCGCGCAACAAGTTGCCCAGCTCGGGGAACAAAGTAAACATCGATCGCCCCGCTCATAGTGAAAGCCGCAGTCCGGAGGACGATGCCCCCGATGTTAGCTGCGGCAGCAGGGATTGACCTAGCGAGAGCCAAAGAAGAAGCGGCGCAGGTCGACTCTTCGTGCGCGTTAGGCCTTGATGACGTGGCAATGAAGGACGTAGTATTTACATATGTGAAGGATGGTCCTCTCGTCGAGCCTGCGCAGGAAGAGGATCTACCTCGACAAATGAAAAGTCTGCTAAATTGGTACAAGGCTTACATAGAACTTAAAAATGCCAAATACTATATTTATGCGGAAGTTAGACCTGAGCATCACTTCAAACATTACTATATAACAATTCATCGGAGTGAATTGTTCCAGCTGTTCAATCTGCGCGAGCTCGACAAATCTATCATCAGTTGCTATGTTCTGTAAGTGATTTATTAATTTCTACCCCATCTCGTTCATTGCCTGCACTATAAATATATATATTGTCCTAACTATCTTGTTGTTGTTACCCTCCAAAACCCCCCGACGGGCGTTGGTTAAGCAACACGAAGAGCCGGGAAGCTCCCAGGGCCGCTTAGTGGATCCCTGGCACTCGCGCGTCCCGCAAATCTTCTCCAAACAACCTGGCGGTTGCTAGGGCGTGCCACCTGACCTAGACCCGATCAGGAAGGTGTTAGTGCTTCGATTGTTCCTGCATGGTAGACACGTAAACATTAAATACGAGCCCTATCGGCTCTCAGGTTTCTGTGGATCGGCTCAAGGAGCCGATCGCCCTATGTTTCACGTTGGATTTACAATGGCATGGGGATCCTGCTTGATCAGGACAAAGCTAAAACGATCCACGACAGTTTAGGGTTTTCACCGCATAATCGGAACGTCCTACGTGCGATCGGGCCTAGCTACGAGAGACGATGCAAACTACCCCTACGAGAGGCCTAAAACCAACATAACGTTGATCCCCGGAACATCCCTCGCAGGGACGGTAAACAGCATCTAACGCACCACCGGATCCTCCGACCCCAACATAAGGCCTAACTATGCAGATATTAAACTAATCCTTGCGTAGCAAGGAGCAACTATAACGGATCGGATCTACTAAGAAGAACAAGCAAGATGCTGCCCTTACGTCGGATCGACGTAAGGGCAGCTAGGTGTCTAGGGACGGCATTGCCACGCAGATATGCACGTGAAAGCACCAATGCAAGCCCCTAAACACCTAAGGATAAATAATACTGCTCGCCATCAACAAGGCTTCAGCACGAGCAGTACAAGGATAACGAATAAACGTATGCCTGATCGCTAGATGCGATCTAGGCAGCATGGTGCTTACCCGGGAGAAACCCTCGAAGAGAAGGGGTGGCGATGCGCCTGATTTGTGTTGGTTGAACGATGATTGTCCTCCTTTTCCGATAACCCTAGATACATATTTATAGTCCAAGGGACTTTCTAATCGAGGCGTGCACCTAACCGTGCACGGGCCAGACTCTATCTCTTTAATCTAAATTACAACGCGATCTAATATGTTACAGATACATGGGCAACTTAGCCCAAACTCTCAGCGCAAGGCCGCTTCAAAGATGCTCCACGTGTAATCTTCTAAGCCCATCTTCACTTACGGCCCAACTCCTAATTTGGCCAAAATCGGGTGGTAACACATGCCCCCCCGGTTTTGATAATGATAATTGCAAAACCATCTTCTTCGAAGGGTCATGTCGTGGAACCGTCGCAGTTTTCTTCGTGATGATGTCTTGCCTCCTCGCCTTCTCTGCATGACTTGACGGTTCGGCACCACGTCCTCGGGAACGCTTAGGCATTAAACCATATATTCCCCTTTTATTCGGCCACACCGAACAGTTCTCTTCTTCCTCCCCTCCACAGTAGCCATCGGCAAACCGAAAAACCCTCCTCCGCCGCCATGTCTTCCTCTTCGTCTTCTCCTCATCGGGTCTTTCCACCCAATCCTCCACCTCCCGTGAGCCAACGCCTGAACGGGACCCACAGGACGTCCACGCGGCCAACATTCGCCGCGCCATAGCCGACGGGGACGAGTCGACCCACGACTCCTTCGCCTGGTCCGAAGACGACCAGTCCTTAACGGACGGTGAGAGCGACCTTCGCTTCCTTGCCGTTGGGCAATCGGAGGAGGAAAGCGACGACGACGACTTCTCCTGGGACGGCTACTCCTCCGCCGAGGAGGTGAAGGAAGAGGAGGAGGACACCACCTCCTCCGACGAACCGCCGGCCAAGCGTCTCTGCCCTCGGCCCGGCAACATCAGCGACTTCGACAGCGACTATGGCGACGCTAGCGAAGAAGATGAGGACAATGAAGGTCCCGCCGGTGGTCACTACAGCAGTGACGACGAGTCGGCCGGGAGCAGCGCCGACAGCGGACGGCGACGATGAGGGCAGCAGCGGCCCTTAGATAGGATAGAGCTAGGAGTAGTAGATGGGGCAATGTTCCCCCTAGCAATTCCTTTTGAGAGCAATCAGCTCTTTATGTAAGAAATCCTTGTTTATCAATGAAGAATTCCCCATTTGATTTTACCGATTCCTTAGTGATGATTTAGCCGATTGCCCTTCGTACTGAGTCTGCCGATTGTCGATTCGGTAGATGCTCAATGAGCCGATGGCAAAGCATCAGCTTTTCCAATAGATTGCAAAACAGGTCGATCCAATCACCTTCTCGGATATTAACTTGCAATCCATGAAATTCAGATCCAAACTTCCAACCGGACAGGTCCAACACACAGCTGTGAGACCCCTAGATCCTGGACTTTAAAATCATCCGATCGTAGTATTTGTCCTGACGGCAAAACTCCTGGATTAATGCTTCCAGGAAAGCTCCTTAGTCCGTTGCTGACAATCTTGATCTTGAAGCCGATACTCCTGTAAAACAGGTGTCACTCGTTCACAGCTTCCCTTGTGACGTTTGTTTCTTTGCAGCAACGAACTGGTTTAGAGCCTGATCAACGATGATGGCTCCTTCTTCCAACTCCTCCCGTCAACCCTGGTGGTTTTACTCTGCAAGAGCTCTCCTGTTCAGCATGGTTAGGACGCAGAGATAGCCAATTTCAACACCACCGGCTCTTCGGATGAGGAATTTTTAGGGCTAGCTGCCCCCGAGCCTCGGTCCAGGCGAGCACAGAAGTGGACCAGCCACCGGGTCGTCATCGGCTTTCCAAGCTGTAGCGCAACGTTAGCCGATTCTAACCGAATCGGCTGTCAATAGCGAGAACCTCCAAGGTGAGCTGCCCCGAGCCATTCCAGCTCTTCATCAAAACTTGGCAGGAAAGCTTACACCCAAGGAGACAGTGCACTAGGACAGCTCTGGAAGGATCAGCAGCTCCCTTGAACTAAAAAGCCTCACACGCAGGCCCTTGAACTCTTCCCAGCTCCATTCTTGTGTCCTGCTGCTCCGATCAACTCACCACCTCGAGCAGACTAATGCAGTTTCTGGTGACGATGTCTGATGAAGCTGCCACCTTGGTCAAGCCCTAGGAAGAGACGCCACGGTCAATTGAATGTTCATTGGCTGAACCTGATCTGCATGCTTACGCAGGCGCTGCTGACCTCGAGGATTCGCCAACGGAGCCACCAACCATTCCACTGAGGGACTCCTTCCATTAGGCTACGTACCTCGCTACGTACCTCGGTGACTGCTCCATTAGGCTTCTGCTTGTAACAGTCGTATCCCTTGAGTCGATGGCCGTGCATCGGCTTTTAATCCTTAAGTCGATGTCTACGCATCGGCTTTGCTCAAAAATTTCTATATTTTCGATTTTTTATGGCCGATTTGTTTATGTATCGGCCCCCATGCTTGAGTTGCTCTGCTGGACATTTGACATTCGTTCCCAGCTTCGTATCCTCGTATCTCATCCCTCTATGTGCCCCGAGCCGATTCTGTCAAGTAATTGATGGCATCGGCTCTTCAGGCATCTGTTGGATCAATGTTGAACGACAAGGTATGTTGAGGATAATTTTGGCCGATTGCGGGAATCGGCCTCTTTTTCCGTTGCAAGGCTTTGGCGATGATCTGCAACTTGTTGGATTTCCATTGTAGCTACGTGGCATGCTGGAGATAAGATCCTTTGCTTTTCATTTTTCGAGGGCCGATCTCGGGATCGGCCTTGCCACGTATGTCCAATGTCTTGGACTTGCTACTCCGTCCGGGTCATGGATATCATGTTCGTATCAGCCGATGCCTTCGCATCGGCATCAGCCGACTCTGTGCATCGGCTTTCGCCCGTTTTGGGCGCCATACTTTCTTTGGCGGCGCGCCTTTGTCTCCAACGTTTGCTGGATTTTCACGGCCAGATCGGGCCGCTCTTCTCAATGTGTACATGTACCGTGCCTCGGCTTCTTCCAAGTTTCGCAGCCACTGCACCCTACGCTTCGAGAATGGTGAGTCCATCAGGCACCACCTTGGTCGGTGATACATATCTTCTTCTCCATCCGACTCCTCAAAGTCTTCTTCTTGAGATGACTCAGCTCGTTTACTCTGATGTGGGAGAGGTCCTAGACGCTCGAACACGAAACTTCGTTCGTCCTTTCCTTTGTGTGCATTCTGGGCAGTTCTCGATTGTTGGCAATCGGCTCATTCCTGAGTCCCAGCAATGTTTGAAGAAGGGACAGTTCCAGTGCTTATCCACGTTGTCTTGTTCCCTTGACCTCCCAGCGCGACGTTCGTACCCGTCGTTGTTGCCGCTGTTCGACGATACCTCCTGTTCTTCGCATCGACCGACGATATCTTTCATCGTCTTCGTCGTAGCGCCGACGTCGGTCGTCTCGCTGCTCATATTTGTTGAGGAGATGTACGGATAATGGGCGCTGATACCGTATGCTTCTCACCTCCTCCTCGGTCAGGTACCGTCTATCGTCGTCTTGGGGCCGGTCGCGTGGAACGGCCTCCTCTTTATCCTTGCCACGGGAGTGGCTGCTCTCTGCTTTGTCCACGCCATGGCGGATCACAAACCCTGCCATATTGACATCGAAAGAGAACCCTGGCTCTCTTATGGAGTGGCTTAGGTCCACCATGTTGACGTCCGAAACGGACGCATGTCTACCTTCATGGCAAACGTCCGAAAGTTAATCGGCCTGATTCTATCGCCATCTGAACTTGTGCGCGCAACACTTTGCGGCGTGGCGCGTGAACGTATGATGCCATTTGCGGTATGGCCTCTTGTTCATCTCTTGTGCCGTAGGGATCTTGTGGCCTTCGGGTAGCTTCAACTGTTTCTCTTTCGAAGCAGATCGAAGATCTGTTCAGTCTTGGTCACGTCAAAGTCCAACCCTCTTGGAGGCCCCGGCGGGTTCACCCATTTGCGGGACACCACCGGCGTCCGAGTCCACTCTGCTACGCAACTTCCGATCTTCGGAGAATCTTCATCCTCATCGACATTGACCAGGGTTATCGCGCGCTTGAACTTGTCCCGGTACAGTTCGGATGGCGCTGTTCATATAAGGTCGCTATTGACCAGGTGCGTCAACGAGTTGTACTCGACCTAGAACGTCGGTCTTTGAACGACGGCAAGGCCTGCCACGGCCAGCTCGACCGCTCTTTCGGTTAAGTGAGCGAATAGCATCGGTTCTTGACGGTTCTGAAACGTTGGATGTATTCGAGACTTTCTCTCGCTCGCCGCCGAACCTGAGCTAGTTCGGCAATACCACCAGTACTTTCTGAATGGTGGGTGTGGAAGTTCCTCCCACTGCTTCCATGATTGCACCGAATTTGGCGGCAACGAGGTGTACCATCCAAACGCTGGACCGGTGAGGGATGCGAGAAGAACCTCACCCGTAGCTGATCCGATACTGAAACCATGCCCAGCTGGGCCAGTATCGGCTCACGTGCTCGATGGAGCTTGACCCTTCGACCCACTGAATTTGTTGAAGTCCGGAAGCCGGTACTTAGGCGGTAGTGGGATCAGGTCGAACTCATTGGGGTACGGCTTGGAATAGCCGATTATCTTCTTCTTCGGCAAGATGCCGAATGATCTCTCAGGACTGCGCTGATTTGATCTGCGGTGGAGGTACGGCGGCTGAGCTTTCTGGACTGGTGCAGTGGTGTACTTGGCTAGCCACGCTTGTTTTTCAGCTTCCGCTCCTAGACTCCCCGCCGTGCAGTCGTTCTTCCTGCCGGAACAATCGCTCCTGCTCCGGCAATCCCTCCCTGGTGGGGCTGGATCGCTTGCAGCTGTTGCAATCCGGCACATACGCGCACACGTATCCGTGTGGGATTTCCTTGGGCATGCAAGAACTGATAGTCGCCCGGTCACCCCCAACTTTGTAGACGACGTATGCCGGTGAGCCTTGTTGCTGTGGAGCCGCCGTTGCGTACGGCAGAGGTGGCCTGGTGTGGAGTTGCATCTCTCCTGGTGAGTCCCTAGAACAGGTCCTGAAGGGGAGTATCGACGCTCCATGATCTCTTGCACCACTCGGAGCGCAACACGCTCCAAAGTGTTCACCAGCTCTCAGTGCCGATGCAGCGAATGGGCCACCATGTAGTTGATTTCCTGTCGCAGGGCACGTTCCTCCGAAGGGAGGGACAGATCCAACCCATCGAGGATGCCTTGTGGTGCGAATCCTTTGAACCTGACGCCGTGCGATCGGGTCTTCTCAAAGGAGCCGATGAGTTCGGCGTCCAGGATGGCCTTCAGGTCATCGTACTTCTTCTTGTGTTCCGTGGGGAGATCCTTATACGTAATCGGTTCCTCCGACCCCAACATAAGGCCTAACTATGCAGATATTAAACTAATCCTTGCGTAGCAAGGAGCAACTATAACGGATCGGATCTACTAAGAAGAACAAGCAAGATGCTGACGTAAGGGCAGCTAGGTGTCTAGGGACGGCATTGCCACGCAGATATGCACGTGAAAGTACCAATGCAAGCCCCTAAACACCTAAGGATAAATAGTACTGCTCGCCATCAACAAGGTTTCAGCACGAGCAAGGATAAGGAATAAACGTACTGCCTAGATCGCTAGATGCGATCTAGGCAGATGGTGCTTACCCGGAGAAACCCTCGAAGAAGGGGTGGCGATGCGCCTGATTTGTGTTGGTTGAACGATGATTGTCCTCCTTTTCCGATAACCCTAGATACATATTTATAGTCCAAGGGACTTTCTAGGGCGTGCACCTAACCGTGCACGGGCCAGACTCTATCTCTTTAATCTAAATTACAACGCGATCTAATATGTTACAGATACATGGGCAACTTAGCCCAAACTCTCAGCGCAAGGCCGCTTCAAAGATGCTCCACGTGTAATCTTCTAAGCCCATCTTCACTTACGGCCCAACTCCTGATTTGGCCAAAATCGGGTGGTAACAGTTGTGTACGCTATTATGCAGATTAAAGAAGCGGGAAATGCGAATAAGGCGCGTCCATGATGTTGGGTTCATTGACCCACAAATCGTTAATTCATATGTGTTAGAACGCCACCCCAAAGACGTGGAGGATGACCTGTGGCGGTTTCTTATAAAACAGGAACTCAAAAGTGATATTCTATTTCCTTACCATTTTGGGTGAGTGTTTCTGTCTTGAGCACATTCTCTTTTGTTTACTCCATGCATGGTATGTGGCTAATCGATGAGTTATGCATGACTGTGCATGTATCGTGTCCGCAGGTTCCACTGGATTCTGCTAGTAATTCAAATTCAGAACTCCACAGTTCTCGTCCACGACTCTCTGAATATGGATACGAAGCTTTGGGCCGACATGAGAAAAATGATGCAAAAGTAACTACTTTCATTCGTTTGCGCTCTATATCGATCGGCCTTTTTCGTTCATCATTTCCTAATATCAAGTAACTAATTAATAACTCTCTTGTTCATTTAATTTTCCTTGCCTCGTAGGGTTTGGAGACGGTTCGTAGATCAAAAGGTCGGTGAATTCAAAAAAGAGCTACATTTTAAAAGGGCAAAGGCTGCGACGGGGATATTCAGCCACCGGGGACCAATCTATGTGGATACTATGTTTGTGAGAGGATCCGGAGATACACCACTGAGCGGCAGCCGTCTGAGAACAACATCAAGAGGAATAACCTCCGGACGACGCCTCCAGAAGCTCGCTTCCGACCACTTCAAGAGGAACTAGCTGGATGGTTCGCCAGAGAAGTCATCGATCCTAGAGGAGAACACTATGTAGAGGACGTAGAACTTTATATGCACTAAATATGTATGGAAACTTGTTCAAAATTGTATATGGTCATCCGATATTGAATATATATTGTATATTCCTCTTGAATTCTTTTTGGTTCTAATTTCAAATTTGTTTGAAATTGTACATTCATATGCATGTATGTAGTACGGTAGAATATGTGAAACTCCTTCAAAATTAAAACCCAAAAGAAATAAAACAATAAAAATTAAAAAGAAACCAGATTTAGGGGGAGGGGGCTAAACCCTAACCCTGCGGAGGCCTTTAGTCGCGGTTGGCCGAAGAACCGCGACTAAGGTCCTCTCGCCCTGGCGCACGCCCGCCCACGTGGACGGGGCCTTAGTCGCGGTTCGTAAGGAACCGCGACTAAAGAGGGGGGGGGCTTTAGTCGCCTAATTGGTCGCGGTTGCGCAACCGCGACTAATGGCAGTTGCCAACCGCGACCAGGCCATTTTTCTACCAGTGCATCCTAAAGATATAGAAGCAGAACAAATGCCCCATTCCATATGTATACCGCCGGCTGCCTGCACGCGGCACGCTCTAGAAAAGCAAACTAAACCAGCATCACCTGACTGTGCCGGCCGTCGGCCACAACAAATGCCGTTAAGTTTGTCACCATAAGCGTCCTCATTTCCCAAACGCATCCAAATGTCGAAAGCAAAGTATTCCGCGTACTATGGGCCAACAAGAATACACACACACACACAAAAAACGGTTGCAGTCCGGCACCCTGTCATGTACATCTCCGGCCGTGGCCGCCGGATCGACCTACCTCCAAGAATGTATGAGCAGCTCGTCGGCAAACCCACTGCACGTACCCGCGAACGGGCGAAGCCATGCATGCATGATGCATCTACGCCGCCACCGGCAGCCGCATGGCGCGGGAGTGCAACTTCCTCAGCGTGTCCCCGAACCTGTCCAAGTCCAGGCTCACGTTCTGGCCGCCGAGGTACACGCGCGCGGTGATCTCCCACCCACCCTTTTGCTTCGCCTTCTCCGGATCGGTCAGCACCACGTCGTCCGCCGCGTATCGCCGCCGCAGCGAGCTCTCGTTTGCCACCACGTCGTACTGCTCGTAGTGGACCTCCATCATGCCGCACGCCGCCGCGTAGCAGCCGCGCGCGATCGGCGGCACGCCGAGCGGGGCGATCTGGAGGAGCGCGGCGCGGCCGGGGCGGAGGAACAGGAGCTTCGTCAGGTCGGCCCCGTGCACGCCTAAGAGCACGTCCAGCACGCTTATGGCTGCGTACTCCGATGACAGCGGCGCGCCGTTCGCCGTCTCGAGGATGGAGACGTCGAACCCCACGGATGACGCGAGCTGCGCCACGGCGGCCTCGTTCTCGATCACCCGCGTCCCCTTCCTCGACACGATCCCCAGCCTCGGACGCCGTGGAGCCGTGTTCGTCGCCATGCCGCGCTCCGGCGGCTTGACGGCGTCGTCGTCTTTGTAGGAGTCAGCGAGGAAGTTGTGGAAGTCCGCGAGGGTGCGGTTGTCCCTGGTCCTCTCGGGGTGGACAGCGAGGATGCCGTGGAAGCGGGTCCCGACGATGGCGCCCGGGAAGCAGTGCGTGCGCTTGTCGTGGAGAATGTCTATCACATGGTGGTCCGAGAGGCCGGAGACGAGTTCCCTGAACGTGCCGGCCCACCACGGGTTGTACGCGAGGACGGCGACCACGACGCGGCGGCGGAGGTGCTGCACCGTCAGCCACGCCGGCAGGAACGCGTCGTTGAACGCGTGGAACATGTTGCCCGTGTACCCTCCCGCCGTCATCACCAGCGCCGGCGCGTCGTGGACCACGTCGCACCGGTGCCGCTCGGACGCCGCGTCCTCCGGTGTGGCCGCCCGGAGCCGGACCTCGTGGATCCTCTCCATCAGGTGCCGCTCCCACTTGCGCGTGTAGGGACGGATCAGCTCCTCCTTCACGACCACGGTGGCGTTGGGCTCGGCGCGCGACGGAGGGAAGAGAAGGAACGACAGGGAGGCGGCGTCCGTGCGCACGTCGCCGGCCATGAAGCAGACGTCTGTGTTGAAGTCGGTGCGGTCGCAGCAGATGCCGTGGCTGGGCATCGACGCGCACGGGGAGCCCACCTGATTGTCGAGAACCAGTGCCTCCTCGTCGACGGCATTGCCGCCGCCACTGTGGACGCTTTGTCCCTGTCCTCCTTCCACTCTACCCAACGACGATGGCCGCGGCTTGAAGAAGTCGACGCCGGCTACGGATGTCAAAGAAGGCGCCAGGAACCGCGGGGCGTAGACGAGCGCGCACATGACGACTGTGAGGAGGAAGATGAAGTGGACGTACCCTGGCCACCTGCTGGCCTTCTTACCAGCCCCACCACTACCGCTCCCGTCCTCCATGGCGCCGAGGCTCTTCTCGTCGGCGGGCATCGATGCCATGACGTCGGAAACTGGAGAAATGGAAACCGGATCGGTGCAGCTAGTTACGCGTTGAACGCGATCGGCTTTGTCGCGTCCGCGCTGGTCGACCGGGTGCGTTATATAGGCCGGCGAACGAGTCGAGTCGCACACGCCGGCGCTCTGGGCATTGGTGTGCGTGCGAAAATTCCATGACCAGCCTCTGTCAGGTGACCCGTTCCATTCCAAGACCATCTGGTTTGCGTCAGTTTTCTCTGTCGCTGTTCACAGACGTTCCCTGGGTTCAGCTATCTTCCAGCTTTTCTTCACCTCTCGCGTTCAGCGGCAATAGATTTCTAGCGACAACTTGCGGAGAGAGTACGTAGTACACGGCGCACGCGCTCCACTCAGTCGCCTACACGTATCACATCTGGAGTACGTGCTAGTCGGCTAGAGTAAGCAGCAACTCGATGATACAGATAGTCAGATAGATCAGGACGTAATATGAAAGCGCCTTTTTAATTTCTTCCAAAAAGATCATACAGTACAATTATTTCTGTACAGCGTAAGCTTGAGCTTTGTCAATAAAAAAGGACAGACAGAAAAAGGTTGGAAACTTGCTAACTTTGATGGAGAACCAAACGACCGTTTAGTGTGAAACGTCGACGATTGTCAAACTTTGATGTAACAATATTCTGTCCTTGCAAATTTAGCCTGGTCAGTTTCTGTATTTGTATTAACGCATATATAGAAGTAGTAGGTGCGTGCCAATCTAAGGTGTCCAATACGAGGAGGCTTATTATATATGACGGCACAGGCTAAAGCAGGCAGCAAGTGAAAGCCAGGTTTATCGCGTTATTCCTCATATGGTATGTGACAGAATTAATTAAGGAAGTCGCTAGGGTGAATTGACAACGTCTGGTGCTTGGAGTTGGACTCTATCTGCCACGAGCAGTTGTGTCTAGATGTGAAACGGTGGGCACTCACGCCGAATTTACAAGGCCCACATGATATTTTCAGATAAAAATGGCCACCAACTAAATCAACAAAATAGGAGTTATATCCTACAAAATAAATACCGTTGGAAACTTATTTTGAATGTGAAACAGATAATTTATTTTTGTGGCGTGTAAGTCATATGTTCTTGATCGAATGTATGGTCAATTTTTAATGTGCATACCGGGCACCACAACTTGGCCCCTCGCCGACACGAGGGTTTTCATTCATTTTTAGGTTACTTTTGGAGTTTTTTTAGACGGTGAGACGGCGGCTACATCTTGAAGTCGGAACAAGGTCCATCCCGCTCTATCCTTGTTGCGGTGGTGTGTCTAGCTACTGCGGAGGGCGCCATCTGGGATTGTGTATCCCGCGGATCACCTAGGATCATATTTGCATGAAAAACAACTTTGTCAACTAGAGTTCCCATCTTTTTGTAAGAAAATTTTCATTTTGTATTTTATTAGTGTAAAAATGGCTTTTTATTAAGTACAAAATGTACATGAGAAAAATGCACCAATATTTTCTTTTCAATATATAACTAGTGGGTAGACAATTCTGAGAGATGGCATTTGCTTCAGCTTGTAACTCAAATTTGACTAGCTTTTCATTAAATAGTGAGAAGCCGCTTAAATGAGGGGAAAATGGCTAGAAACTTTCGAAATTCATTGAAGTTGGGAAATAAAGTTAATAAAGTTAGACTCCGACAATGTCCTTTAAAGCGGGACTTTTATCTTTATTGATTTATTTTAAAATAAATGTATGAAATAAAGTTAAATTATAAACATGGACAAGTACTTTTTTTGTGTCAAGTTCATATGCATTCCTCTCTTCCTCTATGAGAAATCTAGTACAAGTATATGAATATTTATTGGCAATTAAATTTCAGAAGTGGGTACTTTCTTCTTCTGCATGGCCGACACGGGAACCAACAACTCCTCCTCTTCCCACTCCTCTTCCGGTGGCTCCTGATCGGCGCAGGCCTAGGACTCCTGCCGTGTGAACACGTCTTGGGAGCCGCGCTGGATGATTTCCTCCATGGCCTCCTAGGACATACTCCCTCCGGTCTCTTTTAATTGACTCAAATTTAGTACAAAGTTGTACTAAATCCGAGTCAATTAAAAAAAAACGGAGGGAGTACATCCGAAGACGTTGTGGGTGTTGGGCCCGGCGGGCCGGTACAGCTGCAACGATGGAGATTCGACGAACAGCCGCTTCGCATGGCTGGGTCCCGTCATACGCGATATTGAGGTCTGGCGAGATGCCCGTGCCAGGGCGCTTGTTGCTGGGCGTCCGCTATGGTGCGAAGAAGAAGTCCGGATTGAAGCCATTGTGGGGATCGCTGTCGACGTACTCGGGCGGCGGCAAGAATCGCATCATGGGCGTCCCCTAACGACCGTCGTGGAACCTTGGTGTGGCTGGCGTGTTGATAGCCGGCGAAGAGAAGGTGCTTTGGCTCCCCATAAACGGCGTTGTTCGGCGACAGCGCGATCCCCTCCAAGATAATGTTCATAGCCGAATGAGAAAAGAACGTTTACGGGCCGAATTTGTGCTTTCGGGGGGGCAAGTGGGCGAAATTTTCACTCCACCTAGCAAGCTGCATTCCAGTGTTGAAATCAACGTGTCTTAGCCAACAAGTAGGTCGAGTTCAAATCATATCAGCATCTCTCCGTACACCCAGGATGTGGTCGAGCAAGTCCACCACGTGCAGTCGTGAAGCATGTATTACGCTGGAGAGGTAGGTCGTGGATGGGCGAGCTAGCTGCTCTGAAAATGAGAGAATTGAATCCACCTTGATCTCCACATGGGGCTGCGTGTGCTCACGCTCAGGTGGGCTTCACCCATTTTAGTGCCAGGCCAAAACCAAGTACAAACAACATATGGGATCGGCACTTTTTTTAACAAAAGAACTTTTTTTTATAAAGGAATATATTAATACTAAAAAGATACCAATTTAACCTCTGCAACTACGCAATATCCCAATGGTAGTACATATGCACCTATTGGAATTTGGCCTTGGGACTTAGCCCATGTCTCTATACAAATTCTAAAATTCTTTTTGACGCATGTGGGAATGGCAAGGGGTGGGACTAAAATTTAGTCCCACATTGTTAGTTGGGAGATAGTTGAAGTGCTATATAAGGTGGGATGTTCTAGTTCTTGTAAGTGAGTGAGAAGAGAGAGAGAGAGAGAGCCCTCACACACTCCTCCTCCTCTGGCCGCCACACCATGGGTCGCAGGAATCTCGCCGAGCCGAGCTTATCTTTTTGTTGTTCAGGAAATTAATTCTGTGATTAATTACGAGTCATTAACGGACGCGTTAACGCAGCCGTTTCATTTTGGTTTTTTGGATCGTGGACTCGGATGTGGGCTGCGTCCCATGACCTTCCCGAACCTCACTATAAAAGCGCGGACGCGAACCCTAGGATGAACAAGCCACCATATGCGACCGCCTATTTCCAGTTCATTGCGCCGCCGCCTTCATCTTCCTCATCCCGTCCTTCGGCGTGCCCCGAGCGGCGGGACAGTAGGCCTCCGGAACCCTACCTCTAGTAGACCTGTACGGGTGAGGGGCAATCAGGTTTTTGGGGAGCGCTTATGCGTGACTACTAGCAACACGACGTCGTCCAACGATGAGTTCCCGAACGACGACTTCTTCCCGGACATCGACAACCTCTTCGGTAACCTCAACATGGGCGACAACCAGGATCCTGCTGCTGCCGCCAACATCGCCGCCGCTGCTGCAGCCAATGCTGGACGGTATGCGTTTCTGTCCTCCTCGTTTTAGATCTTGCTAGAGTTTCTAGGAGTAGATACGATAGGTTTATCTTGTCTAGATGCCATCTGTTCATCTACACTATTGATCTGCATGATTAGTTCATCTTTTGTTTATGTAGTCATGATTTGTTAAGTATTAGTCCGGATTAAATCATATGATAATTTTCTTATATTTTCAACAATCCAAAAACCTGATTACAGGCAAATGAATTCAAGTGGCATTGTCGCTGCTACTGGACGCCTCTCTTTGATGGTTCGCACTATAAGAGGTGGCGTACGAGGGCAGTTCTCTGGTTTCATAACCTGAACTGCGATAGCGCCCTTCTTGCCAAGCCCAAGGGTGATCTTTCTCCTGCTCAGGAGGAAGCTTATAAGAAAGTCGATGCCATGTTTAAGACGGCTTTCTTTAGTATTCTTGCGGACAATATTGTTGACCCTTACATGACTTTTGAGCATGCTAAGGATGTGTGGGATGCACTCGAGGCCAAATTTGGGGTCTCCGATGCTGGCACTGAGTTGTATGTCATGGAGCAATACTATGACTACAAGATGAATGATGAGCGCTCCGTTGTTGAGCAAGCTCGTGAGATACAGTCACTTGTCAAAGAACTCAATCAGTTTAAGTGTACCTTACCAGACAAGTTTGTGGCCGGTGGCATTATTGCCAAGCTTCCTCCTACTTCTCTGAAACATAAGAGACAAGAGTTTTCCGTTTCGGATCTCATTGGGTCTCTTCATGTGGAAGAAAAGGCGAGAGCAAAGGACACACGTGCTCGAGAATTTGAGGGAGGTTCTAGTGCCAATGTGGTACAGAAGAAAAACTTCCAATCCCACAAGTTTAAGAACAAGAACAAATCTGAAGGCAAAGGCAAGTTTGATGGCAAGAACAAGGCCTCACGCTCAACCAACTTCAAGAAGAAAGGGGCTTGCCACGTCTGTGGTGAGCCTGACCATTGGGCTCCTAATTTCCCTAATCGCTATGATAAGCGTGGGAACAGCGGCAAGACTGCTAATGTTGTTATTGCTGACGATACTGAGATGAGGACATTGGGTACGGTATTTTCCCTACTATCCTTTCAGTATGTAACTCTCCCGATTGGTGGATTGATACGGGTGCCAATGCACATGTATATTCTGATTTTTCCATGTTTTCTTCTTATCAGGCCGCGAGGACTTGCTCCGTGCTGATGGGAAACAGCTCAAGTGCTTCTGTTCATGGTGTTGGTACGGTAAATCTGAAGTTTACTTCGGGAAAAATCATCAAGCTGAAGAATGTGCAACATATTCCCTCCATCAACAAGATTCTCGTCAGCGGATCGCTTTTATGTCGAGATGGTTTTAAGTTGGGTTTTTAGTCCAATAAAGTTGTAATTTCTAAGTATGGACAGTTTTTCGGAAAAAGGTTATGAGTGTGGAGGCGTTTTCCACTTATCTTTATCAGACTTATGTACTCAAATTATTAATCATGTTTGCAATGATAGTGAGTTCAATATTTGGTATTCACGACTTTGTCATATAAATTTTGGGTGCATGACGCGGCTAGCCAATATGAATTTAATTCCAAAATTTACTATTGTCAAGAGTTCCAAGTGTCAAGTGTGTGTACAAGCTAAGCAACCTCGCAAGTCTCACAAGACTGCTGAGGTAAGAGATTTGTCACCGCTGGAACACATACATTCAGATCTTTGTGAGATGAATGTGGAGTTGACAAAAGGTGGAAAAAGATACTTTATGACTTTAATTGATGACTCCACTCAATATTGTTATGTGTACCTTCTGAAATTTAAATATGAAGCTTTTAATCACTTCAAAATCTATAAAGCTGAAGCAGAAAATCAACTTGATCAAAAGATTAAACGGCCTAGGTCTGATCATGGTGGAGAGTATTTTTCTAATGAGTTTGATTCTTTTTGTGTGGAGCATGGAATTATCCATGAGAGGACGCCTCCCGACTCACCTCAGTCTAATGGGGTGGCCAAAAGAAAGAACCATACTCTAACTGATTTGGTTAACGCCATGTTAGATACATCTGGTCTATCCAAGATATGGTGGGGGGAGGCGATAATGACCGCGTGTCATGTCCTAAACCGTGTTCGCACAAAGAACAAAACCATTACTCCATTTGAGGAATGGGAAAGGAAAAGGCTGAAACTCTCCTACGTACGTACTTGAGGTTGCTTGGTGAAAGTGAATGTGCCAATACCCAAGAAGCGCAAGCTTGGACCAAAAATCGTGGATTATGTTTTTCTAGGATATGCATTTCATAGCATTGGCTATAGATTTTTGATAGTGAAATCTGAGGTATCCGACATGCATGTTGGTACAATTATGGAGAATGATACGACTTTCTTTGAGGACATCTTTCCTATGATAGATGCGTCTAGCTCATCAAATCAGGCGATGCCTAGTTCATCCAGTCAGGAGTTAATTACATTTCCTGAACCTACCATTGCAATAGAACACTATGATAATCATGTGGAGGATGATAAAGCCTATGCATCTCAGGATGCTGACTACTAGAAAGAAGCTGTCCATAGCGAGATGGACTCCATCTTAGCTAATGAAACTTGGGAGGTTACTGATCGTCCTTATGTGTGCAAACCTGTAGGATGCAAGTAGGTGTTCAAAGAAAAAGCTTAGGCCCGATGCTACTATTGAAAAATACAAGGCACGACTTGTGGCCAATGATATACTCAGAAAGAAGGAGAAGACTTCTTTGATACATAATCACGTGTAGCTCGACTGACCACTATTCGAGTACTACTTTCCTTGGCTGCCTCACATGGTCTTCTCGTTCATCAAATGGATGTTAAGACAGCTTTCCTAAATGGAGAGCTCGATGAAGAAATTTATATGGAGCAGCCTGATGGATTTGTAGTAGATGGTTGACACGTTGCAAACGTATCTATAATTTTTGATGCTCCATGCTTGTTTTACACCAATTGCTATATGTTTTGTTTACACTTCGTGGCACTTTTATGCGTTTTCCGGAACTAACCTATTGACAAGATGCCACAATGCCAGTTCCCTGTTTTCTGCAGTTTTGTATTTCAGAAAAGTTGTACAGGAAATATTTTCGGAATTGGACGAAACAAAAGTCGAAGTTCCTATTTTGTTGAAACAAAAACAGAATCCAGAGCGCAGACGAAGGAGGGCCAGGAGGCGGCCAGACCAGGCCTAGGCACGGCCCAGGCCCTGGCCGCGCCTAGGGTTGGTGTGGGGCCCCTGGCCTCCACCGATCTCGCCCTTCCACCTATAAGAAGCCTCCTGACGCGTGAACCCTAAATCAATCAGCCTCCATCCACGAAAAGTTCTGTACCTCCGCCGCCGCTAAAGAAAAGGTTTGGGGGACAGAAGTATCTGTTCCGGCACCTTGCCGGGACAGGGAATTGCCCTCGGAGCCATCTCCATCGACTCCACCGCCATCTCCATCGCCGTTGCTGACTCCCATGATGAGGAGTGAGTAGTTCTTCCCGAGGCTGAGGGCTTTACCGGTAGCTATGTGGTCTATCTATCTCTCCATGTATGATCTTTATATGATCACGAGCTTTGTAATCTAGTTGAATAAGTAGATGTTATGCTTCAACTATTGTGCTACTCAAGTGGTTTTATTATGTGATCTCCGGGGACACCTTGTCCAATGGTGTGAAGGTGACAGTGTGCACACCGTGTTTGTTTCTTATGCTTAAGTTACAGAAATACTTATCAATTTGGTGTCTAGTTAGTACCATCTTTGTATGCTAAAGGTGATAGTGTGGGGCGTCCATAGATTGAGAATGCGAACTTTAAGGAATGCTTATGCAGCCCTATGCAGTGAATTTGTGTTCATTATCAAACCGGAGAGTGGTTCGGAGTAGCTTAGTGAAGTGATAATATTTATGTATTCAATTATGGTATCATTATTGAGAGTGTCCACTAGTGAAAGTATGATCCCTAGACCTTGTTTCCAAGCATTGAAACACCGTTTACAACCAGTTCTGCTGCCATTTTTATTTCAGATTGTAATTACCACTCATAATCATCCATATTACTTGTATTTCACTACCTCTTTGCCGAACTAGCGCACCTATACACCTAACAAGTGTATTGGGTGTGTTGGGGACACAAGAGACTTCTTGTATCATAATTGCAGGGTTGCTTGAGAGGGATATCTTTGACCTCTACCTCCCTGAGTACGATAAACCTTGGGTGATCCACTTAAGAGAAACTTGCTACTGTTCTACAAACCTTTGCACTTGGAGATCCAACACTGTCTACAAGAATAAAAGCGTGCGTAGACATCAAGCTCTTTTCTGGCGCCGTTTCCAGGGAGGTAAGGTAAAAGGTACTCACATCCTCTGGCTATTAAGTCTTTTAGTTGCGGGTGAGTGCTCGAAGTTATTTCCTTTAGATTCTTTAATTACATCTTTTTATTTATTGTTTTTTATTTTCACTAGTTAGGCTTAATGGAAAACAACAACAAAATTAGAGAGCTTTATAGTATTTATCTTGAGTTAGGACATGAGGTGTTTGAAGAGAAAATTAAAAAACCTATGGAACTTTACTTGCATGCTATTAGCAATGTTATTAGTATGAATTATTTGAACACCACTATTGCTAATGCTATGGAAAAGTCTAAGCTTGGGGAAGCTAGTTTTTATGAAAATGAATTTTTAGTTCCCCAGCTTTTGAGGAGGAAATTTGCTATGATGATACTATGCCTCCAATGTATGATGATTACAATGATGATTATGTTATTTTCAGTCCACATACTATTGAGGAGAAGATTAATTATGATTATAATAAGCCTCCTATATTTGATGATTATGGTGATGAGAATGATAATGATAGCTATTTTGTTGAATTTCCTCCCACTACAATTAATAAGAATGACTATGTTTATGTTGGGAGTAGTAATTATTTTATGCATGTGACTATGATAAGAATGCTTTATGTGATAGTTATATTGTTGAGTTTATTCATGATACTACTGAAAGTTATTATGAGAGAGGAAAATATGGTTGTAGAAGTTTTCATGTTAGTAAAACACCTCTCTATATGCTGAAAGTTTTGAAGTTACTCTTGTTTTATCTTTCTAAGCTTGTCACTTTGTTCTGTGTGAATCTATTTGTGTACAAGATTCCTATGCATAGGAATTGGGTTAGACTTAAATGAGTTTTGAATTTTCTTCTTGATGCTCTCTTTTACTTCAATTCATATTTCTTATGTGAGCATCTTCTCAAACTACTGCACCTAGCTGAAAGGCGTTAAAGAAAAGCACTCTTGGAAGATAACCCAAGTTTATTTCTATAACTTTTATTTTATGTTGAGTCTTGGAAGTTTTTACCTCTGTAATAACCTCTACTTATCATTTTTTTTGTTTTTTTTTGCCAAGAATAGCGTCTAATAGGAAGAAAGTAAGATTTAGGGAAGTTGCTGTCCTGAAACAGATTCTGCGCTGTCACCAAAAACATTTGTATTCCCAGAAAGAACGTAATTTTGAGCTGCCAATTTTTGAGCATATGCCCCAGGTTATTATCTAACTTTCGTTAACTCAGCACTTTTCGATCTGACCAACATAAGATTTTCGAAAAAATCGATCTTTACCTGCTGTTCTGTTTTGACAGATTTCTGCCACCATTTGCATTTGCATCTTAATCTCTTTCTTTTTAAGTTCTTTTGTGGAAAGAGCTTTTTGAAGAAGTTTCTACAGTAGCTAATGCTTTATTATATGTTTGATATATGTTAGAACTGAACTCAAGTGGATTTGTTATTTTGATTGCACTAATGGTGCTAACAAGATTTGTGTGAAGTTTTGTATGAAGAAAGTTTTCAAGTGTAGGGAGAGAAGAATGATGTAATGAGATGAAGTATGGACAAAATTTCAAGCTTGGGGATTTCCATGTCACCCCAAGAAATATCCAAGAGGTACAAGCGTCAAAGCTTGGGGATGCCCAAGGCACCCCCTCTTCATCAACAAAGCAACAAGTCATCTTTCTATGAGCTATATTTTTATTGCTTCATGTACTATGTGTTGTTCTTGGAGCGTCTTTATTTTTGTTTTTAGTTTTGTTTGTTTTGTTTGCTATATCATATGGTTGGATCCCAGCATATTTGTTTTAGAGAGAGACACGCTCCGTTTTCATTGCATAGAACACTCTACTTTTCACTCTTATTGTTCTACGAGTGTTCTCTTTTGCTAGTACTTTGTTTAGCTCTTGGTTTCCACTCATATTTTGTTTAGAGCTTGTTAGTTTTCTTTAGTTATGTATGATTATCTCTATGGTCTTTATTGATTTTTTTATCTATGAGAGTTGTTTCAAATAAGTTGATTGGTGTTGGGGACGAGTAAAATGTTTCATGTTATAGTGATGCAAAAGGAAGCTTGTCTAGACTGTGGCATAGACTTTGGCATGTCATGTTGGATGTTATTCTTATTATATGCTTAGTATTTATTGTTGTAGCATGACTTGTCTCAAATAGCTGAGATTGCATAATGTGCTATTGAAAGAATCATGTGTTGTTTCCATTATACAACGCATAACATTGTGGTATTCTCCTTTGATGCTTTATTGGGTTGACTTGGCACATGCTTATACCATGTTATGACTACAAACCAGTCGACTAAAGCTTATATTATCATTTAATTTTTGACTTGTAATATCACTTCATGATTTGATTAATAATGTTTTTTCGCTATGCATGATTATGGCCATTATTGCTCTCTTAGTTGCTCGCTCCCAGTCTTTTGCTAGCCTTCGCTTGTACTGAGTATGAGCTCTACTCGTGCATCCAACTACCAAAAACCAAAGTTTGCCAATTGTGTCCACCATATCAACCTACTAGCATCATTGCTATTCCAAGTATATTCATCATGTTTTTATACATCTTCCAAATTAAATTTTGTCATGAGAAAATTAGTTAGTAAAGCTCTCACGAACTTGATGGCGCATTTACTTTCTTGCACTTAATAAACCTGAAACATTGTGACTATCTTATGAAGATTATATGCTTACAAATTACAAGTTGGGAGTTAGCACAACCACGTTTTCATTGGGCACGCTTTCAACATTGCACTAATTCCTATTTAGTTGATATCATGTTCTTTTGTTTATGGATGCCTAGGGTGTGAAATAAAATGGAAACTTGTAAGTCCATGGAGTCTGTATACGTGTTAGAGAAACGCCTGGGCGGCCAACTTAAGTCATGCATCATTCATGGTGGAAATTTACAGCGAACCATAGTGAGCATTCTGTGAAGCATCTTCAATAAAAAGCTATGCCCATAGTAAATAAAAGGATTGTTGAGATGCTCATTGTCTGTTTGTCTTGTCATTTTGGTATGGGAATGCTCCTATATCATGGGGCAGGAGGTACCCGTTGGCGTTCTCAATGATACATGTATACTTACAATGACAAGAACTTATTTGGGACCTAAGTTGAGTAGCATGAGGTTTAGGTACTCATATTCAAGGGGCACGAGATTTTCAACTTGTGATTTATCAAGCATATAACTCATATTTTCCCTCACATTAACTTTAACCATTCAAGATGCTTATGGTAGGGGTAATGAGAGCTCAAAGCTAATTAGTACCATACTTTTTGGAAGGTTTATAAAACTTGTTAATCCTGCTTCCTTCTTCGAAGGACCCTTTCTTTTACTTTTATGTTGAGTCTTCATCTTCTTGCTTTATGCACCAATTAAGAGAGCATAGTTGTCATTCTAAGTATAATGTGCATAGTCCCAAAATTTATTATTGATTTATTCATGATTATGCTACTGATTGTTCTTAAATTACTTGTATCTAGTCACCCTTTGAACTTTAAAGGTGTCCTGGCATTTATGTTTTGCTACTTCATAAAGGACAAGCTGAGTAGCACTTTGCTATGTTTTCTCTATGCTCATAAAAAAAATAGTTGCTTTCAATGCATAGTTATTCATGATCCTTTGTTTGAGTGACTTCTCATGTTGAAACATAGTTGCTAAGTTCTATTGTTAGAATTATATCTATAATGCCTATGTTTAGAGTACTTTGATCCTAGCTCACAATGTTATATTACAATAACTTGATCAAGATTGTGTTGGCTGCATGTCACCTCAAAAATTATTTTTGTTATCACTTACCTACTCGGGGATGAGCAGGAGTTAATCCTGGGGATGCTGATACGCTACAAATGTATCTATAATTTTTGATGCTCCATGCTTGTTTTACACCATTACTATATGTTTTGTTTCACTTTGTGGCAATTTTATGCGTTTTCTGGAACTAACCTATTGACAAGATGTCACAGTGTCAGTTCCATGTTTTCTGTTGTTTTGTATTTCAGAAAAGTTGTACAGGAAATATTCTCGGAATTGGACGAAATAAAAGCTGAAGTCAATATTTTACCGAAACAAAGACAAAGTCCAGAGGGGGGTCGAAGAGGCGCAGCAGGGCGCCCAAACCACCCCTAGGCGCAGCCTGGACCTAGCCCGTGCCTAGGGTAGGTCTGGGCCCACTAGGCGCCCCACCGACTTAAATCCTCCGCCTATTTATACATCTTCTCGGGAAAACCCTGGCTACCCGAGCCTCCATCCACGAAAAGTTCCATCGTGGCCGCCATCACAGAACCCATCTCGGGGGGTTCTGAAGCTCTTACTGGCACCCTTTCGGAGGGGGAAATCATCGCCAGACGCATCTACATCGCCATGCCCACCTCCAAACTGATGCGTGAGTAGTTCATCCCTGGACTATGGGTCCATAGAAGTAGCTAGATGGTTGTCTTCTCCACTTTGTGCTTCATGTATCGATCTTGTGAGCTGCCCTACATGATCAAGATCATTTCATGTAATCTTCTATGTTTGGTTTGTTGGGATCCGATGAATATTTTATACTATGTTGAGATTGATTATATATTCATGTCATATGTTATTTGTGATCTTGCATGATCTCCGTTGCTAGTAGAAACTCTGGCCAAGTGGACACTTGTGACTCCAAGAGGGGGTATTTATGATCGATAGTAGGTTCATGCCTCTAGTTTTCTAGGAGAGTGACGTTTAACTTCTAAGATTGTAGATGCGTTGTTGCTACTAGGGAGAAAACAACAATGTTTTATCCGAGGGTAATTCTATTGTTACTTTACATACATTGCGGAATGCGATAATTTGTTGCTTGCAACTTAATACTAAAAGGGGTGCGGATGCTAATCTGAAGGTGGATTATTAGTCATAGACGCAGTTGGATTACGGTCTATGTATTATGTTGTAATGCCATATCAAATCTCATAGTAATCATCTTGTCATGTATTGGTCGATATTCTATCAATTGCCCAGGTGTAGTTTGGTCACCCAACATGCTATTTATCTTTATGGAGAGACACCTCTAGTGAACTGCGGACCCCGGTCCTATTTCCTTTACTGATAAATTCTAATGCAATCCTGTTCTGTTTACTTTCTGCAAACATTTCTTTTCACTCGATACGTCTAATCCTTTATGTTCAGCAAACCGGTGAGATTGACAACCTCACTGCAAGTTGGGGCAAAGTACTTTGGTTGTGTTGTGTGCAGGTTCCACGTTGTTGCTGACGTCGATAGTGCGCCCTGCCACTAGTCAGCCAACAACACCTTTAGAAGTCACGTCTTTGTCCTACTGGTCGATTAAACCTTGGTTTCATACTGAGGGAAAACTTGCTGGTGTGCTCATAACACCTTCCTCTTGGGGTTTCCCAACCGCTTCCACAACAACTGCCAGCAAGATTGTGTGGCGCCATCACCGGAGCACCATCAAGATTTTCTGGCGCCGTTGCTGGGGAACTGAAGAAAAGCTACACCACAGAAATTGCCAACTCTCACGGCAGCTGCACTGCCAGCACCCTCGAGTATCTGGATATCTTTGACCTCTACCCCCTGAGTTCGATAAACCTTGGGTGATCTACTTAAGGGAAACTTGCTGCTATTCTACAAACCTCTGCACTTGGAGGCCCAACACTGTCTACAAGAATAAAAGCATGCGTAGACATCAATGGTCAAGAAGGAAAGGTGTGTAAGTTGTTGAAGTCTTTGTATGGTCTTAAGAAAGCACCTAAGCAGTGGCATGCGAAGTTCGAAAGAACCTTCACCGCCGAATAAACGAAGCTGACAAGTGTGTATACTATCGCTATGGTGATGGCGAGGGAGTTATCCTTTGTCTCTATGTTGATTACATATGGATATTTGGGACCAGCATTATTGTCATTAAGGAGGTCAAATATTTCATATCTCGTTGCTTTGAGATGAAGGACTTAGGAGTAGATGATGTAATCTTAAACATCAAGCTTCTCAAGGATGACGATGGTGGGATTACATTGCTTCAATCCCACTATGTGGAAAAGTTATTGAGTCGCTTCGGGTATAGGACTGCAAGTCTTCTCCAACGCCTTATGATCCTAGTGTGCTACTTCACAAGAACAAAAGAGCTGCTAGAGATCAATTGAGATATTCTCAAATCATTGGCTCACTTATGTATTTAGCTACCGCCACGAGGCCTGACATCTCTTTTGCTGTAAGAAAATTGGCTCGATTTGTATCAAGACCTGGAGATGTTCATTGGCATGCTCTTGAGAGAGTGTTACACTATTTGAAAGGCACTACGAGCTATGGTATTCACTATAATGGGTATCCGAGGGTACTTGAGGGTCATAGTAATTCCAACTGGATTTCTGATGCTGATGAGACTAAGGCCACGACTGGTTATTTGTTTACACTTGGTGGTGGCACTGTTTCCTGGAAGTCTTGAAAGCAAACCATCTTAGCGAGGTCAACAATGGAAGCAAAACTCACAACACTAGACACTGCCACTGTTGAAGCAGAGTGGCTTAGTGAGCTCTTGATGGACTTACCTGTGGTTGAGAAACCAATACCCGCTATTCCTATGAGTTGTGATAATCAAACTGTGATCATCAAAGTACAGTTCCAAGGATAATATGAAGTCATCAAGGCATGTGAAGAGGAGATTGAACTCTGTCAGAAAAATGAGAAACTCCAGAGTTATTACGTTGGATCATATCCAAACGTCTAGAAACTTGGCAGATCCTTTCACAAAGGGTCTATC
The DNA here is from genome assembly GCA_030979885.1 of Lolium multiflorum. Lineage (NCBI taxonomy): Eukaryota > Viridiplantae > Streptophyta > Magnoliopsida > Poales > Poaceae > Lolium > Lolium multiflorum. The sequence continues at coordinate 339,860,762 of CM061749.1, forward strand.
ACGAAATGTGATAGAGAATGCATCGAGGAAGATTGGCTTGAGACCCACACTATGAGTTGCCTACAGTGGTAACCCACTCTATGTGATTGGAAATCCCATGAATTAGAGCTAGGAGAGAAGCTGTTAGTCAGCTCGGAGGAGAGTATCCCTATACTGAATTTACCCTCTCTGTGAAGATGCAATACTCTCATGATCTGCATGGCAGGTTGATATTTATCTTAATGTGTTCTAAGTGGCTTATTCAAGCAAAGATGTTGTCCTGCAGAACATCTTCTGAAGTATGACGTATAAGCTCCACACCATGAGGAAGCCTCGCGGCAGCCCTGTATCGGTCTAGGCTTTGTGTGTTCGTAGAAAACTTGTGGTTCAAGGCGTAGTCCACTATTCAAGCTGCAAACTAGTGCAATATGAAGTTCTTAGTGGAAGTTTAACTTAACAGTCTCGACCGTGCACCTATATATAAAACAATATTCTGGAATAATGGTATTAGATGTGCCAATGAGACTTTGTGGGGGACTGCTGGAATTTGGCCTTGGGCCTTAGCCCATGTCCCAATACAAATTATGAAATTCTCTTGGCCCATGTGGAAATGACAACGGGTGGGACTAAAGTTTAGTCCCACATTGCTAGTTGGGAGAGAGTTGGAGTGCTATATAAGATGGGTTGTTCTAGTCCTTGTAAGTGAGTGAGAAGAGAGAGAGAGCCCTCGCGTACTCCCCCTCCTCCTCCTCCGCCTGCCTCGTCTCGTCACGCACACACGTCCCACTGCGCCACGGGTTGCGGGAATCTCGCCGAGTCGAGCTTATCTTTTTATTGTTTAGGAAATAATTGTGTGATTAATGACAAGTCATTAATGGACGCGTTAATGCAGCCGTTTCGTTCCGTTTTTCCGGATCATGGACTAGGACGTGGGCAGCGCCCCAGGACCTTCCCGAACCGCACTATATAAGCATGGACGTGAACCCTAGCATGAGCGAGCCACCATATGCGACCGCCTTCATTTTCCTCATCCCATCCTTTGGCGTGCACCGAGTAGCAGGACAGTAGGCCTCTGGAACCCTGCCTCTCGTAGACCTGTATGGGTGAGGAGCAATCAGGTTTTTGGGGAGTGCTTACGCGCGACTACTGGCAACGCGACGTCGTCCGACGACGAGTTCCCGAACGACGACTTCTTCCCGGACATCGACAACCTCTTCGGTAACCTCAACATGGGCGACAACCAGGATCCTGCTGCTGCTGCCAACATCGCCGCTGCTGCTGCCGCCAACGTTGGACGGTATGCGTTTCTTTCCTCCTCGTTTCAGATCTTGCTAGAGTTTCCAGTACTGCTGATTGGAGTAAATGCGATAGGTTTATCTTGTCTAGATGCCATCTGTTCATCTACACTGTTGATCTGCATGATTAGTTCATGTGTTGTTTATGTAGTCATGATTTATCAAGTATTAGTGTGGATTAATTCATATGTTAATTTTCTTATATTTTCAATAGCACCCAGCAAAAAAAAAGAAACAAAAACTTTCCGCTATGGAGCTCCAGCCCTAGCAACAACAATACATCCGCCACCATAACAACACCTGAATTCCAGACTCCAAAAAGTGACGCCTCCAAGAAGGAAACAGTGCACAAGCGCCGTCTTCGCCCGATCAAAATATCTTAGGTTTTCACCCTAAAGATAGTCCCCGCTCTCAAAACAATGCCTTCAACAAAGCAATTTCCACACACAATCAGTTAAGGGCAGACCTTGGATTTTCACCTTGAAAGGTAAGATTTTGAATTTCATCTGTGATTTCGCCCCCACTTGCATATTTCTGCTGCGAAACTCACAACATCAAGGAAGCCCCTCAACAATACAGAGACTCGAACCTCCATTGCTAGTCCTCCAATCCGGCCTTCATGATATTCCTCGCCTCTAATTTGACCATGGACCAGAATGTCATCTTATGGCAACACAGAACAGGGCTTCGCGTCGCTCCCTCCGGAACCAAACGGTCGGAATAAAAGCATGGGTGCGCACGATCGAATATCACCCGACCAACAAACTCTATGCAAAAGGTGCACTGCTTCATTCGCCGGCGGAGCTTTCCAGAACTCATCACTACAGCTAGATGAAGACGGACAGTCCTCAGGTAGGTCTTCATCTTCGCATAAGACGAACCCGGGGACCGCCACCATTATTCAGGTCGGTCCCAACGCCGCCGAACATCCCTGGCCGGCCAAGGCAACGCGGCGAGACGCCTTGCAACCGACCGACCATCCACCGGCGAGAACCAAGATCACGAAGAGGGAAAGAGAAGACCGGCCTAGGGCTTACACCCATCTGGTCCATACCACCTCGCATCTTCACTGCCGGCATGGCGCGCCGCCGGAGGCCACCACCACCATCACCAGGACGCCACCTAGACCGGCGCCCAGGTTGCCGTCCGCCGCGCTGCCGATTCCCTAGGCGCGCCGCCGCTCACGTCGCCGCACATCGAGCAGCCTCCCGACGCCGCACATCGAGCACCTCCCGGCGGCGGGAGGAGGAAGGAGGGGTGGGGGGCTGGAGGCGGCGGCTATCTAGGGTTTCCCGCTGCCGCACGCGCGGGGGCGAGAGAAGGAACCTGTTTCGTCACACGTCTCGCCCGCAAATAGACTTGAATTCACGATCATGACGAAAAAAACCCTAGCATTAAGAGATACATTTAATATGGTCATCCGGTGGTTAATCACTTGTTCGTCCGGTGGTTAATCACTTGTTGTCTATGTACGTACGTACGTACTGCTCTAGATCGACTAGCTAGCGTGCAATACTTTACCGTAGCTCTGTTGCGTGCATCGTGTATTCCTCTGTCGTCCACTACTGTTCCAGTACGGAGAAAGCTCTATAGACGACCCCGTCCCCATGTAGCCGTCCCGTAACCCTTCCATGGCCTCTAGATTCGTACGTCAAGGTCCACGATCATGATCGTTGGCTGACGGGACGATCGTCCTAGGCCCTAGCTAATAACCCTTTCGGAAAAATGTTGTGCTGTTCAACGTGACCCGGCGTGCTAGTTGATGCATACTCCTCCGTCTACAAATAAGTGTACATCTAGGTTTTTTGATAAGTCAAACTTTATTACATCTAGGAGTATGGCTAGCTCTCGTACGCAGTCGTAGCTACATAGCCTTTGATCACATGACTACGCGTGCATGCACCGTAACCACCCATAGATATCGATCTCTCAAGTACATACAAAAGCAAGAGTAGAACCCAACTCCCATCAACAAACTGTCTTTTGTAGCGACATGTGATACAACCAACACACATGGGGTATGCACGCGCTCCTATACACAACTCGAGTGGCCAATAACCAAGTCTAAGTTGTCTAACCAACTTCCTGTTGATCAATATAGTCCCTCCGATTTATGAAAGAAGTATTGTTAACATCGTAGGCGTACTCTGAGGAACCAAGCAATCACAGCACGATGACGACACCGAGATCTGTTAACACAGTTCGGCGAACTGCCTACTATGCGGGGCATGACTATGGGCGCTCCTCTCCATTGATACCATTACACCGGCCGCCTTGGTCGCCGGCACAAGCCGTCGGCTCCCCTTGCGCGCCTGCTGCTATTAAGTCGTCATAGGTTACAACGTGTGGTGCCCCTCACATTATATGGGAGGCTCAGGCTACTAGAGTTCGACTAGAACACTACACGTAACATATCCACACCTATTATTACAACTCAAGAGTCCAAACTGAACCCAACTCCTACACTAATATTCGACACAAACTCAACAAAGTACTACTGACGAGTACAGATCGTTCAAGTTTTTCACACACCGGTGATCCACGGTTGATTTTCCTTACTCCCTCTTTCCACGTATAAGTGTACTTCTTGAATTAATTATCTTACAATTTGACCAATTTTATAGAGAGAAAAATAGCATAATTTATACCAGTGAATTAGTATCATAACCAGATCCTGTCTTAAAATGTAGTTTTGCAATATACCAATTTGGTATCATATATAATGTTGCTACTCTATTTTATAAAACTAGTTAAATTTTAAGAGCTCTTTTACGGTGATTGACATGGAACTTTGGTTCCGTCTAATCGAATATTGGTTCCGTCTAATCTAATTTTTCGTGATCGTTGATTAAATCTATGATAAATTTGCTGTAAGTTCTATAATGCAACAACAATTCTGAAGGGACGTTTTAATCAGTGTTCCAAAATAGATTTTTTTTTAGAATCGGATCAAAATCAAGAACCGGAAAGGAATCCCCGATAGAAAGAGCACGGAAGCGAACTCTGCTCGCTACCCACGAGCGCCCGCCGCCGCCCCGCTGCTGCGTCGGACGCCGCCGCCCCGCTGCTGCGTCGGACGCCGCCGTCCCACAGCCGCAGCCGCCGCCTCCCCGCCTCCCCGCAGCCGCAGCCGCCCTCCCCCCGTTGTGTGGGATCACAACCCCGACCTCTCCTTCGCCGCCCGACGGCCCGTCGCGGGGACTCACGACCCCGGCCTCTCCATCGAACCCCCGTCTTCCTCCGTCGCAGACGCGAGCCACCACACCCTCCCCCCGTCGCGAGGCCCCTTCTTGTTCGTCGCAGCCACGAGCCGCCGCTCCCGGCGGCCGCCCCCTCCCTCAGTCGCGGGGATCGCTTGGTGATTCACTGCCCTGTCATCTCCATCGCAGCCCCCACCCCTCTGTCACGTGGATCGCCGGGGGAGTCACGGACCCGTCCGCTCCGTAGCGGGAATCGGCCGGAGCGGGATCACCGGAAGCATCCAACCCCTACCTGAGGAGTCCACGTCGCCTCCTTCAATCGCTTCTGTGGCCGTTGGTAAGCTCCAATTCTTAAAAAATAATACTGCATTACGACTAGCATATTGCTTGTTCTTCGCTACTGAACCACAGTATTAACTACAACACTAAGATTTGAACACAAAGTGCCATCATGTTTGTTTTTCTTTTCGTTGCCTGGAGATTCAGTTAGCATGTGAATTTACTTAGGAGCTCTATTATATTCTGAAACATTGTAGATAGTTGAATTATTTCTTCTCTTGATTCTTGATGCTTACATCCTTGATCAAGAACATGAGTTCTGATATGCTGGCAGATATGAGTAGGCAGTTTGGTTTGAATCCGACGACGGAGGATGCCGCCAAAGCCCAAAAAGCCATGTCAGAATTATGTCCAGAACATTTGCAGAGAATGATGAAGTGGATGGACAGAGCACAACGAGGACTGGAGTACAAGCGTCTCTGCCTCCTCGTCCACGCCGCCTCCTTCGATCATCGGTAAGTTCCGATTCATCAATGGCCCCCCTCCTGCTCACAAAACAACACCCCATGTTCCATGTACATTACCATGTTCCTGCCTTGATGATGCATTAAGTAATCGGTAGCACCAACATGCCATGTTTTCTGTGGTACATATGAACCAAAGAAGCAGAGTTTTTCGCATTGATCGTCACAGCAAACAGCGAACGGGGCAGAGCAGATATTTGTCATTTTAGTTCGTTCAATCTAGTTTTTCATTAGGTTTGAATCTGCTTCACAGCTATGCACCAGCACTGCCATATTACGTTCTTGCACATGTTTCAATTTTTTGTATGCTATGGCCTAAAATTTTCGAATGTTTTAATCCTTTGCACTACTTCAGCTTACTAAAGTATGCATTCAGTGGCAATATATGCAGAAAAAATCTGAAGTATGCATTCTTCATCTTCAAGTTGCTATTGCATTTTCCTGAGTCACTTTGTATATTTCAAGTCTGAATGATTCATCTTGTGTGACTCATATGAGCTGCCTAGATCCCTATATTCTTCATCTTCAAATTTTTACTGCATTTTATTAGACACATCAACTTGAGATGTTTAGGTTGAGTGGTTATGTATACTACAGTCCATCATAACATGAGAGGGCAAGCTTCCAGATTACTTTCAGATGTTTAGGTTGAAAGCTGAGTTGTTATGTATACTACCGTCCATCATAATTTGAGAGGGCAAGCTTCCAGATTACTTTCAGATGGATTTAGTTTGCTCTGTCTTCCTATTTACTGTTGGTTTGTGTGCTTTCACAAATGGTTTGTGTGCTTTCACAAATGTCTGAATCTAGCTGCCAAATGTTTTAATTAAGTATGCCGCGGCTTTCTGAATTTGGTTGTACGATATAATCGTGTGATTTGCTAACTTCTCTTTGTTGCTGGGGTAGTACCTAATACTGTACGCCACATTGTATGCTCAGATTATGGCCAAGCTAGCTGCTCCGATAAATGCTCGGGTATTGGCACAGCATGGTTCATTTGCAAAAGGATGGCAGCTCAATTTCAACTAGCTTGGTGATCTCTGCATCACCGTCAATGTTCTCAACAGTGGCTAGTTGCTTCGCTGTCAACGATCCATCGCAACGGCCTTTTATGGGCGAAGTGGTGCAGGCGCTAAAATGGATTTACAATGACGCAGAGGATGCCGGCGGTGATTCACACCCACAGGGAATCATCGTGTGACCCAGACCATGACCGATAATGGGGCTTCATCTTTGACAGTGGCAGTGTGGTAGCTTGCGGTTCATCTCTGAGAGTTGCTAGATGTTAAATTACTATCAGCTCATGCTATAACTTGTGCTGAATTTACAGAAGATGGCATGGTAACTTGTACTGAAATTACTGTCAGCTCATGCTATAACTTGTACCGAACTATGATAAATTTCAAAAACACGTAATATTTCTTTGAAGTACATAATCACATTAGTACTGCATTTTCATTTATCAAGAAGACAGGAGCTACCAAGAGTTGTTTATTGGTCTTATTTTTCTTGAAGACAGTAGCTACCAAGAGTGATGGACTGCTTTGGCGTAGCAATTCATTTATAAACTAGGACCGAACTATCATAATTTAAAAAAAAACTCATAATCATCAACAATAACCTGTATTTGTTCATGGCAAGCACATTATAATTTTGAAAGAAAGACACACATAATATTCGTTCTTGGCGCAAACAGAGCTTGGCTCTGGTGGTTAGGTCCCTTGTGGTGGAACCAGCCCACCCAGGTTCAAGTCCTAGACTTGACATGGGTGTTTGCATTTACCTGATTTATTTCAGGTGAGGCGCTGCCCGTCGTGTCAGCCATGTTCGTCAACCTCAAGATATGCCGCTCAGTCCCCGATTACAGGGGCCGCGCATAGGGGTGTTGACGTGCGTGTTTGTGAGCGTCTGCGTTGTACTGTGTTCTCAAAAAAAAAAAATATTCGTTCTTGGCAATGAAATATCTTCGTCCATTCCCACAGGACTTAATAATCCTCACATAACGTTTAAAGTGGAAAGGCCCAAGCACATTGAAGGAAAAAAGGGCTGCACGAGCACGACCCAGCCCAGATAGAAGGAGCGGCATAGATTCGTCTCTTCCAGTCGTACAACGGAAAAAGCTCTCGAGCTTCGATCTGCTCTAATGGCGTTGCCGTTGTGACTGTGCGACATGAGCTCCTCCCGACATATACATGATATAATAACAAGCTGTCCAGTTGGGGGCCCCTTGGATCCCGGGGACCCGGGGCGGCCGCCCCTCCTGCCCCCCTTAGGGCCGGCCCTGGCCGGGAGAGACCCTCCCCTCCGTCGCCGGGACAGTCTGATCCAGAGAGCGAGAGAGGTTGTGAGAGTGAGAGAGACATGATCGTGATTCGTGAGGTTGATTTAGATTTGGTGAGAATAGGACGGTGATATTAAGATATGCAAAGGGACGCTCATTTATTTGCTGCTTTAAGATTTGTGTAGTCTCATCGGATGATTTGGCCGCTCAAAAGGACGTTTGTATTTTATAGTTTCGTAAAATATATTTGAGGTTCCGGTCCCGCAATTTTGGTTCCGTCAGTTTGGTTCCGTCTAATTACCACCGTTAGATCAGGGCAGATGGACGGTTATTAAAAACGCCAATCACCCTAAAACTTGTAAAATTTTAAAATGTTCAATTTAAGGCAAAAGATATAGAAGTACACTTATTCGTGAATGCAGAAAGTAATTTTGTGGTGGATGCTCATACAATGTCTGCAAAGAGTAGCTATACGAACGAATTGACATGCCGGGGAGAGAGAGGATCCAAAACGGCAGCGAGATGAAGACGTTACAACCAGCTGCCTGGGTTTATGCATGCTAGCTAGTGGGTGATATACGAGACAAATATGAAATTGTTTATGAACATGATCATCAAGTATATACAAATAGTTCCTGTCACTGTGACGTACTCATCATTCGATCGAGCGACAATTCTCTACTGGGGACGTTTCACCAGCAACAATGCATGGCCCACGAGTAAGTTGCACTTATAAACTAGCTAACTGCTAGTGACCGATCGACTTCTATGGCACGACGATCACACCTAGAGTCGGAGATCCATTGATCACACGGTTCTAGCTAAAGCAGCATTAATTATGGCTTTCCTTGGGTGACTTATTGGAACCCCAATACCTGTCGCTCAAACGACTAAATAAACATGCTAAAATATGCTAAATATATCTGAGCAACAACAAGTACTGTGGATCAGAAGAAGTACAAAAGTTATAATGATCGTGTACAATTCTTCCTTAGTATGCTGCGATATTTGCGAGAGAATGAAGATAAGACTCAGTGAATTATATTAACATATTTTTGCTACTACTTGTTATTTTTCTATATATCACATATTATAATTTTTCATCTCTTCAGATAAAAAAGTTCCTCCTTTTTACATAGTATATATAATGTTACACTACACTCCTCCTTTTTTCTCATATTTTTATTGTAGTTAAGTATCAAAAGAACAATAGTGGTGTGTAGGTGCAACCATGGTCAGCTACAACTTCCACTCGAATTTTTTTCGGTTTCTCTCTCACATCGCTCGGTCAATTCGCCCACCTCGGTCGCGTATGGTTCGTAGGAAACCAAGGGGCCACAGCCACCCACCACAAGCACCATCCCGGTGTCGCCATGCCCAGTTCCCGCCTCCTTCCACTCCACTCTACTAGCATGTATACTCCTCATCCCTGCTCAACCTCATTTGGTGATGACAAGGAGACACCACACTTCGCAACATTCTTTGTACGTCGCCAACTACATGGACTCGACACACTCCAAGAAAACAAGCCAAACCACCATCGACTAACAAATATGTCCATATGACTCCACATTAGTGTACGCCGTCCCTGACACATACAATCAAACAAACTATCTCGAGAATCGTCAACATATTTCTCTCTTTAGAAATTGCATTTTTAGCTTTAAAATTACGAGAAAAAAAATCATGTTTGGAGGTACATGGTAGAAATTTACTAGTGCAAATTGCATAACAAAAGAAACGAGGACTACTATGGTGGTGCAGACATCCCATCCCACCAGAGTTCGAACCCCATCTAGGCGAATTTCTAGTCACTCACCTCTTTTCTTTGAAAAAAGTGTGTGCCCCTCCTCTGCTGGTTTAAAAGAAAAATATAAAAATTGCATAAAAATTATGAAATCTGCGAACAATCCAAAAAAACAATTATCACAACATCTTTCATGTTTGTATTAAGTTCATATCAATTAATTTTGAACTTAGTATGCAGCTCAATTATTTTGTGATTTTCGTACATATCACCAACACAAGTGCTAAACATATTTAAGTTACAAAACCAGTATCCCTTTTCTATGTGATTATAGTTTTCATAATTTTGTCATGGAGTAGATGTGCTCTCTTCAACCAGCGGATTAAATCCCCCTATATCAAAGTATTCCACTCCACTCACTGTGTGGTGGCGAGTAAGAATACAAAATGGTTGCAATCCATCACCTTGTCTCGTAGGGCTCGGGCCGCGGCCGTCGGATATACAACAAGTTGCAGCTCGTCGGCAAATTCGTCGGCATGCACGTCATCTACGGCGCCACCGGCAGCCTGAGGGCGCGGGCGTGCAACTTCCTCAGCGCGTCTCCGAACCTGTCCAAATCCAGGCTCACGTTCTGGCCGCTGAGGTAGATCTGTTTCACGAGGTCCCATCCTTTACCTTGCTTCGCCCTCTCCGGATCGGCCACCACCACGTCGTCGGCGGCGTACCTCCGGCTCAACGAGCTCTCGTTCGCCACCACGTCGTACTGCTCGTAGTGGACCTCCATCATGCCGCACGCCGCCGCGTAGCAACCCCGTGCGATCGGCTGCACGCCGAGCGGGGCCACCTGGAGGAGCGCAGCTCTGCCCGGGCGGAGGAACAGGAGCTTGGTCAGGTCGGCGCCATGTACGCCGGCCAGCACGTCGCACGTGCTCACCGCCGCGTACTCCGACGACAACGGTGCGCCGTTCGCCGTCTCGAGGATCGACACGTCGTACCCCACCGACGTCGCGAGCCGCGCCACGGCGGCCTCGTTCTCGATCACGCGCGTACCCTTGCGCGAGAAGATCCCAAGCCTTGGACGCCGCGCCGCCTGTTGCTGCTCTTGTTGAGGCGGCGTGTTGCCCTTCGTGGTGACGTCCTCGCTGTAGGCGTTGGCGAGGAAGTTGTGGAAGTCGACGAGTGTCCGGTTGTCCCGTGTCCTCGCGGGGTCGACGGCGAGGACGCCGTGGAAGCGTGTCCCAACGATCGCACCAGCTGGGAAGCAGTGCGTCCGCTTGTCGTGGAGGATGTCGATGACGTGGTGGTCCGAGAGGCCGGAGACGAGCTCCCGGAACGTGCCGGCCCACCACGGGTTGTACGCGAGGACGACCAACACGACGCGGCGGCGGAGGTGCTGCACCGTGAGCCACGCCGGCAGGAAAGCGTCGTTGAAGGCGTGGAACAGGTTGCCCGTGTACCCGCCCGCCGTCATCACCAGCGCCGGCGCGTCGTGGACCACGTCGCACCGGTGCTTCTCGGACGACGCCGCCTCCTCTGGCTGGGCGGGACGGAGCCGCACCTCGTGGATCCTCTCCATCAGGTGCCGCTCCCACTTGCGCGTGTAGGGCCGGATCCGCTCCTCCTTGTCGTGCACGCTGGCGTTGGGCGTGGCGTGCGGCGGCGGGAAGAGCAGGAACGAGAGGGAGGCGGCGTCCGTGCGCACGTCGCCGGACATGAAGCACACGTCGGTGTTGAAGTCGGAGCGGTCGCAGCAGATGCCGTGGCTGGGCATCGACGCGCACGGGGAATTCACCTGATTGTCGAGAACCAGCGCGTCTTCCACCCCATTGGCGCCGCCACCGCCGACGCCTCGTACTTGTTCTTCTGCTACTCTACCCAACGGCGACGGCCGCGGCTTGAAGAAGTCGACGCCGGCGACGGAAGTCAAAGAAGGCGCCAGGAACCGCGGGGCGTAGACGAGCGCGCACATGACGACAGAAAGGAGGAAGAAGAAGTGGACGAACCCCGGCCACCGAATGGGCTTCTTGCCACCGCCGCTCCCATCCTCCACCGCGGTGTGGACGCCGAGGCTCTTCGTTGTGTCGGGGAGCGTGGAGGCCATGAGGCTTGCCCGCGGTGAAGAAATGGAAATGGAAATGTTGGGCGCGGTCGGCCTTGTCGCTTCCGCGACGATATGGTTATATAGGCCGGCGACCGAGACGAGTCGTAGACGCTGGCGGTCTGTGCATTGATGAGCGTGAGGAAATTCCTTGTCAGGAAGCGATCCACTTCTCATTCTGTTTGGCTTGCGTCAGTTTCTTCTGTCCTGTTCACAGATGTCCCTGGATTCGGCATCTATCTGCAGCTATCTTCCAACAATTTCTCGGCTCAGCTTGCAACAATTTCTGCAGACGCTCAACACAATCCCTGCACGTGTATATCGTCTAGAGTTCCACAGAAACTATGTGCTGCGTGCTAGTCTGCTAGAGTAAGCAGCCCTGGACGTAAGAGAACTAGAAGCTTTTTTTCTTCTAGAAGCTACTTTTTTTTTTAGTGTAACGTAAGCATGAGGCTTGTGCATAAGAAAAAATACAGAAAAAGATTGCTAACTTTGGAAGTTTGGATGGATAAACTGGTAGGCTGTTTAGTGTGAATTTATACCTTTTTTTTCATTGTGTGGCATGTGCTGTCCGTGCTGATATAGCTTGATCAGTTTCTGACGTGTTGGTGGGAGTAGTAGATGCGTGCCAATCTAAGGTGTCCAATATGTGGAGGTTTATTATGACGTCACAGGAAAAAACAAGCAGAAATTGAAAGCCCGGTTAATGCGCATTCTTCCTCATATGGTATGTGACAGGGATTATATGGAAGGAGGGTGAAGGGAAAAATTAAATTTTGGTGCTTGCAGTTGGACTCTATCTGCCACGAACAATTATGTACATGTAAAACAATGGGTTGTTTTTGGAAGAGTGCCTAGCTTCTTGGCCTATTTCGGCTATGCCGCATCAAAGAAAGAAAGAAACAAATAAAGAAAGAAGACGATGTACTGCAGCTCACAATCTAGATGTGTCTATGTTGACATACGTATGCTATAAGGAGGATGAGGGTGGTGTGGGGTTCCAAAAAGAGGACAACCATTTGTAACCGTCACCATGACATGTTCAATGTGTATAACAATGAGTCAAACCACTAGTCAACAAATGTAACCACAACATCCCTCCAAGCGAGAACAGTCTCGTATTAACACATTTATGACAAGGACAAGACATTCTCTTGGTCCTTTCCTTGGCATATTTTTGAGTGCGACTCAATAAAAATCATCCAAAGGTTTGACAAAATTTGGTGTTACTCAAGCCCGTCACATGCAACTTCGGTCTACTGATCCCTATGACACAAAAGTAAATTAACCTTTCTAGTTATTCACTCTTTATCAACAACACACAAAAACTACAAATGTGGTACATTCGGGTGCATAGATTACCTTCGGGGAGAGTTGTTTCAGAGAGGATAGAAGAGGGCCTTTTTGAGAGGGTGATCAATCGTCTTGAATATGATGAGACGTTGTTAGGGAGAGAGGAACAAGTCTGATTTTGACTTAATTGTAGATCAAGATTTGGGAGAGGAGGAGGGCCAACTTTCAAGGTGATGGTCGAGATCATATGTACTTGCTTGAGGAGGGCCAAATTTAGGGTTGATGGCTGAGATCATATGGGCTTGCGAGAGGAGGAGGGGGACCACATTTAGGGGTGGTGGCCGAGATGAGATGGGCTTGCAAGAGGAGGAGGGCTAACTTTAAGGGTGACGACTCAGATGTGATGGGCTTGCGAAAGGTGGATGGCCAACTTTAGGGGTGACGGCCGAGATGAGATATGTTTTCGAGAGAAGGTTAGGATAGGGATAGGATCCAGAGTGCACAGAAGGCACACTCTTTACAGTTGGCACAAAGTTTCATGCGTGCAACGAGTGTCTATCTGTGTGTTGTGCTTGAAGCTAGATATACAGTTCACTACTTTCTGGATGCTTATTTATTGAGGTAATTAAATTGTGAGTAATCTAGGGAGAAAATTGCAAATAACCACCACAATTCAGGCTAGGGTTTCAAAAAACCACCATGTTGTCTGTTTTTTGCAAAGTGCACCGCGTTTACGGTAACAGTTTTGCAGGAAGCACTGATCGGTCAGTTGATGCACTCTAAGCAAGTTAATGACCGGTGGACCCCACTTTAATGATGACGGGGCGCTACAAGTGGAGACAAACGTTAGGCTGGTTCTAGTTCTAGGGTTTTTTTTGTAAACTTTGGGTGGGGCCCAGCTATCATATCAGATTTCTCTTCTCTCAATTTCTATCTAAAAATAAAATAAAGAAGAAGCACGCCGGCGAGGCGTACACCAGCGACAGCCATGACGGGACCGCAAGCCTGCTGCTCCGGTTGGCGGCGGCCAGGATGCGGATTCCTAGGGGCGGGGACTGGATGGGCTGGGAGAGGTGTGGTAGGCGGGGGCATTGGCCCCCGTCCCCGGTGGACCTGACAGGCGGCGCGGGGAGGTGGACCTGACCGGCTGCGGGACTCGGCCACGCGCAGGGATGGCGGGGAGCGGTGAGCTTCAAGGTACACCCCGGAGAGGCTAGCCGGCGGCGGGATAGACTGAATGGTCACCGGGCGCGACGCCGGCGAGCACCGGAGCGGAAGCGCACGTCGGTGCACTTCAGCAAGCCATTTCACGGTGCGCATGGAAGAAAGTCTTGGTCCAGGAGGACCGGACACTCACCAGGAAGACGAATACGTGGTCAGTGTAGATAGAGCCGGCTTGACGGCGACGGAATTGTCCAAAGAAGGCGGCCGCCGGAGACGAGCACGACATTGATTCCCGGCGATACACGGCTCGACTCTTCGATTCGTTTGGCTTAGATGAACAACACAGCAAGGCGGAGCTCGGAGGATCTTTGTCTTGGTTTGGGGGAGCGTACAACGCCAGCAGTGAGGTTAGCACGGCCGTTCGTGACAGGAGCTTGGTCTTGGTCCACCAGATCCCGTCGGAGCCGGAAGGGAAGGGGATATGCTGCGAGTAGGCGCGGTGATGAGCTGCGGGCTGCACCGAATTGGGTGCGGCGCGGCGAGGTTGGCCTGACCGGCGGCGAGAACTAAAAGTCGCGGCAGTGTGGCATGCTCGTTGCGAGAGAAATAGGTAGGCAGCACATAGCGTTGACTAGTCCATGCCAATTTATAAATGACCCCCCAAAATTTAGAATCTTTCTAAGGTAGCTCCCTTTTAATTATTCTCTCTGCCACGTCACTCTGACATTGGGCCTCACCGGTCAGAAATCCACTTAACAAACGTCAACTGACCGATCAGTGCTTCCTTCAAAACTGTTACCGTAAACGCGGTGCACTTTGCAAAAAACAGACAACATGGTGGTTTTTTGAAACCCTAGCCCGAATTGTGGTGGTTATTTGCAATTTTCTCTAATCTAGGTTAACTGGTTGACATGAGAGATGATACTGACGGGTCGTTATTAGCTAGAATCCACTAAGTGGTATATCTATGCACTAAACTTTGAGCTATACGAAGAAATCAATGAAGAACCCCTCCTCTCCCGCTAATTTTGATACACCTCCAAATGATGTCGTGTCCTCCCACAGTCAGCGGTAACGACCTCAGTAGTGTGTGACACAAAGGTGGCTGCTCCACGCACTACCAGCGAGCTGGCGATGGGTATGTCTGTTGTAATTGGTTAGCCCAAACGCCTAGCTGTCATCGTTGATTCGCTTTCCTTTGCCCGTCGTCAATGGATTGTCAGGTACACCGGCTTTTGTAACAATAGATGAGACATTCTTCATAGCGAGAGTCGCGACTAATAGTTTGTGTGTCCCGCTCCCACAGCTCATACCACCACAATATCTTGGATAACTAATATGCAAACCTCTACAATTTCAACAAGTATATTCAGAACGATTGAGTCCACCCATATGCATCCAAGAGTAGGGCAAGCGTTACAATTTCTATCAATTGTCCTTTTGAGACATTGGTATGGTCTTCAAAGCACGACTTTGATCACTAATTTCTATCATGATATATTACAGAAACACAACAAAGTTGTATATGGCGAAAGAACATGTGGTGGCAAATTTAAACATGTATTACCATTTTAGGTATCTAGTCTGACTTTTTTTATGGATGTTTATAATAGCACTAGTGAGTCCACACACAAAAAAAAAGTCACAAGTACCGTGTCCTTGTCTAAACCGGAGAGAGTGGTTGGGACTTTTCAGACCAAAAGGGTTTAGACAAGTTATCGTTTTAGACAAGGACATGGTAAATCCTACAATATTTCAATGAACGGCAAGCCTCTTGCCTAGTTTCAAAAAAAAAAGATTGTACATGTTGCAGTCGCCCCTTTTGGTCTGAAAAGTCCCAACCACTCTCTCCGGTTTAGACAAGTTATCGTTTTAGACAAGGACACGGTAAATCCTACACTATTTCAATGAACGGCAAGCCTCTTGCCTAGTTTCAAAAAAAAAAAGATTGTACATGTTGGATGCATGCACCACTATTTACCGAGAGCCGGAGTAGTGTCAAAATTAACGATCGATCGGTTCGGTGGTGGATGCCATGCAAAACGCAAAACGCAGATTCGATTCGATCGGTTGGGTGGTTGGACTACCTAGCTAGGAGTACATTACTACGTTCTGTGCCGTCTCGATTCGATACAGATAATACAGTTAGGAGCTACGGCCCCATCCATACGCGCGTGGCCATCCTGTGACCGTTGGATGGTGGCTCGAGATGCGTGAAGGTCACGGTCGTGGATGTCCTCTGACCCTTTCAGCTGCTGGTACCGTCACGTCTGAAAGGCTTGCTGTACATCAGAAAGCAGTCGTAGCTAGCCTTTGAAAAGTACATGACCATGCGATCATCTACAGAAAGAAGAGTAGAACCCAACTCACTTCGAAATAGCTGTCTTTTGTAACGACATGCAACCAACACACACGGAGTCCACTATACTACAGAAGTACTGATCGAGAGTTCGAGACATCAATCACACGGACTAACTAACTTTCTGTTGACAGAGAAACCAAGTAACCTACACCAGTACTCCGATACACATCGAGTGGCCAATAACTAACGACTCGCTCACGAGCAGGGATCGTTGAAGTTTCTCGACGTACGGAACGGTGACACCTTAACTTTTGTTTTCCTATTTTTTCGTTATTCTTTTTCATAGAGGATCATCGGATCGCGTGGTACACGTGATAAGCTACTCTCAAACAAACAAAAGTCATAGAGGACCATCGCCGAATAATATTACTCGATGCGAGTGCTGAGTCAGTGATCAGGTGAAGTGAAACACTTACCTAACCACACGAGGTGGCGTTCCCATCCAAACTTCTAGCACTCGCTCCGGTGACTCAATCGCTCCCCTTCCCCTCTGAACAATGCTCAGGCATCACGAGGGAGAGGGGAGGGCTGATTCTCGTATGTGTGCTTTAGTTCTAGGTTTTTTCGGTTTTCGACGTTTTTATCGTCATGGTGAGGCAGATGCTGATGGTGCTTCTAGGAATAATGGTCTTTTAATCCATGCCACTTCTCGTCGAAGGTGTTGCTGACGCTGGCTAGATGCTTGTGGAGTTGAAGCCGGTTAAGTGGTTTCGATCTAGCGCTACATCGTGGCGTGATGGCAAGGTTGGGCTGCTCTTAGAGTGGCGGTTTTAAATGTTGCGTGTTTGCAGAAGACGGTGAGGGATCCGGCCGCCTAAATTCTAGGGTTGTGTTCGCCCCGGATCCAACGTCGAAGAAGCTCGGAGGGCTCCTCCGGAGGATGTTTCTTCGGGCTAGATCCAGTCTTATGGGCCGGTGGCTATCGCGGCTCGTCAACACCT
This sequence comes from Lolium multiflorum, assembly GCA_030979885.1. Lineage (NCBI taxonomy): Eukaryota > Viridiplantae > Streptophyta > Magnoliopsida > Poales > Poaceae > Lolium > Lolium multiflorum. The sequence goes on from CM061749.1 coordinate 339,877,925, forward strand.
TGTGTTTGGGGGCTCTTTTGCGCCAAAGAATGGATCAATTGCTGTCGTTTGTCTTCTTTGACGATGGTGAAGGACGTGTGTGTTTGGTAGTTGCGGCGATAGAAGTTTGCAACAGTATGACTGTCTGTATTCTCCTTGTGTTCTTTTATTTGTATGCGTATGAACTTTATATTGTTATTTTATAAATACAAGTAATGTATAGCTAAAAAAAGAGATTACTGCTAGATGCATGAATTTCACATGCACGTACAATGGCAGAGTAAGTGTAGAAAGCACGAACGAGCGAACACGGAGAGGTTCAGCTAGAAGATTCCAAACGGCAACGCGAGGAAGACGTTACACAACCTGCCCGTCTATGCATTCACATCGTACATCAAGTATAAACAGTGACATCGCTAGTGGCTGCCATACGAGACAAATGTGGAGTGGTTTTATGCAGAACCATTAAGTACACACACAAACAGTTCCTGTCTCCTGTCACTGTCACGTACCGACGATTGGGTCGGGCGACAGTTCTCTGCTCGAGACGTTGCACCGCAGCACACATGTTGCACTTAAACTGGCCGCTCTAGTGACCGATCTAACCTGAGTCCTCGAGACGACGATTGCACATAGATCAGCGAGAGATCGATCAACCACGGCTCTAACTCTATTCTACAATGTAGTATGTTTTTGATAGAGTAGAGATTTTTGGCTCTGGGGACACAAGTGATCTCTTTGTTATGAAAAGATCAAAAATCATATGTACGAGTAAAAAAAAAATCTGAATTTAGCTACTGATTTATCAGAAAAAACATGTAAAATATTAATTACAAATAATTTATATTTTCAAACCTTGAAATTTCATTAGATTTTAAATTTCTGCAGAGCACCGAGATGCGTGTAGGTTACATCATTCGGATTTTAGATATTTTCTAAAACGAATCGGTCACTAATTCTCAGGAACAAAAGACACTTTCGGTTTTGGCAAGGTAAAACAGTTTGAAAGCATACTACTCCTTCTATCTCACGAAAATTGACTAAGATAGATACATCTAAATTTTGGTAAATCTCAAAAAGACTTCATGAAACAGAGGGAGTACATTTACATTATAGACCAGAGGTAATATTAGAAGTACGGTTACACAACACAATATCCTTTGTCTTGATATGACCGTCAACTTACAACTCTGTAATATCCCAGGTATTGGGGTTACAAAAATAGAGGAAACAGATGTGTGCATTGCATTCATGCATAGAAAATCTGGGGAATTTTCGCGCTTTAAAGTAAAACAGTCACAAAAGTTTCACTTGACCTTGGTGGAATTGAAGTAGCTCATCAAGTCAAGCGCTACAAACCTCAATGTGACTTTGTTAAAACCTTGTTTTAGGAAGAGATGATTTGATCTAAGGGGTTAGATCAAATGAAACTAGTAATCAACACAACAACACTTTACTCAATGATCAATTACTTGATCTTATAAAGATTACAATATGGTAATCCTTGTCCTAACATATGAACACCAATTCAATTGCAAATCAAGTAACAATAAATGGACAAACCATTATTCACTTATCTTTTCCATGTCTTAAACTAATCCATGCTCTTACCATAAACCCATGATACCCATTCTACTTTACTCTTGGATTCATGTTAAGGAGATCAACTCTAGAAATATAGATTATTCTCTATTCCAAACATAATATGTATCAAACCTAGAGAGGTGAGAGTTCTATATTAATTATTAAAGAAGCAATAACAAACCTTGGATATGCATCCATGTATTCAAATAATCATCTTTAAGAGAAACTCTTGGATGTTATTCAAGACCATCCCTAGAGAGAGAACCCAAATATGTTAAACATAGATATTGAGATCACACCAACTTTTATGGAGCCTAACCTTAGGTTAGTATTAAAGTCCTTCTCCAAATGAGAGAGACCATCCATACTAATCCTAGTTCTATCTACTCAAATATCCAAATGGTTAAACCATCAGTTCTTGAGGGAACTTTAAGTAAATATCTCAGGCATTTTCCTGGGATATAAAACTATTGAGACAACCATGACCATCCTAGAAAGTAAGGATATCAAGAACAAGTGGATCATGTCTAACCATGATCATGCTCTTGAAGTATGTGAGGATAAGTAAACCCTAATAGGATAAGCAGATATCATTAGCCACGTGAAATTATAAGGAGATCAATAATGAACAACCCTAGGCTTAGACCCCAACCTTAACTTGTGAACCACTTGGTGATCACAGGTATAATTCTACCACAGTTACATTCCACCTATTCTTCACTTAAGAACCTAAGAAAACCTTAGAGTAAAATTCCATATTTAATATGGTGAGAAATCACCCATCCATAAGACCAAAGTTAACTATAAAAAGAACTATAACCATTATAGTTACTTTAATGATTAATTGAGGATAATAATAGAAGTTAATTGGTAGAAGGTAAAACCAATTCCCAAATCCTTAGAAAATTAGAGAAGCACATGAAATATTAAGCAAGTAACCAACTCATCATGGTTAGGGGAGATTAAACCCTAGCACATGCAATATGGTGTCATCTCCTCTCTAAAACCTAGAATTAAATCTCAACCCTAGTCTATGTATCACTATGGTGATCATAATATAAACCAGGCCATAATGGTGATTCAAACCAATTGCCATTAGGTGAATATGATTAAAACCCTATGATTGCCATTAGTTAAATTCTATGTTTCACTAATTAAACCTCAGAAACATCTAATGCTAAGCTCCATAATTAAAAGCCCATGTGTGGTGAATAACCACTCATGTCAACCATTTGACTTAATAACCAAGAACCAACTATGAGGAGAGTAATATCTATTCTAAGTACTTCAAGGTGCTATTTAAATATAATCCTAGTGCTACCTTTGAAACATGGTTATAATAAAGACTACAAAAACTTACCAAGCAAGTGCTCACATAAAATCATGTGCAATAGACCAATTCCTCCAATATGAAATCAAGTCCTAATAATAACTTCCAAAACAATTGGAAGAGGAATAACCAACTCTAATTATTCAACAGGGAGTTATATCATAAATGAAAAAGGATATGAACATTAATACCTAAAATTCTTGCCTAATTAAAAATTGTAGCAAGGCTCACATATATGATTGTTCAACAACAATGGAATAATACATATATCCTTTTAATGGTCCCAATGAAATTCATATACTCAGAATACCTGCATGGTATTACATGAGTTAAATTTGAACTAAAACAGAATTATAAAACAGAAGTAAATGAAATAGAAAAACAGAAAAGAGAAAATAGAAAAAGACATACCTGGACCTTACCTGGCACGCAGCCCAGCAGCAGCCTACATCCTGGCCCAAGCCGGAGCCCAAAACCAGCCCAACACCACGGGCCAGACCAGCCCACTTACCCCTTCGCCAGAAATATCAGAGGAGAGGGTCGTCCTCATCCTCTTCCCCGCGCATGGTCGACAGCACGAAGACGTGCTCGTCTTCTCCCTCGCGCTGGCACGCCCTCCTCGCTCGGCGTCGTGACGAGGCACGCTCCGCCGCCGTATAAAGTCTCCCGACGAGTCCTAGCTCGAGTTCTTTCCTCCTCGTCTCTAATTTTTCCCTAACCGAAAACCTCACCGAGTCGGACTCCGATCATCGCCGCCGGTAGGGACTTCCCCAGACCTCTCCGTGACCACCATTAGCACCGCCATGGTCGACAAGCTCTCCGTGCAAGAGGAATCAATCCCGGAGGCCCTCAGTCGCCGGAGGGAGCTCGTTCCCTTTCGCCGGTCACCTCCAGCAAACCGACGATTGCCGTCGATTAGGACCACCTCCCGCCATGCCGTCAAGCCCTACAGCCTCCTGGTGAGCTTCCGCATCTCACCGTGCCCCTGGCTTGCTCGATTACGTTTTGTATCGCCATCACGCCGCGTATCTGTGAGCCCCGCCGCTCGGTCTCGCCGGCGAGGGGAGCTCCGGCGATCCAAAAACGGCGGCGCCACCCTCAAAAGGTTCCCTAGCATGCTGCGGTTCGATTAAGTGTATTCGCCCGTCCTGGGGAGCAGCCCAGCTCCGGCGCCGTTGCCGTTTGACCGCCGGCGTGGAGCTCCCTGGTCACCTCATCTATTTTGACTAGTCAATGCCCGCGTGGCAGCCAACATGGCCACTGGCCCACCAGTCAGTGTCTCTGTGGGTGTGAAGCCCGGGTAGGTTTAGTCATTTCATTTTATTTTTCAATTCAATAATTACTGCAACTTTAAAAATTTATAGAAAAATCATATTAACTCAGAAAAATAAGAATAAGACATCAAAATTCTTATAAAAGTAAACACTATCCAATAAAAATATAAAATGAAATTTTTATTTATAATAAAAATTTAATCATTTAATACTTATTGTTTAAGCCTTTTCTTTTAATTTTAAATTCAAGTAAAATTCAATAATTAGTAAAAATATCATAAAATAAATAAAAACCAGTAGGTAAATAAGGAAAACATTAATATTAATTTTCCTTTTCTAGTAACTTATTAAATCCTTATTAGGAGGATTTAAAACCCTGATTAATAATTACCCTAAATTATTAATTGTTTAAAAAGAATAAAATACCAAATTCAATATCAATTAATTTACAAGTTATTAATAACTTCAACTTTAAATTGAAGTTATTAACCATAGAACTATGTGGTTAATAGCAAACCCTAGTTCCATATTGATTGATATTACAACCTCATAATTGTATGTGAAACCCAAAACCCTAATTCAACTAAAAACCCTAACTCCATTAGGAACCCTAATTCCATTATTACATGTGAACCCTAAATTTGCTTCTAACCTAAACCCAAGGTTAGAACAGGTGATCATGGTACTTTAATTCAAATCATAGAGCCACCATTAGCAACTAAAAGACATACCTATGTCCACATAAAATGTAGAACCCTATCACTAGCAATTTAATATTCCATGTATGCATATCACTAAACCTAGTTGATCAAGTTGGATCAACCAAGTTTAAACCCTAGCTTATACTGTCAAAACCGTCATCCTTAATTATCCATATTTAGCATCACCCCAATGTGATGAACCTTAGGAGCAACTATGCCAAATCTTGAGCATTACCTAACCATATTCCACTAAACCCTACTAGTGTTGGATACTTATCAACCATCCTATTTAGGAGTCAATTATTCCTTACTTAGTGAATAAAATAGCAACACCTAGACAACCTCAACCCTAATTGATATACTTCTTATTACTTAAGAAGTATATGTTCTTCAAAAGTTATTCTTTTGAAGTAAATAATGAATCATCATCAAATCTGCTTATAAGAACCTATAAACCCTAGCTAGCTATCACCAACAAGATGAACCAATCCTGATAGCAACCTTGTATGAGTAATTGCTTAGAATGCCCAGGCTTAATTCAACTTTACAAGCCCTTGGTGTTGATGAATCCAACTAGGTTGTGATCCATCTACTATATCCTCCAGAAACCAATTAGAACCATAGAAAACCATAGAAACCCACAAACCTAATTATCATACTTGTTCTTTATTTAAGAACATGTTCTTCAAAAGTTATTCTTTTGAATTATATAATAAGTAATCATCAACCAAGCATTATAGGACTTAAAATTGACAACTGCTCTTTCCTTATTATACAACTACTATTCCTGGGTGTGTATGATTGTTACTGTTCATTTTACCACCTGCTTATGATTCCAAAACAACACAACCCTGAATAAGAACCTTGTTTGTGAATCATTCTAAAAGTGCAACACACCCAGAACTAATTATTACCACTCACTAATCCTAAATCATCGGGGTTAGATCACGCTTAGAGCGATTGCATCTCATACTTATGCATTATTGCATCCTTGCCAATCTTTTAAACATCATCCTTACCGGACGATGATGCTATTTCAGAATTTGGAGTTATTGCGTATCGAAGACCTTGCCTGCATAATCTTGCAGTCAAGAAAGGCAAGTTCATCGCTTGCTCATGTCATTTGAGTATTTTTATCAAATTACTTGCAAAGTACTATGTTTATCACTATTGCATAAAAAGCAAAACCACTATTTTCATAACTATGAATATGACTATGTGGTGGGCAATGGAACCATGGATTGTGTTGATATGGTGGAGGTTCCATTGCAAGGGTTTATATCCATCTAGGATTAAACAACAAATGTCGTCCAGTGATTCTTGTGCGTAATACCCGTGTTAACCATAAGATCTGGAAGGACGGAGTAGTCAAAAGTGTTTCCACCTCTCGTTCATCAACGGATGCGCTTTACCGTAGACACTTGTTATCGTCGGGGGCAAGCGGTGGGCTGGGAAGCCTTAAGTCCCCACGGCTTTGTCCGTATACACTTGTCGCCCGAAGAGCAAGCGGTGGGGAAGCCTTAAGTTCCCCACGGTATTGCGGTCTATGATGGGTTGCGGCTACGGCGAAGGAGTTTGGTTCGATCCCAAACTGTTGTCGTGGTCGGGGTCCACCCGTGAGTGGGAATAATGGGACCGACGAGGACCAGGGTCGGGGTATGCAACAAAGGGTGGGTGTTCGAGGTAGCGGAGGAACATGATTGACTAGGACCTTATACCGGGCCTCACACCAAAGGAAGTGTGGACGGGGAATATGCCCGGTTGGCACCAAGGTTAAGATCTCTTATGGGTAAAGCAACACACCTCTGCGAGTGTACGTGACCAGTCACTCCCTGTTCGGGATATGGAGCTGAACGCTGGAAAGGAACTCCATGAAGTTCTAGTCAACCGGTGAAGGCTGACGGACATAGCTCTTCGAATAAAAGCAACCTTTTGAAGAAATGTTTACAAAAACTTGCATTGCCTATGACTTTCTGGTCTATGGCTGTAGCTAGTGCATTAAACACCTCTTCCCTAAAATGAACTTGTTGAGTACGCTCGTACTCATCCCACTCTTAAATCCCCGCTTAGATATGAAGGCATCAAAGGAGGATCTACAGTGCAACTCGAAGACCGAGGAATCAACAATTACTTCAAGGGACAGGAACCTGTCAGAAGAGTCAAACTCCTCATCCAACAAGGAGAAAACCTAGATTAGTCATAGAAGGGAAGTAGCTTCCTAAACATAGCTCCTATTTAGCTAGAATCTATTCATAGCCTCTATAGCTAGTTAGATACTCTACAAATAGAGTTCGTGATAGGATTAGACTACGAGTCGTTCTTCTGGAGTTTATTTGCAGATTTACCTCATTGTAAAGTAGGAGGCTGTGCTGATCTTTTAAGAGTCGGAGTTGTAATCCTATAGACATACCTTGGACCCGCATATGTTTGTTGTACCATTGAGCGATGTAATACTAGTGGAACGGTGTTTCATTGGTGTTATGTCGACTTGCATACTACACCATGCGGTGGTATGCTGGGTCACCACAGTTGGTATCAGAGCAAATGCTTTGACCTTAGGATTAAAAACCTTTAAAGGAGACCTATAGGATTGGTAGTGTCTATAGGAAGTTGTATTAGCTAAGTCAACTATGCTAAACCAAAATCTTCTTATGACTTGAGATGGATATTCACTTGAGAATAATCCTGACACACTTGAGTCAACCTTTCTTACCCATCTTTCTCAAGTCAAGTTAGCTAATCCCAAGTATGTAGAACACCATTAAGTCTTTAAAATCATAGATGAGTAGACCACAGTTGGTATACAATACATGGTAGTCCAAAGAGAGGATACGACCATAAGGAAGATTTCCTATTGGAAGATGTATACCAACACATGTTTTGTTTAAGTAAGAGTTATCTAGATCTGTAATAGGAGTGATAACAAGTGATTAAGATATGTATATAAGAAAGATATCCTACCAGAAGAGGAAACCAATACAAGTAATGGGTAACTAAATTATCCAAACTTGTAAAACAATTGATAGTAAGGGATGAATATAAGATATTTGAGGTTGTATAAACCATGATGAGTCAATCATGGGAGGAAAGGAAGAGTGATAGGAATAAAATACGTCTATCTACATGGCAGAGATAGTAATCATATAAGATTCACCTGAGAATCATTATGTGATGAAGTAGAACATCATAAATATTTAGGAGGAGTACAATAAGAAGTCGGTTGTTCAACAAAAGTGTAAGATTGTGCTTCAAAACCATGGGAGGTGTGCCAAGCACATCATGTCCATAGTCTTATGAAAGTATACACACTTGGAAGTATAAGAGCTATATTTCCATAGCATGTGTTTAGAGTAGCAATGTTAGAACCTAGACATATCATGTGAAGTAGTCCTCCATAAATGGAGGTTAAGTAGTATTTCCAGAGAAAATTAGGTCAACCTTAATTATCCCAAACCACTTTGTTTCAAGTTTATCTCATTGCAATTGTGCAATTCAGATAAATGGCAAGACAAATAGTAGTACGCCATATATATACGTGCTAAGTATCACGATATAAACCTATCTTATGTGGTGTTATATACTACACATCAGAGCCTGATGTTTAGAGATGTCTTACTCAACTATTATATTCAGGCTTATGATGGTGTGTAATATATGCACAAAGCTGAATCTTCTAGGAATTTTATTGGATTTTCATTGATTGACTAGATCCATACATGACGTTTGACTTTGATATGCAAATGCATGTTGCAATATCAAGTTCTTACTTGATGCTATAGATCTAGAGGGTAATGGTAAACGTGTGAGGAAGTGACGGATTCTAAAGATCTTGAAGACAAGATGAAGGTTCATCACACAAAGGAAGAAAAGTTGTGGGGAGTAACCACAATACTCTGAAGGAAGTACCAAACCAAAATTCATGCTTTACCTCCACAGAGGAGTACTTTAGTACATAAGAAGCATGAAGGTCAGAAATATGATGATTATGGTAAAGCTGAAGCAGACCCATAGTCAATATAAAAGAGGGAATGCATGGGAAATCACTTAGGATACTATCTTCATAGTGTCAACTAGTGGATTTCTTGCAAAATAAACCCTGAAGGAAGGAAGATTACATATGAAACCATAGCAGATATAAGAAGACCACAGTTGGTACTAGAAGACCACAGTTGTGGTATAGGATCAATACTGCGAGATAAAGTAGAAGATGTCTCGTCCAGTTGATCAGAACCTATAATAGAATCCATTTTTAGATATCGAATAGCCACAGTTGGTATAATAACCACAGCTGGTATCAGTTGGTATTACAAATAGTTCACGATTTAATTATTTGTAACAAAAGTTTGTGAACAAATAAAAATCTTGTTAGCCAAATAACTATAACTTATAATAATTTAGTCAAAGGATTCACATTGGATGTCCACAATTGAGTGGATACACCACAAACATTCTTCGCGAGATCTTATAAGAAGTACAAACCATAAGTTAGACTCAGACCAATATTCCAACCATAAGTCCAATAGTTGGAAGAAAAGGAGTTGAAGACCATAAGAAAACTCTAAGGGGTAGAGTAAAGATTGAGTTGAATGTACAATAACTCAATACTTTAAGCTATATAGAAGCAGAAGGTCTGAACTGAGAGGAAGTCTATCTTATTTTCATAAGATTTTTGGACATTACTTTCAGAAGGATGTCAGACCAGAAGCCGAGGTTCATACCTCGAGGACGTAAGAAGTGGATTATAACTTGAGCAAGTAAATAATATCTACTCATAAGTACTTAAGCTCAAGTAAGTCAAAGATAAAGAAGTTTGACGAAGGAAATATCAGAGATCAAATATAGCTCAAAAAGGCCAAAGATAGAAGAAGATTGAACATACCAATACCAAAGACTAATAGAATGATTCCTTTCATGGAACCTAAATAACCAAAATAGTTTTAGGTATCACCTATAAATTATGATTGGATGGACTAAATTAGTCTAATCCATTCTTAGGAAAATAAACTATCACGATCAATTCCATAGTTAGGACCCATTGAGTAACATTACTGCAATTTTGGTGGTAAGGGAAAACAAAGACCTATTTCATCAAATAGGAGAATGTTATCCAAATAGTCCCCAATTAAGACTGCCTGGACAAGAAGAAGTCCCAATCATTGAATCTTCAATGAGATAGGAAACAAGATTATAATAGTTGGAAGAAATCAATGAATCAAAGTAAGAGCCATGGTTCAGAGACAAGTATTAATAGATTCCAGAAAAAAATCATAGAACTGGAGTAAGAACTAATGTTCAGAGACAAACCCTAATGGATTCCAGGAAGAATCTGGACAAGTGATATATGCAATTATATCCACCAAGATCACCATGGAGTTCGAGAAAAGTCGTAGTCTGCACAAGTCAGATCCACACTTCGGAAACGTGAGAGAGATCAAACTTCGAGGACGAAGTTTAGTTTAAGGGGTAGAGACTGTAATATCCCAGGTATTGGGGTTACAAAAATAGAGGAAACAGATGTGTGCGTTGCATTCATGCATAGAAAATGCGGGAATTTTCTTTAAAGTAAAACAGTCACAGTAACTGAAGTTTCACTTGACCTTGGTGGAATTGAAGTACCTCATCAAGTCAAGCGCTACAAACCTCAATGTGACTTTGTTAAAACCTTGTTTTAGGAAGAGATGATTTGATCTAAGGGGTTAGATCAAATGAAACTAGTAATCAACACAACAACACTTTACTCAATGATCAATTACTTGATCTTATAAAGATTACAATATGGTAATCCTTGTCCTAACATATGAACACCAATTCAATTGCAAATCAAGTAACAATAAATGGACAAACCATTATTCACTTATCTTTTCCATGTCTTAAACTAATCCATGCTCTTACCATAAACCCATGATACCCATTCTACTTTACTCTTGGATTCATGTTAAGGAGATCAACTCTAGAAATATAGATTATTCTCTATTCCAAACATAATATGTATCAAACCTAGAGAGGTGAGAGTTCTATATTAATTATTAAAGAAGCAATAACAAACCTTGGATATGCATCCATGTATTCAAATAATCATCTTTAAGAGAAACTCTTGGATGTTATTCAAGACCATCCCTAGAGAGAGAACCCAAATATGTTAAACATAGATATTGAGATCACACCAACTTTTATGGAGCCTAACCTTAGGTTAGTATTAAAGTCCTTCCCCAAATGAGAGAGACCATCCATACTAATCCTAGTTCTATCTACTCAAATATCCAAATGGTTAAACCATCAGTTCTTGAGGGAACTTTAAGTAAATATCTCAGGCATTTTCCTGGGATATAAAACTATTGAGACAACCATGACCATCCTAGAAAGTAAGGATATCAAGAACAAGTGGATCATGTCTAACCATGATCATGCTCTTGAAGTATGTGAGGATAAGTAAACCCTAATAGGATAAGCAGATATCATTAGCCACGTGAAATTATAAGGAGATCAATAATGAACAACCCTAGGCTTAGACCCCAACCTTAACTTGTGAACCACTTGGTGATCACAGGTATAATTCTACCACATTTACATTCCACCTATTCTTCACTTAAGAACCTAAGAAAACCTTAGAGTAAAATTCCATATTTAATATGGTGAGAAATCACCCATCCATAAGACCAAAGTTAACTATAAAAAGAACTATAACCATTATAGTTACTTTAATGATTAATTGAGGATAATAATAGAAGTTAATTGGTAGAAGGTAAAACCAATTCCCAAATCCTTAGAAAATTAGAGAAGCACATGAAATATTAAGCAAGTAACCAACTCATCATGGTTAGGGGAGATTAAACCCTAGCACATGCAATATGGTGTCATCTCCTCTCTAAAACCTAGAATTAAATCTCAACCCTAGTCTATGTATCACTATGGTGATCATAATATAAACCAGGCCATAATGGTGATTCAAACCAATTGCCATTAGGTGAATATGATTAAAACCCTATGATTGCCATTAGTTAAATTCTATGTTTCACTAATTAAACCTCAGAAACATCTAATATTAAGCTCCATAATTAAAAGCCCATGTGTGGTGAATAACCACTCATGTCAACCATTTGACTTAATAACCAAGAACCAACTATGAGGAGAGTAATATCTATTCTAAGTACTTCAAGGTGCTATTTAAATATAATCCTAGTGCTACCTTTGAAACATGGTTATAATAAAGACTACAAAAACTTACCAAGCAAGTGCTCACATAAAATCATGTGCAATAGACCAATTCCTCCAATATGAAATCAAGTCCTAATAATAACTTCCAAAACAATTGGAAGAGGAATAACCAACTCTAATTATTCAACAGGGAGTTATATCATAAATGAAAAAGGATATGAACATTAATACCTAAAATTCTTGCCTAATTAAAAATTGTAGCAAGGCTCACATATATGATTGTTCAACAACAATGGAATAATACATATATCCTTTTAATGGTCCCAATGAAATTCATATACTCAGAATACCTGCATGGTATTACATGAGTTAAATTTGAACTAAAACAGAATTATAAAACAGAATTAAATGAAATAGAAAAACAGAAAAGAGAAAATAGAAAAAGACATACCTGGACCTTACCTGGCACGCAGCCCAGCAGCAGCCTACATCCTGGCCCAAGCCGGAGCCCAAAACCAGCCCAACACCACGGGCCAGACCAGCCCACTTACCCCTTCGCCAGAAATATCAGAGGAGAGGGTCGTCCTCATCCTCTTCCCCGCGCATGGTCGACAGCACGAAGACGTGCTCGTCTTCTCCCTCGCGCTGGCACGCCCTCCTCGCTCGGCGTCGTGACGAGGCACGCTCCGCCGCCGTATAAAGTCTCCCGACGAGTCCTAGCTCGAGTTCTTTCCTCCTCGTCTCTAATTTTTCCCTAACCGAAAACCTCACCGAGTCGGACTCCGATCATCGCCGCCGGTAGGGACTTCCCCAGACCTCTCCGTGACCACCATTAGCACCGCCATGGTCGACAAGCTCTCCGTGCAAGAGGAATCGATCCCGGAGGCCCTCAGTCGCCGGAGGGAGCTCGTTCCCTTTCGCCGGTCACCTCCAGCAAACCGACGATTGCCGTCGATTAGGACCACCTCCCGCCATGCCGTCAAGCCCTACAGCCTCCTGGTGAGCTTCCGCATCTCACCGTGCCCCTGGCTTGCTCGATTACGTTTTGTATCGCCATCGCGCCGCGTATCTGTGAGCCCCGCCGCTCGGTCTCGCCGGCGAGGGGAGCTCCGGCGACCCAAAAACGGCGGCGCCACCCTCAAAAGGTTCCCTAGCATGCTGCGGTTCGATTAAGTGTATTCGCCCGTCCTGGGGAGCAGCCCAGCTCCGGCGCCGTTGCCGTTTGACCGCCGGCGTGGAGCTCCCTGGTCACCTCATCTATTTTGACTAGTCAATGCCCGCGTGGCAGCCAACATGGCCACTGGCCCACCAGTCAGTGTCTCTGTGGGTGTGAAGCCCGGGTAGGTTTAGTCATTTCATTTTATTTTTCAATTCAATAATTACTGCAACTTTAAAAATTTATAGAAAAATCATATTAACTCAGAAAAATAAGAATAAGACATCAAAATTCTTATAAAAGTAAACACTATCCAATAAAAATATAAAATGAAATTTTTATTTATAATAAAAATTTAATCATTTAATACTTATTGTTTAAGCCTTTTCTTTTAATTTTAAATTCAAGTAAAATTCAATAATTAGTAAAAATATCATAAAATAAATAAAAACCAGTAGGTAAATAAGGAAAACATTAATATTAATTTTCCTTTTCTAGTAACTTATTAAATCCTTATTAGGAGGATTTAAAACCCTGATTAATAATTACCCTAAATTATTAATTGTTTAAAAAGAATAAAATACCAAATTCAATATCAATTAATTTACAAGTTATTAATAACTTCAACTTTAAATTGAAGTTATTAACCATAGAACTATGTGGTTAATAGCAAACCCTAGTTCCATATTGATTGATATTACAACCTCATAATTGTGTGTGAAACCCAAAACCCTAATTCAACTAAAAACCCTAACTCCATTAGGAACCCTAATTCCATTATTACATGTGAACCCTAAATTTGCTTCTAACCTAAACCCAAGGTTAGAACAGGTGATCATGGTACTTTAATTCAAATCATAGAGCCACCATTAGCAACTAAAAGACATACCTATGTCCACATAAAATGTAGAACCCTATCACTAGCAATTTAATATTCCATGTATGCATATCACTAAACCTAGTTGATCAAGTTGGATCAACCAAGTTTAAACCCTAGCTTATACTGTCAAAACCGTCATCCTTAATTATCCATATTTAGCATCACCCCAATGTGATGAACCTTAGGAGCAACTATGCCAAATCTTGAGCATTACCTAACCATATTCCACTAAACCCTACTAGTGTTGGATACTTATCAACCATCCTATTTAGGAGTCAATTATTCCTTACTTAGTGAATCAAATAGCAACACCTAGACAACCTCAACCCTAATTGATATACTTCTTATTACTTAAGAAGTATATGTTCTTCAAAAGTTATTCTTTTGAAGTAAATAATGAATCATCATCAAATCTGCTTATAAGAACCTATAAACCCTAGCTAGCTATCACCAACAAGATGAACCAATCCTGATAGAAACCTTGTATGAGTAATTGCTTAGAATGCCCAGGCTTAATTCAACTTTACAAGCCCTTGGTGTTGATGAATCCAACTAGGTTGTGATCCATCTACTATATCCTCCAGAAACCAATTAGAACCATAGAAAACCATAGAAACCCACAAACCTAATTATCATACTTGTTCTTTATTTAAGAACATGTTCTTCAAAAGTTATTCTTTTGAATTATATAATAAGTAATCATCAACCAAGCATTATAGGACTTAAAATTGACAACTGCTCTTTCCTTATTATACAACTACTATTCCTGGTGTGTATGATTGTTACTATTCATTTTACCACCTGCTTATGATTCAAAACAACACAACCCTGAATAAGAACCTTGTTTGTGAATCATTCTAAAAGTGCAACACACCCAGAACTAATTATTACCACTCACTAATCCTAAATCATCGGGGTTAGATCACGCTTAGAGCGATTGCATCTCATACTTATGCATTATTGCATCCTTTCCAATCTTTTAAACATCATCCTTACCGGACGATGATGCTATTTCAGAATTTGGAGTTATTGCGTATCGAAGACCTTGCCTGCATAATCTTGTCAAGAAAGGCAAGTTCATCGCTTGCTCATGTCATTTGAGTATTTTTATCAAATTACTTGCAAAGTACTATGTTTATCACTATTGCATAAAAAGCAAAACCACTATTTTCATAACTATGAATATGACTATGTGGTGGGCAATGGAACCATGGATTGTGTTGATATGGTGGAGGTTCCATTGCAAGGGTTTATATCCATCTAGGATTAAACAACAAATGTCGTCAGTGATTCTTGTGCCGTAATACCCGTGTTAACCATAAGATCTGGAATGGGACGGAGTAGTCAAAAGTGTTTCCACCTCTCGTTCATCAACGGATGCGCTTTACCGTAGACACTTGTTATCTGTCGGGGGCAAGCGGGAAGCCTTAAGTCCCCACGGCTTTGTCCGTATACACTTGTCGCCCGAAGAGCAAGCGGTGCCTTAAGTCCCCACGGTATTGCGGTCTATGATGGGTTGCAGCTACCGGCGAAGGAGTTTGGTTCGATCCCAAACTGTTGTCGTGGTCGGGGTCCACCCGTGAGTGGGAATAATGGGACCAACGAGGACCCAGGGTCGGGGTATGCAACAAAGGGTGGGTGTTCGAGGTAGCGGAGGAACATGATTGACTAGGACCTTATACCGGGCCTCACACCAAAGGAAGTGTGGACGGGAATATGCCGGTTGGCACCAAGGTTAAGATCTCTTATGGGTAAAGCAACACACCTCTGCAGAGTGTAACGAACCAGACTCCCTGTTCCGGGATATGGAACTGCGAACGCGGGAAAGGAACTCCATGAAGTTCTAGTCAACCGGTGAAGGCGGACATAGCTCTTGAGAATAAAAGCAACCTTTTGAAGAAATGTTTACAAAAACTTGCATTGCCTATGACTTTCTGGTCTATGGCTGTAGCTAGTGCATTAAACACCTCTTCCCTAAAATGAACTTGTTGAGTACGCTCGTACTCATCCCACTCTTAAATCCCCTGCTTAGATATGAAGGCATCAAAGGAGGATCTACAGTGCAACTCGAAGACCGAGGAATCAACAATTACTTCAAGGGACAGGAACCTGTCAGAAGAGTCAAACTCCTCATCCAACAAGGAGAAAACCTAGATTAGTCATAGAAGGGAAGTAGCTTCCTAAACATAGCTCCTATTTAGCTAGAATCTATTCATAGCCTCTATAGCTAGTTAGATACTCTACAAATAGAGTTCGTGATAGGATTAGACTACGAGTCGTTCTTCTGGAGTTTATTTGCAGATTTACCTCATTGTAAAGTAGGAGGCTGTGCTGATCTTTTGTAACAGAGTCGGAGTTGTAATCCTATAGACATACCTTGGACCCGCATATGTTTCTGTTGTACCATTCTGAGCGATGTAATACTAGTGGAACAGTATTTCATTGGTGTTATGTCAGACTTGCATACTACACCATGCAGTGGTATGCTGGGTCACCACAGTCTCTCTACTACCCAAGCAGATGGAGAAAATATAAGAGAGGCTGAGGGATTCGATTCATAGAATTTATATTAAAATTGTATAGGATTTAGATTTTATGAAAAAAATTCATTCAATAGTTTGATTCAAATGAATATATTATATAGAAACTAATTCTATAAGAATCATGTAGTGCAAATCCCGTAGAAACAAAACATTAGGTATGACCTACCTAATGTAGAAATTCATTTAGTATAATTAAAGAGAATTCATCTTCCTATATAATTCAACTAAGTATGACATCTTAATCATACGCGTTTCCTATTTCTATGCTTTTTCTATCATATAAATCAAATGAGCCCTTAGCTAGAAGGTACATCGAACTGCACATGAATTTCACTTCCCAACCCTGCATTTGTGAGGGAAAATATACGTGGTTGACAAAGTGTTACCAAGCATTTCTGTAATTTAATTTACATACTAGTGATACTCCGAGTACGTACCATGACTGCTGGGCTAGCTGATTCTTTTTTTTTAAATGGAGGCCAAAGTTATAACTCATCTCATTAATTTACAAGAACAAAATTGTTCGGTTGAAATTTGAAAATGATTTCATTTTCAAGCATACTTACCTTAAGTCAGAGAAAACAAAACCGTGGCATAAAGTCCTCCATGTGGCAGCACGAGGAGTAATTCTTACTCTTTATGTTTTCAAACAACGTTTATCCCATTTAACTTTTGAATTCACCATTCACCGAAACAAAACCTTAAGCAGCATATGCGAAAACAAGAACAAAAAAGAATCGCTGAAACCAAATGCGGGCCGTAAACAGCCGGGCCTAGGGAGTAGCGGTGGATAGAAGTGGGCTTAAAGCCCAAGTAAAAATTCCTGTGTTTCTTCTAATTTCTAGCCCTCAAGGCCTCAACCAGCCACGCTCACGGCTCATCAACATATTCTCAAAAAACAAAAAACAAAAAAAAAAGCCACGCTCATCAACCAAAAAAAAGGAAACAGCAGTCCAGCGGCAGGCTTGGTCGGCAGGGCAGATCCGCGGTCGCCGTCGCTGCCCCGCCGGCACTCCAGTCCAGTCATAGTCCGCTAGCAGCTACTCTATTTTCGTAGAGGGAGGACAGTTCACCGAGGAGGCGAGTCAGCGGAAGCAATGGCCATGGCCGCGCCAACCGAAGTCGGCGCGGGGAATTTCGCCCCAAGAATCTCTCTCTGCCGGTCGCCTCCGAAATTTCCAGTGAGCTGCGCCTCCACACGGCTTCTTATTTTCAACCTCCCGCTGCCGCTCACTCACTCTCTCTCAACCGACGAGCCGAGTTTGCTAACCAGACGGACAGAGGGTTAATGCTTCGAGGATCTCTCAAGGTACGGGCCGGGATCTCCTTCCCTTTCTGACCTACTTCCACACACTTCTTTACTTCTTTCTCCTCATTTGTGCTTGATCAACTGGTTATTAAGGTCTGGGCTCCTTTTCCTCCATTATATATACCTGAATAAGGCCCCATATGCTGTTTTACTCTATCAATGTGGGCGTTATTAGTCTTGTACCAGCTCAATTTGGCTGGAATAAGGCCACAAAGTATGATAATAGGATGATATATATCCCAGCTGTATTGAGAACCAAGCTCTGGCTTGGTGGCTAGCACCCGGATTCGAATCAACAACGTATAGCCAAGGGAGTGATCCTCCCCCCTCTGGTCAATGCTTTTATATATCCAGCTGTATATTCTTCATATGAGAAAGTGGAATAATCTTCTATCTAATCAATTAAACTGGAACAGGCTTACTCTAGAATTTTAACTGCATATGTCATTCTACTCTATCTTCTAAGTTGCGCCACTTCCACACGAAGCTTTTAGTAGCAACTTCATTTGATATTTCCCTGTAGAAAGGAGAAAACTGAATAACACAAAGTATGATGTGCTTTTACCTGTGTGTTCATCTAATCTCCACATCTTTTTTTTTTGGTGGTGGTGGGGGGAGAACCTAATTATAATTTTTTAGGAAGAACTTAAGTTGTACATTGTAGAAACACAACCAGTCGCCGCTATATACTGGGATGTTTTGGCTGATTCGTATGTTTGTATTTTATACTGAATGTGTATGAGAACATATCTCACGCTTCTCGCAATCTCGCTTGCAGGACTCAGTTTTAATGGTCTGTGTAGTTCAAATTGTGATATTTGTTGCCAATTGGAGGATTATCAGCTGGTGAAACCACCACCTTCTTCATTGCCTCTTTTCACTCTTATACATGGCTGTTTGTACGCTCATTGATTTCGTGACTAGTACTCTGGCATCCCACTTATGGAATCCTGTGGTTACACGCATGAGATATTTATTAGAAAAGGAAGAGAATATTGGCAAGCTGGACAGCACAATAAAGAATCTAGAAGCCAGGAAACAGGAAATCCAAATTCGTCTTATGAACTCTGAAAGGAAGCAAGAAACATGTAATCCTGAAGTCGTAGAATGGCTAGAAAAGGTGGCAGCAATAGAAAGTGAAGTGATTGAGATGAAACACGGGCACAGGAAGAGAAGGGCACAGTCTTTCAGTTATTGGTCAGATTATGAAACTGGTATGCAGGCCACCAAGAAACTCAAGGAAGCTGAGAGGTTGCATGAAAAGGGATCGTTCAAACAAGTTTCCATTGAGATTCCGCCATGTTTTGTGCAAGAAATGCCCACTGTACATCCAACACAAGGAACAGACTGTAACTTGACCAGAGTTCTCCAGTACCTGAAGGATGACAGAGTTGGAATTGTTGGGTTCTGGGGAATGGGAGGAGTTGGTAAGACCACTTTGCTCAGGAAAATCAACAATCATTTCTTGGATGTAATCGAAGAAGCCTATGGATATGACCTTGTTATTTATGCTATAGCCTCCAAGGCGTGTGGAATAGGGCAGCTTCAAGCAGACATATCTGAAAAGATTGGACTCTTCCAGAAGCCAGGTTCTAGCATTGAAACTCGGGCGTCAATCATGTTAAGTTTCTTGAGGCGGAAGAAGTTCTTGCTCCTGCTAGATGATTTATGGAATTATTTGGATCTAGCAGAAGTCGGTATTCCATATCCTAATGGCCTGAATAAACAGAAGGTAGTTCTGGCAACACGTTACGAGAGTGTTTGTGGACATATGGAAGCTCACCGTGTGGTCTTTCTGGAATGCTTGGACCCAGAGAAAGCTTGGAACTTGTTCAAAGAAAAAGCAAAAGAAGGAGTCATTAATTCAGATCCTAGGATTGAAAAGTTAGCATATGAAGTTGCAGAAGAATGTGGTGGCTTGCCCCTTGCTCTTGTAACTATTGGCCGTGCAATGTCTACAAAGAAAACTTGTCATGAGTGGGCACTTGCTTTGTCATTTCTGAAGAAGTCTCGCATTCATGAGATCCCAAATATGGGGAATGTTAGCAACATATACACTAGGCTAAAGATAAGTTACGATTATCTGCAGGATAAACAGATCAAAGAATGCTTCTTATGTTGTTCTTTGTGGCCTGAAGATTACTCAATTTGGAAAGTTGAACTCATAGACTGTTGGATAGGGATGGGTTTGATAGAGTATGATACTATGGAGGAAGCATACGACAAAGGTTACTCCATTATTGAATACTTGAAGAATGCATGCTTATTGGAGACCGGTTACCTAGAAGATGAGGTGAGAGTGCATGACATCATCAGAGACATGTCACTTTGGATATCTTCTGATTGCACTGAAGGGCACATGAAATGCACTGTTCAAGCAGGGGTAGGACTTCATAACATTTCTAACAGGGACATCGAAACATTTAGGTCAGCCAGCAAGATATCACTCATGTGCAATTATATCACTCAATTTCCTCAGGCCATGAACTGTCCAAACCTGCAGTTTCTTTCACTACAGCAAAACTTTCGGCTGAAGGTGATACCACCTTCTTTTTTAAAGAGCATTTTATCTGTGACCTACTTGGATTTTTCTTGGGTTCCCATCAGGGAACTTCCAGAAGAGATTGGCACACTGGTTGAACTCCAGTATTTCAAACTAATGCAAACACACATTAAACTATTGCCTAGAGCTATTGGGAAACTAAGAAAGCTGAGGTTCTTGGACTTGAGCTATATGGATTTCTTGGAGAAGATACCTTATGGTATTCTTACAAATTTGTCAATGCTAAAAGTGTTAAACCTATATGGTAGCAGGTATGCTGGCCACGAAGCAGATTTAGATTCAGGAAACCACATGGATTATGATGAGTTCAGAATCGAAGAGTTATCTTTCTTAACTAGAGAACTAAAATCTCTAGGAATAACAACAAAGAAAGTGACTACCCTGCAGAGACTTTTTGACATACCTGGAATCCACTTGAGATGTCTTGGTTTATATGAATTTGATGGGGAGAGGTCTCTTACTCTCACTTTACCAGAAAGTATCTTTGTTCTGAATGTAATGGGCTGTTTTGATTTAAAGGACTTCGGTATTACTAACAAGCCAGTGTTATGGAGAACGTCTTCCCCGGCTGGAGTTTCTCACTTTTTGGGATCTTCCTGGACTTGAGAAGATTAGTTTGGATCATCTTCAGAACCTTCGTGTCCTTACAGTGGGAAGAACTAATCACCTGGTAGATCTATCCTGCATTTTAAATCTACCATATCTGGAGCATTTGAATGTGTCTTGCTGTGATAACATGAGGCAGCTTGTTGACATACATAATTCTATTGATCCAGAAGTGCGATATGAAATACCAGTGCATGAATTTCGTCAACTGAAAATTTTGCAATTAAATTCATTGCAAAGCTTGGAAAAAATATGTAATTCTAAATTGGACTTTCCTTCTTTGGAATACATTGATATATTTGCTTGCCCGAAGATGAAGAAACTGTATTTTGGGAAAATGGCTGAACTGAAGAGGATCAGAGGGGAGAAAACATGGTGGGATAATATTGAGTGGGATAATGAAAGCAGTTCCTTGTCACTGTTTCCATTTTTTAAAGCATCAGAAACGTGTTCAGCATCATTAAGGCCAGAGTTAGATACTACTCTGATATCCTCTTCACCAAAAGCTTTCTTCACCAAGAGGCAGCCCATATTGAATTCATCAGTACGGTTCACATCTTATCCTCATGCAATTTTTGAAACAGAGGAATTTGAAGGGCGTTAGAAGATGGAATAGTTTCACCAATATCATATCAATACTTCTCCAGAAGAACATATTGACTTTCTTTAGCTGTTGAGGGTATGTTTTTGAGGCTACACCATTATTCACTAACTGCTGTTGAATTCTATCAATATAGTGTTATGAAGTCACGGTCTTTCGGGATTTTTAACCTTCTAACTCCAGTTTCAATGTTAGTTTTTTTTCCCATTTGACGGGTTCAGTCTGACAGTTCAGAAAATAGTTGCAAAATGTAAAGTGCACCTTTTGAGTAAAGCTTGCCATTAGTTGCTGGATTGTTGATCCAAACAACATGTTATTACTCTGAGTTTTAGTTTGTCACCCGTTTGGACCAAGTCAGGTGTGTTTGACCTTGTTGTATTTTTGGTCTTCATCCCTTTCAAAGTCTCGTTTGTCACCTGAAGCTGTTTGTGCTTTTCCATGGCCATTGTGATTTATGAGTAGTGGTTGGATGGAGCTCTAGTTTATGCTAGAGGTGAATAGGTCCATTACTTTCCGTTATCTGATGGGTAATGGTGAACATGGTCAAACAAAATAAGTGTCTTTTTTTATGTCAGGCTGTTAGCAATGGATTGGGCATATGTTATGTTCTGGTTGCCTTGCTTAGCACAGTAGTGAGTGTTTATATCCCACTTGCAGATCACAAGGTCTTGTTTGAATAAGCTGGCTGTTCACTGGATCCATCGTGATTGTTCATGAATCATGACTTCCTGACTGAACAGGTAGGATCTTGAAGATCTCAGATGTCTAGCCACAGCTCTTTGGCTCTCTGGACCGCGACGCAAACACCTGGAGTAAGAAGATGGCGGTGCTAAGCCCAGCATCTCCTCTGGACCTGAGCTGTTGGTCGCCGATCCCAGGATCCACTCCGCTGAAGAGGCTGAAACAGGTTGTGTGCGCTGACGATACGGCTCCCTGATATCTGAAGATCTGAGCTAGGATTGGCGTTTTAAGCTGTGATGTAATAAAATTCGTTACTGAAACTTAATGTTCTAGATCCTCTAGGCTAGCTAGAGTTACTTTCAGTTGAACTTGGTGACAGTAAGACTACTCTGTTCTGTTTCGGTTTCATTTTGATGGAACCAGGGTGAACCCCTGAATTTTAAAGAAACAGGTAGGATGCTTGATCAGGACAAGCACTGCCAGAACCTAGAAAGCAACTAGGGAAGTGGAAATTTGGGAACCTAGTAACTTTCATTAGCTGCTCATGGATGTTTTTTGACACTACGCCATTATTCACTGGCTGGTCAATCAATTCTATCAGTACAGGATATGCAGTCATTGTAGTTTCATTTTTCTTTTATCTTCTAACTCTAGTTTCACTTTCAGTTTTCTTCTATCGATTTGACGGTTTCAGTTTGCCAGGTTAGAAAGTAGTGGCGAAATGGAAGGTGCAGCTTTTGAGTAAAGCTTGCCATTAGTTGCTGAAGCGTTGACCCAAACGAATGTTATTACTGTGAGTCTTCTATAATGTTATCGTTTCGGACAAAGTCAGGCGTGCTTGACTTTGTTGTATTTCCATCACCATCCCTTTCAAAGTCTCGCTAGGCATCTGAAGCAGTTTGTACTTTTCCATGACCATTATGAATTGTGAGGGTTGGATGGAGCTCTAGTTTATGCTAGAAGTGAATAGGTTATACACATTACTTTTCGTCATCTGATGACTGACGACAGTGAATACTGTCAAACAAATAAGTGTCTTTTTTTTCCAATTCAGTTAACAACGAATTGGGCATACATTATGTTCTGGTTGCCATGCTTACCTTTAGCCATTTGCGTAGCAACACAAGATAACTGACGGCTGCTCATAAAGAAGTAGCAGGACAATTCTATGTAGTCTATCCAACCTTAGACCGGTCGGACGAATAGCAGCTGCAGCAGTTCTAACTTCTAGCACTGTGTGATTTTTTCTCTGCACAGATGGAAAGCTCTCATTTGACTAGGATGGTCAATGAATCGATTGTTATTTAACATCACTTGCTGCTGAACTGGAAGGAAGCTCAACCTGGACAAGCACCGCCGGAACCTGAATAAGCAACTCAGGAAGTAGAAATTGGTGAACCCTTCTACCAGCAGCGGCCATCTGAGGCGTCTGATACCTCACTGTCTGTGTCCTTGGTCCCTGGCGTGGAACGTCGACTGATGGAGCGGCCTCCTGCATACCACATCCAGCCACTGCTACTATTGGCTTTGACATTCAGCTTACAGGTTGAATATGTAAAACTTTTACATAGTAGGTGTAAAGTATGACATCTTCCATGGTAACTCATAGATCCACCACCGTTCCTCTGGCTTTAAATTGATGAAACAACTCCTTACAACAGTTGTGCTGGAGATACCAGCTCTTTTGAATATAAGCACAGATATAAGGAAATAGAGCAATAAAATGTATGTAGGTCTTTTGAACTCCCATCCATTTGGACCAAGTCATGTGTGTTTTGATCTTTTGCATTCATTTCAGCCCTCATCCTACAGAATCTTGGAAGGTTTCTGAACTGAAACAGCCTGTACTTGTTTACTTGACTAGTATTATTGTGAATTTTGTGAGTAGTGGTTGAAAAACTAGGGTTTCAGGCAGTCAGTGTCACGCACACTTGAAAAGGAATGTATAGTTTCATTGGGGAAATAGCAGCGCACTTGGAAAATTGTATAGTTTCGTTGAGAAAACCTGCCCTTCAGGAGGGCTACAAAAAAAACTCACGATGCTAAGAAAATTTTGTAGACCCGAGCCTAGGGAGTTAAAAATAATAATCTCTTCCTCAATGAACTCCTCGTACTCTCCTGTTATTTCTGAGCTGCTCTGTCCTCTCCTACTTAGCTAGACTCAACCGAACTCTTACACTCTCTCATTGAGAACTTTGCATTCCCTTTGAAAAATGTAGTTACTGCCTACAGTGATGAGCCACATCAAAACTGATGTACGGAGTACTTTCTTCAGTTGCCGCCTGAAGACGCTGGAATACTTCTAGCCCGTGAACGATGTGGCCTTTCTCAGCGGCAAAACCTCTCTTCGTTGCTGGTTCTAAAAAAACTTCACATGTGGTAAATCGTCCAGTGAACTGCAACTTGCTTGTACGGGTCATTAAAATTCCCACTCCTTTGTACCAGCTCAGTTATGGTTTCATCTTCCCATCAAAAAAAAAAAAAAACGCTTTCATCTTGTTGCTTTCTTCATTTTCTGCCCCTCCATCCTTTAGAATCTTGGAAGGTTCCTGAACTGAAACAACTTGTCATTGTTTACACTCGTCGACTATTGTGAATTTTGTGCTTAGGTGTTGAAAAGCTCTGGATTATGATGCACGGTGTATGAATAGGTGGTGCTGCTTTACTGTTCGTCGGATGGTGAATCTCGGTCAAACAAATGGCAAGTGGCAGTTAAGTTTTTCTTATCTCAGCATTCGGAATACTAGGTCGGAGTAGCAGGAAAATAAAAGAAATTCCATATAGTCTGTAGTCTGGTGATCGGAGACTGGTCAGAGATATCGACTTCGACTGGTAGTATGCGTAACACATGTCACCGGGTGCAGGTGTCGAGCAGGCAAAGCACGGGATCCTTTGACCTATTCGTTGGCCGACGCTGACTAAAAATTCAGCGTGATTTTCCACGAGCTAGGTAGCTAGTATGTCCCGACGAAAGAGGCTGGATCGATCGGGACAAGCACCACCGGTGACCCAAACCTGAGAAAGCGATCGACTTGGAACTGAAGTAGCGCATCGGAATCTTTTCCTTCCGGTCGGCCCCAAGCAGCAAGGCTATAGCTCCATCCACCATCAACAACCACGAGACGTCGTCGTCCACCGCGATGATCTTTGCTGCAGCGCTAGCGCAGCTACCGCTACGAGCTCGAGCCGTCGTTTTTTTTTCTTTCAAGCTGTGTGTCTTCAATTAAGACAGAAAGAAGTTTACTAGTTATCGACACCATGCCAGCCATGATCCACGAACACTCCAGTATTAGGTTTGTTTGAGAAAAAAACAGACGGAAACCCCAAGGAGGGCAAAACCACAAGTAAACCATCGCCACCACGTACAATTATTCCCCGCGCCATAAAATTACTGGTCATCGGTAGGCTTGGAATTCTTGTTAAAACTCGGCTAACTAGCGAGTTAGCTCGACTCGAGTCGTTTAGCAATTGAGTCTAGATTTGAAACCCGGTTTGACTCGCAAAACTCGTGAGTAGCTCATGAGTAGTTCGTTAAAAACTATTAAAAGAAACATGTATAATATATAAAAAAAATCTGATTATTTGGGCTAAAATGATACATAACAAGCATTATAAATATGATACCACAATAATACAATCGATAAACCACAACAGTCAATAATTATATCATAAAAATAATATTAATAGATCATTTAACAAGGCATAGACCATATTAATCAAAAATATCGTAAGAAAAGTCAACAAACCATAAGTGTACATGAGTTATCACATATAACAAGTAGGTTCGTGATGACTTCGCCACTTGAGATGTATTAGCTTCTTCTACAGCCTAGTGTTGATTTTTATCGAGCTAAACGAGCTACTCGCGAGCAAAGCGAACTTGGCTCATTTAGCTCGAAATTGTTTAGTGACAAAAGTAGAAACTCGGTTCGACTCGTTATACATATTGTTCGAAGCGAGGTGAGTTGAGTCGTGAGTTACCCGTTTAGCTCGTGAGTTTCGAGTTTTGATTCCAGGCCTAATCGTCGGCCACCTCTATCGCTTAGCCACGATGTAAAATGGGCAGTCGCTAGCCACCTGTGTCGCTCAGCGTCGGCCGCTCTTGCAATGCGACAACATTGCTAGTCAGCTACGAATCACTCCTTGCATGTGGAGAATGCTCTATCTGCGTACCACCACGACTCGCATCCACAAATCCATAAGGCCTTCTAACCGGTTTCCACCTTCCTAAATAATGTCCTCGCGACCGAACACAACACCTTAGCGCCACCATCTCCAATGAGGGAGACCAGATCTAGAGTTTCCTCAAGAGGATTTCAGGAAGGAGGACGAGGGCTGCTCCATCAACGGACCCAATAAAGGCACGTTTCCGGTAGTGGCCGACCATCGATGACTTCGGACAGCCCTGCAGCTTAACCCACCAATTCGGAAAAAACCCAATCAGCCACCATTCGCGCATTGTCGCCCCTACCTCGACGGCCGATCACACCTTCCTTGGCCGCCCCAAGCCGAGCCACACGACACGTGCCCGCTAGACCCAGATGGGGCCTGACCACCTGTAGCCGTCAGCCATATTCCACCGCCCACACGGTCGAGGCGCCGCCACCATTATGCATCACCGGAAGGGAATCAAAGGCCACCGCTCCTGCTCCCCTACTCTGTAATATCCCAGGATTTGAGACGTTTGCGGGGTAGAATTAGAAAAGGGATGTGCATTGCATCGCAAAACTAGGGAAAATTTCACGTTTAATTGCATAAAACCTAAGAGGGAAAAAGTTTCTCTCTCGGCACCAGCTAGGGTTAGGGTTTCGAGAGTGCGACAAACTTGGACATGATCTCTTCTGAAATAGGGTTTTGAGAAGAGGGGGAACAATTGCATCTCATATATTAAGTTGTATGATTGAATTTGAAACAAGTTTGAATTGGAATTCAAACTCAAGCAAAACTAAGACAATTCATAATTCAAACAAGGAATAATTCATATAATAATATTATAATTGGATAATATGAATATGAAAAGAATATAAACATATCACAAAAAGCTCATTAGAGAAAACTTGAGCTTTATTGATCATCACACACAATTTACATTGTTTTTACAATATTCAAATGAAATAATTATTACATAGCTCATTTCAGAAATGCTAATTAAATGGAAAAGAAAAGGAAATTACAATGTATAAGAACTATCTAAACTAAGTATCTTTATCTTCTTGATCTTCTTGATCAACAAGTGATGGAGATATCATTGATCAACTTATTGATCCCTGCATAAACAAAAATCAAATAGAAAAAAACCACATTAAGCCAAGTGGCAAAGCCACTTGGCAGGTCAGTAAAGAAATTTTAATTGGAGGGATAATATCAACCAAGCCGAGCTGATCCACAGCTCACACAAGTCCCAACAGTGAGCAGTACAAGCAGCTCACAAGGTGAGGTGCATGCTCACCAACACACACACAGGAGGAGTCACCAAACCAGCACAACCCTTGCTGTCGACCAAGGAAGTCACCAGGGGCTGGTATACAAAATTTTCAGTCACCAAACCCTAGGAGCCATCGACATAAGCTCCAGCAGGGTAAGAACATCAAGAACAGCAAGAGGAGGAAGAACACACAGTAGCCAAAGCCACCTAGCATCCATTCCACCAAGGATTGATTGTTGTTGAGCATAGCACCAGCACAAGCCAGCAAGGAGGAGCAGGGCAAGCACCAGCAACCACACAGAAGCAAAACCTCTACAGCAACACAAATTCTAGGAGCTGGAGTGAGGTATACCCCAAATCCATGAGCAAGCACTGGTTTTGCTCATAATACAAGCATGTGCATCACACAACCAAGCCATAGGGTAAGGTTACCTTGTTTGCATCATCATTTGGTGCTAAACCATGTGATGCTGGCAAAATATGGGATAAGCCGGTAGAAATCAACCCTAGGAAATATTGGTCAAGCCAAGTTGATCACCACTGAATCAACCAAGTGAATCCAGCAAGGATTTGATCTACAGCTAGCCTAGCCAAACTCACCTAGCAACAGATGGTTCATTAAACTATCAGACAGATAGACAATCTATTGTCTATTTGATTTTCAACATCAAAGGCTGCTGGAAATCCAAAAGGAACACCCAACAAGCACTTATCCTATCACAGCAAGCCAACATGGTGGGAGATACCAAAACAGCAGCCACGTGCTGCTAAGGCATAACTAAATAAACAGAAATGGAATACATAACTTTATAATTGTATCCATAATCACATCAAGGAAATGATGTACTACTGAATCAAGTTACACAAGGATGACACAGCAGCACACTTCACACATCACTGGCACTTGCACAAGCAAGGATTGCTCAAAGCAATCAAGCCAGAGATGAATTATATGAATACACATGAATAGGCAGTAGCACAGCAGCAGCTGGAGCAGCATGGTAAAGCCATGAGTATCACAACATGCTCATGAGAATGAGCATCACAGCAGTAACATTAGATATCATAGACATGAGAATTACAGTAGCAGTAAAAGCATGGCATGAACAGCAGCAGTAGGCCAAGCACTAGAGCTAGCATAGCAACAACCAAAGCCCATCAAGCAAGCAATTGAGCAACCAATAGCATAGCCGGTGACACAGTAGGAACAACAGTAGCCATTCATGGCATACAGAGCATACAACAACCAGCATCATAGCATTAGGGCATGGCAGATATAGCAAAGCAGCAACCAGTAGGATAGCAGCAGGCCAAACCCTAGCGCAAGAACAGCAGGAGCAGCAGCTAGCACAACACAGCAACAGCATGGCATGGCCAACACCTCCAAGAGGGGAGCAGAGCCAATAGCTAGAGCTAGATGGAGAGGAGGAAGAGAGGTAGGAGCAGAGCATGAGGTACCTACCCGGAGCAGAAGCACCACGACGCCACCGTGGCGGCACGGCGGCATAGCCTGGCCACGGCAACACCAAGCCGCGGCCAAGCCAGGCGTTCGCTGGGCACGGACGCTCCAGCACAGCCCCGGCGAGGCGCACAGCGTCACCACAGCGTCCAGGAACGCCGGCGTGAGGCGAATCGTCGCGAGCACCGCGCAACCCTAGGCGCAGTAGGGTTGGGGGCGAGCGGAGGAGGCCGCCAAACCCAGATCGACGCGGACCATCTGGTGCACCGTCGAGAGGCGAATCGAACGCGACCAACCACGTCGCCAGAGACGGCCAGAGACGGCCGGAGTAATTCGGCGACGGCGATGGCGATTTCGGCGTCGCGGGAGCGTAGGGTTAGGGTTAGACACGCAGGGGCGAGGAAGGAGTCGAGTGAGGCCGAACGGGCCGGACCAGGCCGAGCTGGTCTGACCTAACCCGTTGGGTTCACCCTAACCGGTGGGCCCAGGGGCAAAATGGTCTTTCACCTTTTAATTTAAACATAAACTTTGAAATAAATCCATAAATGATAAGTAACTCTAAAAAAACAGAGAAAAATATGCAAACCACTTAAAATCTTATTCTGTATCATAAACAAATATTGAATAGAATATTTGAGCCAAGTGAATATTAATCATTATTAAATTCAAAGAATAATGAATTAATAAAAGCCACCAAAATAAACTTCATATTTTAACAATTAAATAAGTCCATAAATTATTTTGGACTTAAACAAATCTTGGAAATATTCCAAGACACTATTTTCACTCTTAAGGAGTATTCTTAAATTGTTCTTCTTCGCCACCTCCGACATTAAATAATTAAGCATCGGGAAGGGGGGAAACAAACCCTAAAAATCGAAAGCATGCATATTTGAATCTTTAACCATTGCCCTTATCGGACAGTGATGCTATCTTTCAGAAACAGTGGACCAGGGTCAGTCCAAACAATCCAACTGCACTACCTTGCAGTCACCAGACAAGTTCATCGCTTGCTCATGTCAATTTGAGTATTTTTACCAAATTACTTGCAAAGTACTATACTTATCACTCTTGCATGAAAAGCAAAATTGCTATCTTCATAATGATGAATATGACTATGTGGTGGGCAATGGAACCATGGTATGAGTATGGTGGAGGTTCCATTGCAATGGGTTTATATCCATCTAGGATTAACAACAAATGTCATCCAGCGATTCTTGTGCCGTAAGACCCGTGTTAACCATAAGACTGAGTGGGACGAATAGTCAGTTGTGTTTCTTCCTCTCGTTCATCAACGTATGCGCTTACCGTAGCAGTTGTGTCTTGCGAGAGCAACTTGAGGGTGGGGATCCCATTCTAATTCCCCATGGTAATTTGGTCTATGATGGGTTGCAACGACCGGTGAAGGTATCAAAGTCGAGGAACCTGATAGTAGTCGAGGTCGGATGGTATCCTATGGATACGCTGGCCGGTGAGGACCCAATTTCGGAATTGCAACAAAGGGTGGCTGTTCGGGGTCGCGGAGGAACACAACGATTGGCTAGGTGAAAGAACATGTCCATTGCCCATGTGTGGTTTTGGTAATTGATGACAATCCCTATGGACTAACGGTTGCATTGAGAATCAATCTTAGGTCAAGTCCATAGCCATGTCGGACTCAAGGTTGTAAGATGGAGAAGACGGAGTACAATGACAAAGACGGTGTCGAAGAGAGACGAAGACGGTGTTGAAGATGAAGAGAGAAGACGGCGTAGAAGATGAAGAGAGAAGACGGCTTTGAAGATGGATGAAGACGGTGGCGTGTATGTTGAAGGAAGACGGTGGCATATACAATCATGAAGAGTATGAAGACGGAGCTTGCCGACTCGAGAAGAACGCGCAAGGACTAGGTTTGTGCTCAATAGGATAGTGAGTCGCATCATCGAAGAGATCTCAAACCTTGCATGCATTGCATCGTGTTCTTGGTTCTTCTTGGTTCTTATGCATGGAACGGATTTCGGTTGCATTGCATGTTGCACGCGCAAGGGTGATGATTTTCCCGATATACCATATTGAGAGGTTACACCTCTATGACCATGTGAAAATCATCATCTACTCTTTTGCATGATTTCATCATGTGAGAAGGTAGCTCTTGTCGCCCTCTTTCCAACGAAATTGGTTTCATGTCATTCCGATCTTCCTAGCTCAAGATATTGCGTTTTCCGTGTTGCAGAGAAAAAGAAAACGAAAATAATCTTTATTGGGCCGGGCGGTACTACCGCGGGCGGTACTACCGCGGGTGGTACCGGGCTAAATACCGCACGCGCAATTTTCTTTACTGGATCCAAAGCGGTACCGGGCCGGTACCAGGCCGGTAGTACCGTAACTCAATTACGGTACCAGGCCGGTACCGGGCCCGGTAGTACCGGCCCATATTTTGTCTTTTCTTTTTCCCTCTTTTTCTTCCACCCGCACCAGGCTGCTCTCGCGCGTGGGCCGCGCCCTGCCTCCAGCCTGCCAAGCCAGGCCACACATTACCCCGCTCTGGGCCGCCCCCGCCTCACCTGGGCCGCGCCCCCGCTCGCCACGCTGCCGCGCTGGGCCGCCCCACGCTGCCAGCCCCGCTCGCTGCCGCTCGCCCTCGCCAGGCCGCCGCTCGCTCGCCTCGATCTCCCACGCGGAGAGGTCGAGCGTTGACCACGCGCTGGCCACGCTCCCGCATGCGTGCGCCTCTCCCGACCACCTCGCACACCGCGCCGCGCTGCTGCATGCGCGTTCACACGCCCGCCTGCTCGCCGCTTGCTGCTCTGATTTGCTGCTGCTCCTACTGCCTTTCTCTCTCTCTATTTTCAGTTTGGCTCAGATTTACACACAAGCGGTAGTACCGCTCCGAGGAGGCGCGGTACTACCGGTTTTGGCCCAGTTTTCAGATCTGCTTTTTGGGGGAAAAGCGGTAGTACCGCTTTGACAAGCGGTAGTACCGGTTTGCGCGAATCTGACCGTTTTCCAGCCCCCAACAGCTATATTTTGGAGCCCCTATATATACCTCTCTTCCACCTCCGACCACCCTACCCTTTCCCTTCCACTCTCTCTCCTCCATTGTTGACCTTGAGTTCTTTCTTCCTCCTCTTGATCCCCCCACTATTTCTTGCATATTTTTGGGGGAAAGGATAGAGGAGATCTAGATCTAGAGCTTCACCAATTGAATCCCTCTCCAAGTGAGGGGATCTTGCTAGATCTAGATCTTGGTGTTTCTCCACTCTTTGTTCTTCCTCCCTTGTTCCCCCAATAGCTTGTGTAGCTTTGTTGGAATTTGGGAGAGAAGAACTTGGGCATCTTAGTGGTGTTCTTAGCCATTGCATTAGGTGCATTGGTTTGGGTTCTCTTCGGGGTTTCGATCTCGTAGAGGGCATGTTACCTTAGTGGTGTTGTTGCCTTAGTGGCCTAGTGATACGTCTCCAACGTATCCATAATTTCGATGTTCCATGCTTGTTTTATGATAATACCTACATGTTTTGCTCACACTTTATAATGTTTTATTGCGTTTTCCGGAACTAACCTATTAACGAGATGCCGAAGGGTTGCTTTTTCGTTGTTTTTGGTTCAGAAAGGCTGTTCGGGAAATATTCTCGAAATTCGACGAAACGAAGACCCAACATCTTATTTTCCGGAACCTTCCAGAAGTCAGAGAGGGACCAGAGGGGATCCCTGGGGCCCCACACGTGGTGGCCGCGCGGGCTCCACCCGCGCGGCCTAGTGTGAGGAGGCCCCGGCCCCTCCGACTCGACTCTTGCCTATTTAAGCCGTCCCGACCTAAAACATCGATACCGATTGACGAAACTCCAGAAAGACTCCAAGGGCGCCGCCGCCATCGCGAAACTCCAATTCGGGGGACAGAATCTCTGTTCCGGCACCCTGCCGGGACGGGGAAGTGCCCCCGGAAGCCATTGATACGTCTCCAACGTATCGATAATTTCTTATGTTCCATGCTACTTTATTGATGATACCTACATGTTTTATGCACATTATATGTCATATTTATGCATTTTCGGAACTAACCTATTAACAAGATGCCGAAGAGCCATTTGCTGTTTTTGGTTTCAGAAATCCTAGTAAGGAAATATTCTCGGAATTGGACGAAATCTTCGCCCGGTCCTATTTTTGCACGAAGCTTCCAGAAGACCAAAGAGGGAAGGAAGTGGGGCCACGAGGCGCCGACACCATAGGGCGGCGCGGCCCTGGCCCTGGCCGCGCCGACCTAGGGTGTGGGGCCCTCGTGTGGCCCCCCACGTTGCCCTTCCGCCTACTTAAAGCCTCCGTCGCGAAACCCCGACCGAGAGCCACGATACGGAAAACCTTCCGAGACGCGCCGCCGCGAATCCCATCTCGGGGATTCAGGAGATCGCCTCCGGCACCCTCGCCGGAGGGGATTCATCTCCGGAGGACTCTACACCGCCATGGTCGCCTCCGGAGTGATGAGTGAGTAGTTCACCCCTGGACTATGGGTCCATAGCAGTAGCTAGATGGTCGTCTTCTCCTTGTTGTTCTTCATTGTTGGATCTTGTGAGCTGCCTAACATGATCAAGATCATCTATCCGTAATTCTATATGTTGTGTTTGTCGGGATCCGATGGATAGAGAATACTATGTTATGGTGATTATCAATCTATTGTTTATGTGTTGTTTATGATCTTGCATGCTCTCCGTTATTAGTAGAGGCTCTGGCCAAGTTTTTGCTCTTAACTCCAAGAGGGAGTATTTATGCTCGATAGTGGGTTCATGCCTTCATTGACACTGGGAGTGACAAAGTTCTAAGGTTGTGATGTGCTGTTGCCACTAGGGATAAAACATTGATTCTATGTCTAAGGATGTAGTTGTCGATTACATTACGCACCATACTTAATGCAATTGTCTGTTGCTTAGCAACTTAATACTGAATGGGGTTCGGATGATAACCTGAAGGTGGACTTTTTAGGCATAGATGCAGTTGGATGGCGGTCTATGTACTTTGTCGTAATGCCCAATTAAATCTCACTATATTTATCATATCATGTATATGCATTGTTATGCCTTTCTCTATTTGTCAATTGCCCGACTGTAATTTGTTCACCCAACATGCTTTTATCTTATGGGAGAGACACCTCTAGTGAACTGTGGACCCCGGTCCTATTCTTTACATAGCATACAATCTACCGCAATTGTGTTTACTGTTTTCTTTGCAAACATCTTCCACTCGATACGTTTAATCCTTTGTTACAGCAAGCCGGTGAGATTGACAACCTCACTGTTTCGTTGGGGCAAAGTACTTTGGTTGTGTTGTGCAGGTTCCACGTTGGCGCCGGAATCCCTGGTGTTGCGCCGCATCACATTTCGCGACCATCAACCTTCAACGTGCTTCTTGGCTCCTACTGGTTCGATTAAACCTTGGTTTCATACTGAGGGAAACTTGCTTCTATACGCATCATACCTTCCACTTGGGGTTCCCAACGGACGTGTGCATCTACGCGTATCAAGCTAAATTTCTGGCGCCGTTGCCGGGGAGATCAAGACACGCTGCAAGGGGAGTCTCCACTTCTCAATCTCTTTACTTTGTTTTTGTCTTGCTTTATTTTATTTACTACTTTGTTTGCTGCACTAAATCAAAATACAAAAAAATTAGTTGCTAGTTTTACTTTATTTATTGTCTTGCTCTCTATATCAAAAACACAAAAAAATTAGTTACTCGTCTTTACTTTGTTTGCCTAGTCTACTTTTTGCTTATTGCATCATTTTTCCTTTTAATTTCACCACAAAAGACATACCGGTAGGACGTGGGTCCATAGTTGGGAGAAATAATATAGAAGAATTTTTCAATCATGTTAGTATTACTGAAAATTTTGAAGATAAACACTTGGTAGAACTTGCACCTACCTATGAAATTGCTGCTGCTGCTTTAGTTCGCATGTTGGAAACTAAATTTGTTAATCTCAATCCTATAATCCAACACATGTTTCTCACACTTGGTGATATGGAAGAAGGGGAAAAGAAAGATTTTGTTCTAGAAACTCTTCTTAGAGAATTTGGGGGATTAGCAAGAGAGGCTAGAAAGGTTTTTGCTAAATTTAATATGCTAGGTTCTCATACCAATTTTATTGGTCTCCTTGAAAAAATGGACATGGATAGAATAAGGTACACTAATAACATTAATGATGGTGGGGAAATCAAAGCACCAATACCATGTAAACTCCTAGCTATGAATGATGCACTAGAAAATAACTATGCTTGGCTTGTTCCTGAAAATTTGTTCGATGAGAGTAGCAAGCCCAAGACTAATGAAAAGGGAGACGCTAAAACTTATGTATCCAATATACTATGCTTGGTTGAGAAAACTCCCAATACCCCTGGTTATGATGGTGATGCTTCTTCATTTGATAATACTTGATTTGCACTTTCTGCGCCTAGCTGAAAGGCGTTAAAGAAAAGCGCTTATGGGAGACAACCCATGTTTTTACTACAGTACTTTGTTTTATATTTGAGTCTTGGAAGTTGTTTACTACTGTAGCAACCTCTCCTTATCATGTTTTTGTGCCAAGTAAAGTTTCTATGTCAAAGTTGATGTTATATTTGGGATCGCTGCGCAAAACAGCATTGCTGTCTGTCACGAATCTGGGCACAGTTCTCTGAAAATTCGAAAAATCTGCCAATTTACGAGCGTGATCCTCAGATATGTACGCAACTTTCATTAGTTTTGAGTTTTTCCATTTGAGCAAGTCTGGTGCCAGCTTTAAATTCGTCTTTACGGACTGTTCTGTTTTTGACAGATTCTGCCTTTTATTTCGCATTGCCTCTTTTGCTATGTTGGATTTATTTCTTTGATCCATTAATGTCCAGTAGCTTTATGCAATGTACAGAAGTGTAAAGAATGTTTGTGCCACCTCTGAACATGTGAATTATTAATTGTGCACTAACCCTCTAATGAGTTTGCTTGAAGTTGGTGTGAAGGAAGTTTTCAAGGGTCAAGAGAGGAGTATGATATACTATGATCAAGAGGAGTGAAAGCTCTAAGCTTGGGGATGCCCCCGTGGTTCACCCCTGCATATTTTAAGAAGACTCAAGCGTCTAAGCTTGGGGATGCCCAAGGCATCCCCTTCTTCATCGACAACATCATCAGGTTCCTCCCCTGAAACTATATTTTTATTCAATCACATCTTGTGTTCTTTACTTGGAGCGTCGGTTTGTTTTTGTTTTTGTTTTTGTTTGAATAAAATGGATCCTAGCATTCACTTTGTGGGAGAGAGACACGCTCCGCTGTTGCATATGGACAAATATGTCCTTAGGCTTTACTCATAATGTTCAAGGCGAAGTTTCTTCTTCGTTAAATTGTTATATGGTTGGAATTGGAAAATGCTACATGTAGTAATTCTAAAATGTCTTGGATAATGTGATACTTGGCAATTGTTGTGCTCATGTTTAAGCTCTTGCATCATATGCTTTGCACCCATTAATGAAGAAATACATAGAGCTTGCTAAAATTTGATTTGCATATTTGGTCTCTCTAAGGTCTAGATAATATCTAGTATTGAGTTTTGAACAACAAGGAAGACGGTGTAGAGTCTTTTAATGTTTACAATATGTCTTTTATGTGAGTTTTGCTGCACCTGTTCATCCTTGAGTTTGCTTCAAATAACCTTGCTAGCCTAAACCTTGTATCGAGAGGGAATACTTCTCATGCATCCAAAATCCTTGAGCCAACCACTATGCCATTTGTGTCCACCATACCTACCTACTACATGGTATTTCTCCGTCATTCCAAAGTAAATTGCTTGAGTGCTACCTTTAAAATTCCATCATTCACCTTTGCAATATATAGCTCATGGGACAAAATAGCCTTAAAAACTATCGTAGTATTGAATATGTACTTATGCACTTTATCTTTTATTAAGTTGCTTGTTGTGCGATAACCATGCTGGGGAACGCCATCAACTATTGTTGAATATCATGTGAGTTGCTATGCATGTCCGTCTTGTCTGAAGGATCTATCACCTTAGTGCTTGGAGCATGCAAAATTGTTAGAGAAGAACATTGGGCCGCTAACTAAAGCCATGAATCATGGTTGAAGTTTCAGTTTTGGACATTATCCTCAATCTCATATGAGAATAATAATCATTGCTACATGCTTGTGCATTTAAGAGGAGTCCATTATCTGTTGTCCATGTTGTCCCGGTATGGATGTCTAAGTTGAGAATAATCAAAAGCGAAATCCAAAATGCGAGCATTCTCTTTAGACCTTTGTACAGGCGGCATGGAGGTACCCCTTTGTGACACTTGGTTGAAACATGGCATGCAAAGATCCGGTAGTCCAAGCTAAGTAGGACGAGGTGCGGGCACTATTAGTATACTATGCATGAGGCTTGCAACTTGTAAGATATAATTTACATAACTCATATGCTTTATTACTACCGTTGACAAAATTGTTTCATGTTTTCAAAATAAAAGCTCTAGCACAAATACAGCAATCGATGCTTTCCTCCTTGAAGGACCATTCTTTTACTTTTATTGTTGAGTCAGTTTACCTATCTCCTCCACCTCAAGAAGCAAACACTTGTGTGAACTGCATTGATTCCTACATACTTGCATATTGCACTTGTTATATTACTTTATGTTGACAATATCCATGAGATATACATGTTATAAGTTGAAAGCAACCGCTGAAACTTAATCTTCCTTTGTGTTGCTTCAACACCTTTACTTTGATTTATTGCTTTATGAGTTAACTCTTATGCAAGACTTATTGATGCTTGTCTTGAAGTACTATTCATGAAAAGTCTTTGCTATATGATTCACTTGTTTACTCATGTCATTACCTTTGTTTTGATCGCTGCATTCATTACATATGTTTACAAATAGTATGATCAAGATTATGATGGCATGTCACTTCGAAATTATCTTTGTTATCGTTTTACCTGCTCGGGACGAGCAGAACTAAGCTTGGGGGTGCTGATACGTCTCCAACGTATCAATAATTTCTTATGTTCCATGCTACTTTATTGATGATACCTGCATGTTTTATGCACATTATATGTCATATTTATGCATTTTCTGGAACTAACCTATTAACAAGATGCCGAAGAGCCGCTTGTCGTCTGTTTTTGGTTTCAGAAATCCTAGTAAGGAAATATTCTCGGAATTGGACGAAATCTTCGCCAGGGTCCTATTTTTGCACGAAGCTTCCGAAGACCGAAGAGGAAGGAAGTGGGGCGAGGCGCCGACACCATAGGGCGCGCGTCCCGGCCCTGGTCGCGCCGACCTAGGGTGTGGGGCCCTCGTGTGGCCCCCATGTTGCCCTTCCGCCTACTTAAAGCCTCCGTCGCGAAACCCCCAGTACGAGAGCCACGATACGGAAAACCTTCCGAGACGCCGCCGCCGCGAATCCCATCTCGGGGATTCAGGAGATCGCCTCCGGCGGAGAGGGGATTCATCTCCCGGAGGACTCTACACCGCCATGGTCGCCTCCGGAGTGATGAGTGAGTAGTTCACCCTGGACTATGGGTCCATAGCAGTAGCTAGATGGTCGTCTTCTCCTTGTTGTGCTTCATTGTTGGATCTTGTGAGCTGCCTAACATGATCAAGATCATCTATCTGTAATTCTATATGTTGTGTTTGTCGGGATCCGATGGATAGAGAATACTATGTTATGGTGATTATCAATCTATTGTTTATGTGTTGTTTATGATCTTGCATGCTCTCCGTTATTAGTAGAGGCTCGGCCAAGTTTTTGCTCTTAGATCCAAGAGGGAGTATTTATGCTCGATAGTGGGTTCATGCCTTCATTGACACCTGGGACAGTGACAGAAAGTTCTAAGGTTGTGATGTGCTGTTGCCAC
Organism: Lolium multiflorum; assembly: GCA_030979885.1. NCBI lineage: Eukaryota > Viridiplantae > Streptophyta > Magnoliopsida > Poales > Poaceae > Lolium > Lolium multiflorum. Next base: position 339,917,012 of record CM061749.1, read on the forward strand.
TAGGGATAAAACATTGATTCTATGTCTAAGGATGTAGTTGTCGATTACATTACGCACCATACTTAATGCAATTGTCTTTGCTTAGCAACTTAATACTGAATGGGGTTCGGATGATAACCTGAAGGTGGACTTTTTAGGCATAGATGCGGTTGGATGGCGGTCTATGTACTTTGTCGTAATGCCCAATTAAATCTCACTATATTTATCATATCATGTATATGCATTGTTATGCCTTTCTCTATTTGTCAATTGCCCGACCGTAATTTGTTCACCCAACATGCTTTTATCTTATGGGAGAGACACCTCTAGTGAACTGTGGACCCCGGTCCTATTCTTTACATAGCATACAATCTCTGCAATTGTGTTTACTGTTTTCTTTGCAAACATCTTCCACTCGATACGTTTAATCCTTTGTTACAAGCCGGTGAGATTGACAACCTCACTGTTGGGGCAAAGTACTTTGGTTGTGTTGTGCAGGTTCCACGTTGGCGCCGGAATCCCTGGTGTTGCGCCGCATCACATTTCGCGACCATCAACCTTCAACGTGCTTCTTGGCTCCTACTGGTTCGATTAAACCTTGGTTTCATACTGAGGGAAACTTGCTTCTATACGCATCATACCTTCCACTTGGGGTTCCCAACGGACGTGTGCATCTACGCGTATCAACCATCTCCATCGACGCCACCGCCTCCATCATGCTCCGTGAGTAGTTCCCCCATGGACTACGGGTTCTAGCTGTAGCTAGTTGGTATTCTCTCCCCCATGTACTTCAATACAATGATCTAATGAGCTGCCTTACATGATTGAGATTCATCTGATGTAATCGGTGTTGTGTTTGTTGGGATCTGATGGATTGTTACATTATGATTAGTCTATCTATAAAGTTTGTGAAGTTATTGTTGCTGCAATATTGTTGTGTTTAATGCTTGTCACTAGGGCCCGAGTGGCATGATCTTAGATTTAAGCTCTATAATTATTGCTTAGATTGTACCTACAAGTTGTTTGCACATGTCTATGTCCGGAACCCGAGGCCCCAGAGTGACAACAACTGGGATAACTGGAGGGGAAGGCTTAGATATGAGGATCACATGTTTTCACCAAGTGTTAATGCTTTGCTCCGGTGCTCTATTAAAAGGAGTACCTTAATTGCCGTAGTTTCCCTAGAGGCCCGGCTGCCACCGGCTGGTTGGACAAAAGATGTTGTACAAGTTTCTCATTGCGAGCACGTATGACTATATATGGAAAACATGCCTACATGATTAATAATCTTGATGTTCTGTCTTAATGCTATTTCAATCCTATCAATTGCCTAACTGTAATTTGTTCACCCAACACTTGTTATTGGAGAGTTACCACTAGTGTAGATAGCTGGGAACCCCGGTCCATCTCACATCATTATATACTCGTTCTATATGTCATTGGAAGTAGTATCAACTATTTTCTGGTGCCATTGCTCTCATATCCTATTTGTTGTGCTATCACATTAATGCTCTCATATTACCTCTTTCACATCACCCCGTTACTAGTGTTTTCCAGGTGCAGCTGAATTGACAACTCAGTTGTTAAGGCCTATAAGTATTCTTTACCTCCCCTTGTATCGAATCAATAAATTTGGGTTTTATTTCCCTCGAAGACTGTTGCAATTCCCTATACTTGTGGGTCATCAAGACTATTTTCTGGCGCCGTTGTACTCTACTCTCTGTTTTTTTTTTGCTTAGTTTACTTTTGTCTAGTTTATTTGTGCTTAGTTTATTTCTGTCTAGTTTTATTTTGCTTAGTTTACTTTTGTCTAGTTTATTTTTGTCTTGTTTTATTTTCCTATATACCCGAAAATCCATAAAAATTTGAAAAACCTAAAAGTTAAAAACTGCTATTATGGGAGAACCTACAACCTATTTGGAGCTTATAGAATTATATAATAATTATAGAGAATCGAGAAAGGGAAAAGTTATGAGTGCTGTGATAGAAAAATTAAATACAATTGCTAAAATCTTGCTTAAACGCCATGATATAAACTGTTGCTCTAAACAGGATACTAAACATCTTAGATTTCAATGTGGCTTTAGTGAGGAAGTTTTAATTAAGAACTATAATTGGAATAGCTATATTCATTTTGGGTTCGAAGAGGTAGAACAATTTGTCTTATTTATGGGAGCCTCTGAGATAGAATCATTCATGTCTAAAAATTATGAAACTTGTGCTATTTGTAAGGACCTTAAAGATTATGTCTCTTCTATCCTTAATTTTTGCATAGAAAGCTACAGTGATAATCCTTATATCATTGATTATAAAGAGAGATTCATTAATGCACAAGAATGCACTCACAATTTGCAGGAACCTGTGGAAGAAGAAATTGATGAAGCTGAAAGCTTATTGGATGAAAAAGAGGAGGAAATTGATGAACCTGAAAGCTCATTGGATGAAAAAGAAGAGGAGAGTGATGAACAAAAGGAGGAAGAATGGATTAGCTACCCATGCCAACCTTCTAATGAGAGTAACTCTTTATCTCTTACACTATTTGATTGTCCTCCATGCTTACCGAAAGAGGATGAATGTTATGTTCCTGTGGATTCTCTTGAAATATTCCCTATGAGTAAAACTTGTGAGAATAATTATGCTACTATCATTTATGATAATCCATGCTACTTTGATAAATCTTATGATAATGCTTTGTTTGTGCCTGATGTCGAAATGCATGGTACTAAAGAGTTTTGCTTGGCAAATGTTTATGATAAATCTCTAGATGATGGTCCTATGTTACGTGATAATATTAATTGTACTACTAATGAAAATGGGATTGGAGAGTTCTTGACTTTATCTATGAGTCTCATATCTTTTGAGATTGATCAATCATCTTGTTATATTATTGATAAAAGTGGGTTTGAAAGTTTTAATCCTATTATTTCTGAGCTTGATAAAAATTATGTGTTTGTGAATCATGAAAAGCATGCTTTATGTGATAGTTATATTGTTGAGTTTATCCATGAAGCTACTGAAAATTATTATGAGAGAGGAAAATATGGTTGTAGAAATTTGCATGGTACTAAAACACCTCTCTATATGCTGAAAATTTTGAAGTTACTCTTGTTTTATCTTCTTATGCTTTTCACTTTGTTCTTCATGAATTTATTTGTGTACAAGATTCCTATGCATAGGAAGTGGGTTAGACTTAAATGTGTTTTGAACTTGCTTTTTGATGCTCTCTTTTTCTTCAACTCTCATCCTTATGTGAGCATCATTAAAATTGCTGAGCCCATCTTAATGGCTATAAAGAAAGCACTTCTTGGGAGATAACCCATGTGTTTATTTTGATACTGTTTTGTTGTGTCTTGGAAGTTGTTACTACTGTAGAAACCTCTCCTTATCTTTATTTTATTGCATTGTTGTGCCAAGTGAAGTCTCTAATAGAAGGTTGATGCTAGATTTGGATTTCTGCGCAGAAACAGATTTCTATCTGTCACGAATTTTAGTAGATCTCTCTGCAGGAAACTCAGAAAAATCTGCCAATTTACGTGCTTGATCTTCAGATATGTACGCAACTTTCATTAGTTTTATGTTTTCTGATTTGAGCAACGGAAGTACCTCGTAAAAATTCGTGTCTGGCTGTTGTTTGATGTCTCTGTTTTTTGCATTGTCTCTTGTGGACTTTAAGTGAGGCGTGGAGAGCTGTAGCTAATGTTTTATTGAGTTCTTGCAATGTGTCACTACAGGACTAAAGTGGATTAAAGTTTTTTGAGTACTAACCCCTCTAATGAAGTTTATGAGAAGTTTGGTGTGAAGGAAGTTTTCAAGGGTCAAGAGAGGAGGATGATATATGATCAAGAAGAGTGAAAATTCTAAGCTTGGGGATGCCCCCGTGGTTCATCCTGCATATTTCAAGAAGACTCAAGCGTCTAAGCTTGGGGATGCCCAAGGCATCCCCTTCTTCATCAACTTATCAGGTTTCTTCTATTGAAGCTATATTTTTATTCGGTCACATCATATGTGCTTTACTTGGAGCGTCTGTGTGCTTTTATTTTGTTTGTGTTTGAATAAGATCGGATCCTAGCAATCCTTGTGTGGGAGAGAGACACGCTCCGCTTTTTCATATGAACACTGGTGTTCTTCGTTTTATTTTTAATGTTCATGGCGGAGTTGAAAACTATTGCACTTATTGTTATTTGGTTGCAAACAGAAAATGCTTCATATTGTCTTGGATAATTTGATACTTGGCAATTGTTTTGAGCACTCAAAGTAGATCATGATTAAGCTCTTGCATCATGTAGTTTAAACCTATTAGTGGAGAAATATCGTAGAGCTTGTTGAAAATTGGTTTGCATGCTTGGTCTCTCTAAGGTCTAGATATTTTCTAGTAGAAGTGTTTTAGCAACAAGGAAGACAGTGCAGAGTTATATAATGCTTGCAATTTGTTCTTATGTAAGTTTTGCTGTACCGGTTCATACTTGTGTTTGCTTCAAACAACCTTGCTAGCCCAAAGCCTTGTACTGAGAGGGAATGCTTCTCGTGCATCCAAAACCTTGAGCCAAAACCTATGCCATTTGTGATGAGGACATCCCTACCTCACTACTACCTCATTACCAATGAAGATGAACTGATGAAGCTCAAGTCCAATGAAGTCAGGATTGGACCAATGACACGAGCTCGTGCGAAGCTACTTAAACAACAGGTGAACTTGTTTCTAAACGATACTTTGATTGATGAGAACTTTATACTGCCTAAGTCCTATTACTTATGTATCATCAGGTATCAAGAGGAGACGAGCATCGCACGAGGAGAGGAGCAGCTGGACATGAAGACGGACGTCAAGATGGCCGTGAAGCTGGACATGGAGCTGGACATGAAGATATCTCATGGACGCGCGAGGGAGGAGGGAGGCATGCGCGAGAGGAGAAGAAGAAGTCCAGGCCGGTCAGAACCCGGTCGAGCCCGACCGCCAGCCGGTTCCTGGCCCGGTCGACCGGTCGCAAACCGGACGTCAACCGGAGGAAGCCCTCCCGGACGGAAACCGGAAACTTCGCAGTTTTCCGGTCCACCCGGTTGACCGGACCATGACCGGACAGCCCGGTCCACAGCCCGGTTGACCGGACCACAAACCGGACCGGCCGGTCCACGGTCGACCGGACCCCAGACCGGATATGTCCGAGTCTGTCTCGACCAGATCTATTCTGGGTCGGTGTTACTTGTATTTTTTCGACCAGAACTCGTCCCGGACGCCCATATAAGTGCCTTGGACGACCCCCTAGCTGCTTTAGACCACGTTTAAGATAAACCCTAGTTCTTAGTTGTTTGCTCTGCAAAACTATTGAATTCCCTACACCATATTGCTTGGATATTGTGTAGATCCTGTTTAAGTCTTGTGTGATCTGCTGTTCCATTGGGAATTAGACGGTTGCAACTTACCGCTTCGTGGTCGGCGGCTACGTGCGCAAGTGTGTGGAGTTGCGAATATCTTGCAGGGTTGAGAGCTGTTTGGCGACAGGGACCAATCGAGAGATCTCGTTGCGTCATACAAGTTATCATCCACTTCATCGTCGTGTATCTCCGCTGCCATCACCCGTGATCATCATCACTACCGTTGCTTACTGAGAAGATCGGGCCACCCCATATCATCTTGGTATCAGATTTCCAGTTTTCCTCGGTAAGCCATCCACAATCCACCCCATAGTTGAGTTGTGAGTGTTTTCCTATCCAGAAAAAGCCAAAAATATTTAGGGTTAGGGTTTGCCATAGCCATAGCTTGCACTAATTTCGAGTTTTAGTTGCTTTTCGTAGTTGTTTTTGCGTAACTTTATCTTTCTTTTAGTAGAATTGTTAGGGTTTGTGTTTTCTCTATTATCTAGTTTATCTTCTAGTGTCAGTTTTGTTACTCCGAGTCCACATAGCGTACAGTGTGCTTGTTCCCAACCATAGACACAGCCTTTCGATATACGTGACTAGGAACTTCCCCAGAAGAGACTAGTTTTACCGCTCGACAGGCTGCTCATTAGGGTTTTGGTGCTTTGCATATCTTGTTGGCCGTGTTATCAAGGAGTTGAGTCATAAAATCAAAAAAAGAGAAAATTGAAAAGAAGCAAAAAGAGCTACATAGCTGCGTTACAAAAAGAAAATACAAAAGAAAAGTGTTTGCTAGTTGAAATCAAGTGAAAGGCCTAAGTTTTCTTTACTGCATCCGTAGTTGAGCAATCTTGTGCCTGTCTCGTTGAGCTTTGCTAGCGTCTCTCTTGTGCATTGCAACCTTTACTCCATATAGTTGCATTGCCCCATTATATCGCCTTGTGTGAGTATCTTTGGTTGTCTACGGTCAGCGCTAGAGCTTGTTATTGGTGCAAATAGGTAGCCTACCTACAGCCCCACATATACCCTGCTTTGTCGTGTGATTGTTCTTATACCCTTGATATTCGCTTCGCTACATCCGTGCACTAGTTGTTACTACAAGTGGTAAGCAACACTAATTTACTTTGGAACGGTAAGATTTCCTTTTCTTATCAGTTTTGAGTGAGTTGTGAGAGTACCACCATATACTTTTTGATTTAGTGCACTAACCTACTAATCATGTCTGCTAGTGATAATAAGATTGTTAACCAGGAGAACAAGAATTCGGCAGATATCATCACATGGAGGGAGTATGAAGCTCTTCGTAATGAGATGCGACGTGAATTCCGCACTAACGATGATGAGCTTAAGAGTACAGTTGACGAGATCAAACAAACGCTGGATGCTACTAATGTCACCGTCACTGGATTGTCTGATCAAATGACGGATATACAGCGCAATATTGCGGATATGCGTCTCGCTATTGAGAACTTGACTGTCCTACAACAACAACAACAAGAAGATGATGAAGATCCTGAGCTTGAAGATGACGCACACAATGCTCGTGGTGCGCCTCGTGGTCATCGTCCTCGTGGCTGGGTTCCACTTGGCCGCAATGGTCGTGGACAAGATGAAGAAGATGGATTGGGTAAGCCTAAGTTTTCCATACCCAAGTTTGAAGGAGGAGCTGATGTTGAAGAATACCTCACTTGGGAGCTCAAGATTGAGAAATTATGGAGCCTACATCCACACTACTCTGAAGATAGGAAGATCAAGCTTGCGTCTTCTGAATTTGATGGTTATGCATTGCGTTGGTGGGATTCTTTGGTTCGTAACCTCGATGAAGATGGTGCACAACCTATCCGTACATGGCGTGCTATGAAAGAGGCAATGACTTCTCGTTTTGTGCCTACAAATTACATGCGGAATATATTTGATAAGCTAACACTATTGAGGCAAGGTGTGAAGACTGTTGATGAGTACTACATGGAGATGGAGATGCTTATGCAGCGTGGTCGTGTCCGTGAGTCTCTAGAGATGACAATGCAGCGTTTTCTGAATGGATTGAAGTATGATGTTAAAGGCATTGTTCGTCATTACACCTACACCAATATGAATCAATTGTTACATCATGCAAGAGAAGCTGAATCACAGTTGGCTGAAGAAGCAAAGGTTAAGGGACGTGCTACGGGAGCTGGGCGTTTTACACCCCGCGCGCCCTCTACAGCGCCGGCGCCTTCAACGCGTTCCGCTCCTTACTCTACTCCGCCTAGCAAACCGGTCTCCAATGTATCTAATGCAAAGAAGTCCGAATCTGCTGCAAGTACGAGTGGTTCTGGTGCGTCTACAACGCGCAACCGTGATATGCTTTGCCATACATGTGGTGGCAAGGGTCACTTCAAGAGAGATTGTCCTAACCGCAAAGTCATGTTTATCAATGAGGACAATGAATATGAGACTGGAGATGATGTTGATCCAAATGCTCCAGACAATGATGACTATGACACTGATGGTGAAGATGCATATCCTTCTGATGCTCGCACCATTGTTGTGTCGCAGCGTGCTCTTAATGTGTTGCCTAGTTCATCTACTCAGCGCTGCAATTTGTTCCAAACCAAAGCTTTAGTTGGTCCTGACAAGGCTTGCAAGGTCATTATTGATGGCGGGAGTTGCCGCAATTTAGCAAGCAAGGAGTTATGTACCAAGCTGAAGTTGAAGTATCTACCACACCCGCATCCATATTATATTCAGTGGTTGAGCGACAATGGTGAGATGAAGGTAAACCACATGGTGCGTGTTGAGTTTGCGATTGGACCGTATAAGGATTGCATTGATTTTGATGTGGTTCCTATGACGGTTTGTCACCTCTTATTGGGTCGGCCTTGGCTCTATGACCGTTCTGTGCAACACAATGGCCGTGCCAATACATATCACTTGGAGTACAAGGGCAAGAAAATTAACTTACAGCCTATGTCACCACAACAAATTGTCAATGAGTCTCGTCAGAAGATCGAAGTGAATTTGGAGGATGCACCTCTAGATAGGCGAGAGAATTGTAATGTCGTGAGTGATATAACGAAAAGTGAGAGAGTGAATTCCTTAGTCTCATTAGCCACCAAAGAAGACATGAGAGAATTTAGTGAGGATCCTATGGCCATGCCTCTTGTGCTTTTGTACAGGGGTACGGTTTTGGTTTCTAACGACATGACCCCTCTTCCTCTTGGTGTTTCTAATGTTTTGCAGGAATTTGGCGACGTGTTTCCGGAGGAGGTACCCGCAGGACTACCACCATTGCGAGGTATTGAGCATCAAATTGACTTGATTCCCGGAGCATCGCTGCCCAATAGGGCGCCATATCGCACTAATCCCGAAGAGACGAAGGAGATACAGAAGCAAGTACAAGCGCTACTCGACAAAGGTTATATTCGCATAAGCCTTAGTCCTTGTGCTGTTCCTGTTATTCTAGTTCCTAAGAAAGATGGTACTTGGCGTATGTGCGTAGATTTTAGAGCTATAAACAACATTACTATTCGATATCGTCATCCTATTCCCCGTTTAGAGGATATGCTAGATGAATTGAGTGGTGCTGCTGTGTTCTCTAAAATTGATTTGCGTAGTGGCTATCATCAAATTAGGATGAAAGAAGGGGATGAGTGGAAAACAGCCTTTAAAACAAAATTTGGTTTATATGAGTGGTTAGTAATGCCTTTTGGGTTAACTAATGCACCTAGCACTTTCATGAGACTGATGAACCATGTTTTGCGTGAATTTATTGGCAAATTTGTGGTTGTGTATTTTGATGACATATTAATCTACAGCCGCAATGAATCTGATCATACTATACATATTCGACATGTTTTGCAAGTGTTGCGTGATAATCAACTCTATGGTAATCTTGAGAAGTGCACATTTTGCAAAGATAAGGTCATATTTCTGGGTTATGTTGTCTCTAAGCATGGAGTAGAAGTAGATGTGTCTAAAATTGAAGCTATTCAAAATTGGCCTACTCCCATGAATGTGAGTCAAGTAAGAAGTTTCCATGGTCTAGCTGGGTTTTATCGCAGATTTGTGCCCAACTTTAGTACTATTGCTGCACCTTTGAATGATTTGACTAAAAAGGGTGTTGTTTTTGAGTGGGGCGCAGCCCAAGATCATGCTTTTGATGAACTTAAGAGATTGTTAACTTCTGCACCGTTGCTTGCACTTCCTGATTTCAATAAGCAATTTGAGATTGAATGTGATGCTAGTGGTATTGGAATTGGTGGTGTGTTGATGCAAGAGGGTCGCCCAATTGCATATTTTTCTGAGAAACTTTCTGGTGCTAAGTTAAACTATCCTATCTATGATAAAGAATTGTATGCTTTAATTAGAGTTCTTGAAGTTTGGCAACATTACTTGTGGCCAAAAGAATTTATCATACATTCTGATCATGAAGCTTTAAAATACCTGAAAGCCCAATCTACTTTGCATAAGCGTCTAGCTAAGTGGGTTGAGTTCATTGAGTCTTTTCCATACATTATTAAGCATAAGAAGGGAAAAGATAATATTGTTGCTGATGCTCTATCTAGGAAGAATATGCTATTAACTCAACTTGATGTTAAAATTCCTGGTTTAGAGATACTATGTGATTTGTATGCTACTGATCATGATTTTGCTGAACCATATCGCTTATGTGCTCTTGGTAAAGCATGGGAAAAATATCACATACATGATGGGTTCTTGTTTAGGGCTAACAAACTATGTGTTCCAGAATCGTCTGTGCGTTTGCTCTTATTGCAGGAATCACATGCTGGAGGTTTGATGGGTCACTTTGGGCGTGAGAAGACGCTACTCATGCTAGCTGACCACTTTTATTGGCCAAAGATGAGGCGGGACGTGGATAGATATGTGAGGAGATGCATTACTTGCAACAAGTCCAAGTCCAAGTCCAAGCTGAAGCCTCACGGTTTGTACTCCTTTACCGGCACCTACTACACCATGGGAGGATATTAGTATGGATTTTGTGTTAGGTTTGCCGCGTACTAAGAGAGGCCATGATTCTATATTTGTGGTAGTGGATAGATTCTCTAAGATGTCCCACTTTATTGCCTGCCACAAGAGCGACGATGCGTCGCATATTGCTAACCTGTTTTTCAGGGAGATTGTACGTCTACATGGAGTCCCGAAGACTATTGTTTCGATCGTGACGTGAAGTTTATGAGCTACTTCTGGAAGACGCTTTGGAGAAAGCTGGGGACGAAGCTGCTGTTCAGCACTACTTGTCATCCCCAAACTGATGGTCAAACTGAAGTGGTGAATAGAACATTGTCACAACTGTTGAGATCCATGATCAAGAAGAACCTGAAGGAGTGGGAAGAGTGTTTGCCGCATGTGGAGTTTGCTTACAACAGGGCGGTACATTCTACCACGGAGCTATGTCCTTTTGAGGTGGTGTATGGTTTCAAACCCATTACTCCACTTGACTTGTTGCCTTTGCCCATACATGAGAGAGTTAATATGGAGGCATCAAAGAGGGCAGATTATGTGAAGAAGATTCATGTGAAGACTAAAGAGTTGATTGAGAAGAAAGGCAAGAGCAATGCTGCAAGGATGAATAAGAAGCGCAAAGAGATGTTGTTCAAGCCTGGTGATTTGGTCTGGGTACATTTTCGCAAGGATAGATTCCCGAAGCTGAGAAAGTCTAAGTTGAAGCCTCGTGGTGATGGTCCTTACAAAGTGCTTGCCAAGATCAATGATAATGCATACTCGATAGATCTTCCAGAGGATGAGTTTGGTGTCAGTAATTCTTTCAATGTTGCTGATTTGACACCATATGACGGAGAAGACCTTGGAGCGTCGGGGTCGACGCCTTTTGAAGGGGGGAGATGATGAGGACATCCCTACCTCACTACTACCTCCGTCATTACCAACTGAAGATGAACCTGCTGTGAAGCTCAAGTCCAATGAAGTCAGGATTGGACCAATGACACGAGCTCGTGCGAAGCTACTTAAACAACAGGTGAACTTGTTTCTAAACGATACTTTGATTGATGAGAACTTTATACTGCCTAAGTCCTATTACTTATGTATCATCAGGTATCAAGAGGAGACGAGCATCGCACGAGGAGAGGAGCAGCTGGACATGAAGACGGACGTCAAGATGGCCGTGAAGCTGGACATGGAGCTGGACATGAAGATATCTCATGGACGCGCGAGGGAGGAGCGGGAGGCATGCGCGAGAGGAGAAGAAGAAGTCCAGGCCGGTCCGAACCCGGTCAGACCGGCCGACCGGCCACGGTCTGGCCGATCGGCGGTCGAAACCGGACGTCAACCGGAGGAAGCCCCTCGCCGGACGGAAACCGGAAACTTCGCAGTTTTCCGGTCCACAGCCCGGTTGACCGGACCACGACCGGACAGCCCGGTCCACAGCCCGGTTGACCGGACCACAACCGGACCGGCCGGTCCACAGCCCGGTCGACCGGACCCCAGACCGGATATGTCCGAGTCTGTCTCGACCGATCTATTCTGGGTCGGTGTTACTTGTATTTTTCGACCAGAACTCGTCCCGACGCCTATATAAGTGCCTTGGACGACCCCCTAGCTGCTTTAGACCACGTTTAAGATAAACCCTAGTTCTTAGTTGTTTGCTCTGCAAAACTATTGAATTCCCTACACCATATTGCTTGGATATTGTGTAGATCCTGTTTAAGTCTTGTGTGATCTGCTGTTCCATTGGGAATTAGACGGTTGCAACTTACCGCTTCGTGGTCGGCGGCTACGTGCGCAAGTGTGTGGAGTTGCGAATATCTTGCAGGGTTGAGAGCTGTTGCATTGGCGACAGGGACCAATCGAGAGATCTCGTTGCGTCATACAAGTTATCATCCACTTCATCGTCGTGTATCTCCGCTGCCATCACCCGTGATCATCATCACTACCGTTGCTTACTGAGAAGATCGGGCCACCCCATATCAATTTGTGTCCACCATATCTACCTACTATGTGGTATTTCCTGCCATTCCAAGTAAATACTTCATGTGCTACCTTTAAACAATTCAAAAGATATTATCTCTTATTTGTGTCAATGTTTTATAGCTCATGAGGAAGTATGTGGTGTTTTATCTTTCGATCTTGTCATTTACTTCTGACAGACTTTCAACAATGGACTAGTGGCTTCATCCGCTTATCCAATAATTTTGCAAAAAGAGCTGGCAACGGGGTTCCCAGCCCCAATTAATTAACCTTCATTAATAATTCTCTTCACGTGTTTTGCCCTGATCTATCAGTAAGCAACTTAATTTTGCAAATAGACACTCCTCCATGGTATGAGAAATGTTGGAAGGCACCCGAGGATTCGGTTAGCCATGGCTTGTGTAAGCAAAAGGTTGGGAGGAGTGTCATCTAATAAATAAAACTAAAGTACATGTGTAAACAAAAGAGAAGAGGGATGATCTACCTTGCTGGTAGAAATAACGTCCTTCATGGGAGCCGCTCTTGAAAGTCTGGTTGATAAGGAAGTTAGAGTACCCATTACCATTCGTTGACAACAACAAACACCTCTCAAAACTTTACTTTTATGCTCTCTATATGATTTCAAAACTTGAAAAGCTCTAGCACATGATTTTATCCCTGCTTCCCTCTGCGAAGGGCCATTCTTTTACTTTTATATTGAGTCAGTTTACCTACTTCCTTCCATCTTAGAAGCAAACACTTGTGTCAACTGTGCATTGATTCTTACATACTTGCTTATTTGCACTCATCATATTACTTTGTGTTGACAATTATCCATGAGATATGCATGTTGAAAGTTGAAAGCAACTGCTGAAACTTATATCTTCCTTTGTGTTGCTTCGATGCCTTTACTTTGAATGTATTGCTTTATGAGTTAACTCTTATGCAAGACTTTTGATGCTTGTCTTGAAAGTACTATTCATGAAAAGTTTTGCTATATGTTATCTATTTGTTAGCAAATATAGATCATTGCCTTGAGTCACTTCGTTCATCTCATATGTCTTGCAATAGTATGATTAAGATTATGTTGGTAGCATGTCACTTCAGAAATTATTCTTTTTATCGTTTACCTACTCGAGGGCGAGCAGGAACTAAGCTTGGGGATGCTTGATACGTCTCCAACGTATCCATAATTTCTGATGTTCCATGCTTGTTTTATGACAATACCTACATGTTTTGCTCACACTTTATAATGTTTTATTGCGTTTTCCGAAACTAACCTATTAACGAGATGCCGAAGGGCCAGTTGTGTTTCTTTGTTTTTGGTTCCAGAAAGGCTATTCGGGCAATATTCTCAAAATCGACGAAACGAAGACCCAACATCTTATTTTTCCGGAACCTTCCGTAAAGTCGAGAGGGACCGAGGGGATCCCTGGGGCCCCACACGTGGTGGCCGCGCGGGCTCCCCCCTGGCCGCGCCGGCCTAGTGTGAGGAGGCCCCGTGGCCCCTCCGACTCCGACTCTTCGCCTATTTAAGCCGTCCCGACCTAAAACATCGATACCGATTGACGAAACCCGAAAGACTCGGGCGCCGCCGCCATCGCGAAACTCCAATTCGGGGACAGAATCTGCCCGGCACCCGCCGGGACGGGGAAGTGCCCCGGAAGCCATCTCCATCGATGCCACCGCCTCCATCATGCTCCGTGAGTAGTTCCCCCATGGACTACGGGTTCTAGCTGTAGCTAGTTGGTATTCTCTCCCCATGTACTTCAATACAATGATCTAATGAGCTGCCTTACATGATTGAGATTCATCTGATGTAATCGGTGTTGTGTTTGTTGGGATCCGATGGATTGCTACATTATGATTAGTCTATCTATAAAGTTTGTGAAGTTATTGTTGCTGCAATCTTGTTGTGTTTAATGCTTGTCACTAGGGCCCGAGTGGCATGATCTTAGATTTAAGCTCTATAATTATTGCTTAGATTGTACCTACAAGTTGTTTGCACATGTCTATGTCCGGAACCCGAGGCCCCAGAGTGACAGAACTGGGATAACTGGAGGGGAAGGCTTAGATATGAGGATCACATGTTTTCACCAAGTGTTAATGCTTTGCTCCGGTGCTCTATTAAAAGGAGTACCTTAATTGCCAGTAGTTTCCCTAGAGGCCCGGCTGCCACCGGCTGGTTGGACAAAAGATGTTGTACAAGTTTCTCATTGTGAGCACGTATGACTATATATGGAAAACATGCCTACATGATTAATAATCTTGATGTTCTGTCTTAATGCTATTTCAATCCTATCAATTGCCTAACTGTAATTTGTTCACCCAACACTTGTTATTGGAGAGTTACCACTAGTGTAGATAGCTGGAACCCCGGTCCATCTCGCATCATTATATACTCGTTCTATTTGTCATTGGAAGTAGTATCAACTATTTTCTGGTGTCATTGCTCTCATATTATCTATCTGTGTTATCATTACGCTCTCATATTATCGCTGCTTTCACATCACCTCGTTACTAGTGCTTTTGTGCAGCTGAATTGACAACTCAGTTGTTAAGTCTTATAAGTATTCTTTACCTCCCTTGTGTCGAATCAATAAATTTGGGTTTTACTTCCCTCGAAGACTGTCGATCCCCTATACTTGTGGGTCATCACCTAGTTACCTTAGTGGTGTTCTTGCCTTAGTGGTGTGTTTCCTTGGTGGAGTGTGTTAGCCTCTTGTGGCGCATTAGCATCCTTGGTGGAGTTGGTTTCCTTGGTGGAGTGTGTTAGCCTCTTGTGGCTCATTAGCATCCTAGGTGGAGTGTGTTTCCTTGGTGGTGTGTGTTGCCTCTTGTGGCCTACTTGAGAGCCTCCGTGTTGTGGAGTTGCCTCAAGCTTGATACTTGGCGTTTGCCCAAGCTTGTACGGGTTCGGTGACCACCCTCAAGTGTCCCTTAGTGGATCGAGGCTTTCCTTTGGTGGAAAGGCTCGAGGAGAATACGGTGGGTTGGCTTCTTGGAGTGCCTCGTGCCTCCACACCGCTCCAACAGAGACGTAGCACCTTTTGTGGTGTGAACTTCGGGATACATCGTCGTCTCCTCGTGCACCGCTTACTTCTCAACCTGAGCTCCTTTACCTATACGCTTTACATTGTGATATCTATCATGCTTGATGCTATGCCTACCTTGTTATCACCTTGTTGCTCATCATGCTAGCATAGGTTGTTGGAGCACTTAGGCAAACCCCTAGTTGATAGGCTTTGAGCTAAACTAGTAAACACATGTGTAGTTTTATTCCGCCTAGTTTAGCTCTCAAGTAGAAGTTTTTATACACCGCCTATTCACCCCCTCTAGGCGACGTCCTAGTACATTCACTAGGACCTTATACCGGGCCTCACACGAAGGAAGTGTGGACGGGAAAGCTTCTCGGTTGGCACCAAGGTTAAGATCTCTTATGGGTAAAGCAACACAAGTCTGCAGAGTGTAACGAATCGTGATCTGTCACTCCCTGTTCCGGGTTATGGAACTGTTAACGCGGCCGGAAAGGAACTCCATGAAGTTCTAGACACCCAGCGAAGGCTGACGGACATAGCTCTTCTGAATAAAAGCAACCTTTTGAAGAAATGCTTATAAAAACATGCATTGGTATTTGACTTTCTGGTCTAATGTCGTAGCTAGTGCATTAAACACCTCTTTCCTATAATGAACTTGTTGAGTACGCTCGTACTCATACCTCTTATAATCACATGCTTAAATTGTTTGAATCATCTGGAAGAGGCCACTGAAGGACAAGAAGGAGCAGATGGGATCTGCTATGAAGAACCAGACCTCTCTGGAGGAGTAGAGGGGGTTGATTACTTGATCGTGTACGAAACCGGGGAGGTTCCATAAGAAGACCACGCTTAAGCAACAAGAGGGAGGTTCCATAAGAAGACCACGCTTAAGCAACAAGAGTAGTCGAGCAGCACGAACTCTATAGTATTTACCTGCTTGAGTAGAATAATGCTAAGCATGCTTAGACCTATATTGTATAAGTTAAGTAGGGTTCACCTAGAATCTCGGAGTTATCCTCTATGGACCCAGGAGGAGCTTCAATGTGATGTATATATATGGTTTGTAATCTTAAGAGACTGAAATAAAGACCAGCTATGCTTTTGTTGTACTACTTTGAGGGATGTAATATTTGCCGATTGTGGTATGCAAGGTCACCACATACTCCTAAGAAGGGAGCTTCTCCGCTGAGGATCCTGCCACAACCACAGCGCTGGGGGCGCTGGACATGGAGGTAGGGCCGCCTCCACCCTCCGGTGCCCACCCAAGCTAGGAGTCTGACCTAAGGATGACTTACCCATGGATACGGATACCCATGGGTTTCGCGCCCGTATGGACAGGGTATAGGCACGCTTTTATACCCATGGATAATACACATACCCTATCTTTTAAGTCATGGGTAGGGCACATGTATAGGCTTGTACCCATACCCTACCCATTTAAACTAATATGTGGACCTATGCAAGTAAATTTTCAAGTTGTTGAGTGCGTGAATCTATGTTAAGTTATCATCAATTATCAATATGTCACGTGAATCGTCTAATCTTGTTGACTTATGTGTTATGAGTATGTGATTATGAATTTTAAAGATTATTATCATATACTCAACCACCTGTTATTGAGTTGAGATAATTATTTTTTTGTTGCAAATGTGCTATCGCTAAATGTAAAATTATACTCCCTCCGTCCCGAATTAGGTGTCGTGGGCTAGTGTAAAGCCTTTTTTACATTTCGGCCCTTTTATTCCGTAAACGTCACCAACCCGTACTCCCGATGGAATCTTCCCCCAATCGATTCTTGCATCTTGGCGGGCGCCGGCGGACTCCCGCGCTCGCGACCGCAGCCTCCCGCCGGCGGACTCGCGCGGCCCTCACACCCTACCGCCGGCGTATTCCCGCGCCCCTCGCATCCTGACGCTGGTGGACTCTCGCGCCCCTCGCAGCCTGGCGCCGGCAGGCCTCTCGGTGGAGCTTGCAGCCTCGCGCTGGCGGACGGGCGGCCTCCTGCCCTCCATGCCGGCGACCTCTCGCGCCTCGCGCCGGATGCCAGCGGCCTCCCGCGATCCGCGGCCGCTGCTGGAGCCGCCTCGCGCCGCAGGCCAGCGGCCTCCCGCGATCCACGGCCGCTGCTGGAGCCGCCTCGCGCCGCTGCTGCTGGAAGCTGTTGTCCGCCGCTACTGGAGCTCCGCTCTCTCCGCCGCTGGAGCTCGAGGAGGACGAAGCTGCTGGAGCCGCTGCTGGAACCCGGTGTCCGCCGCTGCTGGAGCTCCCCTTTCACCGCCGCTGGAGCTCGAGGAGGACTGCCCCGAAGCTGCTGGAGTAGAGGGGCACGGCGGTGTTGGGGGACTGTTTCAAGTCGGCGATCTTGCCTTCGAAGACCAGCACGTAGCTGCAGCGTACGTCACATCCAAGGAGAGCCGGAGTTAACAACCTGCAGATGTTGGATTGTACAAATTAGTTTGTCTCTTCAGTTTCATTGTATGGGTTCAACTTCAGTTTCATTTTAATGTAAAGGAATACTGTTTAATCAGAGTATCGAGCAAGTAACTTGCTGTAAACATTCATAGAGACCGAGCATTTCTTTCATTCGCTCAATTACAGTAGCACAGTGGGATGGAGTATGATCTTTGATTATGATTGTAAGCTCAATTACAGTAGCACAGTAGAAAAGTCTCTTTGGTTTTTTCCCTGGAGTACACTGTATTGTCATCAATTCAGGTTTCAGACATAAACTGTTCCCATATGCTTTCCCTGGTTCTTTTCTTGCTAAGATAAAACAAGCAACTAAAACATGTCACATTTGCTTTGTAGGTTTGGGTCTATTTGGGCCAGTATCTCCAACTATCTCCAACTGTATGTCTACCTTGAGGTTCACACTTACACACAAATTAAGCTGTATCTTCCTGGAGTATGATGATTACTGGGATGGTTGTGATGATTACTCACTTTTAATGTATGCTATCAGCTCAATCAAAATTACTGGAGAAAAAGGCCTAAAATTAAAATGAGAATTCAGAGATAACCAGCAATTCAATTGCATTGCTCCTGTCGGAGTAATGTAAACTAGGGAGTAGTTCATAAGAGAGTCGACACTTCACTGAGATAAACAGAGATTAAAATCAACACATACAGTAGTCCTAGTTTGCATCATATTTCAAGGTTGAGTTCCAGAGTTATAACCTCAACAATCAGTAATCTTACAAGGAGTACAACCATGCTGCTGCTGGTGGATTAATTAGCAACTCTGAAAATGCTAACTCTGAAAATTAGCAGCTGTTTCATGAGTGGTAAGAGCTGGAATGACCATGCTAATCCCGGTTAGCAATTAGCAATAAGCAAAAGGAGATACAGTACACTAATCAAGCAATCAGCCGTAACCATGGCATACTTCAATCATTGACAAGCATGAACAAGAGCAAAGTATGGACAAGAGCAAAGCAGCCGTAACCATGGAGGAGTAGCATACCTGCTCCAGCACTGGGGCTGCTTCTCGTAGTTGACGTACGTGACGGAGACGACGAATTGGTCAGCAGCTGCTCCCCATCGCCAGAAGCCGTCGCCAGCAGCTGCTCACCGTCTACCATTAGCCGTCCCCAGCAGCTGCTCACCGTCGCCAGCAGCCGGTACCCGTCGCCAGCAGCAGATCCCCGTCGTCAGCAGCCTATTCCATCCACAAGAACCGCAGATCTAGCAGCGCCGCCGCAAATCCGGCCGCCGGGGTGGGGAAAAATGAAAGCTTGGAGCAGGAGGGCACGCGAGGGGAAGAGGGAGGCGGCGAGGACGCGGGCGAGGTGGAGGGATGCGGCAGCACGCCGAGGTAGAAGAAAGGCGGCGGCTTGGCGCGCAAGAGGAAGAGGGAGGTGGTGGAGCTAGGCGGCCGCCGGCGTCAGGTGGCGGTCGGCGTCCGCGTCCGCGTCGCGAGAGCTCGAAGAGACGGCGTGGGCGACGAAGTGAGCCGCGGAGGGACCGGGAATTCTGTCGGAAATTAGTGAGGGTCGTTTTGCAAAAAAACCAGTCCGACACCTAATTCGGGACGGAGGGAGTATGTAAAATTATGAATAACTTGTGTAATATTTGACCTACCCGTTTGGTACCTAATGGTTACGGGTATTCATCGGGTGTACATGTAGAGTTTCATATCAAGTAGGGTATATGTTGAACTTTCTACCTATTAGCTATATGGATATGGGTGTGATATTGGTCTACCTGCTCATTGCCATCCTTGATCTAGGAGAGTCCTAGAGACGGTATGAGTCGGTCGGTGGCCTCCCACACCTCCCGCACGCCGCGTCCTGCCACTTGACGCCTTTTTGACCTTCGGAGCGCGTCTCCACTTTTGTTTCGTTCGGTGCCGCGCCACTGCCAACCTCCGGTCCAGGTCCAAAGTCAAGCGCCTGCCCTGCCGTGGCTGCACGTTGGCTCCATCCCCCACCCCGTTTCCCACCATCCACGCCTCCCTCCCTCCCGGCACCAACTCTGCTAGCTCCTCCTCCCGCCCGGCGACTCGCCTTGGACCTGGACGACGACCCACTTCCGCCTTGGACCTGGACGACGACCCACTTCCGCGATGCTCCTCGCAACTAGTAAAAGCTCGATCGTCATCACGTTTCCACCAGTCCAACGCTCAACCGCTGCTGCACGCAGCAAAACGCTATTCCTCGATCGACTCCATCAATCTATCTACCTTTCTGTCCTCTAATTTAGCTGCCAACTACCACTTCCACCATACTGTTGTAATATTCGCGGAAGATTTCGTCCGCGCGCGTCGATCTCGTCTCCATCGTCGCGTGCTAGCTCTGTGCAGCAGCCCATATCGAAGACCACCACCTCCAGGAATCGGGAATCCTTTGAAAACTTCTTCGCGCATCGATCGTACGTACGTCGCCACGGGCGTACGTGTACGTACAAACAAATGGTTTCGCCTGCTATCGCACGTAGGTACGGTACCGGGCAAAAACAGGCCGTGTTTCTTTTTCTGAATTTCTTTGGATCGCTTCACAAAAATAGACTTGAACCGGTCAGTCAAGTCTCGAGAACAAGTAACTAACAAGTGGTTGGATCGTTACTATGAGCACGATGACACCATCAACCCACCCATCAGGGATTAAATTACAGGTTTGACACTTTGGTACTTCATAACAGTGCAAGGCGTTTACCTCAATACCCGTTCAAAATGCTCATAGGGTGGGTGTATGCAGTTATTTACAAGTATCCACGTCTATTAGTGTTGTTCAAAAAAAAAAAACGTCTATTAGTGTGTTTCTAAAAATAAGAAGCCTTGTGATCGAGCAATCAAGCTGTTCCTAGCCTCTTGTAGTTAACTTGTCGCCATCATCCAACGATAACTGTTGGAATAACTAGAATTCTTGCCGGTTGACTTGTCCATTATTTTGTTCCTTCTGCTTTCTTCGTACAAAATATATAGGTCGTCCTTTTTATGATATGGTTAAGTAACAGCTTAGCATACACGGCACCAGCTTTGTAGATAAGCAACGTCTTTTGGCAGTTCATGGATATACACACCAACTAAACTAAGCTACATTTATATATGACACATGGAGTTTCTTACTATTAGGTGCATATGCTTTTTTATTTAAAATGCATTTTAAATATACTAAAAATGCCCAAATATTGTACTTATGTCCACATTGCATGTGATCATGGAGTAGTTTCAAGAAAACCGAATTTTCATGTGGCTTGTGCAAAAGGAAAAGGAAAATTTGGTGCTAAAATAAGGCTTTTTCAGTTGTATTTTTCTGTTTAAAAAAAAGGCAATACAAGGTTTTTTTACGAAACTTTAAGCGAGTAACTATAATGTGGACATATACGGGTTAATTTTTTTAACATTTTGAAATGGGGTTTTTGAAAAAAAAGGTAAAAGGAGCATATTGCACATGGATAAAAGTTCCATTTCCGCTATGTATCTGGCTTTCAAATACTTGCCTCAGTAGTACCTTACAAATGCAAGTTCACGGACCACGGTACATGGCTATCGCTACTATCACGTGAGTTAGACCCCTAAACTTTCACAAGGGATTCATCCTAGAAGCTAGAAGTACCAGCAGTGAGAATATTTAGCAGTTGGCAACAAAACTCTAATATTGAGTAGTGATGCAAGATCAACTCACATCATTCTTTTCCCACAACGTGGGATTAATTTAATCATTTTTTCCTCCAAGGTTTCCAAAGAAGAATGGACCTACCAGTGCCTTCCTCATGGAGTAACCACGAAGGTTCCCAAAGTCCACTTCGCCTTAAAATAACAACATAGCGTTTACGTTTGTTTCAGATATATTTTTTCAGAATATTTTGCTCGATATTAGTGCTTTCTGGCGGACCTGAAGCCTTCAACTCCTCACTAAAAAAAGTTGTTGTCCATTTGTGTCTCTTGTTTACGCTGCGTTTGTTAGCAAAGTATTTGTAGAGTATTCTACAAATAGCAAGCTTCTTAAAATATTTTGGTTTTAAATAGATTGAGGTGTTTGTCTACAACACAAAACCACAGTTTGGATACTTCAGTATTCCCAAAACTGCAGAATTTTTTCTTGGTGTTTGCTCCGGTACAACCCTCTTTTCCTAAACTAAGACACATCAAAAGCTGATATCATCCCATACCCTTTTGTAATTAAACTTATGAAGTGGTACGGAACGATCTTAGCCCTCCATAGGTTTTAGTTTGGGGGAGAGGAGATCGTATTCTCAGTATTAAGAAATGAAGTTCAAACCTCTTTTTTTTTCAACACTAAGATTTGGTAGAAAAACAAACTTCTCACCTCTCTCGCCGTTCACTGCTCTTATGGTTGTCGTTGTATCGCATTGTATCTGTGCCGGAGGCTAGCTTGTAACGAGAATTAAACATACTCCGCAACAAGGCATAAAAACAACGATTGAAGTGGACCATGTAGCAGTTTCTCAGATGTCTACACGGTTGAAGGATACGTCGATAGATTTTATTATCCAACATTGGTGGCAACATAATCTCATAATTCGGCCTCCATCATTTTAGGAGACGATACAATTTTATTTTGATTATGTGTATCGTACCATGTTTTTTTTACTTGTACTTTGGATCTCGAACGATTATGTGCATCCTAGCTATGCAGAGGTCGAATGTAAATTATGTAATGCTTAATTTTTTAAGTAATAAAATACCCTAGCAGTTGCTCAATCGCGGAAAAACAAGAACATAAACCTGGCAAGGCCTTCCTAGTTAGTTAAGGAAATGAAAATCATGCTCACTAGATTTGAAGGCTTGGAAAGTGAAGGTAGAGAGCTCATTTTCGAATGAAGATGCTTGGCGGGGACGTGCCCATTACTTCACTAATCAGAAGTAGGAGTAACCAAACAAGTGCAAAGTATCTACAATAGTTCAAAATATTATGGAATGTCAAAACCGAAATATCTACTTTCTACATGGTAAAGTACTTTAGTATTAGAGTACTTTGGTTTTTAAATTACTTTGCTACCAAACATAGCCTTATTGAGACATTTCCATGAAAAAACCTCGGGATGTACATAAGAGGTACAAGCGTACCGGCGGCGTGCGAACCTCTCATCCGTCCAACATATGTCTTGACAAGCAAGCCAGATGAGCAACCTCACTTTAGGTGGAACCTACGACTTCTAGTTCATCTTCCATGACCCCAACACTAACAACCATTGGAAGAGGGCATAGTAGCCGGACTTGGAGGAATATTGGTCATCAGTCGTCCATCGCTAGACAAGCTTATCTGACTCATCCGCCAACTGCACCCTCTAGAACTTGAACCATATCTGAACGTACTACCAGAGTGCAAGCAAGGGGGCTCACAACCCCTTAATGTCTCTGATCCAGTTTCGTTCAGTAAATCCAGCGCTACTTCCCCTATCGACTTTCCATCTAATCACATGTCCTCCCAAAATAGAGCGGACGATCCATCACCCAGCACCATCACGGTGGAGGCGAAGAAGATGCCACGCTCGCTCCTAGAGAACGACACATCCAACCCACCCTAAAATCGTAAGGGATATGTATGCATCCTCCACAACCAACGAGTCATGTGGACGTGCGAGTTCTGGTACACCAAGACCGCCACATCACAACGGCATGCGCACCGTGTCCCAGTTTAAATGGCAATGCCCACACTAACATCCTTCATGCCCACCCATAGAAGTCCTCGCAAAATTTTATACACTTGCTTAAGGGCCTTCTTGTTTAGAGAAATCACCATAAGTTGGTGAAAAGGGATTGCAGCGAGCACCAAGCGAATGAGAGTAAGTTGTCCAGCTTTAGGCATCATGGGTGCATTCGACATCAGCAACTTATGCCCAATCCAATCGATCACCGGTTGGACTGCATCATCCTTGAGCCGACTAATAGCTAGGGGTATGCCCAACTACTTGACGGGGGTAGAGTGCCAAATGGCACTCCATAATAGTCGTTGCACCCGCGGCTACTTCCTCCGAGCATGCAATAGGGTATACCGAGCATTTCGCGAAGTTGGTGCGCAATCAAGAGGCTTCGCCAAAAACCTCGAGGCTGCCACAAACCGCGGACAGATCCGCCTCATCCGGGTGGTAGAAGATCACCATATCTTCTGCGTAGAGCGAGATCGAAGTCGTTAGCTCCTGGCGGGGGTGCTTTAGCATGCCCAACTCCCTGTCATTCGCCATCACCCTTGCTATCTTCGCCCTAATACATTGTCCTCCTCCTTGCTTGTGATCCATGTACCCGGAACTATTCACCACATTAAGTCTCACACACCATCTTCATCTCGTTGCGGCGGGGCATGTTTTAGGGTCTTTTTGTTGTGGCTTTTTTTAGCTTTTTGGCTTTGGCAAAAGCCAAAAAAAAAAAGCACCTAAATAGGTGCTTTTTTGGCTTTTGGATTTTGGAAGCCCAAGGGCCCTTAGCATAGTTGCACAAATGAGTTGCCAGAATAACATACTACACATCTTCAAAAAAAAAATAACATACTACAATACCTTATTTGGAGGTTGCATATTTCGATATTGTTACCAATATGTGTTGGTTTAGTTTGGATGCATGGGCACCTACTAGTCAATTTCCAAAATGAGGAAAAAAGAGCTTACTAGTCGGTCAATTGCATAAGTTGGGAATATGGATTGATCATCGATTCCATGGCCAACCGAATAAAAACAGATAGAAATGTCGATGATCAACCCCCAAACACGAGCGCACGCGTCGACCTGATGCCAGTAGGCCCCACCAACCCCCCGACCCGACGAGTCAGTATCCGTCGGCGTCAACCCCCGGCCGGGGAGGCCTGACACCGATAAATACCCCGGAATCGGGGGAGATGGTGCTCGCCATCGTCCTCTCCTCTCCTCGGCACCACCCAGCCTTCCTTCGTCGGACCGCGCCAACCACCTCCACTCCGCCACCCACCCTCCGCAAATCCCCGACCACGCACGTACACTGCCCAAGCCCAGCAAGCAAAACCCAGCCGCCAACCCAAAGCGAAACCGAAATCGACGAGCACCAGCACAAGCAGGGGCGGATCGCGCCGCCATGCCGCTCGGCGACCCCGCCCACGGCCCGGAGCTACAGGTACGCACGCGCGCGCGCTCCTCCAATCCGGCCGCGCTAGTTCGGGGGGCGGCGGGTTTCGGCCGCCCGGCGCCCGAATTCCGCCCTGCCCCGCCGCAATTTGCTCCGGGGAGCCGGCTGCATGTCTCGCTCCCGCTCCGAATCCGGACATTCTGCGCAGCGAAACTCTGAATTCGGACACGCTGTGGTTGCTCGTTCTGACGAATGCCTGGTTTCTCTGTTTCAGGAGCAGCTGTCCCCGTCCCCGGAGGCAGTCGCCCAGTCCGCGCAGCCGGAATCCAGGCTCCGGAGCCTCAACCCGGGGCCGATACCCATCACGGCCGCCCCGACCTCCAGATCGCTGCTCGACAAGGTACGTTCCTCACTACGTCTTCCCTTAGGCCGCCGTTGGTAGAGATACATGCGTGTCACTTTCTCAGTCATCTCCTAGGCATGTTCGTCCTGCTCCTGCCCCCGTTGCGTTGCGTGCCTAATAGTCCTGGCCAAGCATCTCTAACCGACCAGAGTGCAGACCAAGGCTTCGCACGTTTTTTGTTTGTTTTGCAGCCACCTAACTTTCGTTTGTAGTATCTTGCAGTTAGGAGGAGGTTTGAATTCCAGTGGACATTAGTTTACTCTCTCTCAATAGAATATGTGCCAGTGGACATTCGACCTCCTTTTTCCCCATTTCCCTGTCGATTCACCACTTCTGACCTGACCTGGATCATCATGGATTGATAAATTATAAGCAAACATTTCACCTTACATGCATTTCCAAATTTAACATGTGATGCTTTGGGGAATTACTGAACTGCTGATCATATGTTTCCCTATGACTAAACGGAAATCTCCAACAAGTAACCACTGACTTGACTGCGTAATTCATCTTTAGCTTTAAGGTTAAACACCTGCTTCATGTAAAAAACTGAATCCAGTGGGTGATCGGTTACGGAGATTACCATTCACGAGTTTATATGTCCGTAAGCGCTTATAAGTTGACTTGGTCTTGGACTGAAAAGGTTTGAAGTCCCTTGTCAAAGGAAAAGGGAATATGCGAGACAGTTTGACTTTGTTGCCTCATCAGATTTGCAATTGTCTTATTGACAGCCCTTCTCTGCATTGCAGGTTTCAGATCAAAGAGATGTCATAGCCTCACATCAAAGTGAAAATGGCACCATCTCTACAGTTAGCTCTACTGTTAGTTCAGTCGAATCGGAGAGAGCAACTTATGAATTCCTTGCTCAAACGCCTATCAAGTCAACTGATGCGCACCTTGTGGAGTTTTCAGAGGCTATGAGAAGTAAGGAGACACAAACTTTTGATGACCTGGCCTGAATCCTATCATATACAGTAACACTTATATGTTCTCCTTTCTACCTGCACTCCAAATAACGAACGGTATGACTCTCACAATTTGAAGCTGTTGCGAAGGCATTGCGACAAGTTGCCGAAGGGAAAGCTGCTGCTCAAGCGGAGGCGGCAGAATGGAAACGCAAATATGAGTTAGAGACGGCGCAAAAGCAACAAAGTAAAATGAAAGGTTCGTTTTATGCATTTCCAGTTGATGCCTTTTAGCTTTAACAGACAATATTATCCATTGTGCTGAGAGGTAGTGATTGAACTGTCGTACTACTTCAGGTCACAAAACAAATACTTTCCGAATTCTCCGTGATCCAAAATTTTACCGTTGGTATGTATCATGTGTTTATGGAAGGAAGTTTTGCTTATGGAAATACCATAATATTCTAGATGTTCACGCGTTGATTGATGGCCATAGTTACTTAGATTCAACAGCACAAGGAAGCTGTAACACCCTGGCACAAAATAAGGTGGCTTGTGTGTCCCTGTGCGATAGTGATTGTTGATTTGTCTCACATTAGAGGTTTAAAGTTATAAAATTATTGTACAATGTATAGCAACCATGGTTTGATCATCTAAGGCGTGGCAAGGGTGAAATCCTAAGCATAGTTCTGCATCTGTTCACATGACTACACAAGGAAGGTTTTATGATGTTTTTGAGTCATGGATCATTACAGCAGGCTTCCCTTGGTCACACTTGTTATTTGTCCAAGGGGAATATCCATATCATTGGATGGATCCTGAAATGGCTAATCCATATATCTTACACAGTTACACTGGAATACATTCTGATGTGTTCCAATGAATTGGAGCATAACCCCTGAGAAAAATCTAACTGGACTGCTACCTTGTGCAGATTGTGGCAGTTGCACCGATGATAACCTAGAGAAACTGGCCAGACAAATAACACTTGAGACACCTGCATCTGATCAAACAGCATGTTGTGGAAACCATGAGATATGTTCACACGAGGTTCTCCGGGACGAAGTTCCTGGATCTAGCCGAAGATCTAGTCACAAGATGGTGGGAAGAAAAGCATCATTTAAACTTTCATGGGGATGCAATGGCAACAAAAACGGCCAGCACAAGCATGACTTTGTTTCCTTTGAAAAAGGAGACATTACAACAGCAGAGCGCAGTAATAAACAGGTTGAGATTCTCCTTCTGTTTGTTTCATTTTGAAATAATAGATTGTGCCCATTAAATTAGAGTACCTGGAATCACTTGACCAAAATACTGTCATTTTTCTCCATGTCTCTTTCCTTAACAACGGATACCTTGGTTTCAGATCTTACTGAAGTGGGAATCCCAGCCGCAAACAGTTCTTTTCATAACCAAACCTAACTCCAACTCAGTTCGTGTTCTTTGTGCTGAAATGGTCAGGTGCGTTCTCTTCTATCTTGGAGTAATGGTTGATAGTCTTACTTCATGTTTATGTGAACCTTCTCTGTGAACATATTCAAGAAGAAAATATTTTACATATTTCTGTGAACATGCTTCATGTTTATGTGATAACATGAAGAATTTGTCTTCAGTTATACATTTTACTTAACCAAATTATCCTGTTATGACTGATGCAAACACTGCTTACATAGGATACATGCCATCATGCTTGTATATTTATGCTTGCACCACTAAGAAAAGTGCCAATAATTTTGTTGTAGATGGCTTAAAGAGAACAAAAATATTAATGTCTTGGTGGAGCCATGGGTTAGCAAGGAACTCCTAACACAAGATACCGACCGCAACTTGGTGCAAACATGGGATAATGGTAAGAGAATTATTCTATTCATTTAATGTAGCTCATTCATGCTGCTCCAGATTTTTTCATTCCAGAACATTAGTTTATAATTAAGATTTTTACTATTTCATCTATGGACTAGAGTTTTTTCTGTTTCTGAGATTCTTATGAAGGAAGAATGGTCCTGATAAGTGAGTCAACCCAAATAATGTTCCTTTACTAGACATCCAGATAATGTAAATTATTATTGGCTAAAACTGAACACAGTATTAAATCAGTGTTTTTAGATCAAAAGATAAATAATGTTTTGTTTGAGTAATGTGCAACCACATGGGCTGCAGAATAGCTGTAAGTTGTAATCACTAATACCTTAATTTTAGTTGTAGATTTAGGACAAACCCACCTTTCCATTCATGACTTTATTTGCCTTTTTTTGTACGTTGGTATGTTCATCTCTTGAGTTATATTAGTCTGACAGATCTTTCTATTAAGTAATTTATTCAGTCAAGCAACCCCCATTCTCTCCAACTAATTAGAAAATTCTGATAGATGAGGAAACAAAGATGTTGCACACAAAGGTCGATCTCGTTGTAACTCTTGGCGGTGATGGAACTGTCTTATGGGTAAGTAAGCCCAGTTATTTGATCCATTTTGTAAAAAGCTTCCTTGAAATTTTTTGTATAGACCAACCATTTGTACATTTTTATGTTCTGGCCACCTTTAGTTATACATTTGTCTATAATGGCTAAACTACTTATTTTGATATTACTACACCAGCTATTAATAGTTCTCTGAGTCTGCTATTGCCTCCCTGGTCAGGCATTACAGAGCTTTAGCCTCCTGTCATCATTTCCTCAATATGCAAAGCCTTAAGGGGATCATGTGGACTTAGTATTTTCTTGAATGTCGACATGCATATTTGATCAATATGTGTGGTTTATGTGGCAACATTTGCGAACTGCTGAAGTAGAACGTCTATAGATCTCTCCAGTACTAGTTCCGGGAGTTACTGCATCAAAATGGGAAGTAGAACGCCTATAGATCTCTTCAGTACTAGTTCTAATACAATTTGCTGTGAGAACCAACTACGTGATAGGTATTGCTTTGCAGGTTCATAAATTAGATGCTTAGTTCATGTTTGCGTGCTCTTTTGTTCGAGAGAAATATATTTTGCATGCTATTTCAAGTACTGGCATTTTTTGTTCAAGAGGGACCAATTGCTTGCCATATTCTGGTTTTGATTTGTTATTTCACGTAAGACTTAGTTTGGTTCAATTTATGCTGGACTGCTACTGAAACTAGTTATTGATTTAACCTCTCATAACAGGCTGCATCATTGTTCAAGGGACCTGTACCTCCGGTTGTTGCCTTCGCCATGGGGTCACTGGGTTTCATGACACCTTTCCGTATCCTTTATTATCAATGATAGTGTGCTAGATATGCTGCTGATATTTAATGGTTCTTGATGTTTTTGGGTATTCCAACCTACATTTCGGTAATGCTAGATTTTAATTGGTTCAAAATCTTATACTGCTAGCAGACAAATCACACATGAAGCTTTCTACTGTCCTGTTGGTAGGTTCACATATAAGTTGTCCTTAACCTTTTTTCAGCAAGCGAGCAATACCGTGATTGCTTGGACAATGTTCTGAAGGGACCTTTTAGCATAACACTGAGAAACCGTCTTCAGTGTCATGTAATCCGTGATGCAGCGAAGGATGAACTCGAGACCGAGGAGCCAATCCTAGTATTGAACGAAGTTACAATTGACCGTGGAATATCATCTTACCTTACCTACCTGGAGTGCTACTGTGACAGTTCATTTGTTACATGTGTACAAGGGGATGGGCTCATCATATCAACGACATCAGGAAGCACAGCATATTCACTAGCAGCCGGAGGATCCATGGTTCATCCACAGGTATGCCCTACTTTGTCTTTCACACCCTGATTTTCAACCTTGTGTTTGGATTTTTGCAGTTAGTCATGAGATTATCTTTCTTACCTGGGACTAAAATAATCATGTTATACTATTAAAAGTTTAGATCATTTGTGGTAGAGACCAGAGTATTCTCTTGGTCACCGATTCCATATTGATAAATACCTTAAGAAACTTAAGCTGATACCTGTAATTCCACATGTACTGTCTATAGCATAAATCCTTGTCAGATAGACAAGCTCCCTCCTGCATTCAATGTGCTGACAGAAATTCGTCAGCATCGAAGAAGCAAATTCTCAGGTGTAGCCTAATAATTATCCAACCAAACTTTTAATCCGGAGTAGTTAAAGAGATGTTTCCCTTTTCAAATTGATGTTAGTCAGCACAGTAAAGAGGCCTGCAACTTTGTTGTCACGCGTACTCTTCACTGTTAACCTCTCTCCAAAGTGGCTTTCGAGGGCTTGTTGACAAGCAACAAGTGCAGTTACAGTCTTATTTTCCTGGGCTCTGTGTCTTTGCACTGTTAACCGCTCGGTCTTTGAGGGCTTTGTGACAAGCAACAGGTGCAGTTACTATCTTGTTTTCTACGTACCTATCACAGACTCGCTGCACACTGCCCTCAGATCCAGAGCCGCTGTCCCCCCCAACAAGCCTTGCTGTTTTCTCCGTTCCAGCACGATGCCTCCAATGCTATCTTGGTCTCTAACGCCTGATTCTACATGATGCATGCAGGTCCCCGGGATCCTTTTCACGCCGATCTGTCCCCACTCCTTATCGTTCCGGCCGTTGATACTGCCCGAGTATGTGACTCTCCGCATACAAGTGCCATACAACAGCCGGGGGCACGCCTGGGCATCTTTCGACGGGAAGGACCGGAAGCAGCTGGCCCCCGGCGACGCCCTCATCTGCAGCATCTCCCCTTGGCCCGTTCCGACGGCCTGCCTCGTCGACTCGACCACCGATTTCCTCCGCAGCATCCACGAGGGCCTCCACTGGAACCTCAGGAAGACGCAAGGGCCGCTCGACGGCTCTGCGTGATTGCTACATGGGTGATGATGCGTTTGAGCTTGGCAAAGCAAGGCGCCATGGATTTGTTGTCTGAAGAAATGGTTTCCTCCAAAGCCACGCTAACTACACCGAGATGATAAGTGTACCTATGAGAGTCTGTCCTGGATACAGGCCTCCTTTACTGTTGATTCTATACGTATAGAAGTTTGCGCTTAGAAATTGGAGCTAGTGCAGTGCAATAGTGCATAATCCATGTATAGTGGCCATGGGTGAGCACAGGTTTCTTGGACTTGATGCGATGTATAACAGCACAAGTGGCAAGCGATCTGCTGATCTGGGCATAGTGTGGGAGAGCAGACATGGGTGGCAGCAAACTGCCAAGAACTCGAAATTGTAGAACACACGGCATGTATAGTTGCAGTGCACCCCCATGATTTGAATGAAGTCATATACCTCAGTGAAGAAATAACACTCATTGCTACTTGGTTACAGTCTGCATTTGTGCGATCAGGCGGTTGAAGGCATACAGGTAAGTAAATCTCAGTCTCTGTAGGTCTTATCAGATACGTCTGCCTCTTGGTTGCATGCATATGAATCTCAATGTTTCAAAATTCAAACCATGAGAGTCAGTCTAGGACCCGCCAGTATCATCATGATTCTTTTGTAGTATCAGCAGAGTAAAACTGGTAGGAGTGATTAGCAAGGGCATAGGCCAAAGACAGTATGTATAGTATCATGGTCTTCTCAATTTAATAACAACCTAACATAAGAAAGACACAACTAAGATCAGGACTAGCTTTAGCTTACCAATCATGTCAAAACCTTGTACTACTAATATACTCTGAATTATTGTCAAAAAAAAAACTCTGAATTGCCCTGCGTGGCACTCTGAGCTACAGTAGTTTATATACAAAGTGAATGTGTAAAAGCTGCTGACCCATGATTTGGTAATTATTCCACCCACCGCTAGCACCGGTAGATAAGTTTGCACTTTGCAGCAGAGAGACAGTAACAGTGCCTCAATTGCCGCGCGGCGATGTCGTCGTGTTCCCGGCTTCAACCCGGGCGGCAGCGAGAACGTGAAGTCTTTTGTTGCTTTCCATGCGTCCAACCTACCCCCCACCCTCGTGCTCACGGGCGCCAATCCATCCACCATGCTCAAACCAAAACCTCCCAGCTCGATACCCCCACTACCGATCTAAGTTAAGATCCATCGCCACCTCCATTATCCATATCAGTCCACCTCCAACCCATCGCGGAGCAGAGACATTCTGTACGCGGCGGCAGAAAATGGCGGCTCCTACCAGTGTGCTCCTGCTGCTGCTACTGTTCTTGGTTGACATGCACTCGGCGGCGGCCGAAATGCCGATGCCGGTGAACGAGGAGGTGCTTGGGCTGGTGGTGTTCCGGTCGGCGCTCACCGACCCCTCCGGCGCGCTCTCCACCTGGGCCGAGTCCGACGCCACGCCCTGCGGCTGGGCGCACGTCGAGTGCGATCCGGCCACCTCTCGCGTCCTGCGCCTCGCCCTCGACGGTCTCGGGCTCTCCTCCACCTCCGGCCTGCCCCGCGGCCTCGACCGGCTCCCGGCGCTCCAGTCACTCTCCCTTGCCAACAACAAACTCTCCGGCGCACTCCGCCCGGGCCTCTCCCTCCTCCCATCGCTCCGGTCCCTCGACCTCTCCCACAACGCGCTCTCCGGCGCCCTCCCCGACGACCTCCCCATCTTCCCCTCCCTCCGCTACCTCGATCTTTCATCCAACGCATTCTCCGGCAACCTTCCAACATTCCCGCCCACCCTCCGTTTCCTCGTGCTCTCCGGCAACCAGCTCTCTGGCGACATACCAAATGCGCTGCCCAACAGCCCCCTCCTTCTCCACCTCAACATGTCCAACAACCAGCTCTCCGGCACGCCGGACTTCGCCACTGCGGTCTGGCCACTCTCACGCCTCCGCACGCTCGACCTGTCCAGGAACCGCCTCTCCGGCTCCATCGCCGCCGGCATCAGCGACCTCCACAACCTCAAGACGCTCGACCTCAGCGGCAACCGCTTCACCGGCAACTTCCCCGAGGACATCGGCATGTGCCCGCACCTCAGCGTCATCGACGTCAGCAACAACGCCTTCGACGGCGAGCTGCCCGCATCCATCGCGCGCCTCGCCTCCCTGGTGCGCCTCTCAGCGTCCAGCAACAGGCTCTCGGGCGAGGTGCCCGCGTGGCTCGGCGACCTGGCCGCGCTGCAGCGGCTCGACCTCTCCGACAACGTGCTCACCGGCGCCCTCCCTGACTCGCTCGGCGAGCTCAAGGACCTCAGCTACCTCAGCCTGTCAAAGAACCAGCTCGCCGGCAACATCCCGGCCGCAATGTCCGGCTGCACCAGGCTCGCCGAGCTGCACCTGAGGGGCAACAGGCTCAGCGGCAGCATCCCCGATGCGCTGTTCGACGTCGGGCTCGAGACGGTCGACATGTCGTCCAACGCGCTCTCCGGCGTGATGCCGTCGGGGTCGACCAGGCTTGCGGAGACGCTGCAGTGGCTCGACCTCTCCGGCAACCAGCTCACCGGCAGCATCCCGGCTGAGATGGCGCTCTTCTTCAGCCTCCGGTACCTCAACGTCTCACGCAACGAGCTCCACACGCAGCTTCCGCCGGAGCTCGGGCTGCTTCGCAACCTGACGGTGCTCGACCTCCGCAGCAGCGGCCTCTACGGTCCGGTGCCTGCCGACCTGTGCGAGTCCGGTAGCCTCGCCGTGCTCCAGCTCGACGGCAACGCCCTCGCTGGCACCATCCCCGACACCATCGCGAAGTGCTCCTCTCTCTACCTACTGTGAGTGGGCCCAAAATTCGAACACACTTTGTAAATTTTCTACACTCATTTTGACAAATGGTTTTTCTGTCCTGGGGCAGGAGCTTGGGCCACAACGATCTGACGGGGCCGATACCAGCGAGCATGGCGGAGCTGAAGAAGCTGGAGATTCTGCGGCTGGAGTACAACCATCTGACCGGCGAGATACCGCAGCAGCTGGGCGGGCTGCAGAGCCTCCTGGCGGTGAACATCTCGCACAACCGGCTCGTTGGAAGGCTGCCGGCGTCGGGCGTGTTCCAGAGCCTGGACGCGAGCGCGCTGGAGGGCAACCTGGGCGTGTGCAGCCCGCTGGTGACCGAGCCGTGCCGGATGAACGTGCCCAAGCCGCTGGTGCTCGACCCCAACGAGTACACGCACGGCAACAGCAACAACGGCGACGTCGCGGAGAACGGTGGTGGTGGCCGCAGCGGCGAGGACGTGCCGAGGAAACGGAGGTTCCTGAGCGTGTCCGCGATGGTGGCCATCTGCGCGGCGCTGTCCATCGCCCTTGGGGTCTTGGTGATCACCCTGCTCAATGTGTCGTCGCGGCGGAGGAGGTCGGGTGGTGTCGGCGCCGACGAGTTCCAGGAGAAGGAGCTGGTGGAGCTGGAGAGCATCGTGTCCGGCAGCAGCAGCTCGACCAAGTCGAGGAAACTCGCCACCGGGAAGATGGTGACGTTCGGGCCAGGGAGCAGCCTGCGGACGGAGGACTTCGTGGGCGGCGCGGATGCGCTGCTGAGCAAGGCGACGGAGATCGGCCGCAGCGGCGTGTTCGGCACGACGTACCGCGCGTCGGTGGGCGAGGGCAGGGTGGTGGCGGTGAAGAAGCTGTCGACGGCGAGCGTGGTGGAGTCCCGCGACGTGTTCGACCGCGAGGCGCGCGTGCTGGGCAAGGCGCGGCACCCGAACCTGGTTGCGCTCAAGGGGTACTACTGGACGCCGCAGCTGCAGCTGCTCGTCACCGACTACGCGCCGCACGGCAGCCTCGAGGCGCGGCTCCACGGCAGCGGCGGCGGGGAGTCGATGCGGGCGCTGACGTGGGAGGAGCGGTTCAGGGTGGTGGCGGGCACGGCGAGCGGGCTGGCGTACCTGCACCAGTCGTTCCGGCCGCCGGTGATCCACTACAACGTGAAGCCGAGCAACATCCTGCTGGACTCGCGGTGCAACCCGCTGATCGCCGACTTCGGGCTGGCGCGGCTGCTCCGGAAGCCGACGCAGACGGAAGGTGGCGGTGGGAGCAGCCGGTTCATGCATGGCGGCGGTGTTGGGTACGCGGCGCCGGAGCTGGCGTGCAGCAGCCTGCGTGTGAACGAGAAGTGCGACGTGTACGGGTTCGGTGTGCTGGTGCTGGAGCTGGTGACGGGGCGGCGGGCGGTAGAGTACGGCGAGGACGACGTGGCGGTGCTGATCGACCAGGTGAGGGCGGTGCTGGAGCAGGGTGGCGGGGACGGGGCGGTGGAGTGCGTGGACCCGGCGATGGGCGGCGAGTTCCCGGAGGAGGAGGCGCTGCCGGTGCTGAAGCTGGGGATGGTGTGCACGTCGCAGGTGCCGTCGAACCGGCCGTCCATGGCGGAGGTGGTCCAGATCCTGCAGGTCATCAAGGCGCCGCTGCTGACGCCGGGCTGCACAAGGGAACGTTTCTGACACGTGAACCGGCGGACGAGCTCGCATCGGGCGCATACGACCTGCCAGCCAGAGAATCCATTGATTGGCAGCTCGAGGTACCATAGATCCGCGGGTAGTACGTGAGGTACGAGCATTGATGCGCTGGGAGCTTCTTCTTGTCCATGTCACGTGTGAGCTCAATAGTTTAAGGTCGATCCCGGCAGTCACGTACGTACGTACAGTACATTGTGTGGTTTCCTACTTCTTCTTTTTCTAGCTTTCTGTTTCGCTTTTGGGTGTCAAAATGTGTGACTGATGAATTATTTTTCTACAGTTCTAGTTGAAAGGAAAGCAATAATAGTGCTCTCTTAGTCTCTTGTGAGTTGTGACTTTGCAGGTGCACTGTGCGCCCACCACAGCGCACCGTTATCAGCAGAGAAAAAGTGTCAACAGATTTATGAATGGGTACATGAACCGTTTGTTGTTGGACATGTTGGGCCCTGACCTGCACAGAATCTTTGTTACAGATCGCTGGAAATTGGGGAAATTGCTAGCTTAGCTTGGACTGGCTTGTGCTCATCCGCAAATGGGCATCTTCTTATTTCAAAATACAAATAGACATATGTTGGTGGCTCAAGCCTGCTGCGTGATAATGCCACCAGAACAAGGAGTGCCAACCGGTTTGAATTTGAAGGCCACAAGGAAGACCGGGCCGGAGGTTGTAAGAAAATGGGCTCCACAAAAGCTTCTTGAAGAAAGGTATTGGCTTAAACACTTTAATTTCCAATGTAAACCCCATAAAGAATATGTTATTACATCTTATCATAGTTGAGATTATGCTCATTTATGGAACAAGTTGAGCAATGTGTTACTTATATGGCAGCATCTGAATTATACACCTTCCTTTGTGAACAAGAAACTTGCCATATATCTTCTAATTCTAAAAAAGCGCTCATTGGTGTCATTTATTATTTTATAACAAACTACCGTGAAAATATCTATGTTGTGGAATTTAAGAAGAGGGGCACAGCTGCCCAAGAGAGAATTAATATTTTGCAGGGAGAACATGATGAAAGCATAAGCTTGGGATGCCCATGCATACCCAAGAGAAAACAAAGAAGAACAAAAGAAGAATGATGACAAAAGCATAAGATTGGGGATGCTCATGCAACCCCAAGAAGAGCATGAAGAAGAACAAGAGGTGGAAAAATGAAGTAGCTACACATCTCTTTGTCCCAACAATGGTAACAATAGAATGAAAGTCTAGGTTTTCAACTCTAATGAGTTTCCTGTAGGGATTCGTAGCATAGAAAACAAAAAATTCCTACTGCAAGAACGAATAACAAGCCAAGATCTAATCTAGTAGATGGTAGCAATGAGGTGAAGATCAACATACCCTCGAAGATCGCTAAGCGTTAACGAGACAAATCTCGTGGTGGATGTAGACGATCACTTGCCGCTTTCAAAAGCACGTAGAAGATCTTGACGGTGCCACAATCGAAAGACCTCCGCACTCGATCACACGTTCGGTGTTGATGACAATGTCCTTCTCCCCGGGCAGGGGATGTAGTAGATCCTCCTCAATCCCGCCAAGACGACGGCGTGGTGACGGTGGTGGTGGAGATCTCAGCCGTCGGCGTAAGCACCGCGAGAGAAGAAGGAGGGAGTAGCTAGGGTTTGGGAGAGAGGATGGGCACTTGGGCGCTGGCCTTGGGTGCCCTTGGTGGTGCGGCTCAAGAGGTAGCCAGCCCCTCCCTCTCCCCTTCATTATATAGGTGGAACCCCTAGGGTTTGCCCAAAATCCGAATAAGAGTCAAACTCAAAAACTTCCATATTGGTGAAACCTAGGGAAGGGACCTCCCTTTCTCCCTTATGGCCGGCCATGGTGGTGGAGTCCACCATGGACTCCACCTTCCCCTTTGGCCTAGGGTTTGTGGAGTCCATCCGAGACTCCACCTTCCATGGTGATTTCTTCCGGCCTTCAGAACATTTTCCAAACTTGGAAAGTGACTTCCTATATATGAATTTTATTCTCCGGACCATTCTGGAACTCCTCGTGATGTCCTGGATCCCATCCGAGACTCCGAACAACATTTGATTTCCATTCCATATTTCATATCTACTTAAAACGACATCAAACCTTAAGTGTGTCACCCTACGGTTCGAGAACTATGCGGACATGATCGAGACTCCTCTCCGATCAATAACTAAGAGCGAGACCTGGAGATCCATAATAGCTCCCACATATTCAACGATGACTTCGTGATCGAAA
This sequence comes from Lolium multiflorum, assembly GCA_030979885.1. Taxonomy (NCBI): domain Eukaryota; kingdom Viridiplantae; phylum Streptophyta; class Magnoliopsida; order Poales; family Poaceae; genus Lolium; species Lolium multiflorum. The sequence goes on from CM061749.1 coordinate 339,954,580, forward strand.
GAACCATTCACATAAAATAACAATTCCCTTTGTCTCGCGATATTTTACTTATCCGAAGTTTGTATCTCCATACCTAGTTCAACCTCGTTACCGATAAGTACTCTTTACTCGTACCGTGATATGATATCCCTTGTGAACCACATGCTTGCAAGCTAATTAGATATCATTCCACCGAGAGGGCCCAGAGTATATCTATCCGTCATTAGGATGGACAAATCCCACTATTGATACAAGTGCCCCAACCCTATACTTTCCGAACACTTAATGCCACCTTTATAACAACCCATTTACGCAGTAGTGTTTGCTGTCATCAAAACATCCATCCGGTGTAGGTGATTAACAAGATCTCATGGTCGAAGGATTAAGTTACTATGCATATTAAAGCTTGAAGCATAAAGAACTAAATGACTTGTTCATATGCTAAGCTTACTATAGGTGTATGTCCATCACATCATTCACCTAATGATATGACCTTGTTATTAATAACATCCAATGTTCATGATCAGGAAACCATGATCATCTATTAATCAACAAGCTAGTTTAACAAGAGGCTTACTAGGGACTCCTTTATGTTTACAAAACACACAAGTATTAATGTTTCCAGTTAATATAATTATAGCATGGGATGTAAACATTTATCATGAATACTAAGATATAACAATAAACACTTTTATTATTGCCTCTTGGGCATATCTCCAACATTTTCATATCAAACCAATTATTTTTATACAAGTTATAAAGTATGCATGAATAGCACATTGATTGATTGACCCATAACAACAAAAAAAGGAACAATTAAATGAGCAACTTGAAAGTAGGAAAAATATATCTTCATATCCGGTGTCCTATAGATATTTCTGCTTACTTATGCCTACAATAGTCATCATATAATTTATAAAATTATATATATATATACACACACACTTACACATATATCAAAAAGTCAATCAATTCCTCGAGATGTATGTTAGTATGTATGTGCCACAACTCTCTGTTAAGATATTTAAATATGCCTAATGGACAACAACACGTACTTATATATTATGATTTATCTTGGTCCTAGGTTCTAATCAGTAGATCAACTAGGGTTTAATGTTTTTTTTTTTGCCAAAATGTATAAAAAAAGTTTCAATGTAAAATATATAATAACTATAATTAAATTTATATAAATATATTTTGTTCGTAAATATTATGGATAATAATACATATCTTAATAATAGAAAGATTATTTTGGTTTATTTTGTTAAAATGTAATAGAAAACTATATCAGTTAAGATCCTGGCTTAACAGAATGGGGTATGAAAAGTAATAAACTTACAAGCTTACATATGATTGACAAGCATGAAATTTAAAAATACATGGAAAATATGTTATTAAACAAGCTGAGTATCAGAAACTCAAAACTGCAGAATACGTAACTGCTTATAGAGTTGGAGACACTTCTAAATATATAATATGTAATTTTTATTGTACTCATATCCTTTGATTACTGCATTCCAAGCAGTTGTTTTAAACCATTCTCTTTGTTCTAGCTGGTATTAACATAATCAAAGCTACAGATCCTCTGACGGTACAGGAACGGAGCAAATATGAAACACATTTAAGTCTAACCCACTTCCTATGCACATGAATCTTGTAAGAAAATAAATCAAAGAAGCACATAGTAACAAGCGTGGGTAGGTAAAACAAGATCAACTTGGGAACTTTCAATATAAAAAGAGGTGTTATAGTAACATGAAAATTCCAACAACCATATTTTCCTATCTCATAATAATTTTCAGTAGCATCATGAACAATATAAATATCACATAAAACACTCTTATCATGAGCCACGTGAATAAAATAATTATTACTCTTCACATAAGCATAGTCATTCTTATTACTTGTAGTGGGAGAAAATTCAACAAGATAGTTATCATTATTATTCTCATCACCATAATCGTCAAATATAGGAGACATTGTAATCATAATTAATTTGTGTTATCACCAGAATTTGACCAAGTCAGAGGTGGGCCAAGATCAAGATGGGCTTGAAGATATGTACATGGAAGAAATGCGTGAATCGGCCTTGTGTACCAAGTTTGGGCTAGTTTGCCCTTGTATCTGTAATTTATTAGATCGTATCTTAAGTTAGAAGTTAGAGTTTTACCCGTGCACGGTTAGGTGCACGCCTGAATTAGAAAGTCCCCTGGACTATAAATATGTATCTGGGGTTTATGGAATAAACAACAACACACGTTCAACCAAACAAACCAATCTCGGCGCATCGCCAACTCCTTCGTCTCGAGGGTTTCTACCGGTAAGACATGCGCCTAGATCGCATCTTGCGATCTAGGCAGACAAGCTCCACGTTGTTCATGCGTTGCTCGACAAGCCTTGTTGATGGCGAGCAACGTAGTTATCATAGATGTGTTAGGGTTAGCATAGTTCTTCGTAACATGCTATCGTAGTACAACCCTTGCATAGCCGCCCTCACACCTATCTGTGGGGGCGGCACCCCGCTTGATCATCATTGAGTAGATCTGATCCGTTACGATTGCTCCTTGTTCTACAAGGATTAGTTTAATATCTGCAATAGTTAGGCCTTACAAAGGGGGGAGGATCCAGCGGCACGTAGGGTGTCGTTCGCAAGTCCTAAACAGATGTTCGGGGATCAACTTCGTGTTGGTTTTTAGGCCTTGTTTAGGATCGGCTTACGATCACCGTGCGTGGCCGCGAGGCCCAACCTGGAGTAGGATGATCCGATTATGCGGTGAAAACCCTAAATCGTCGTAGATCTCATTAGCTTTATCTTGATCAGCAGGACCACCATATATTCGTGCACCCCGTACGAATCATGGGTGGATCGGCTCTTTGAGCCGATTCACAGGATAACCCGAGAGCCGATCGAGGCTCGTATTTAATGTTTACGTGTATGCCATGCAGAAACTAAGCGAGGCATCTCCATCACCTTCCCGACAGGTATAGGTGGCACGCCCTTGCACCCAGCATCGGACGTGTGACCAGAAGTGCTTTGCGGGCCGTCGCTCGGAGGGACCTCACCAGCCGCAGCTCTAGGTTGTTCCCGGCTCTACGTGTTGCCGCTGCCCGCCGGTGGGTTTTGGTAGTCAACACATTCTGGCACGCCCGGTGGGACTACACGAAGTGCCCAACTTGAACGGCGACAAGCGCATCGACGTGGCGAAGGCCGGGTAGTAATAACATTGGGGTCGACCCCCGAAGATCTATGTAGGGATATTACAAAACCTTCATGGAGCTCTTCGATCCGACGAGCAGCGGCCACGTCGGCTACACGAATCCCAACGGAGCCGACGTACGAGTACAGTGCCTTGGCATATACAGAGCCGATATCTGCAGCCACCCGACAGATTCACAGGCAGTGATCAGACGCAGCATAAAAAATGTGTAAAAATGTTGAGCCGATGGAAAATCGCCAAAAAAAATGTAGCAAGTACAGAAAAATCCACCAGCGAAACATCATCTGTCTCGAAGGCCCTACGAAGAAACACGCGAGGGCGAGAACGGCGCCGACACGGATGCGATCCGTCTCGCGATCTCAGCCTGGTCATCCTCGCCCTACTCCTCACCACTGATTGCTCAGTGGTACGGATTTCAGCCAGATCGCCTTCGATCGGCCGTGAGGCCTTTGCTTCGTCTTGAGAACGGGCAACAAGGGCTTCCTTGTCCTGGATGAGCTGTTTGGTCACCTTTACCCTCTCTTCAAGATTCTCCAGCTTGCGCAGGGTCTCGAGTTCGGCGCGAGTGGCAGAAGTGTCCGTCTTGACGTCCGTAGCAGCCTTTTCTCATTGAGCCGTCGACACTTTTCGGCAATATCGGCTCTCAGCGGAAGTTGAGAGTGGCGAAGAGTAATCCTTTGGCGAGCCGATTGCACCCTTGACTTAAAGACCGGCAGGTAACAATGGGCCGAGCTTCACTTTGTGGTCATAGGGAGATGAGGTCGATATCCTCGAGGATGCCTTTGGCTTTCGGAATTTTCAATCAGAGTCTCAGTGGAGGCAGAAAGCAAGTCTTTGAGACGCTGGAGTGGACCACGGACCGTACTAGGGATCGGCTCTCCACTTGCCTTGGAAGAAGTCGGTTCAATAGATTCTGGGTCGAACGTAAGCAAGCTCGAGAGATCACAACCCTGATAGGGCAAACAAGGTGAATTTAGCAGGCAATGGGGGAATTAATGGAGCCAAGGAGGAGGGACATACCTCTCCCAAGGAAGGAGGAACAGCCGACGCAGTAACGATCGGTTTTTCTGTGGACTGAGATGGGGCGGCCACTTGGGCAGACGCGATCGCCGAGGTGGCTAGGTCCATGGTGGCGGACGGCATCGGTATCTCTTCAACGTCTCCGCTAGAAGTTTCTGCGGCCTGCAAGAGGAAGTGATTAGCCGATCCATCTATGACGACGGGAAAGAAAAACACGAGCATGAAGTGTGACCAAGAAGATGGTTACGTTTGAAACCTCCTGGCTTGATGAAGAGGCTCGTGGGTTCTTACGAGCCCTTTTGACGCAGCGGCGCTTCATGCGTGACCCCGATCTGCTCGGGGCTTGGGGGGCAGGGGGTTTAGTGATCGACCTTTTCTTGGAAGCCGGCGCTGGTGAGGCCGTCTGGCTCTGGGTGGTGGACCTCTCGGAATTACCCGAGCTCGAGTCCCCCTGACTGGTTTCTTCGGCCCCGCTGGAGGTTCCTTCAGTGGAGGCCTGTAGGAAAGGATATGAGCGTATTGTAAACAAATTGTTGAAAGCGACAAGTGTCTACAGGGTCTGAACCAACTTACACGCAAGCTTTCTTGGGGCGAGCGTACGTGGTTTTTCCGGCAGCCACCTTCCTCACCGCCGTCCTCGCTGAGTCGAGGCTCGGGGGCAACCGGCCCCGAAGATGCTTTACTCTTGGGAGCTGATTTCGGTGAAATCGGCCGACTCGCATGATAACTTTCTTCAGGGGTGGCGAGCTCTGGCAGAAGAGAACCACGGTGCCGGAGGAAGGAATACGAAAGGGGAACCGTCGGCTTGTGTGGGAGCCGGACCATCTTGTTGCTGCCAGAAAAGAGTCGGGTCACAGGCGATCACCATAAGCGGTTACAAGGAAATGCTTAAGTAATGGTACCTGGTCTGCAGGGATGTCATACTCGGCGTCAAGCTCTCTCAGCAGCGGTCCTAGAGCCCTCCTGAAGACGTGGGTCTTCCACATAGACCACCAAGTTTCAAAACCATCGGTAGTGAAGGAGAAGCGGAGGTCGTGAGGAATTGGGATGGCCAAAGCATCAAAGAAGGTATAAGACCTTTGGGCAGTAAGGATGTCAGGCAGGTCAGCTCTACTTGCTGTCAGGTGGTGTAAGAAGAAGTGTGGAGGCACTTGTCCGAGACCAAGCTGTCGGGCTGCCACTACCGGTTGGTAACACTCATAACCGGGCTTTATGATCCGGTTCGAGGTACTCATGCCAACAGGGAGGAAGCAAGGACGAATCATGAGGGAGTACAAATGCTGTGTGCTGGCGTCATCGGCAAAGTCATCCAATCGGAAAGAGACTGGGTTTTCAAAATTTGCCGATTCAGTATAAGGATCGAAAGGGGTTGTCCAAACCTTGGAAGAAAATCTTAAACCACCCGTCGCTTCCTTGGGGATCAGCCCGCCCGGGAGACCATATGGCTTGGCCGTAGCTGGTGCATCGAATTTCCTTTCCATTTACATCCGGAAAGGTGCAGGTGGTCAGGAAGTCTGGAATTTGGGTTTGGAAGTATAGTTGGGCCCACAACCGAATGAACCACCGGGGCCGCCGTTTTAATGTCTTTCGTGAGAACAGTTTGACAGACATCAGTTGAAGGGATCGGTAAATCTCTCCAAGAAATAGTTTGCCTAGGCCGAGTTGGGTGCCTTTAGCAAGTTCATAGGCCAGGGAGAGGTAATTCTTGGTGGGAGCAAGTGATGGGCCAGAATATGAAGTGCTCCAGGAAATTGGAAGGCTGTGCTCCCTCTCTGTCACAGGGCCTTTGGTTTTCATATAACGATTGAGATAGGCGCCCCTGGTGCACTCTTTTAGAGAGGAGAGTGAAAGGGACTTTGGCGCTTGAATGCAAGGGGGGGATGCAATGTCTAGTCCCGTGATCATGGCCACATCCAGCAGGGTCGGTGTCATAGGGCCATGACCAAACATGAAAAGCAGACCAGAAATAGCCGATGGTTTTCAGGATGTTCTCATTCTTCTCAAGAGGAGATAATGATAATGACAGGGCATCGGCTATCCCTATGGTTTCCCAAGTGGCGTAGTGGGATTTTGATACTCTATTGTACCATGCCACCCAACCCTCAGGAGGATTAGGCCGGCTCGCAGTCGGCCCAGGAAGTTAGATCTAGGTTCTGGCTCACAAAGGGGATTCTGTTAGCTTCGAATTAACAGGGGGGACTCTTAGAAGAACGAGGACCGAGGCACATCGAATTTGCGAGAGAAGGATGTGGCAGAAGAATGTCTGAAACCTAAATTAGTAACGGAGCGAGACATTAATTCAGGTGTTTACCATTAATCCCATGTCAAGTCGAACGGCGAGAGGAGGGTGAGGATTACTTTCAGTCCGGAAGCCATGGTATCGGTATTGGATGATTCCGCCATGGGATGCGTTGAAGGAGCCGGGGGCGGCGTGGTCGAGATCTGTGTAGGTGGTTGTGGGTTGGAACTGCTGCGGCGATTTGGGGATCTGAGTTTGCCTTTTCAGATGGGGGTCGCAGGTTACCGTTTGGAAGGGCGGCTAGGTCGACGTTACTCGTGTTTTTATAATGGAGACCGATGCGATGCCATCGGCTCTTTTTGGAGATTGTGTGACTTTGACTATCGGCAAAACAATTGATTGGAAAATACTTCTTCATTAACAGAGGAAGGTTTTTTACAATGAAGAGCCGATTGCTCAAAGGGGAACAAAAGAAGAGCCGATTGCTCGCATACTACTGATGCTATGTCACTAATCCTCGCTGCCCTCGTCGTCAGCATCGTAGCTGTCACCGGCGCTGCTTCCGGAGAACTCCGCGTCACCGCTGCTCCAGCCCTCGACCGGAGCTTCTTCCTCTGCGTCGTCATCGTCATCTTCACTATCTGTCCAAAAACGGAGGCGCTTCACCGGCGGGTATCCAGTGGAGGAGGAGGAGTCATCCTCCTCCTCTTCTTCCTCCGTATCTTCGTCTTCCTCTTCCTTATCATAGGAAGTGAAATTCCTCCAGGAGGAGAGGTCATCCTCGTTTTCGCTCTCCAGTTCCCCTTCAACGAGGAGGTGGAGGTCGCCCTCCTCATCGGTCAGGGGCATGTCGCCGTCCGACATGAGATCGAAGTCCCACTCGAGCTCCGACATTGGCTCACTTGGGGAAGAAGATTGGAAAGAAAGGCCGGAGGAGACGGAGGAAGGAGAAGACATTGCTACAGGGAAAGAGGGTTTTTTAGTACCGATAGCAAGAACAGAGGAAGGGGATGAAGGAGGCTAGTCAATCGGCACAGTTTAATAAGGGGAAGCCTAATGGGGGATTTAAGGCCATTGCGGTTTCCAAGGAAATGGTGCTAAAGTTATCAAGTTTTGCAAGAAGTTGAGGAGACAAGACACCATGGTAAAGGATACTACAACGGTGCTGCCATGACATGACCCGACGAAAAAAGAAAAAAAACGGAGTGATTTTGGAATTGATAATTCCAAAACCAGGGGGGCATGTGTTATCAACAGAATTTGACCAAGTCAGAGGTGGGCCACGATCAAGATGGGCTTGAAGATATGTACATGGAAGAAATGCGTGAATCGGCCTTGTGTACCAAGTTTGGGCTAGTTTGCCCTTGTATCTGTAATTTATTAGATCGTATCTTAAGTTAGAAGTTAGAGTTTTACCCGTGCACGGTTAGGTGCACGCCTGAATTAGAAAGTCCCTGGACCGGGGTTTATGGAATAAACAACAACACACGTTCAACCAAACAAACCAATCTCGGCGCATCGCCAACTCCTTCGTCTCGAGGGTTTCCGGTAGCAACATGCTGCCTAGATCGCATCTTGCGATCTAGGCAGCACAAGCTCCACGTTGTTCATGCGTTGCTCGAAGCCTTGTTGATGGCGAGCAACGTAGTTATCATAGATGTTAGGGTTAGCATAGTTCTTCGCGTAACATGCTATCGTAGTGCAACCCTTGCATATCTAGCCGCCTCACACCTATCTCTCGGGGCGCACCCGCTTGATCATCATTGAGTAGATCTGATCCGTTACGATTGCTCCTTGTTCTACAAGGATTAGTTTAATATCTGCAATAGTTAGGCCTTACAAAGGGGGAGGATCCAGGGTGTCGTTCGCAAGTCCTAAACAGGATGTTCCGGGATCAACTTCGTGTTGGTTTTTAGGCCTTGTTTAGGATCGGCTTACGATCACCGTGCGTGGTCGCGAGGCCCAACCTGGAGTAGGATGATCTATGCGGTGAAAACCCAAATCGTCAGAGATCTCATTAGCTTTATCTTGATCGCAGACCACCATATATTCGTGCACCCCGTACGAATCATGGGTGGATCGGCTCTTTGAGCCGATTCACAGGATAACCTGAGACCCGATCGAGGCTCGTATTTAATGTTTACGTGTATGCCATGCAGGAACTAAGCGAGGCATCTCCATTACCTTCCCGACCATAGGTCAGGTGGCACGCCTTGCACCCAAAGATCGGACGTGTGACCGAGCTTTGCGGGCCGTCGCCGAGGGACCTCAGCCAGCAGCTCTAGGTTGTTCCGGCTCAAGGACACCACCCGCTGTGGTTTTGGCAGTCAACAATTTGCTCCTCAATAGTAGGTGGACTGAAAATATCATATTCATCATTGTAATCATCATAGCAAATTTTCTCCTCTAAAGCTGGGGAATCAAAAAGATTATTTTCATAAAAACTAGCTTTCCCAAACTTAGACTTTTCCATAGCATTAGCAATAATGATGTTCAAAGAATTCATACTAATAACATTGCTATTAGCATGCAAATAAAGTTCTATAGGTTTTTTAATTTTCTCTTTAAACACTTCATGTCCTAGCTCAAGATAAATACTATAAAGCTCTCTAATTTTGTTGTTGTTTTCCATTAATTCTAACTAGTGAAAAACAAGAAACATCAACATGGGAGATGAGCATGGAATAAACTAAGAAAAACAATAACAAAGTAAAGAGATTGGAGATGAGAGACTTCCCTTGCAGAAATCCTCTTTCTCCCCGGCAACGGCGCCATAAAATTAGCTTGATGAGTGCAGAGCACACCATTGGGGAACCCCAAGAGAAATGTATGATGAGCATAGTAGTAAGTTTTCCCTCAGTAAGAAACCAAGGTTTAATCGACCAGTAGGAGAAATAAATCACTTCTGAAGGTGTTGCTAGCTGACTTTTGGCAGGACGCACTACCAGCGTCAGCAACAACGTGGAACCTGCACACAACACAACCAAAATACTTTTTCCCAACTTACAGTGAGGTTGCCAATCTCACCGATTTCGCTGAAAACAAAGGATTAACCTTATAGTGTGGAAAGAGATGTTTGTTTGTAGTGAAATAAAGAGAACAATGCCTAGCGTGCGTTTGCAGTAGATGAATTTATTAGTGTAAAAGAAAGAATCAGGGTCCATAGTTTACTAGAGGTGTCTCTCTATAAAGATAAATAACATGTTGGGTGATCAAATTACGGCTGGGAAATTGATAGAATAAAGACCATACATGACAAGATGATTAATATGAGATTCATTTGGGCATTACAACATGATACATAGAACGTAATCCAACTGCGTCTATCACTAATAATCCACCTTCCAGTTAGCGTCCACACCCTTTCAATATTAAGTTGCAAGCAATAGATTATTGCATTAAGCAAAATGTGTAAAGTAACAATAGAATTATCCTTAGATAAACATTGTTGTTTTCTCCCTAGTAGCAACATCACATCTACAACCTTAGAAGTTATTGTCACTCTCCCAGATTATTAGAGGCATGAACCTACTATCGAGTATAAATACTCCCTCTTGGAGTCACAAGCACATAGTTGGCCAGAGCATCTACTCGCAACGGAGAGCATGCAAGATCACAAATAACATATGACAAGTATATAATCAATATCAACCATAGTATTCAATATTCACCGGATCCCAGCAAACACAACATGTAGCATTACATAAAGATGATCTTGATCATGATAGGCAGCTCACAAGATCTAAACATGAAGCATAAATTGGAGAAGACAACTAGCTAGATACTGCTATGGACCCGTAGTCCAGAGATGAACTACTCACGCATCACTTCGGAGGCGGGCATGGCAATGTAGAAGCCTCCGGTGATGATCTTCCTCTCCGGCAGGGTGCTGGGAAGAGCTTCAGAACCCTCCCGAGCTAGGGTTGATGATGGCGGCCGCGACGGAACTTTTCGTGGATGGAGGTTCAAGTATTCAGGTTTTCCCCGATCAGATGTATTTATAAGCGGAAGGGCGAGGTTGGTGGGCGCCCGAGGGGTCCACACCACCACTAGGCACGGCTAGGGGGTGGCTCGTGCCTAAGCATGGCATGGACGCCTCCTGGCACTTCTTCGTCTGCCCTATGGACTCCGCTTCGTTGCAGTAAATAGGAATTTCGGCTTTTGTTTCGTCCAATTCTGAGAATATTTCCTGTACAACTTTTCTGAAATGCAAAAACAACAAAAAATAGGGAACTGGCACTGTGGCATCTTATCAATAGGTTAGTTCCAGAAAATGCATAAAAGTGGAACGAAGTGTAAACAAAACATATAGAAATTGGTGTAAAACAAGCATGGAGCATCGAAAATTATAGATACGTTTGCAACGTATCAGGATTAAAAGAAAAAGGCAAATAGCCAGAAATTAGGGGTAAAAAATAAATTCAAGAAAGGAAAGGTTTATTGTTCATAGAGGCTGACAAGTGGGACCCATGAGCTAGCATCGTCCTCAACATTTTAAAAGCGCCATGAGATCGAAAGAAAAATTAAGTAGCCAAAAATCAGGTCAAAAAAATCCAAGAAAAGAAACATTTATCGTTCAGAGAGGATGACATGCAGGACCCATGAGGCAACATCATCCTCAATGTTTCCAAGGCAGGACATGATCGAAAGAAAAAATAAGTAGCCAAAAATCAGGGGGTCAAAAAAATCCAAGAAAATAAACATTTATCGTTCAGAGAGGATGACATGTGGGACCCATGAGCCAGCAGCGTAAACGGCTCAATCGGAGAACGTGAACGAGAGGGTGCGATAAAAAAACATTGCTAGAGATGCTGCCATCTGGGCCCTACAGTCTGCCGGGGCGGATACATCCCGCCGGGGCGGAGCATGAATGTCATGCTGTCGCAGTTCACCATCGCCTTATCTTTGGTTTCTTTCTTCACTCGGAAAAAGAATTGCCACAGACGGATGTGTGGGCGAATTCTGAGATGGCCTTCGCAAAGGGTCACAAAGTTGGAAAGGAGGAGGTAGGGGTTGGGACAGATGTTGTGTGGTTGAAGGCCGTAGGTGGAGAGGACGGAGAGAAAGAATTTCGAGTAGGGGAGCGAGAGACCGCGCTCTACCCAGGCCCTTGTAAGGACGCGTTCGTCCGGGTTTGGTTTGGGGGAGGCAGATTCTTTCATGATACTCCAGTTCGGAGATATCACGCCCTCCTCTTGGAGCTCTCAGAGATCCGAGTCCTTTACTTCACAGGGCCACCATTGCCCTTTCTCGCCTTCCCGGTTCCGAGCTTTGGATCCTTTTTTCTGTTCCGCTTCTTGCACTTTGGCAGCCATTCTAGCTTGGCCTTCGATTTCTTCCTGGATCTCTTTGAAGGTTAGGATCTGGCCTAGTGCGTTGCTGGAAGATGCGGAGAAAGGTTGAGCTAAGCGCGTGTCGGAAACATAATGGTTCCGGGTAACTGATACGTCTATTTTGCATCACTATTTTATATCATAATTTGCTGTTATTCATTGATATATTTCATATTTGGAGATGATACTTATGTTATTTCATCTATTTTGCATGTTTCATGATTATCCGGGATCGCGCACCGGAGCAGATTCTCCGGAAAAATCACCGTCAGATGCAATATTTCGGAAGATCAGTTGACGGAAATTATATGAAAATTCCTATTTTTCCGTAAGCCGAAGGGGGGAGCCGGACCCGAGGTGGCCCACCTCATAGGCCGGCGTGGCCCAAGGCCGGCCGCCGCCTCTGTGAGGAGGGCCCACAGCCCCTCTCGCCTCCTTTTCTTCGCGTACGTCTTCGTCCCGAAACCTAAGCCCCAGAGGATAGTCGTGAAGAGTCACAGCCGCCTCGGGGCGGAGAACACCAGAGAGAAAAGAGCTCTCCGCGGGCAGGAATCCGCCGGGAAATTCCTCCCGGAGGGGGAAATCGACGCCATCGCCACCGTCATCGAGCTGGACATCATCTCCATCACCATCGTCATCATCTCCATCATCATCACCGCCATCTCCACCGCTGCACCTCGTCACCGCTGTAACAATTCGGGTTGGATCTTGATTGTTTGATAGGGGAACTCTCCCGGTGTTGATTTCTACTTGTTATTGATGCTATTGAGTGAAACCATTGAACCAAGGTTTATGTTTAGATTGTTATTCATCATCATATCACCTTTGATCATGTTCCATATGATGTCTCGTGAGTAGTTCGTTTAGTTCTTGAGGACATGGGTGAAGTCTAAATGTTAGTAGTGAATTATGGTTGAGTAATATTCAATGTTAAGATATTTAAGTTGTGGTGTTATTCTTCTAGTGGTGTCATGTGAACATCGACTACATGATACTTCACCATTTATGGGCCTAGGGGAGTGCATCTTGTATTCGGTTGCTAATTGTGGGGTTGCCGGAGTGACAAACCTAAACCCCTGTTGGTATATCGATGAGTGAGGGATATCTTAGAGTTTAAGGTTGTGGTTAGATTTATCTTAATTACTTTCTTGTATTTTGAATGCTTGCAAGGGGTATAACCACAAGTATGTATTAGTCCTAGGAAGGCGGTGCATTAGCATAGGTTCACCCACACAACACTTATCAAAACAATGAAGATTAATCAGTGTATGAAGCGAAAGCACTAGACTCCCGTGTGTCCTCAAGAACATTTGGTCATTATAAGTAAACAAACCGACTTGTCCTTTGCGCTAAAAAGGATTGGGCCACTCGCTGCAATTATTTCTCTCGCATTTAACTTACTCGTACTTTATTTATCTGCTATATCAAAACCCCCTGAATACTTGTCTGTGAGCATTTACAGTGAATCCTTCATCGAAACCGCTTGTCAACACCTTCTCGCTCCTCGTTGTCACACTCTTATTTATCGAAAGTACTACGACACCCCCTATACTTGTGGGTCATCAAGACTATTTTCTGCGCCGGGAGTGAAGCGCTATTGGTAAGTGGAATTGGTAAGGAAAACCTTTACTATTTGTGCTGATTTTATTTCTTTTGCTATAAGTCATTATGGAGAGATCTTCTCTTGAATTTCTATTTGGGAAATCTACTACTACCGCAACGGTAGTGGATGAGGCGCCAGGTGAGGAAGTAATACCATATAAAATACCTATGAAAATTATTGAACGTGTTATGGATAACCGCTATGAAGGGGATGGAACTGTCCATCCCTGGTGATCATTTACTGTTTTTACATGAATTATGCGGGTTATTCAAATGTGCGTATTGCTATGGATGAAGTTAGAAAGAAACTATTCTCTATATCGCTGTCTGGTAAAGCAAGCACTGGTATAAATTGCTGAAGAATAGGGATTCTCTTAATTGGGAGGACATTGTGCCTTTATTTTATTCCAAATTCTATCCTCCAAGTGAAATTCACAAAGATCGAACCGCATATATAATTTCTGGCCTCATGATGGAGAAAGTATTGCCCAAGCTTGGGGAGATTGAAGTCTTTAATGCTCAAATGCCCCATTCATGAGCTTCCTGGTAATATTATTATTGATAATTTCTATGCAAGATTGTCTTTTCAAGATAAGACTTTGGATACTTCTTGTTCTGGATCATTTACACGCAACAAAGAAGAGTTTAAGAGGGACCTTCTTGATCGGATCCAGGAGAATACTGAAGGATGGGAGAACGACAAAGATAGAGAGTCAGGTATAAACTTTGATTATAAATGCATTGAAGTTTTTATGGATACCGATAAATTTCGTAATATTAGTGCTACTTATGGTCTTGATTCTCAAGTCGTTGCAAATCTTTATAAAGCGTTTGCCTCTCATTATGAATTGCCTAAGAAGAATTTTGATAAGTATCATGAACCGTATAAAGATAAAATTGATTCATCTATAAACAAATGTGTTGTAATTGAAACTGTTGATCATGTTATTCCTGAAGCTTATATTGAAAAATCCTTTCCTGCTAAAATGAAGGAGTACTCTGTTATATCTAGTGCGGTTAATAAAAGTGCAAAGAAACCTATAGAACCTGAAGAACAAATTAAGGTTGAACTTGCTGTTGCAATAGTTAAAGATCTTGTGACTGAAAATGTGGAAGATGGTCACATTATTTTCTGTGAAGATGCTTCTAATATTGTTTCGCATCCTAATAAGTCTAGAAAAACTAGTGTTCCTATGCTATCTGTTAGAATTGGTGATCATTGTTATTATGGTTTATGTGATATTGGTGCAAGTATTAGTGCTATTCCTTATGAGCTTTATACGGAGATCATGCATGAAATTGGTTCTTGTGAACTTGAAGATATTGATGTGGTTATTCGGCTAGCTAATAGATAAACTATCTCTCCAATTGGTATTGTTCGAGATGTGGAAGTTCGTGGTAAGATTAAATATCCTGCTGACTTTTTGGTACTTGCTGCTAGTAAGTATTGTCCTATCATTTTTGGTAGACCTTTTCTAAATACTTGTGGAGCTGTTATAGATTGCAAGAAGGAAAAGATTGTTACTAAATTTGCTGGTGAATCTTATGAGTTTAATTTCTCTAAATTTGCCAAAACTCCTTATAAAGCTGATTTGCCTAATAATGATTTTAGAGTTGAACAATGTGCGTCTATTGCTCTTGCTCCTAATAATCCTTTGCAGAACATTTGGAGAATAGTGAGAGCGAAGTCTTTAGGGAAGAAAGAAATGAGCTTGATGAAATTTTCCTTCGTCAACCTATTCTTAAACATGACTTGCCGGTTGAAGATCTAGGTACAACACCACCACCAAAGGAAGATCATGTTTTTGATTTGAAACCATTGCCTGATGATCTTAAGTATGCTCATATTGATGATAAGAAAATATATCCTGTTACTATTAGTTCTAAGCTTTGATATTGAGGAAGAAAGGTTACTGGAAATATTGAAGAAACACCGAGGAGCTATTGGCTACACTCTTGATGATTTGAAGGGGATTTCTCCTCTATTTGCCAACATGCTATCAATATGGAAGATGATGCAAAGCCTGTTGTTGAACATCAACGTCGACTAATTCCGAAGATGAAGGATGTGGTAAGGAATGAGGTATTAAAACTTCTTGAAGCTGGTATTATATATCCTATTGCCGATAGTAGATGGGTTAGTCCTGTGCATTGTGTTCCTAAGAAAGGAGGAATGACTGTTGTGCCTAATGATAATGATGAGCTCATCCCTCAAAGAGTAGTTGTAGGGTATAGAATGTGCATTGATTATCGAAAAGTTAATAAGGTTACTAAGAAAGATCATTACCCTTTACCATTTATTGATCAAATGTTAGAAAGGTTGTCTAAAAATACTCATTTTTGCTTTCTTGATGGCTATTCTGGGTTTTCACAAATTGCTGTTAAAACTAAAGATCAAGAGAAAACCACTTTCACTTGTCCCTATGGAACTTATGCTTATAGGCGTATGCCTTTGGTTTATGTAATGCTCCTGCTACTTTTCAAAGATGCATGTCTGCTATTTTTCATGGCTTTTGCGAGAGTATTGTAGATGTATTCATGGATGATTTTTCTGTCTATGGGAATTCTTTTGATAATTGCTTGCGGAACCTCGATAAAGTTTTGCAGAGATGTGAAGAAACTAACCTTGTTCTTAATTGGGAGAAATGCCACTTTATGGTTAATGAAGGAATTGTATTGGGACATAAAATTTTCGAGAGAGGTATTGAAGTTGATAGAGCTAAAGTTGAAGCAATTGAGAAGATGCCCTATCCGAGGGATGTTAAAGGTATTCATAGTGTTCTTGGTCATGCTGGGTTTTATAGGAGATTTATTAAAGATTTCTCCAAGATTTCAAAGCCTCTTACTAATCTTCTTCAAAAGATGTACCTTTTGTTTTTGATGATGATTGTAAGGAAGCTTTTGAAACTCTAAAGAAATCCTTAACAACTGCTCCTGTAGTTGAACCTCCTGATTGGAATTTGCCTTTTGAGATTATGTGTGATGCTAGTGATTTTGCTGTAGGCGCTGTTCTTGGACAGCGAGTAGATAAAAAATTAAATGTTATTCATTACGCTAGCAAAACTCTTGATGCTGCCCAAAGAAATTATGCTACAACTGAAAAAGAATTATTAGCTGTAGTGCTTGTGATAAGTTTAGATCCTATATTGTTGATTCAAAAGTTACAATTCATACTGATCATGCTGCAATTAGATACCTTATGACAAAGAAAGATGCTAAGCCAAGGCTTATTAGATGGGTACTTTGCAAGAATTTGACATATTATAGATAGGAAAGGTGCTGATAATCCTGTTGCTGATAATTTGTCTAGATTGGAAAATATTGCTTATGATCCTGTTCCTGTTAATGATAGTTTTCCAAATGAACAATTGGCTGTAATAAAGGTGAGTTCGCGAGATAGCCCTTGGTATGCTGATTATGCTAACTTTATTGTATCCAAGTACTTGCCTCCAACCTTTTCAGCTCAGCAAAGGAGGAAAATTTTTATGACTTGAGGCATTATTTTTGGGATGACCCACACTTATATAAAGAAGGAGTGGATGGTATTCTGCGAAGATGTGTTCCCGAATATGAACAACAGGAGATATTGAGTAAATGTCATGGTAGTGCTTATGGAGGACATCACGCCGGAGATAGAACTGCACAAAAAGTTCTACAATCAGGTTTTTATTGGCCAACTCTCTTCAAAGATGCAACGAAGTTTATTTTATCTTGTGATGAATGTCAAAGGGTTGGTAATATCTCCAGACGCAATGAAATGCCTATGAATTATACTCTTGTTATTGAACCATTCGATTGTTGGGGATTCGACTTCATGGGTCCTTTTCCCTCTTCAGAAGGTAACACTCATATACTTGTCGCGTTGATTATGTTACTAAATGGGTAGAAGCTATACCCACAAAAAGTGCTGATGGTGAGACTTCTTTAAAAATGCTTTTAGATATTATTTTTCCTAGATTTGGAGTACCTAGATATATTATGACTGATGGAGGTTCTCATTTTATTCATGGAGGTTTTAGAAAAACTCTTGCTAAGTATGGTATTAATCATAGAATTGCTTCCGCTTATCATCCTCAAACTAGCGGGCAAGTAGAATTATCAAATAGAGAGATTAAATCTATTCTGGGAAAGACTGTTAATAAATCTAGAAAGAATTGGGCTATTAAATTGAAGGACGCATTATGGGCTTATAGAACTGCTTATAAAAATCCTATGGGTATGTCACCTTATAAAATGGTTTATGGAAAAGCTTGTCATTTACCTTTAGAGTTAGAGCATAAAGCTTATTGGGCTGTAAGAGAACTAAATAAAGATCCTAAACTTGCCGGTAAGAAGAGATTGCTACAATTGAGTTCTCTAGATGAATGGAGAAGTGAAGCTTATGAAAATGCTAAACTCTTTAAAGAGAAAGTTAAGAAATGGCATGATAGAAGAATTATCAAAAGAGAATTTAATGTTGGGGATAAAGTCCTATTGTATCGGTCTCGTCTCAGATTTTTGCAGGGAAATTGCTCTCAAAATGGGAAGGACCATATGTCATTGATGAGGTTTATCGATCAGGAGCAATTAAAATTAGCTCTCTGCAAGGGAATGCCACACAAGTAGTGAATGGACAAAGACTCAAGCATTATATCTCTGGAGATTCTTATAATGAAGATGTTGATATTATCCAAGTGGTAACTCCGGAAGCTTTCATCAAAGGTCAAGTTGACAGTCCTGTAGAGTTCGGCTTTGAATAGGTAACAGTACTGGTAATAAAAAGTTCGCGTTTTACTTTCCGAACAATGTTTTTGCTGTTTTTTGGAAAATATGAAAATTACGAGATCGAAACGGAGTGGAGGAGACGCACGAGGGCGTGCCCCCATAGGCCGGCGCGGGCCCCTTGGCCGCGCCCCTATGAGGACACCGCCTCGTTGTCCCCCTCCGACTCTTGTTCGACCTGGTACTTTCCTTCGTCGTAAAATTACTGCTATATAATCCCGGACCCTGGAGGTCCGTATATCGTTTTCGCCGTGTTTTGTTTCGAGCTGTTTTCTGCCAGGATCTACTTCGGATCTAGATCCACCATGTCTTCGTCGGGAACTCCAAAGGACAGCTTCTTTGAGGATGTCGTCAACCCGTACATGAATGAGCTGAAGATGCACCCCAAGGAATTGCTGCTTGTAGATGGAGAGTTGCAGATCAAAGATGTCCAGGGTCCTAAAGGAGAAGGAAGCTTGGAAGACAGGGTGGAGAAACTAGAACAAGAGGTATTCAACTACAAGAATATGGCTGAGCGTGAAGTGGACATCTTTCACAAGATTGTGTCTGAACTTATTGATGGACACAAGAAGGAGACTACAAAGTTGTGGGACGATATCTTCTCGCTTCACGACACCACCAACAAACTCCAAGCTCAACTCTATGATGTTCAATCAAAACTGTGAGTATGAAAACAGGTTTAAACGCATAAGTTATGCTGCTAGTTTCAGGATTCCGGAGACCAAGATGTCTTTTGTTGATGGAGAGCCTCTTCTTGGAAGTCTGATGATGGCAAGGATTCACCATCATCACCGAAGGAGTAATTCATCATCGGTATTGGCATCCCCTTGGTTTGTTCCAAGCTTGGGGAGTGCCGCGGTATCACATCATCACTATCTTTTACTTTTTATTATCAAGTAGTGTCATATCATGAGTAGGGAAGTTATCATATAAGATGTGTTGCGGTATGGAAGTACCTCTATTTAGTTGGTTATCTATGTATCCCTTGTTGTGAGTTATCGTTATGGAATATTAATGAGAAGTTTTATCATTTACATATTGCACATCTTATTTTAGTTTGCAATCTCTATTATGTGATTCATCTTGTTGTTAGTATTGGCATCACTTTGGGAGCATTGAGTAAATCTATTTGGTTTTGGCAAACTTAGCATTGGTCAATAGAAACAACACTTTGAGTTTTAAGTAGAGAAGAGGAAATACATGTAGATATGTTATTATCTTTCTTGTTAGTTCTTAGCTTAGTATTCTAAAGTTAAAATTGTTTGTGCTTACAAGTAAGATGCATGATTGTTTCTATCACATGTATATTTGTTTGTTTCCCTCAACTCTTATGCTTGCTAATCAACCTTGCTAGCCAAAGACCTGTACTGAGAGGGAATGCTTCTCGTGCATCCAAACCTTTAAACCAAAACCCATGCCATGTGTGTCCACTATAACTACCTATTATGTGGTATTTCCTGCCACTCCAAGTAAATACTTCATGTGCTACCTTTAA
Organism: Lolium multiflorum; assembly: GCA_030979885.1. Taxonomy (NCBI): domain Eukaryota; kingdom Viridiplantae; phylum Streptophyta; class Magnoliopsida; order Poales; family Poaceae; genus Lolium; species Lolium multiflorum. Next base: position 339,974,227 of record CM061749.1, read on the forward strand.
ACAATTCAAAATTTATCATCTCTTATTTGTGTCAATGTTTTATAGCTCATGAGGAAGTATGTGGTGTTTTATCTTTCAATCTTGTTGGGTGATGTCTACGCCCCCCTCCTTTTCCTGTAGACAGTGTTGAGCCTCCAAGAGCAGAGGTTTGTAGAACAGAAGCAAGTTTTCCCTTAAGTGGATCACCCAAGGTTTATCGAACTCGGAGGAAGAGGTCAAAGATATCCCTCTCATGCAACCCCGCAACCACAAAGCAAGAAGTCTCTTGTGTCCCCAACACACCAAATAGGTGCACTAGTTCGGCGAAGAGATAGTGAAATACGGTGGTATGAATAAGCGTAGCAACGGCACCGAAAAGTGCTTTGCCTGGACAAGAACAAGAGTAACGACGTAGTAACACAAGAAACAAGAAACAAGCAGAATAGCGTATTTAGGGACAAGGCCTAGGGATCGACTTTCACTAGTGGACACTCTCAACATTGATCACATAACGAATAGATAAATGCATACTCTACACTCTTTTGTTGGATGATGAACACATTGCGTAGGATTACACGAACCCTCAATGCCGGAGTTAACAAGCTCCACAATTCAATGTTCATATTTAAATAACCTTAGAGTGCATGATAGATCAACACAACTAAACCAAGTACTAACGTAGCATGCACACTGTCACCTTCATGCTAAGAAAGGAGGCATAGATCACATCAATACTATCATAGCAATAGTTAACTTCGCAATCTACAAGAGATCATAATCATAGCCTACGCCAAGTACTAACACGGATGCACACACTGTCACCATTACACCGTGCAGGAGGAATAAAACTACTTTAATAACATCACTAGAGTAGCACATAGATAAATTGTGATACAAAACACATTGCAATCATAAAGAGATATAAATAAGCACTTCACTATGCCATTCATAACAGTGAATAAGTATTCTGTGAAATATAGCCTAAGAGACCCACACGGTGCACACACTGTCACCTTTACACACGTGGGACAAGGAGTCTCCGGAGATCACATAAGTAAAATTCACTTGACTAGCATAACGACATCTAGATTACAAGCATCATCATATGAATCTCAATCATGTAAGGCAGCTCATGAGATTATTGTATTGAAGTACATATGAGAGAGATGAACCACATAGCTACCGGTACCCGAGCCTCGATGGAGAACTACTCCTCCTCATGGGAGACAGCAGCGTTGATGGAGATGGCGGTGGTGTCGATGGATGAGCCTTCCGGGGGCACTTCCCGTCCCGGCGGCGTGCCGGAACAGACTCCTGTCCCCGCATCTTGGCTTCGTGATGGCGGCGGCTCTGGAAGGTTTCTCGTACCGTGGTTTTTCCGTATCGAGGTTTTAGGTCCAGGGGCTTTATATAGGCGAAGAGGCGGCGCGAAGGTCGAAGGGGCGCGACACTATAGGGGCGCGGCCACCCCTAGCCGCGCCGGCCTATGGTTTGGTGGGCCCGTGCCCCCTCTCGGTTCTCGTGTTCCGGATGCTTCCGGCAAAATAGGAACCTCGGGCGTTGATTTCGTCCAATTCCGAGAATATTTCTTTACTAGGATTTCTGAAACCAAAAATAGCAGAAAACAGCAACGGCACTTCGGCATCTTGTTAATAGGTTAGTTCCAAAATGCACGAATATGACATAAAGTGTGCATAAAACATGTAGATATCATCAATAATGTGGCATGGAACATAAGAAATTATCGATACGTCGGAGACGTATCAGCATCCCCAGTCTTCCCGAGCAGGTAAACAATAACAAAGATAATTTATGGAGTGACATGCCATCATAACCTTGATCATAATATTGTAAGCATATGTAATGAATGCAGCGATCAAAACAATGGTAATGACATGAGTAAACAACTGAATCATAAAGCAAAGACTTTTCATGAATAGTACTTAAAGACAAGCATCAATAAGTCTTGCATAAGAGTTAACTCATAAAGCAATAATTCAAAGTAGAGGTATTGAAGCAACACAAAGGAAGATGAAGTTTCAGCGGTTGCTTTCAACTTGTAACATGCATATCTCATGGATAGTTGTCAATGCAAAGCAATATAACAAGTGCAATATGCAAATATGTAGGAATCAATGCACACCACACAAGTGTTTGCTTCTTGAGGTGGAGAGAGATAGGTGAACTGACTCAACAATAAAAGTAAAAGAAAGGTCCTTCAAAGAGGAAAGCATCGATTGCTATATTTGTGCTAGAGCTTTGGTTTTGAAAACATGAAACAATTTTGTCAACGGTAGTAATAAAGCATATGTATCATGTAAATTATATCTTACAAGTTGCAAGCCTCATGCATAGTATACTAATAGTGCCCGCACCTTGTCCTAATTAGCTTGGACTACCGGATCATCGCAATGCACATGTTTTAACCAAGTGTCACAAGGGGTACCTCTATGCCGCCTGTACAAAGGTCTAAGGAGAAAGCTCGCATCGGATTTCTCGCTATTGATTATTCTCAACTTAGACATCCATACCGGGACAACATAGACAACAGATAATGGACTCCTCTTTTATGCATAAGCATGTAGCAACAATTATTTTTCTCATTTGAGATTGAGGATATATGTCCAAAACTGAAACTTCCACCATGGATCATGGCTTTAGTTAGCGGCCCAATGTTCTTCTCTAACAATATGCATGCTCCAACCATAAGGTGGTAGATCGCTCTTACTTCAGACAAGACGAACATGCATAGCAACTCACATGAAATTCAACAAAAGATAGTTGATGGCGTCCCCAGAACATGGTTATCGCACAACGAGCAACTTAATAAGAGGTAAAGTGCATAAGTACATATTCAATACCACAATAGTTTTTAAGCTATTTGTCCCATGAGCTATATATTGCAAAGGCGAATGATGGAAATTTAAAGGTAGCACTCAAGCAATTTACTTTGGAATGGCGGAGAAATACCATGTAGTAGGTAGGTATGGTGGACACAAATGGCATAGTGGTTGGCTCAAGGATTTTGGATGCATGAGAAGTATTCCCTCTCGATACAAGGTTTAGGCTAGCAAGGTTATTTGAAACAAACACAAGGATGAACCGGTGCAGCAAAACTCACATAAAAGACATATTGTAAACATTATAAGACTCTACACCGTCTTCCTTGTTGTTCAAAACTCAATACTAGAAATTATCTAGACTTTAGAGAGACCAAATATGCAAACCAAATTTTAGCAAGCTCTATGTATTCCTTCATTAATGGGTGCAAAGTATATGATGCAAGAGCTTAAACATGAGCACAACAATTGCCAAGTATCAAAGTATTCAAGACATTTTAGAGTTACTACATGTAGCATTTCCCGATTCCAACCATATAACAATTTAACGAAGAAGATTCAACCTTCGCCATGAATACTATGAGTAAAAACTAAGGACATACTTGTCCATATGCAACAGCGGAGCGTGTCTCTCTCCCACACAATGAATGCTAGGATCCATTTTATTCAAACAAAAACAAAAACAAAAACAAACCGACGCTCCAAGCAAAGCACATAAGATGTGATGGAATAAAAATATAGTTTCAGGGAGGAACCTGATAATGTTGTCGATGAAGAAGGGGATGCCTTGGGCATCCCCAAGCTTAGACGCTTGAGTCTTCTTGATATATGCAGGGGTGAACCACCGGGGCATCCCCAAGCTTAGAGCTTTCACTCTCCTTCATAATATATCATCCTCCTCTCTTGACCCTTGAAAACTTCATCCACACCAAACTCAAAACAAACTCATTAGAGGGTTAGTGCATAATCAAAAACTCACATGTTCAGAGGTGACACAATCATTCTTAACACTTCTGGACATTGCCCAAAGCTACTGGAAGTTAATGGAACAAAGAAATCCATCCCACATAGCAAAAGAGGCAATGCGAAATAAAAGGCAGAATCTGTCAAAACAGAACAGTCCGTAACGACGAATTTTAAAAGGGCACCAGACTTGCTCAAATGAAAATGCTCAAATTGAATGAAAGTTGCGTACATATCTGAGGATCACTCACGTAAATTGGCATAATTTTCTGAGTTACCTACAGAGAATTTTGCCCAGATTCGTGACAGCAAAGAAATCTGTTTCTGTGCAGTAATCCAAATCTAGTATGAACCTTACTATCAACGACTTTACTTGGCACAACAAAACACTAAACTAAGATAAGGAGAGGTTGCTACAGTAGTAAACAACTTCCAAGACACAAATATAAAACAAAGTACTGTAGCAAAATAACACATGGGTTATCTCCCAAGAAGTTCTTTCTTTATAGCCATTAAGATGGGCTTAATGATGACTCGCAAGAAATAGTAGTTGAAGCAAAAGAGAGCATCAAGAGGCAAACTCAAAACACATTTAAGTCTAACATGCTTCCTATGCATAGGAATCTTGTAAATAAACAAGTTCAAGAAGCATAATGCAACAAGCATAGAAAAACTAGACAAGCTCAACTTCAAGATTTTAAGCATATAGAGAGGTGTTTTAACATGAAAATTTCTACCACCATATTTTCCTCTCTCATAATAACTTTCAGTAGTGTCATGAGAAAACTCAACAATATAACCATCACATAAAGCATTCTTATCATGAGTCTCATGCATAAAATTATTACTCTCCACATAAGCATAATCAATTTTATTAGTACTAGTGGGAGCAAATTCAACAAAGTAGCTATCATTATTATTCTCATCATCAAATATAGGAGGCATATTGTAATCATAATCAAATTCATCCTCCATAACAGGTGGTAACAAAAGACTACTATCATTATAATCATCATAAATAGGAGGCAAAGTATCATCAAAGTAAATTTTCTCCTCAATTCTTGGGGGACTAAAAAGATCATGCTCATCAAAACCAGCTTCCCCAAGCTTAGAATTTTCCATAGCATTAGCAACAATAGTGTTCAAAGCATTCATATTAATAACATTCCCATTAGTATGCATATAAAGTTCCATGGGTTTTTTAATTCTCTCTTCAAACACATCATGTCCTAATTCAAGATAAAGTTCATAAAGATCTCTCATATTTTTGTTGTTTTCCATTATGCCTAACTAGTGTAAACAAGAAACAAAAAGTTGCAATTGCAGGATCTAAAGGAAATAGCTTCGAGCACAAACACAATGGCGCCATAAAAGTACTACCTGGAACCGAAGTATGAGTGCCTTTTACCTTTCCTCCCCAACGGCGCCAGAAAATAGCTTGATGTCTACGCCCCTCCTTTTCCTGAGACAGTGTTGAGCCTCCAAGAGCAGAGGTTTGTAGAACAGCAGCAAGTTTTCCTTAAGTGGATCACCCAAGGTTTATCGAACTCAGGAGGAAGAGGTCAAAGATATCCTCTCATGCAACTGCAACCACAAAGCAAGAAGTCTCTTGTGTCCCCAACACACCTAATAGGTGCACTAGTTCGGCGAAGAGATAGTGAAATACAGTGGTATGAATAAAGCAACGGCACAGAAAAGTGCTTTGCCCAGGACAAGAAACAAGCAGTAGTAACGCAGCAGTAGTAACGCAAGAAAAACAAGAAACAAGCAATAGCAGTATTTAGGGACAAGGCCTAGGGATCAGACTTTCACTAGTGGACACTCTCAACATTGATC